>JADEZO010000001.1:3029266-3635120 GCA_016807845.1 Colletotrichum eleusines | reverse complement strand
CACGTGGTTTGAAGGGTCTAGGAAAGTGGTCAGAGTAGGAGCAGCAACCCTCGTACGGATGTGCTTGATCAGGTGCTCCGCCAGTTCCCGGGTGACAACCTCGCAGGCTTCGAGGACAGGGTCAAAGTTTTTGGCTCTTTGCCGCTTCTCCTCCTCTATGTCTGCCTCATCTTCTCGACGACGGCGTTCTTTGTCCTCTCGTAGTCGCACATCGCTTCGGCGCTTGCGTTCGGGACTTGGGGTTCGTCGTCGGGGCGGCGGGGCTGCGGACTCGGAATCTCGGTTGGTCGTGGATGGGAGGGAAAGCTGCATCACCATGTTATAAGTGAACAGGTCCGTGTGGTTAGCAGCCCTGTAGCACTTCATCGCTTCGTTGCGGCCGTGGTAGGAGTTGGGGAACAAGATGTAGTAGCCAGTACGGTCAATGCGGATGTCTTCGAAAGCGAACGCTTTAAGTCGCTTCTTCATGTGGGGTATCGTCGTAACCATAACAGGTACATGCTCGTGGGCAACAAAGATGTAGGGCTCGCATACGAGCTGCTTTGCAATGATCTTCTCCTCAACTGCGACGTGCATCTTGGGTTGGCTCGGCACCCAAGCGGGAACCCCTGCAGCGGCCTGCCTGTAGGAAGACGGACCCTTTGGTGCCATGGGAGGTGGCCCAGAAACCTTGTCGGACACGATCGCTCGAGGGCCTGTCGGTGGTGCCTTCGTGATGGAGACATCTTGCGCAGCTCTGTCTTTGTTGAGGGCATCCTCTAGCATTTGTCGGCTCTTCTTGCCTTCAGGATCATATTCGACTCGGATTTGATTCGCTTCGATACGCTGCCCATGCATCGACTTGACAGCCCGGCGCGCGGCATCAATCGCCTTGATGGGGGCGGGCCTCGACCGGCTGGGAAGCGAATCCTTGTAACGGAACGTTGCGAATCCTAGGTAGCTACCAGTCTCAGGATGCATCTTGTTGCTGCTCTCTGCAATGTCGCCAAAAGTCGCAAAGATCGCCGTCACTTTGGAAAACGTGATTAAAGGATTGAAGCCAGTAACAACAATCTGTGTTGGCGGCCCCGGCCCGATGGAGGTCTTGGGGTCGTAGGGGTACGGTCTCAAGTTGTAGGGCGATTGTCGCAAGCGAGACTTGGGGAGGTGGAAATCGGTATTGATGTAGCCCAGTCGCCCGCCCTTTGCAAGGCGAGGATCGGGAGGAGGGGCGTCATCTTCCTACTCAGTTTATTAGCCAGAGCTCTCACACGCAAAAGATGACGACCCCCCCTCCATGAGGCAGGTATATTGTATATGTACATACCAATCCAAACTCCTTATATATCGGCTTGGCATCTTTCCTGCCATGCTTCGACAGGGTCCGGTCGATGTTGGGATCATATGTGCACTTGATGCCTTTTTGCGATCGAGTAGGATCTCGCGCAGGAGTGCGCTCAATCGGAGGATATGGTTCCGGGATTTGTGAGCTGTCCAGGAGGGAACTTGGGATATTGTGAGAGGCCGATGCCTCACCCCGATCGATTTGATGTGCATGTAGCATATTCGTCTTCGGCAGGCTGGCATTACCCGAGTATGAGGGTGATTCAACGGACGTGGGCGGCGTGCCGCTGGATGTAGGGATATGAGATATGCCGTTAGGAGCAGCTTGCCGAACAGTAGTGCTCAAGACGGAGGAGACAGTGCTCTCACAGGAGCTCGCAGATCCAACAGTGTTGAGGATGTCTCCTATGGGGGACTCGCGGCCGGCGGTTGGCTGTTGCGAGTTGTCGGAGAGTTGGCCATCGGTTCCGGATGTTCTTCCGACACTCGTGCTGTTGGGCAAAGGGGTGCTGCTGCTCTTCGAACCGGCGATCAAGACGCCTGCTGTTTCTTGGGTCTTGGCTTTTGCCTTTTCTCGTTCGGCTCTGTCCTTAGCGACGCGGGGGGCTGCAGGGAAGAACTGCGCGAAGCTCGCCGAAGATTGGCGGGTCATCGTGAGATTGTTCTGCTTCTACCGCACCCGCCTGCCACCAAACATCGTCTCTCTTCTGTACCGGATGTTTCAAAGGGCAGGGTTCATCGCCAAAGACGACAGTTGTAAAGGTGCAGTGAAGGGACGAAGCGCGTAATCGATGTTCACGCGACCGAAGCGTAGCCACTGACACGGGCGGTTGGCAAAGGGCAGGAGCCCAACTGCGTCATCCAACGAAGAAAGAAACCCAGTCGCGAATGGATGAGGATCGATGTAATCAATCGGCAAAAGCGCAGATAAGGCCGGATAAATCGTGCGCTGCGACCGATAGACAGTGAGGCTGGAGAAAATGTAGCAGTGAGGTCGGGAAGTTGGAGATTGAAGAGTGTCCAAACTCTTTCAGGGATGCGATTTAGCGGAGACCAGCCATTGAACAAGGCGAGGGAGAACGGTAATAGTGATATACATGGATGTTCTAGGTAGGTACGGACAGGACCTGAACTCTGAACCATGTACCGCCCTGCAAAATTAAGCAGCTGGGTACATTGGTTGGCTAGCCAAGCAACAACCGGCACGTGATCCAGTCGCGTCGGACAGCCCACTTCTTTTTCGCGTCTGTCAAGGGGGGAAAGCGACAGGGGCGAACGATCATGTTCTTCGAGGAAAGTGCCAATGAGGTATCTCAGGTGTCCTTGGACTCGGAGACGGTTTCTTGGTTGTGCATCTACCTCAACAAGCAGCGCTCAGTAGGTTGGCACCACTTGAAATAGTCCCAGGCCTTCCGCATACTCAGCTTATGAAAGCAATTAAAATTCAAGTAGCCGCAGCCCTCAACAGACAATGGCCACAGGGCCATGTCGGTCAGGTTTGCTACAGGGAAAAGCCATTCGGTGGTTAACAAAATAAATACAAATGCTGTGATCCTTGTTCCGGACAGCTTCTTTGGTCGCCCGTTCGACCTTCTTCTTACGGGTGTGATGTTGGGTAACGATGCCAGCCAAACGCCTCCTGGTCGCCTGCCACCCAGTTGCTGTACAAATGAGGCTAGTCCTGTCCAAACGCCCTCCAATGACCTGGTCTAGTGATCAGAAATTCAACTGCATTTCAAACTCCTCATCCTCCTCAAAGTCTTCATTTCTTGGACCGGCGCTGACGATACCATCATCCTCATCGTCTCCAGCGGGATCAAAGATGGACAAGAACTGCAACCGGCCGAGATCCTCGTTCTCGTCGCGAACCTCTCGCTTCTGCTTCTCAGGAGATGCATCACGTCTGACGACGGTCTTCCGGGGAACAATCGTGGCGATATCTGTCGAGGCAGGTCGAGCTGGAGCACGTCCGCTTATAACGGATGAGGCCGTGCGGCCCTTTGTGTATCCCAGAGTGTTTCTCGACGCTGCTTCTCCCACGGCGCTCTCGGCAGGTGTGAACTTTGAGGTTACAGTGCCAGCAGCGGGTCTCTTACGTGGAAGCAGGGCAGAGATTGGCCTTAGGGCCGTAGGCTTCTGCTCAACAACCCTCTTCTGTTGAATAATGGAACTCGTTGCCATCGAAAGAGCAGACGCGGCCCGTCTAGAGGTGATGGTAGGAGGATACTTTGGGGCACCTCCTACCGCTCTTCTAGTGACGGCCGGGTTGGGGGCTGGGGCGGGGGCCTTTCTCTGGGCAAAGGTTGCAGTCTCGGGGACGTCAGAGACGGACCAGTCCATCTCCCGAATGTCACGGAGAATGCGCTCATCACTCTCCTTCAGGGCCTTCTTCAGGTTTTCCTTGTGCTTTCTGTCTTGCAATCTGACGCCGTCCTCACCTAGGGGGTTGTAGAAGTGGTTGTAGTAGCCCTTAAACCTGTTCTCCGGCTTGAGGCCCTCAAACGTCAAAATCCCATCGGGAAAGACGTCCGACTCGTACGGCAATTCCTTAGCGGGGGCCGGTGCATACTCGACGTCAGGCTCCTCAGTCACGCTATATTGGTCATTGCGAACTTCGAGCTTCAGAGGGCCGACGCCGGGAGAACGCTGCCTGAGCTTCTTGGTGGTTGCGGGCTTCGTCTGGGTTTTCTCCAGGTCCTTTCCTCCGGCATTCTGGGTGGACCTGGTCTTTGCGTTGGTGGTCTTGTTTCCGAGTGGCGCGCGAGCCCGTGTTTCTGACAGTAATGTCAGTCTCTTTCTTTTTCGTAGCCACAAGCCGAGGGAATTGTACCAGACGGGGTGACCAGGTTCTGCTTCTTGAGAGTGCCCTGGATGTTGCCAATCAATTTGGGCGCAAGAGCCGTCTTGGTTCCTCCAGCGGCATTCTCGTCGTTGAGAGGGATCTTCAAGGGCGTCTTCGGGTATCGAACTCCGGGGGTCCTGGGAGCCAGCTGCCCTTTTCCAGGTGCCAGTCGAGCAGCCTGAGCTGCATTGACGGCGTTCTCGTCGCGAAGGGCCAGCATTTTCCCTAGAGCCTGGTGCGAAAGTGTCGTTCGATATGCCTGGGGCTGTTGGTGTCGTGGAGTGTCGTCGTGTATATCGGTGTATGGTCGTTATCGATCCTTTGTATTTTGGGGTTGGTCGCGTCAGTTTCGTTTAGAGTGGAATAGATGGCAAACGGACCCGTCTGTTTTGAGGCTGCGTTGTCAGGACAACTAACAAAGAAGAAGCTCAGACCCTGCGGAAACCCCCGCTGATAGAATGCTCACTTCTCACCACACCGTGCCACAGGCAAACCCCACCAGACTGAACCCCACCCCACTGCCCGTGCCTAAGCTAATCCAATTGCAGCTGCCTTCCAGCGTGTGCAGATCAGGCCTGGCAAGCCTGGCTCTGAGCCAGCATGCTGAGTGAGGGCGGTCCGCCACAAGTCACAGTTGGAGCGGACTTGCATGTAGAGGGGCAGTTATTTCAACACCTCACACTTCCTCTCGCTTCCATCCCCCGACAATTGCGGCTTCCAATCCCGTCACATCCTCAACACGCCTTATCGCAATCAACCTGCACCAACTTTCCCACAGCCCAAAGCCACTTACAGCTCATTATCATCATGGATCGCATCAAGGAGGTAAGTGAACTGTCCTCGTCCGAGCCCCACCCAGCTGCTACCGGCGGTCTGGAGGGGTAGGATATCCCCTTATGACGCCGTGTCATCTGTTGCTGACGACGGTTCTTCCCTTCAGAAAATGAACCAGCTTCGTCTGGAGGCCGACGACAACGCTGCCAAGGTCGAGGAACTTCAGGCTAAGGTCAAGTCGCTGGAGCAGGAGAACCTGTCCAAGGAGCAGGAGATCACCTCCCTCCAGCACAAGAACGGCCTGCTAGAGAGCGAGGTCGAGAAGCTGGAGACTGCAGTTAAGGACTTCAAGAAGGCTGCCGACGAGAGCACCAGCACTGGCACACAAAACGAGACTCTTCAGCGAAGACTCCAGCTCCTCGAGGAGGAGGCGGAGGAGGCGGACAAGACCCTTCGCGAAGCCAACGAGAAGTACGTTCTGGATCCTGTTCACCGAATCGATACCCCCTTTTCGCTTTCCGACCCCTTTTGTTTTCATTAAAGTTAGCCCCACCGATGGCCGATGCGTATTAACACCGTCTTTTTACAGGCTCAGACAGACTGACGTCAAGGCTGGCCACTTCGAGCGCAAGGTCCAGGCTCTCGAGGCGGAGCGCGACCAGTGGGAGTCCAAGTACGAGGAAATGGCCAAGAAGTACACAGCGGTCCAGAAGGAGCTCGAGGACTTCCAGAACGAGATTGGCAACATCTAAGGCTGTTCTTCATGGGGCGACGTTCTGTGCAGGACTTTTCTCTTCGTGATGGATTTCCGGCCTGGGACAATGCGTTGGCGACCTGATCATGAAGCTATCCCGATAGCGGTGGATTGCAAATGACAGGGCGGTTCGCGACCGAGTTATAGCAGCCCTTGTTTTTACTCCTTTTTTGTAACCCCCGTCAACACCGAGTGTTTGTTCCGCTTGCAAATGCGTCCGTCCTTTGTTCGCAGCAGACATGAGGGCGACTGCACAAAACGACCCAGACCACGCTGGCCGTGAGGCAAGCCCTAGGCAGCAGTTGCAGCAGCAATTAATGCTAAAACATTATACCCTCCTTCCAAACACTACTCTTTCTTGAACTTTGCCTTCTTTTTGGCTTTTGCCTTCTTCGCGCCCAGCGACCGTTCTAACTTCGTCTCGTAGCGGAATTTCTTCTTCTTGGGCCACTCCTTGCGGGCCTTGGTTGTTGTCGCCGCCTTGTCGTCGTCTACCCGCTTCTCTGCCTTGGATTCGTCTTGGCTGTCCGCTTCCGCCTCGTCGCTGTCGCGGTGGAGCTTTTCGAGCCCGTCTCGCGTCACAGATATGGCCTCGACCTTGACCGTTGTATACCGGTCCTCGTCTATGTACTCGTCCTCGTAGTCCACGACGTCAGCCTGCTCTTTGGGCCCCTCCTCAATGCCGTCCCACTCCTCAAAGTCTTCCGCGTTGATCTCTTCATCCTCGTCCGAGTTTGCTGCCTGGGCCTCTTCGAGAATAGCGCTCACAGCTTTGACATGATCTTCGACTTCTCGTTGTCTCTCAACTTTGAGCTACAGGTGCAGATTGTTAGCCAGAAATCCTTGTAAATATTCAAACTAACACCTAAGGGGCAGGGGAATACGGAAACCATTTCCCGTACCTGTTTCCGCATTTCAATCTTCTCCTCCCGCGCCTTCTTGGCCGCCTGCTCCTGCGCCCATTTCACCCGTTGTAGCTTGCGCTTGTGGAATCCCGTCAAGTAGTCCTGGCGCGCGTCAAAGTCGAAGTTGACCTCCTCCACTGCCGAGACCGCCTTTCGCTTTTTCGACACGGTTGGAAGGATTGACTTCTTCGGCCGTGGTTTGGCGAACATATTGGGATTCGGTCGGTTGTGCCGTCAAAAAAACTCGTCGAGGTTTGCTGGTTCACCGGTGGTTTTTTGGGTGCTGATTGAATTTTTTGGGAAGGGTCCTCTGCAGCACCAGCCTTGCGGTCGGGCGCGCGCGTCAGGTCCTTGCTGCTGCAGCCTCTGCCAGGGCCCACTGGCGCGGGCCAAGCCGAGGGGCTAAATGCGCTGGACAGACCTCGCTAAGCGTGCATCCGTCACTGGGTAGGCAGGTAGGTAAGAACAAGGTGACAACCCGAAGGCTCTACTGCATGCTTTTCAACTGCCGTACGTGCTGACAGTTATCTGATGGCTACGACTTTCCATAATGCGCTCCTGTCTGATCGGATATGGGTGGTAAAACATGGACTGAGACTACGTGGGCACTAGCTCTGAGAGTCACTGCCAATCGAAAAGGGAGGGGGTTCGGTGAGGACGCCTGTAAACAGGCTCAGAGAGCAAAATGATACAGAAGAACATTCCACGCTTGCTGCCAAGAGCTGCAGCAACAGGCATCAAGATGAGTCTGCCGAGTCTTGCATTGTTGAGTACTAAACAAGTCCGAAACCCACGTTGAGGTTCAGAGAAGTCAACAGCGGCCAAACAGCGAGATAGCAGAAGTAGACGAAAAGTTGGTCCCGAGAAAGACTTCAAACCTCTTCCTTTTCGCTGAAGGAGTCAGTGAAGTCTCGTCCACAATAAGTGGCAGTGCACAGCTGTCGATAGGCTGATAAGGCTTATTCAGGAAATACGTTGACGGACGTGATATGTATCTAAAAGAGGGCCATAAGTTTCTGATTACGCAAAGCACCGCTTAGGCGCATACCTCCAAGCTACGTCGTTCCTGGAGCTAATCCGCAGCATCATTCCCAACAGCACGACGAAGGCTAGCCATCGCATCCAAAAGGGCCAGCCACAACACATCATCCAACTATGCGTCTATCAAGAACAGCAGGCCTCATGGCCTTCTGCGCCTCGGCGCAAGCCTTCACCGACTCGTCTCCTTTCGTGATGCTGTCAACCACGAAGTACGTTGAGAAGCCGCCGCCTATCCATGTCAACTCATTTTCGTCAACATGCTAACATCCCTCTAGGTTCCCGCAATCGGACCCGGCCCAGCTCCAGACCGAATCCCAAGTCGTCAAATCCGTCAAAAACATCCTCTCCTCGTGTCCCACGGACCGCTACCTCCTCGTCGCCCAGCCCAACGTCAACGTCGCAGACATCCGTGGCCCGGACGGCGGCGACTGCAAGGCCCCGAACCTGTGCCGCGCGATCGCTGGCAGCGACGTCCACGGTGTCTACAGCGTCGCCGAGGTCATTGGAGAGGTGTCTGTTGGCGTACTAACCGACTACATCAAGACTGCTTGCGCGGGCAAGACGGTCGAAATCGAGCAGACCCGGCTCGCCCCTCTCGGACGGGACACTCGTGAGAGGGCCAGAACGCTCGCCGATAACGACTACGTCCTCGGCCGCAACCTTGAAAAGATTCGTGGCGCGTCGGACTCATACACCGTCATCTACCTTGCTAGCCCTTCTGAGCCTACGTACCAGGCCGAGTTCACTGGCGAACCTTTGCACGCCGAGCTCAAGCGCCACGAGGCGAACATGCTGCATGTCAGGAAGGATAAGAATGAGACCGAGTGGAACAAGCTTCCCCTCTTTGAGAAATACGTCTTCTTCTCTCCAGGTAAGTAATCGGAAACAACCTTCACGCTTTTGTGGCCTCGCGGGCACGGGAGAACTGACAAGCGCTAAGGCATCTTCCACGCCATCGTTGCCTCTATTATCCTCTTCAGCATCCTTGGTGTCGCCATCAGGGCCCTTGCTAGCCTTGAGATTCCCTATGGGGCTTTCGAAAAGGAGAATGGCCCCGCCGCTCACAAGAAGGGTCAGTAGATGCATTCCGCATATGCCCACGAGAGCATCCAGCAAGTGCTTCTGCGGCGACCCGTGTATTTCAACTTGAGAAAAACGTCAGGAGTTACCGGCTGGCTTTGACATGTTTCGAGCAAAGGAGGGGAGGACAGCATGACATAAAGGGCGGATTGCGAAAGTGCGGTTTGTAGAGACCCGATATAGTGTTTTCGTAAATGGCATGAATGTGTATTTCTATAACAAATGGACTTTTTCCCTCTTTTGGCCGCCCATCCCCACTAGACCTCTTGATGATGTCGATGAAACGCCGTAAACGCCCCCCCCCTTCCTCAAGTCCGACATGCCTGTCTCCAAGTCTTCACAGCTCCGGTGCCCGCAAAGACCACCGTCGCAGTCCGTCGTCGCCCCCTTCAAGACCCGCGCCGCACTGGGCTTAGACCAGATGGCTCGGCAGCAGGAAGTTGGCAATACCCTCGCGGATGGCGTACTCGTGCCCGCATTCGCCGCAGACGAGCTTGCCCTCCATGATCTGAGTCTCCATGAGCAGGTGGTGCAGGTCCTTGAGCATCTTGTCGTCACCCTCGAGCTGCTCTGCCGAGGGGGGCTCGGAGGGGAGTTCGGGGAAGCCCAACTTTTGCGAGTCGTCAGCGCCGTTCTACACTTCATTGGTGGCCTAAGACAAACGGGGTCCCTTTCTGATATGAAACAGCACAGCATGCAGGAAACGAGACAGGCGGAAAGGCCAAAGTCCCGACGTCATATGGGAGAGAGACAGAAGAAAAAGGAAAACTACAGTCCATATTACACAAGGCAAGAAAACGGTACAAAAAAATTTAAATAAAAAAAACATACCTCGGTCGCGTTCGTTCGTAGGGCGGCCCAGTCTAAGCGGGGCAGGACGTTGAGCAGAAGCTGGGGGTTAAGCTCGACGTCGTCCTGCACCAGCTCTGCGTCCTTGGGGTGGAGGGGGAACGAGGCTGCCGAGGATTTGCAGGTCTTGACCGCGCAGGTCAGGAAGTTTAGGCTAAGAATCTTCATTTTTTTTTTCGGCGGGCGGGAAGATTTTCGTTGTGGACTTTCTTATTCTATTCGATGTTGTTTGAGTCGAAGTTTTGGCCTTCATGGAAATTTTCCGGTACCCCACACGTGATGCACTTTTGGGATGTGGGCGTATGCAGCTATCGGACTACCCATCCAGGAGAGGACTCGAGACTCACTCGATCAACATCAGGATATGCACCACTCAAGATATCGGTCGGCTATTGCAACCTTATAACTTTGGCCCGTACTTCTTTGTTGGTTGGCAAATCTTGTCTTTGCTGTATTTCCTACCCTAATATTGGACACTTTTCCCCGTATCCCCCGCTTTCTACGCCATCGTCTTCTCGTGGCCGATAATGTCCCTCGAGGCACGCGACTTGCTGACCTTGAGGTAAACGACAATCGCGGCAACAACCACGCCAAGGAACATGCCCTTCTGGAGGAGGGACCAGCCCTCGCCAGAACCGACCTCCAGGGGTGTGTCCTCGTTGGAGTAACCTGCCGCCCATTCGCTGGTACCGAATTCGCCTGTAGAGCCAGGGGGGCGTAGCCATCAGCAAACCACGTACATTTCGTTTGTTTATTTTGATGCAAAATCATCAAGAGGCAGATATTGTATGGAACATTGATGTGCCGGGTTTGGTGAGGAAGACGGAGATGCCAGGGAAAACGGGTGTCGCAGTACGTGCTTAGAGTTCCACGTGGATACCTTCAGGGGGCACCTCCAGCTCTCCGCTCTTGACGATCTTGATCGTCTTGACGGGGCGGTCGCCAGGCTGGGTCTGAGTCTGCTCAATCTTCTCGACGACGTCGTAGCCCTCGAGGACTTCGCCGAAGACGACGTGGTGGCCATCGAGCCAACTGTGGTTACCCCGTGTTAATACTGCGGTCCTGCTGGGTGACCCATGCATTGGGAGTGGTAGGCTTACGAGGTGACGATGGTGGTGATGAAGAACTGGGAGCCGTTGGTGTCCTGGCCAGCGTTGGCCATCGACAGGAGACCCTTCTTGGAGTGCTTGAGCTTGAAGCTCTCATCGGGGAACTTCTCGCCGTAGACTGTGGTCCAAGGTGTCAGTCATGAGTTGCCACAAAGACAACGTTTTGCTGAGGGCCACTTACTAGACTTGCCACCGGTGCCGTCGCCCTTGGTGAAGTCACCGCCCTGGATCATGAACTGCTTGATAACACGGTGGAAAGTAGAACCCTCGTATCCGAAGCCCTTCTCGCCGGTGGCGAGAGCGCGGAAGTTCTCGGCCGTCTTGGGAACAGACTTGCCGTAGAGGCCCATGACGATGCGGCCGATGGGCTCGTCCCCTTCGGTCATGTCGAAGTAGACCTTGTGGGTGATCTTGGGGCCCTTGGCGGCCTCGGCGGTCTGCGCGAAGAAGACCAGAGCCACGCCGGCAAGGAGGAGAGCGGAGACGAGTTTCCGCAGCGTAAACATGATGGGCGACGGAAGGGGGTTTCTATCTTTGGGTGACAGAGTTCGGTGAGTGGTGATGCAAAAGCCGGAGTGAAGTCAAGTTATCTCCAGAGGACAGTGTGTTAAATAAGAGAGGACTCTGGGAGCGCCGGCTGCTTTCGAGTACCTAACGTTTCAAACCTCCCCTCCCTGAAGCACGCGAATGAGGAACTAGAGCTCGGACCCTGACAGCCGAGACTGCCCAATGGGGAGAGGCAATCCGACTAAGGGGGTGTGTCTGTCTGCACTAGGGGCGCCTGTCAATTCCGCGCAAAGGTACAAACGTCGCCGTTCAACGTGGATCCACTATTTTCCGGCGCCCGACTCTCCGTGGCCGGGGGCCCAGTGCAACCGTTGATTTCGAAGTTTCGCGATTCCAGCATTTGGCAGTCGAACCAGACTGAGGTGACACGATAACCGATCCTCTGGCTACAACATAGCAGCATACCGGCAAGATGGTATGTCTTGGAACTTCTGTTCGCTGCCCGGACCAATAATAACACAATTTTCTCTCAGGTTTTTATCCTTGGAGTCAACTTTTCTGAGCAGAAGCTCGTGAAGGTATGGCCATTTGCTCTCCTATGACCGACGACGTGTGACTTGCAAGTTTTGCACGGGCAGTGCTGACCCTGAATGCCTCACCACAGAAGGCGCTCGAGTCTTTCTTTGCACTCGGACCGACCACATCGCAGCGCATCCTGGCCAAGTACTCGATCCACCCGATGGCCAAGGTCGGGACCCTTGCCCCCAAGACCGTCACGGCCCTCACGGCAGAGTTATCGTCGATGACGATAGAGAGCGACGCGCGGAAAATTGTACAACAGAACGTTATGAGACTAAAGGACATGGGAAGCTACCGGGGGAGACGACACGCCATGAACCTCCCCGTTAGAGGACAGCGGACGAGGACCCAGATTGAGACGGCGAAGAAGCTCAACCGCGCGGACAGAAGATGGTGAGCGAGCAGCACAGCTGTTTACGGGGGGTGATGCATGGCTTGGAGTTTTGAGAAAGGTCTCTTGCCTGAGATCATCGATTGTACAAGATAGACGCGTGCGTGGAGCACCTGGACATGTATGAATATGATATAACTATACCACTTATACTACCAAAAAGATGGCGATATACGATTTTGCTAGGCCGCAACAGCTAACTTAGTGCTGTCACGGTCTTGCTTCTCTACCGCAAAAGTGACTAGACTACATGAAGCTAGGCAGATCATCCTCGAGAACAAGTTCGCCCTCCTCCTGCAACTTGGCTGCAACTGCGTCAACCTCCTTCCAGACACGAAGGATGTTTCCGCCAACGACCTTGGCCGCATCCTCATCGCTCAAACCCTGCCTCAGCAACTCGGCGACGAGGTCTGGGTACTTGGACACGTCCTCCATTCCCTGGGGCACCGACTCGATGCCGTCAAAGTCTGAGCCAAAGCCGACGTGGTCGAAGCCGATGAGTTTGCCAACGTGCAGCACGTGCCGGACAATTTGGGCGAGCGTGGCGTTGCCGGGGACGTACGTCGGCAGGCCGTTGTCGTTGCCGGACTCGACGCACGAGATGAATTCGGGCGCGAAGTTGACCATGACGACGCCGTTGCGCTGCTTGACGAGCTTGAGCACGTCGTCCTTGACGTTGCGTGGATGCGGACACACGCTAAAGGCAGAGCTGTGGGAGTAGATCACGGGCGCTTTGCTGCCTTCCCAGTCTTTGCCTCCGAGAACATCAATCTGTGTCTCCTCGCTGGTGTGGCTGTCAGCATACGATAATCGGGGGGGGGTGTACATGGAGCTAACCTCGTGTGGGAGAGATCAACAATAAGACCGATTCGGTTCATCTCGTGGATGAGGCGACGGCCAGCTGGGCTCACACCATGCCAGAGGGGTTCGGCCTTGCGCAGAGGGCCCTGGAGAAGCGCGGCGTCGGCGAACTTGTTGTGGCAGTTGTGGGTGAGGGTCGAGTAGCGGACGCCCAGGGCATGGTACCGTCGGAGGTTGGCGACCGAATTGCCGATCTGGTGCAGTCCCTCGACCCCCAAGGGGGATATCAGCTGGCCGCGTTGGAAGGCGGCCAGAGCAGCATCGCTGTCCAAGTTAGGGGAGAAGTCCTTGGGGTAGGCCTCCTTAATGCGGGTCATGACATCGATCTGGTCAAGAGTCCATTGGACACCTACAACAACAGGTTAGCACTGGATGTTGCGGGTTACTGTACAGCTCATATTTACTTTCGGCATAGTTTGCATCGGAAAAGTCACTGCCATTGTCCGGGCATGGGACGAAAACGCTCCAGAATGCACCTCCGTTCTGCCCCTCGCGAAGCCTGGGCAGATCAACATGGTCAATAAAGCCACCGTTCTCAAAGGGCTCGGTGAAGTTCTTCCCGTAGATGTGATTTCTGAAGTAAGCCCGCACGAGGATTGGAAAATCATTATGGCCGTCTACGTGGGGCGTTAGTAACCATCTTGGTTCAAGAACTAGCTGGACAGTATCGTACCGATCAGTGGCGTATGGGATAAGATGCTGCGAGCTCTCTCCTCGACGGTAAGGGGTGCTCCCCAGGGTTTCCTGATCTGGCGGTAGCATGACTTTACGGGATGGTAGGTGAAAGTCAGAGACAGCAGCCACAGCGCGAAGCAAGCAATGACTGCCCTCTTTGCCGGAGACGGGTTCCTGCGAGGGGCCAGCACAGCCTCCTCGCATGCCTCGTCGGCTGCCAGGCGTTGCTTCTCATCCATTATATCTGCGCAGGTTTAGGATTGACGTGACCAAGTGAGTCTCGGTAGCTAGTGGTTATCTGTGGTCCAACCCTATCGGCAATGTTCAGAGGATGTGGTCCAAGTGTTTTACCGTTTATTGGATGCTGTACGTGAATATCAACGTAAGATCAAGAAGGACATATGGGGTTCTGCCGATGCTTTATAGAGAGGACGCCCAGAGTTTCCGCGGCAGGGATCCTGAGTTTCCTCTCACTGAATCCTAATCACGTCACGGCGTGTTTGGGGTCAATGCTCCAGTTGCGATTGCGCAAGACTCTTATTCGCCAGTCAACCCTGGCGATAAGCGACCAGTTGGGAAGGTCGAATCTGGGCAGCCCCCAAACTCTATTGCTGTGTTTACCATCATAAATGTATGAAGATGTGAAACCAACAGCGGAACGAGCTACGTCGATCATCGCAGTCGACTACGAATTCTTACAGAGATTGTGAGCGTCAGGGAGATTAGGGATTTGTACTCTGGCGTACGGGTATGCTACTCGCAGAAAAATACCCCTAGATGCTGTGCCTTGTTTCCCATATCTCTTCGTCGTGCATCTAGTGTTGGAGGGGCTAAGGGAGACGACAGAGGCACAAAGAACAAGAAGAACGAATACCCCAGCAATAGTCTTGAACTTCAGGTTGCTCTCAACTTAGGAACACGGTCCCTAGGTAGTTCTACCCGGTCTGTGATAAAAGCTGAGCATGAACCCCGGCTATTGGTATGTCCATTAGGAGAGCACAAAATACCCAAGCATTCGGGTTTAACTGGCACGGGGGTAAGAGCGAAGGCTGACTGACCAACGCCATCGGGTAACAGTGAAACGCGCATGATTGCTTCCTCCAACCCAAGTAACAAGACGACAAACAGAGCACGTCCTCAACAAGAAACAGGAACCTGCAGCCAGGGCCCAGGGCTGACATTGGCAGAGCTACGGACAGACGATTTAGAATTTCGGGAGCGGGCCATTTTCTATCAGACGGGAGGCTCCAAGTTCCAGCATGTCAAGTTCGGACGGGTGCAGCTGTTGCGTTCCGCCTTACCCCAGCCAACTTCATCAGGGTTCCCTCATAGGTACTACAGTAATTAACATATGTCTGGCTGTGTGGATAACCAGCAGTAGTAGAGATAATTACGGGTTCAACGGGGCCAAGGTTGGATGCCGTTGCCCCCTGACCTCTAGCGCCTTGATGGCTATTAATACCGGCTTTTGTCGTCTGGGGAACCGTCTGGACTTGTTGGCGACGAGGGAAGGGGGAGGGGGAGAGACGTTCGTATCCCTTTTTGTGATCGGCAAGGACTCTTTTTCTTTGTGGCGGAGCGAACGCCTCGACCAGCAACAAAGCATAAGAACAAAGAGAGGCATCGAGTTAAGTTACGGCTATGTTGTGGACGCGGTTGAGAGAATGGGACCCCAACCCCAGACCGCATAAATACTGGTGATGATGCTTGATGCAACGCCAAATTGGCGGCGGCAGATGGGTTTTTGGGAAAGGGGCAGGTTCCGGTCCTCATAATCCAAACTCCCAAGTCCTCTACACTAGGTACTACATAGGACGTAGCGTTCTGGGGTACCCTCTCGCATCTTCTTAATCGGGTGTCGCCCCATTGTTCTGCAACAGAGGCGAATGCAGGGGGCGCACACATCCTCCTTAGTGCATGGCCTGGCACTTCTGCGACTTGTGCTTTGCTTTGCTTTACATTGCTTGGCTGCCTCACTCAGGGTCATTTGCTTTGTGTGGAGCACAAGGGGGTCACTCGGGGGTTGCCTCTGATCACTTGGCCCAGTCACAGACCAAGAGAGTGTACAGGTGGATACCGGGCAGTGGCTGGAGTCCAAGACTGAGGTACGGATACGTGTCCAAGGTACAATGTATTTTTGGCTTCGGATGGCTCCTCCCACCATCATAGCACCACCATAGGTACGTAGTAGGTATTCATCGGTCTCATTGCGTGGGTTGTGGGTATCCATCCATCCGCCAGTGAGCCCTGTGCCGTGGCCAGCGTTCGTCATGAGGACCAATGACAAGCCGTGTCTCGCAGCGGGAGCCCAAAGGCCAGAAGCCGTTGTCGGTACTGACCCTGTCCTGTTTTCGGTGCTGACTGGCTGGCCCCGGCCCGTCGGGCTGAGCTGTACCTACCGTATTCCCCAGCATGGATGGCTTTGATCTGGGTTGATGCTGTATCACTGGGTACCCACACGGTACCTAGGTAGGCACACTGCATACTGGCTGAGGGAGGCGGGAGTGATGTGGGAGTGAGAGAGTGGGTGGTGGTGGTGGTGCAGCAAGTCGCAAAGCTTCACTGACGACGCCTGCGGAGACGACACATGGCACGGCATGGCACGGCATGGCACACAGACTGGCAGTAGGTAGTAAGTACAATGCAGATGGCAAATAGCAGCTACTTCGTCCTTCCTTCCGTCCCTGACCCCTCCCCAACCCGTTTTCAACCTTGAACCTGGAACCTGTCAGCAATCGGAGCAAGCAAACACCTCCAGTCCCAAAAGCCCAGCACCTACATCCCGTACTTGTTTCTTCTCCAAAATTTCCTCCAACTGGCATGTGCCCCTGACAAAGGACGACGACGACGCCCACGAACCCTCTTTGCATCTTGCTTTTCTGCTTGATTTTCCCGCACCTATCCACTCACTCACTCACTCTCTTTCTCTCTTTTACTTTACTGCCCTCGTTTGTTGGTTGTGGCCTCTGCTCCCGCACCTGCATCTCTACACCACCGCCTCAATTGCAGCTGACGTATTTGTTCGCTTCTCGTAATCGGCCAAAATAGCGTCCTTGATCTGGGGCCGAAAAATAAGGCCCATTTCCCTCCCACTTCCCGCATAACGACGAAACGAAACGTTCCTCCTCGCCCCCTCTTCTCTCTTCGCCAGCCGACCTTGTAGTGCTGGGTGGCAGCAGCTCAAAAATATCGTAACGACAGCTACAAGCTTTTAGGCATCATGCCGGGCTTTGCGGATTCTTTTTGGTCCAGCGACTACGCTGCAGGTAAGTTAGCGGAATGCGCTGTTCCTAACCCTCGGATTGTGGCTTAACAGCTTTGTGTTAGGACTGGGTGTCCTGTTTAGCAAGTTGCAGCAAGGCGTGCAAGAAAACCGACAAGTCCTGACCATTGCTCGAATGCGGGCCGAAGCCGAGGAGATCTACAGCCAGCGGTTAGGAGACATTGCACCAGCGGCAGACAAGGTTCAGGGCGGCTTTTCAAAAGATGACGGCGCCAGCGTTCGCAAGGTTTGTACAGCGACCTCCAAGAGAGCTTCCCCCGAGAGCCACTCCTAACCCCCATCACAGGCCTTCGATGGCGTTCGGACCGAGATGGAAGAAGGTGCCAAGAACCACAAGAAGATCGCCCAGAATATCCGGGACCTCGTCGTCAACCCCTTCTCGCGCTGGTGCGATGCCCACGAGTCGCGCATCCAGGACTCCCAGGACGAGTTGCAGGCCCGCATCAAGGCCCACGACAGGCAAGCCGAGTTGGTTAAGAAGCTGCGGAGCACCTACTTCAATAAGTGCAGGCTGGTTGAGGATATCGAGGAGGAGACCAAGCTGGCCTTCCAGGACCCTGAGACCAGCCCCAAGAACATCCCCGAGATCAAAGTCTCCGAGAATAAAGAGCCTGAGGTCCATCCCCAAGAAGATGATGACGAGCCCATTGAGATTGGCGACGAGATCTACCAGCCCGAGCAGGTCAAGAAAATACTGGCGCACATGCTGAACACGATCAAGCTTGGAGAGACCAAGGTGCCCATTCTCGGAACCTACCAGAACACCTCGGCCGGCTCCGACATTGTCGAGTACCTGCAACGCCACATGAACACTTCGAGTATTAGTTACGCCGAGAGAATCGGCCAGGACCTCATCTCGAACGGGTACCTCAGGCTTATTGGCAACGTTGGCAACACCTTCGCCAACAGCTCCAAGATGTTCTACCAGTGGCGCCCCAAGGCTTTTAAGCTGGCTGGCGTGCCCGAAAAGAAAGCGCCGCTGGGCCGAACATTCTCCCTCCCCGCCTCCGAGTCGGCCGATTCGCCCGTTGTCGGAACCGTCAGCGAGTACCTTGCCAACTGGAACGTCCTCAACAACCAGCACCCCAACGAAACCCCGCCGGAGAGACTGCGTCGCGAGGCCAGGGAAGCAGACGACAAGTACAAGGCGGGCGTGCGTAAGCTGGACGAGATGCGCTGCGAGCTCGAGGAAACCATCTTTGTGCACCTCCGTTTTCTGGAGCGCTGCGAGCTGGACCGCCTCAAGGCCATCAAGACTGTCATCCTGGACTTCTCGGGCACCATCAGCAACGTCATCCCCAGCATGCAGTCTGCTGTTGACAACATGATGCTCTTCCAAGAGACCGTCCAGCCTCTGGGTGACTTGAGATATCTGCTCGAGAGCTACCGGACCGGCAGCTTCGTTCCCAAGGTGGTTGTCTACGAGAACTACTACAACAAGGTTGACGAGCAGACCTTTGGTGTGGATCTCGAGGCGAGAGCGCGTGCGGATAAGAAACGCGTGCCCATCATCGTCACCACTATTCTGACGTACCTGGACAACCGCTATCCTGATCTCGAGGGTGACGAGGCCAGACGCGGTGTCTGGCTGGTCGATGTTCCCCTGCAGCAGGTTCACAAGCTCCGCAGTAAGGTTAACGACGGCAGGCCTATCTCGCCTCAGGTTTTTGACGCATTTGATATCCCGACTGTTGCAAGCTTGCTCAAGCTGTACCTTCTTGAACTGCCTGGTAAGGCGATCCTGTCCAGATAACTCGGAGGCTATCTGTTAACATTGCGACAGACTCTCTCGTCTCATCCCACGTATATGAGATTGTCAGAACGATATACCAGACCCAATCGCAGGAAAGCGACGCTTCTCGTGTATCTGTACTGCAGCAGACGCTGTCGCAAATGCGACTTGCTAATATTGCAACGCTTGACGCCTGCATGAACCACTTCACCCGCCTGATCGACCTCACCTCGGCTGACGAGGCTTACATCTCGACTCTAGCCACAACCATTGCGCCTTGCGTTCTCCGTCCCCGCGCGGAAACTTCCCTGACCATGGAGGAGAAGCACGCTTACAGGCTCGTTCGCGATCTCTTTGCCCACAAGGAGGCTATCTTCAGCGAACTGAAGCGCATGTCTGCGGCGAACCACGGCGGTTCGATCAATCGCCCCCGCGCCATCAGCACCGACGAGAGCAACCGGAGAGCAAACATGGAAGAGCGGAATAGAGCTCTGCTCGAGAAGGCTGCCGGTAGCCGCGGCCGTGCCACCAGCCCTGCCCCTAGCCCCCGCGGACACAGACGTGACCGCAGCACGGGCGGCCCCGAGTCTCGCTTCCCGATCCAGACGAGCCCGCCCGCGTCTGCGGTTGACCGTCACCGCTCTAGCTTGGGCAGCGTGGTCGGCACCAAGCGGTCGAGTCTTGAGGTCCCTGGCAGCGAAACGGACTCGCCAAAGGAGACAACGGCGACCAATGGCTCTGCGGCACCTGCCGCCGACGGCGTTGCGGCCAGAATCAAGGCTCTCGAGTCTCCCGCCGAGAAGCGCAACAGCTTGAGTCGCAGCAGCGTGCGCTACTCCCTGGACCGCCACGTTGCAGCGGCACCAAGCACCGGAACGGAGAGCGGCTCATCGACGCCCCGCGACTCAGGGGCCCCTCGCGGAGTAACGCTCGAGGACAAGCCTATGGATGACTAAAGCGTGCTAGCCATGATGTTGTTACTGTTTCAAGCTGCTATTTCTAGGCTTTGCTTCTCATCTTTTTTTTCTTTTTTCTTAATGTCTATTTTTCCCCCACCCCAACAAACTCTGCGATTCTCCTTTTTCAAATGTCGCAATGTGTGACGCTGTTAGGAACGTACGTGTGTAACGAACGACGGGACGGTCTACAGGGGAAACGAAAAATGGGAGAAATCACAGGCTAGTCTTTATTCTCCAGCGGCGGCACCACAGAAAGGGGGGAGAGAAGGCGAAACGACGGCAACGGTTGGGGCAAAGCGGTTCCCCTCGGGTGTCCCCTTTGTATCATGTCTGTACGTAAACCCACGAGAAAAGATGGGGGGGATGCGAGGGAGTATGAGAGTCAAGAGGCAGGAGAGAAGAGAAGCCTATCATGAAATGAAGTGTCCCATGTGATTCAGAGTAACACTGTGGAGTGTCACGAGAACCGATGGGAGAGTAGGCAAGGCGGACTTCTTGCTGCCTTGTCCGCCAAACTCGAGGCCTGTCCGCTTCTTTTTCCAGATCATCTCAAGTGGCCCATCCCGCTGGATGTTGGTCTGACCGTGTGCACAAAAAGCCGAGAGATCACGACTTGGTGCTCCGGTGAACTTTTGGTTGCATCTCGCCGTTCTGTATTTGGTCCTCTATCTATGCATGATCCTTTTCTTCTTTCATTTTCTCGCTCGCCGCTTTTACTACTATCCACCTTACTCAACGGCGCCCCCTCCTTCTCTTCGCCCCGTCCCGGACCTAACCGCTGTCCCCCGCAATCTCGGCCATCTTGGTCGTCTTCTTTTTCTTTTTCTTCTTGGGCACCACGATGGCCGGGCCTCCGCCGCTGCCGCCTCCTTGTTCGTCCTCTCGGCTCTCGACGGCCGTCTCGGGAGGCGGCATTAGCGCGCTGTCCTCCCCGCCGCCGCTGTCCTCCGCGTCCCCCGTCAGGAGGACCGCGGGCGCCGCGACCTCGGCCACGGCCTTCTTCTTCTTCTTCGGCTTGACCGACCCCGCGCCGTCCTTTTCCTTGTCCTTGCTCTTCTTGGTCTTCTTCTTGACCACCGTGCCCGCGACGTCGACGCCCTGCGCCACCTGGATGCGCTCGTTGGCGCGCTGCATCTCGAGCCGCAGCCGCTCCACCTCCTTCATCGCCTGCGCCATCTCCGCCTCCTCGCGCTGCTGCCGTTCGTAGTCAAACGGTGCGTTAGACGAGCCTGTGTCGCTTTCAAGGCTGAGGGACCCGAGCGTCGATGAGTCCACATGTAGGAGGCCCTGACGGACCTTCTTAGCGCGCGACTTGGTGAAGCTGTCCGAGTTGTTCTCCGACTCGTAATTGCGCGGCGTCGAGACTCCGCTGCCAGCGAGCGTTTCGTCCGCGGCGATGACGACCCTTTGCTTCGGCCGCGGCCGCGGCTGCGGTGGGTGGTTGGGGGATGCGGGCCCGGGTGCCGAGCTGCCCAGCTTGTCGAGATCCAGCTGCATGATCGGGATGGAATCTATGTCGAGATCCGGGCCGTTCTCTTTCTGGAGGATGCTGTGGATTGGGGTAGAGGTTCTGGGTGTGGTGTCGGGAGCACCAATGTAGAACGGGTCATCGCGGTTTCGTTCGCTGCGCTCCGCCTTCCTCCTCGCCACGATGTCAGCATCGAGATAACTGTCCTCGGTCGCCTGCTGGTAAGAGCTGACGACCTCTTCTGCCGGTGCGTCAGCAATCCTATTGATCGCCGGCTCGGCCGAGGACATGCTTGTCGGCGCTGGGCGTTGGTGGTAGTAGACCTCGAAATCGTCCACCTCACTGGCCCCCATTGGTATCACATCCGCCTGAGCAAGAAGATGAGCCAGGTTCGGGTGGATGGGCTCGTCCAAGTCCAGGCCCTCGGGCATGGGCACATTCCGTTGCGCTCCAAGAGCCACAGAGTTGAGCTCCCATCCCTGGAACAAGGACGGAATCGCCTGGGTCAGCAACAGCGGCGGGTCCTGGTGGGCTTCGTCGGAAGTCGCTGCCTGGGCCGAGGTGGCCTCCGCAGTGAGTTTCAGGAGTTCGATAAACTCGACGGATCTCTCCTGGACCTCGAGGTTAGGGTGAAGCGCAAGCGGCTCGAGGGTATGGATGACGCGCGCCAGGAGCAACGAAATCTTTGTCTTCCATTCCGGAGTCCATGGCTGCCCTTCGTTGCCTGCGATGTAGGCGAAAATCTTCGTCACGGCCTGCAGACTGGTCGTGAGGATGTCTGGTATTTGTGTCCGAGACAGTATCCTCAGCAGGTTACCTAGCGTGTCTTCGGGGAACGCCAGTTGATTGGCGTATTCTCCAACAAGCCACGACGTCGATTTTAATGATGCTGAAGAGAGAGGGTGGCCCGCGGGGCTGTCGGTGTTCATTTGCTGAATGATGAGATCGGCAGCCCGTACGGCCGCGCCTCGTAGGGCGTGGACCTTGACTGCGACGTTCCTCAACTCGTCTCCGATTTTTCCAGACACGTCTCCCGCGGTTGACTTGCCGGAGGCAGCGACCGAGTCGAGTTCCGTCTCAACCGATCGCGGTGTTGGCGCCATGCGGACGAGTTGGATAAGGACGTCGATGTACCAATCAAAATCCACCAAGCTGCTGTAGTTGTTCTGCGAGCACATCGTCAGGATCCTTCCGATTACGTCACCCCTGTAGTCGTCGGGGAGTGGAGGCTCTTCTTGGTCTCTTGTCGGCGAGTGAATCTCGATCTGTGCCTCTTCATCCGAGTCCATCCCGGTATCCGGCCCAAGCGGCGCCCCTGGTCGATCCCTCTTAGGTGTGGACGACTTGAGCTGCTTCATCAGACGGCTCACGATGGACACCAGGTTGTCGCTGCTAACCATACCCTGGACGAGATCCAAGGCCTTGATGCGAATGGTGATGTCGGGGCTGTCGATGCATTCCAGGATGACATCCTCCTGTTGCGCCACAAGGAACGGGTGCGTCACAACGATCTTGTTGAAGGCGAGCAACGCGACATATTTCACTGCGCGTGTCAGATTTCGAGCCTGGGAGTTGTGGCCAAGGTACTCACAGTTTGGATCACCATCCACCATGATCATGCCCCTGAGCTTGTTCACGCAGAGGGTCGCAATCTCCTCCCTGCCGGATATGTCGTCCGCGCTGCCCAAGATACCGCCCTGGATAATGCCGTTGATACACTCATACAGCAATGACATAGCAGGCGTCGTCCGGATCAGCTCGGTCAGGGGTGGAAGCAATTTTCGAACAAGGCGCGGCTCTAGCGGCGTCAAAGTTGCAAACTGTTTCCCACGTCAGCAGCCTCCTCTCAGCAGCCTCGCACTCTCGCGAACATACCAGCTTGATCAACTTGATGGCCATCCAGTTGTTACCTCCGTCCACAAGCAGCTCAAACAGCCTTGGCGCCAGCGGCAGGAAGTCGTGCGGCCTCCTCCAGCCCAGCTCGCATACCACGTTGACGATGGCCGCTGTGACGCTTGGGTCCTCGGCCTTGTCCATCAGGCGCTCCTTGATCTTGGGCCACGCCGCTCGCAACGTCTCCGGGTACACTAGGGCCAGGCGATATAGCGTTACGATGGTCTTCTTGCGAATGGCCGAGTTCGAGTGGCCGAGGCGCGGGAGCAGGTCGGAGAGGGTCGAGAGTGCGAGGGACGGGGTGATGATATGCGGCAGCGTGGTCATTGGCAGGGAAATAGTGGTCGCTTGCGTCGATGATAGATCCTGGCAGCAGCGTAACGTTAGTCCTTGTCTCTTTGCAGGCCCAAACGTGCCCATCCAACCTGGGGAGGAACAGTACCTTTTTCAAGAGATTCGTGGCCAGCATCAGCACTTCGGTATCAGGTCGGAAGCTCTGCACGGCGGCCAAGTACCCGACCCTCTTCTGGTGGTACTTTGGCGAGGACATAACCTCGAGGACATGGAAGGAAGCCCATGACATGTCGTGGCCAACCATCTCCAAGTACACCAGCTTCAACAGCGCCGTCGCCTTGACGTCTACAGACGTAAGCTGTCAGAAGGCGATTCCTTCTCCAAAGACAACCCATGCTGCTGCTTTTACTTGGGGGAGAGGGGGGGGGGGATCTCACCCATGTCCTGCCCGCGAACTTCTGCGCGGCATTCTTTCAATCTGTTCTGTATGTACTCGCGCTCGTTGCCTTTGTGGTTCCGCAAGCCTCTGATGAGGTCGTAGAGGGATTTCTCAAACCTGGCGGGACGTACGATGCAACGTTAGCGCTGTCGTCCGTCTTCGTAGCCTTCCTTTTGGCGGCTGTGCGGATACGCCTCCAAGGACATACATCTTGACAATTGCAGCAGCCTCACGCGAGGAGGTTGGGAGCCTAGATCGCTGCCGTCGTCTATCGTAGGGGAGGGAGAAGGGGAGGGCGAATGTCGGGAGAACTAGGTCAGGTACACGAAGGCGTCCGGGCCCTCTGGCACATTTTGGACCAAGGCTTCTTTCCGGGCAGACTGTTCGTCGCGGGCGCCGTGGGCTCGATTTCGCGGAATGTAGGCTTTTGGCTCGGTGTTCGTGAACTTCCAAAGGATGTCGGAGTCGGGGGTTGCACGAGGGACGGAACGGTGACGCTGGCTTGCTGTGGCTTGTCAACTTGGCTTGTGGAGAGAGCTTGGTGTAATGCTGCAGCTGCTGCTCGATAGGTACTTTGGGTAGGTACCTACTTAACACAACCCCGATCAAAAACCCATAATGATTTGCTGCGCACAAGGATGACACTACATACCTACTGTGTGTTTTTGGGGATACGGGCGCGTCGGGCACTGTACGGCGACGAGGTAGCTAGCTTCTTCCGCTGGAAAGTGCCTGTCATAGTCACTAGGTAGGTACACATAGACCACGGCAACTTTTTTTTTTCTTTTTCTTTTTTTTGCTCTTCCTTTCCTTTGCATGGGACGAACTTGTTAAGGAGGAGCATCAAGATTTCAGGGGTCCTTGTACAATAATCTCTTTTTTCTTTCTTCATACATCATTTCTCATTTCAACCAGCATTGTACGATTGCGAGTATGGCCTGCTGACGCCTGCATCTCATTCCGCACTCTTTAAACAGCATTACGACCCCTTCGAACTGGACTATAACGACGACGACGAACACCACAACCAGCACAATTCGACATATAATCTCAGCCCACAACATCTACCCCATAATGGCGACCGCGTGGCCCCTGCGCCGTCTCCTTTCCCCGCTTCCGGCCCTCCGATGCGCGCCTACAGCCCTCGCCCGACCGCCCCCGCGCCGGCCCTTCTTCAACCTCCCCAACCTCTCCTCCGCGACCGAGCCCCAGATGCTCACGGCCTCCCGGACGATGCCTTACCCCTCCGCCCAGCTCTATGACGTCATATCCGACGTTGACGCCTACGAATCCTTCGTCCCCTATTGCGCCCAGTCCCGTGTCACCCAGTGGACGGCCCCCGACGCCTCCGGCCGCCGCTGGCCCGCCCAGGCCGACCTTCGCGTTGGTTGGGGGGGCTTCGAGGAGACCTTCACCAGCAGGCTGCACTGCGTTCCCGGGAAGAGCGTCGAGGCGGTCAGCGGCGCCGACGTTGAGGGCGCAAGCCCGGGCAACGGCGGGGAGGGGGGCGCCGTGTTCAGGAGCCTAGTGACCAAGTGGCAGCTACGGCCGCTGACCTCAGGTACGGGCACCGAGGTGGATTTAGTCATCAGGTTTCAGTTCGCGAACCCGCTCTACTCGGCCGTGAGCGCCGCCGTGTCTGAAAAGGTTGCCGGAGTTATGATCCAGGCGTTCGAAAAGCGGGTGAAGGCTGTTCTGGGTGTCCCCAGGCTATAGGCGGAGTGGGCAACCATAGAGCATCGATATAGAGTACACTTAAGACTTAATTAATGAAGAAACTACAAAACGCTGAAACGAACCAGGGCCGAGTCGCCATTGCAAAACGTCTGGCTTGCAAAACATTCGCTCAGATTTTTTTGTTACCAAGTCATCCGCCACCGCTATGTGCACAGCAAACAGAAACAAACAAATCATCCAGCTACCTACAAACAAAAGAAGAAAAAATAAAAAGCCACAGTCTTGTCCTCCTCTTTTTGCGCCGTGCCTTTTTAACATGGTGTAGCTTTCAGCTTTCCTTCAGATGCAATGCCCCGCCGAAAACGCGCGGTCTTTGAGGAAAAATGTCTTCCATCCGAGTGGAATACCCGTTTGCCAACTTTGACCCCTCCGCAAATCATACTCCGGCATACATGCGTTATAAACGTTAAATGATCCATGATATCCGTGAGATGCGTTTGCCTACATACGTACGGTTGATTATGTCGGAAATCCAAGCAAAGCAGGAAAGTAAATGGACGCGTAAAGGTATCATATGTAAATAACCAAAAAAGAACCCAAACCATAAGCCCGCAGGAAGGCGTGCGTCATCGTAGCAGGATTTCAAAACAAAGTTTCCGCATGGCGCGCTGATGATGATCATTTCTTGGTCCTGCCGACTGTTAGCTCCCGGTCTTCTCACTGAGCATCAAAGTTGAACACGTACTTCTTCTTGGGAGCCTTTCCACCGCCGGCCATCCAGCTGAGCACCGAGCCCTGGGACTTCCTGTGTTTCGTCGGCTTGGGCTCAACGTTAACGATCGTGGGACCGCCGTGACCGCCAGGGGGCCCAGGACGTGGTCCCGGGTAGTGCGAGGGGGGAGGCGGTGGCATGGCGCCGCCGCCGCCGGGGCGACCACCCGGAGGAACCATGCCTGGCGGGAAGGTACCCATCCGTGGTGCATGTCCGCGCATGCCCTGCATATGCGCTGCGATTCTGGGATCCATCGGCGGCATTCCGGGACGTAGCCCCGGCGGAGGGGGCTTGTCCATGGGCCACATGCGCATCTCGATGGTCCAGTCCGGCTCAACCACCTTATCCCAGACTTGGGGCAGAATGATCTCCCCGTTGGGCCCGATCAGGTCGTAGTGTCCCTCTTGAACATGGGGACCGATGACGTCCACATGAACAAAGGCTTGCTTGATGAGCTCTTCCATGCCCTGGTGATTAAAGTTAGCTAGGTGCAGACGCGTGCGTTGTATGAAGTCGACATACCGTCCAGGTCGAGCACAGATGGTAGGGGAAGCTAAACTTTCTGCCGACGGCGTCCTTGAATTTGATTGGAGCCTTGCTCTTGTCCTTGGCCTTCTCAGACTCGTACTTGGCTTTGGTTTCCTCGGCGATCTTATTCTTGAGCGCTTCTGCCTCCTTGGCGGCGGCGGCGGCAGCGGCGGCAGCATCCTCGGCATCCTTCTTCTCCTTCTCAATTTTTTGGCGGGCCTCAAACTCGGCCCTCGCCTTCATCTCCTCCTCCTCCTTCTTCTTCGCGGCTTCCGCGTCCGCCTTCGCCTTCTGCGCAGCCGCAAACTCGGCTTCCGCCTTCAGCTTGGCCTCTTCCGCCCGTCGCTTGGACTCTGCCGCTTCCTCCTCGGCAGCTTTCTTCGCGGCCGCGACCTTGGCGAGATAGTCGGCTTCGGCTTTGGCCTTGAGGTCCGCCTCGAGCTTGGCTTGCGCTGCGGCAGCTTCGGCAGCCGCCTTTTTCTCAGCCTCGAATTTGGCGCGGGCCTCTTCTTCGGCCTTCTTCTTCATCTCTTCCTCCCACTTCCGCTTTTCTTCGGCCTCTTTCGCCTCCTTGGCCCTGAGCTCGGCCTCGGCTCGAAGGGCATCCTTGAGCCTTTGCTCCGCCTCGGCTTGGGCCTTGAGGCGGGCCTCTTCTTCAAGCTTCTTCCGCTCGGCCTCGGCCCTGTGTTCGCGCTCCAGTCTCTCCCTGGCTTCGCGTTCGACGCGGGCCATCTCTTCCCGGTGGAGCTTTTGCCTCTGCTCCTCCTCCTTGCGTTCGGCCTCGATTCTCTCTCTGGCTGCCTTCTCGGCCTCAATCTTGGCCTTCTCAATCTCCTTCTGCGCCCGCTCTTGAGCTTGCTTCAGGGCCTCCATCTTGAGGGCGATGGCCTGTTCAGCCTCCTTTCGAAGCTTCTCTTCCAGCTCCTTCCGCTTTTGCTCCTCCTCCTTCTGTGCCTGTTCCTGCTTGAAGAGTTCGATTTGTTGCAGGAGCGCCTTCTTCTCGGGATCCTCCTTAGGTGGCGGTGCTGACTCGTTTGCGGGAGTCTTGGACGGCCCGGGGGCTTCCGTGGGTGGGGGTGGGGGTGCGGGATACATGCCCCATTGATGCATCTGTCCGTAGCCTTGCTGGTTGTAGATAGCAGGTGGTTGCGGCTGCTGATACGGCATCATATCATACTGGGATTGGCGAGGATCATGGAAATAGCTCTGTCCACTTGCATGCGACATTGGGGAGAATGCATTGTTGCCGCCATAACCAAAGGGTACCATCTGGTTTGCGGGGTGTCCATACGGGCCTGGAGCGAAACCGCTCACATGGCTTTGAGGGAAACCGGGTTGTGGGTGGCCGCCACGGCCACCGTAATAGGAGCCCGGGTGTCCTCCGTGGGCGGGAGGTCTGTGGCCATAGCCGCCAACGCCGCGAGGAGCGAAGGGGGACTGCGCGTATTCATCCGAGGGAGCCACGCTTTCAGGATGGTTCGGCACTGAACCGGGCCGATACGGGAATTGGCTAGGTGGGTGATGAGGGCGGTGGGGGAGTTGGTGTTGACGGAGGGGGGGACGCTGTAGTGGCGCCGAGCGGCCTTGAAATCTGGGAGGAGGGCTGACGGATGCAGAATCGTCCGGATGGACGTCGCCTTCTTCGGATGTGTAACCGTCGTTTTCGGCCGAATCGGAGCTGGGATCGTTGTAGTACTGCGACTCGTCTTCACTGGCGGAGGCGGATCGGGATGTGGTTGCCCCGGACGAGCTCTGGCCAGGGCGTCGATAGGAGAGTCGTCTTTCCGGAGTGTGTTAGTTGACTAGTGCCTGGTGAATGCCACCAAGTCGGTTGGTCCCTGGCGTAGTTGAAAATATGTAACTTACGCGGACGACATGAGAATGTGAATGCGGGTTGTGCGTGTTTATGTGAGTGGGTATGGCGGCAAGACCCTCTACTCACGACAATCTCGAAAGAGAGTCGGAGTAAAGGGATAGATCGAATTGGGACGTGGGGAGATATGGAGCGACCGAGAGTGAGTCTTCCACTCTTGGGTACGGATAGGATCTCGTCCTTGGCGGTCGAGCGTGTTCAGGAAAGGAAATGGGTGCCGCGTTCGCCCTTGCGCAGCTCGGCCAAGCAGGGGGAAGATCCAAGCATGAACGGATGGCGGATAACGAGACGAAGTGCGGATGACGGGGGAAATTGAGCGCACAAAAACAAGAAAGAGAGTGATCAGACGACGAAGGTGTGTCAGGGAGGAGGGACGACGACGACCGGGCGGCTTCAAGAAAACAAAGTTTCTCTGTGAGAAGAATTGAGTTGGGAGACGGGCGGGATTGCGAAAATTGAGGGGTGGGCGGCAGTCGGTGGGTGGGTATTCGTTCGTGTGCTCTTGGATGTAACCGGGAAAGCCCCTGCTATTTTGGCGAGATCGTGCAGTTGGGCGCAAAAAGAGGTGCGATTGGGTGCAGGGAAAACTGTGGCAGCTGGGCAGCTATTGCGGGTCTGGCGACCGCCCCGTTAAGGACAACGAACGGTAAGGCGATGGCCAAGGCGCACAGGGAGTTGTCGTAGGTGTAGCGTGGGCTAGTTGTGTGCGCAAACTAAGCCGCAGCCACTGCCAGTCTGCTCGTACTAGAGACGGCCAAGCCTGGATGGGTGGAAAGAGGATGGGAATAGGTATAGAGCCTCCGGCGCGGTTGAGGTGGTGATGCGATGCGATGCGAAAGGTAACAGGATGGAAAGCGAAGTGAAAAAATCCTGTCCGTCCGGTACGCAATTATGGTAATGAGGCGGGACAACTACCACACAAGACTGGAGGAGGGGGCGAGCCTTGGAAAGGCTTCTTCTGCTTCTTCTTCTTCTTCTTCTTCTCTGGCGTCAGGGAGGCCCGGGCGTTGTCGGTGAGGGCAAAATGTGGGCAACGGTCGACACGACTAATGATTTGGTGGTGCAATGCCGGGTGTCGCAAATGATGCTAAGCTACAAGCCTCAGATCAGCAATGTTTGGGTGAATCATGTGCAGTGGAATAAGGCGGAAAGCGCCGGACGTGTGAACACAGACGACACAGACACACAGACACAACGGAATGGACTGGGGCTGGGCACGAGAATGGATGGGTATGGAGGGGGAGGGGGGATGAAAGTGCACCGAGAGAAACCACCAGAAGCCCCACACAACAACGACCAGGGCTTGCCCAACCCCGCCATCCTCGGCCAGCCTGCACTGCTTTCTAGGCAGACGACGCGCTAATGGTGCTGAGAGGCGGGCGTTGACCAAGACCACCCTGGCTACAGCCGAGCCAAAGCAGAATAGAAAAGGGCGAGGGGGTGTTCTGTACAGTGTACAGCGCTCTGCTCTGTCTGTCTGTCTGCTGGGCTTCCGCATCGTGGGCTCTGGGAAGCGGCGGGGGAAAAAAGAAAACGCGACCGGGAGGGGGGATCGGATGATGAGCAGACAGGGCGGAGACAGGTAAGACACTGACAGGGCACACCTAGCAGGGGTGGGGATGGGCACGAGGGAGTGGATGGGGCAGGCCCAGACGGCGGTCTCGAGCACCCCCTTGCTTTCTTGTCCCACTTGGGTGCCCCGGGAGATACTGGGCTGGGCTAGCTCCACTGATAGTGCGCCATCGACCAACAGCAACAACGAGTCGACGAAGAATTGTCACTCAGTGACTGTCAGCATCGCTCCGCTGGCGAGGGGGCCTGAATTGAATCTGAAGCGCCCTCTTGCAAGACAGCCACCAACCAGCCTGCGTGTGTCCTTGCTGGACTCATGTAAGTAGGTAGGATACGTCAATGCCAGCAACAGTGACTGACAACAAGGACGGGCGGGCATCGGCAGTCGCCCGAAGTGCTTGATTTGATTGCCGTGCGCACTGGCCGCAGGTAGCCGTGCACTTGACAGCTTGTTGACAGGGAAGACGGAGGGACAGGCGAATCGACAGTCTTTGGGGAAACGACGCGGAGCGACGACGCTGTTGCAGAAACAACATCTGCGTTCGCGCCAGCGACGCGAGGGGGTGACAGAGGAATGCGACAACCTCCCACCATGCGAAACGGGGAAGGCGCGTTCAAATAAACAATAGCACAACGGTAGGTAGCTGAGAGAAGGTCTGAACGTACGTACCTTTGTTTGTCTTTGTGCCTTTAGGAGTTGAGACAGAGAAACCAGAGGAATAACTGGGCCGAAGGTGACCCGAGGCCTCGGAACTGAGACCTGTCAGACGGGATAATGTTAGTTAGATCAGATCCGACCCAGCTGTCTTTTGGGATGTATCACGTATGTGGTCGAGGACCTTTTTTGTTTCTTTGGAACGAGGTTCGGATAGGCTTGAGATGGGGGAGGGGATGCAAGATGAGAGACTTTGGACTCAGGTACGATGAACTGTACCTACCCAGGTAGCACTGCAATGTACCCTGCCCAATGAATGATTTTGTCAGTTCTCAATGCACCACCGTGCCTGGCTGGGTTTGTCCTGCGCCTCCGGGCTGCTCTGGCCACCAAGAGTTGATGTCTGGATTTTCGGTGAGGAACGTGCTGAAAAGGCGTGGCTCCGTTGCGGGACGGTCCTGGTTTGGGAATTTGAACGTTTAATCCGTCAACCTCGGTGGGGCCGCTGCGCTGCGATGATCCTTTTTTTTTCTTTTACGCCGTTGTCGGTCTGGAAGAGAGAGTGTTAGAAGGTCAGGCTGCCACAGGAGAACAGCAGACAGAAAAATAAAGAGGAATTCGGCAGTCAGAATGGGTGTGCGCGAGCAGGCTAGAAGAGGCGGCGCAAACTATTTATTTGGATGACGAGGGAAGGAGAGGGAGGAAGACACGGCGGGGGTTTTGGTAGGGGGTAGGGGAGGAGGGGGGCGTGAGTTGGGGGCGAGGCCTCTCATCAATCTCATCTCCTGCTCGTTAGTCTGTCCTCTACCACATTCTGCTCCTGCCGGTTGGCTGTCCTGCTTTTAGGGTCCGTCGCCAGCCAATACCCGGCATCTCGGGCCCACGACTCTGGCTTGCGCGGTGGGAGGAGGACGTACCTGACCTACCTCGCTTCGCCTCGCCTCGCCTACCGGTACCTACCTGCCTCCCTTGCTTACCATTTTCCTTGCATCTTATCTAGCGGGGGTGATACTTGTGCGTGAATGGGCATCAACTAAAACAGGCAGCCGTCAGCTCTACTACCTTGGCCCTCTCCACCTCCCCAAACTCACCCACCGTATCTCGGACCATCGCCGCCATGAGACGACACCATGGAGCGCAACAGGCCCCTCTCGACTCTGTCATGAACTTTGCCGCAGAGCCCTGCAAAGAGGTACCGTACCTAGGTGTGCCTTCGCCGTGATACCGCACCGCTCCGTGTCTCCACTCCCGACTATGTCGTGTTCTTCTCCATGTCGTCGTCATCCTGGCTAGCCCGGCCTCCTATGCAGTCAATTCGGCACAGCCTGCTTCAACGCCAGGCGGAACGGACAAAGCTTCATTTCGGAGGAGAGATACTAGCATGGAATTGCGATACATGTATCCCCGTTCAGTCTTGTTCTTCCTCGTCTTCTTCTTCTCCCTTCACGTGGGTTGTCTTGCTGCGTATGCGCGGCGCTGGTAATCGTGCAGTTGCTTAATGACTCGATAAAATGATGCAAGGTATTTAGAGTGACACGACATGATCCCAGAGACGGATAGGAAGGAAGAAGGAGCAACCGGGCGGTAGACCTCTGAAGAGTTGGTTGTTGGTCTCGTGTGTTTATTTGTGGGCGTCCCTCGAGGCTCGGCTTCTTCTTTCTTGCTTGGCTGTTTGTGGCGCCAGCTGACTTGGAAACACAGAGATGACAGGGGCGGTCAAATATGATACCGGCCGTTGCTTGTTTCTACTTTGAGCTTGCTTACTTACACGGCACTGCCCGGATATATACGTGACACCTCAATCTTGTCGGTGTGATTTGATTGGGATCCATGTGTTCTGTCGGTCGTCTCTTCTGACGATGCTCAAGCCCAATGAAGCCTTCGTCACGCCCGACGGGTCACTCGAGAGCCTGCCGCATCCTGATCCGCATGGCCAGGGCGTCGAATGACGGTGCCTGAGCTTGCTGAGATCCATCCGTGGATCGACCCTTACTGACTCACTGCCAACGCATCCGGTGGGCCGCGTTAGCCCGTCGGGCACCCCCAAAGGCACGCCTGGAACCTTGAATGACATGCGGCCCTGCCACATAGTGCATCTTATTGCTGCTGTCATTGGGCACGACTGCGGGTGCGGCCGCGACGGAAACGATGGAACTCGAATGAGTAAAAATTGGTCTCCATTAGCAGGCCATCGGGCGGCGGCCTCTACCCCCGTGTGAAACATGTCTGTCGTGACTTCTACAGAAACTAAATACGTGGCTCCCATTCCAGCCCAATTGTGAGATGGCCTCTTCATTCGTGCAGAGTTCACGGCCAAATCGCGCCTGAACATAAAACCAAAATAAAAGCTGACCGTTGTTTGGCCCTCGTGTGCTGTAGTTGGGCAACTTGTCTGCAGTTTGATATCTAGCAGACTAGCCAAGGAATATTGGACATGGCTAGTGGCCCAGGGTGGATATGTTGCAGACAAAATCTTCCTTGTTGACCTTGCTTGAGCGTTCCGATTGCTTGTCCCCCCTAGTGCGAAGCGGTAAACGGCAATCCGCTCATGCCTAGCATCAAGCGTGCTGCTATGGTGGCTTTTCAACGTCACCTCTTGATCACAAGGCCTGTCAATGCAAGGTTGGCTGCTCTCCGTGTCTGGGTAACCCATTGCTCATCTCACAAGCTCGTCCGACTCCTTTGACAGCAAATCTCGTGCCGCTGCCACTTCCGACTCGTCGTAGCCCTGCCAGAGCCTCTCACGTGCTCCGTGACGGCGTACAATATCTGCCAATCTTTGTGTCGCCAGCTCATTGAGTTTCTGTAACGTGGTGACGTCGGGGAGGCTCCACTCCTCCGAGTCCGTTTGCCTCGATGGCTTTGAAGGCTCCTTGATCAGTTTGTTCGTGACCTTGCTAACTGTCAGTCATGTTTTTTTCGACGTTGACTGGACACACGGCTCACCAGTTTCAGTCCGTAGTAGCCCCTGAGATAGTCGTCACATAGCTCGATGCTTCGGCTAAATCTCTTTACCGACTCAACTAATTGCTGTTGCGAAGACCCTTCAGAGGCTGAAGCTGCCATGTACAGAATTTCGCCCAGGCGTGCATGCATCTAGTTCATATCAGCAATTGCCGGAGTCGAGCAAGGGCTTCAGAGAACGCTTACATTCCATGCGTTTGGGGTCAGTACGAGAACCTCTTCAAGTGCAAAGATGGCCTGTGAGTAAAGACCTTGCGAAAGGTACAAGTCGGCAAGCTCCGCCCACGACTCTGCATCTGTCGGGTTAAAATCGACCAGAGAGTTGAGGGCTGTGAGGGCTTCGGACATCTTGCCGGTTGACTTGAGAAGGGCAATGCGACGTTTCGCGACGGGCTACATAGGGTCAGCGTGTGCCACCAGCTCGTAGAAGATGTTCCAAGACTAACAATATTCGTTGTATTTTCTCCAAGAATAGTCTCGTACTCCATGAGCACCTGTGCCAGCTCTCCATCGTTGTCGGCTTCCGCCTCTTTAACCAAGCCCCTGAATGCCGTAATACGCTCGTTTTCGTTTCCGAAACGGAGCGTTAGCCTCTCAAGGCATTGGTGCGCTGACGGGCTGTCGCCCGTCCGGAGGCAGGCAAGGAGGAGGTTCTCATAGATTGTCCACAGTTCGGGTGTCTCCGACGCCGAGAACAAGGATAACAGCGGCGACGATGAGAACGCCTTCGGGTTGTTTTGCAGAATCGCCGGAGCTTTCTGGGCCAGCACGAGGGCCTCGGCCGGGGACAGGTGGCCCTGGGGGCGGACAAGAGATGGAGCCATTGTCACAACTCGTGGCAGAATGGCGGGCTTCGATGGATATAAGTAGCGAGCGGCGTAAAGACCGGGGTTATTCGACGCGCGGGTCTCGAGTGGCACGATCGGGCTGGTCGTGATAATCGTTACGCGAGCGAACAGCCGTTGATGGCTGGTGATATCTATGTGGTTGTAGGTAGTCTGCGCTTAGCTGCCTCTTTACCAGACTGGGTACAATCATCTTGCTCGGCAGTACGTACCGCTCCTTGAGCTCCTTGCTTAATTCAACTGGCGCCAGTGCGCAGGTCAACGGGGTAGCTGGCCCCCACTTGATTGGCTGTATCGGCAGGCGGCTCTTTATACCACCGAAGACGGGCCCCACCAGCGTGTTTTTTCGTGAACAAAAACTGGCGCGGGCAAGAAAATTTACGGGAGCTTCTTGTTCTCAACCACTCTTACTTTGCCAACAAGATCGGAGATTCTGAGGGTTGCGTGCTATCCACGCAAAAGGAGTGCGTCAGATCCAAGGTCTATCTGGTAGCTTGACACAAGGATCATGGCTTTCCTCGCAGTTGAAGGTGCGCTCCCGGGTGCCGATGAGCAAGTTCTCATCGAGAAGACGGCCGACCTTCAGGTGTCTGAGACAACCGGCCAGAAGGAGCAACCGCCTCACAGATCTCACGACCCTCAGTACAACCAAAAGAGGAGTGATCCGTTCCAGTTTGGCAGCCGCCTGCTCGGCGAGCAGGACGATGTCTTCGAGTTCAACGCATGGGACCATGTCGAGACTGACGATGCATACAAGGAATATGCTGAGCAGCAGTACGAAATGCAGCGGAAATCTCCGGTCTCTGATTTTGACAAAAGTAAGTTTCTACTCCTTCGCAATATCTGCCTATTTCAGATTTCTCGGTGTTATGATGATACTCCAGCACAATCGCATAGTTCATCTGAATTCCATGATGAAAACTTCTTCTTATAGTCTTTCGCTCCCATCTGACAACACCATTTAAAGACACACTGTTTTGTTCAGCACATATTCTATGTACGGTTGACTAACAAAACTCTTCAGACAGATTCAACAATAACCCGGCCAGAATGTGGGATCTGTTTTACAAGAACAACACGGCCAACTTTTTCAAGAATCGCAAGTGGTTGCAGCAGGAATTCCCCATTTTGTCCGAGGTGACCAAGGAGGATGCTGGTAGTGTCACGATCCTTGAGATCGGTGCTGGTGCGGGTAACACCGCTTTTCCTATTCTCGCTTCCAACAAGAACCCAAGTCTTAAGGTTCATGCCTGTGATTATTCGAAGCAGGCCGTAGAGGTCATGCGGAACCATGAATCCTACAACCAAGACCACATGCAGGCGGTCGTCTGGGACGTGACGAGCGATGAACTCCCGCCCGGTCTTGAGGAGGGTTCCGTCGACGTTGCTATTCTCATCTTCATCTTTTCGGCCTTGGCCCCCAGCCAGTGGAACAAGGCGGTTACCAATGTCTACCGTCTACTTAAGCCAGGCGGCCAGGTCTGCTTCCGAGACTATGGAAGAGGTGATCTCGCCCAGGTTCGGTTCAAGAAAGGTCGTTACCTCGACGAGAACTTCTACGTGCGCGGCGACGGTACTCGTGTTTACTTCTTCGAAAAGGAGGAGCTCGAGCAAATCTGGACCGGCAAGATGCAAGAAGTGTCAGAAGGCACCAAGGCCGAGTTCGTCATCAATGACCTCGGCATCGACAGGCGCATGCTCGTAAACAGAGCCCGCAAGCTGAAGATGTACCGATGCTGGATGCAGGGTCGGTTCACGAAGAAATGAGAGACGGAAGTTTCACAGCACACCCATCCTGGGGCACAGTGATGTCTGCCAGCGAATTGTCCAGGCGATGGACCGGCACATTTCGCATCTTGTACCACGGGATGAAAGTCAGTACAGCAGAAGCTCTCTAAGCCTTTGGCGATCATCCTGGCCGAATCCGATCTTGTCCAAGTACCCCGCGATTCCTCCATAGACGCCGTCAATGTGGCCCGCGGTTCGCACGATCATGTCAGGTGCCGTCTCGAACCAGTCGTCTGTCAGGCCGATCTCTCTCATTTCGGCCAGCCGATCTTCCCTCTCGGATTCGAGTGCACCACTGGTCAGCATGTAGTCATACTCTATGGCTTCGATTGGCACGTTGAGCGTCATCAGCACCAGAGTGACAATCAGCCCTGTCCTGTCTTTGCCCTGTGTGCAGTGAACCAGAGTAGGTGTCGTCGATGGGTCAATGAAGACCTTCAGGGCCTGATTTCTTTGTTAGCAATTGGAACGGGTCGTCTCCACCACGCTCACTCTCGTACCTTGGCGATTTCTTCACCAGATTGATCCAGAGTATCGAGGCCTATGCGTACCAGGCCACGTGGCACCATCACCTCTCTAGACAGGACCGAGATGCCTTCATTGCGATAACCTAAGAGGAATAGGACAATGAGGCGGCTTCAATCGGCGGAGCATCCGTTAGCCTTTGGAGGAGGAATAAAAGCCGAGTTCTCTTACCAGAAACCCCACCAAGACAGCTGCTTCAGCAAGAACCGCTCGAAGTCCCTGCCCGTGATCCTGATCTCGTGATACGTTAGACCCGAGATCTGGACGGGCTCGGCTAGCGCAGCGTTGGACTCTAGCAGGGCAGGGACCTGGAGATCGGCCTTGCGTTTTTTCGCCTGCATGTCATGTTCGGTCCTGGGGATGGCGTCAGCTGTTGATTTGACGTGCTGGCGTTCTGGCATTCCTGCGTCGAGGGGAATCTTGGAGTTGCACATGTACCTACTTTGTGCGCAAGTCTATCACCCCCTTGATGCCCAGATCGTCTCGCAGGCGTTTCCTATCTTCTACAGAGGCATCGTCTAAATTGTCAAGTCTCAGCAGACGAACAAGAACGCGCTGCGAGACCTCAAAACATACCTGGTCTTGCTGAACGGAACAACTGGCCTTCGCGGATAAGCCTGTTAGAAAGACACGCAAGAGAATCAGCTTGAGTGGCTCGATGCGTTGTGTGTTTTCAGACAGAGACGTACCTGCACCCAAGAAACTTGTTCACCGTGGAGCCGACGTCACGGAAGTTCAGAACTGAGGTTATGCCGTTGTTGTCCATGGCCAACAAAGAAACTTCGTACTAGAGTCGCTTTTGGGGCAAGGGGGAGGGGCGGCGGTGCAGAAACCAATAGTCAGTGGTCAACAGTTGGCGTCTGGCAGCCGGACGGTGGGGGTAGCGTTGGGGTGCAGAGACTAGGAGTGAGATGTATGAGTGAAAATGAGGGCGACGCCACGATTCGGCATGCTCAGAGAGAACGATGGAAGGGCCTTCTCTACAGGCCACCGTCAGGTCCAGCATTGGTTGGCCCCGTCCAGCGTCCTTTGGCTGTCTCCATCCCGTCTCGTTGTCAGGTCGGTGGGCTGGGGTCCTTGGCCAGGGTTCCGGTGACCCCTGCATGACCCAAAAGCTTAAGACCAGGGGTGAGGACATTTGATGTCGCCCACGGATGGTATCGTTTGTTGCCTGAGAGGGATCTGCGACTTGAACTCGTGCGCGGGGCTGCAGCGGTATGTGCGAGCTGAGCCTGACATAAGGACCTCATTTTGATAACATTACCATGGTTCCATCAAAGCACTACTACGACCCGCGGACTGAGCGGGTTCCAGACCATCATCGGCTTGCAGGCGTCGTTTCCAGGATATCGGATCAATCGAACGCATCTGTGCAGTTGGCAGCCTGGCTTATCATCTCAAGCTGGGTTAAGGTATATTCGGCAGCGCTCAGTTGTAGCTGCCGATCGCAGCCAACAACCATCCGAGGTGCGGCTGGCTGTGCACCACTTCCATTCGTCGAATGATGAGCCTTTAGCACTGCAGCAAGACAACCAAAGTCAGACTTGTCTCTCAATGGTTCGAATTATGGGCGATCTTGCTTCTCTGACATGGTGTCTCTGACCCTGCTTACCATCGACCGTTGCCATCATCACGGCGTCTCGGGTTTCGCAGTCGGTGACGATGCAGATCCGAAGTACGCAAATGACACACACAGAGGCCCGTTGTCAGGCTAGAGCTAGCTCAAGTCCTCCCAACTTCGGCGTGGTCTGCTACTCAGCATGACCAGGGTCCGGACAGTCCGTCTCCAGAGATGGGCGGGTGTTGGGCCGAAGCCACGAAGGAGCGGACGATGGACTATGCCGAAAACCCCATCTCTTAAGACGTCGTTCGCAAAGGCAAACAAACCTCAGCGGCGGGGGGGGAGTCCGCGGTGGTGGATGTCGACAGGGGCGGAAAGCTAGCTCGCCAGCACTAGGCCACAAACGGATGAAAATAAACCCCGCATGACGTATGGCGCGGCGTCGTTGTTGCCCACTACGACTAGCCACCAGCACTAAGCTGCGCACGCCGTGTCACCGTCACTGACCGGCTCACCAGCCGAAGCATACCTCATCGTGCGCTCGCACTGCCCACCCTTCAACTCCCAAAATATGTTTGTGATTCAATGATATAACCCATATTCCCTCGTCAGGGGGGCCTGCTTGCGCCTCTATGTCATAACCAGTTCTTCCTGCACTGCACTGTTCAGGTTCTTTGACCGTCTAACTCTTCCATCCTCTGACGATATTCCCCGGTACAACCTTGGACCCTCATGATACGAGTTCGTCGCTTCTGCAATACTGCAACGCCAGAAATAACATTGCGTGGAGGCTCTTGGTTACCCACTCGTCCACGCGTCCACCTCTCCCGTCCCGTGTAAGCTGTACATCGCTGCGGCTTCCCAGATATTACCCTCATCTATCTACCTGTACATTGTATACTACATCCCATCTACCGACCATCGCCACTCACCTTACAATACAACAGGAGCCTCTTTGCAGGGGTAAAAAAAAGTGGACAGTCAAGTGTACCAGCACCAAGCCGGCACCGGGCTGGCTGATGATGCAACCCAGCTCCAAGACAGCAAGGCAGCCGCGACAGCCAACCATGGCGGAAGCACGGCATCAGGTGCCGACAACAGGTACTGAAACATACCTTCCCCGTGAATACGAGCTTTGGTGCCGGATAAAATAAGGTCTTTTCGCTGATCATATCACATTTTCCCTTGGATATAGCAGACCACTCGGGCAGATTAAAGTACGCCAACCCGCGGGATCTTCCCAGCTTCCCATCCCCCGGTCTTCCACCTGACGGAGCCGCTGCCGGGGCTGCCGCGTCCCTAGGCTGGGCGAACCAAAAATCAATTGAATTCTGGAAACCCGAAAAGTCAACCTCTGCTTGTGCAGCTGCCATGCTAGCAAAGGATTACAAGATGGCGCCCACTTGGGAACCCAGCTCGAGCTCCGCCGGCGCAAAGGCTGCACTACTTGCATCAGCGTCGGCAAGGAAACAGGCGGCGACCAACATGACACTACCTCAATCCGCCCATGGTTCCTGGGGAAGCAGCGCCGCTAACCAGGCCTTTAAACAAAGCCGCTCTGTCGGACAACCAGGTCACAACACCTCGACCTCGGCGAACGGCCTTGGCTCTCTTTCAGCGGCCCAAAGTGCCATGCCGGGGACAAAAAGAACAAGGCCACGAGCCAAGTCGACCCCCGTCCCCAAAGACTCTTATCCTGGAGAATCTCAAGCAGCTATGAACGCCTTAAGTGCCGCCACAGCAGCTCATGGTCCTTCGATGAAGCCGAAGTCCCCTACCAACGCTGTCGGCTCTGTTCCTTACACAAACCTGCCCATAAACATGTTCACCTCTTCTCCCGCTATAGGTCCAGAAGCTGATGAGCAAAAGAGAGCCGACGTGCTGCATGCCTCCGCCGTAGCCATGGCCAAGAAAATGTACAGCCACCAGCAAAAGATGGTTGACCAAGCCCGTCAAGCCCAGCAGGACTCGGGGGAGGTCGTCTCAGATGACAATCAGCCGAAGCCCTATGTTAACCTTCAGGAAGCAGCGTATAAGCTGGCCCAAGAGCGTCTAGCGAAACTACACGAGGAACACCAGCGCAACCGAGACTACCAGGAGTACTACGGCAATCGCACACCAGCTCAGCCTCAACGCAGGTTTACTATGAAAGGCAAATTGAGACGCCGGGCTTCTAGCGATGGAGACATCAACAACGATAAGGAACAGTCCGAGCGCATCCGAAGGGAGATGTCTATTTTCTCCTCCAACTTGACAAAGGTCGACGAACAAAAGCGGGCCAAAGATCGCGAGGCGCTGCTGGCCGCTGCACAAAGGAATGTCAGAGCACGTCTTCAAGGCATGGATGACAAGATATCGGCCGAAACTGGCATGGTGCGACCGAGTTCCAATAGTGACTGGGAGTCCAAAGCCCAGGTGGCTGCGCTTGCCCGACACGCATCAACCAACGTGAACAAGGGAAAGGTTGATATAGGCGGTGGCATGTTTATGGACCCTGCGGCCGTTGACGAGATCGCGACCAGGAGGGTGCAGCCGGTGCTTGATGAGATCAACGAGAAAGCCGCCATCGAGCGAGAGCGTCAAGAGCTCCTTAAAGCGGAGGCAGAAGCAAAGAAGAGGGACGAGGCGAAGCAAAAGGAGCGCGATAGAGAGATCAAAGAGATTAACCGCAAGATCATTGGTAAGTACACTATCACTGATCTACGCCGTCCAGGACTAACACATTCTCAGAGCAAGAAAAGCAAGAAGAGAAGGAGAGAAGGCACCGAGAGAAGCAAGAGCTCAAGGCTAAGAAGGAAGAAGAGAAAGCCGCAAGAGCTGAAGAGAAGCGCAAGTCGAAGGGCCCGGAGATCCTGCCGGGCGACTCAGCAATCGCGGGCGAATCCAGCGAACCCTTACCAACGAGCGACGGCCCCGACGCCTCCGTTTCCCGCCGCGCAACCCAGAGTAAGCCTACCATCAACACCCAGAGAGAAGGCTCCAACAGTGACAACCCCCGGTCACCGAGCGAGAGCGGGTCGCCGACGAACAAGATGAAGGAGTGGCTCAAGTCACGTTTCACGCGGCCACGAGGTCGCTCCGCAGCGGGTGAGAATGCCGAAGAGCGCGGATTTATCGGCGGCGTGGCGCTCACGCGAATCGCCAACGAGAGTGCGACGAGCCTTGACGCGAGGTCAGCCAGCATGAGAGAGGTTGCAATCGCCGGCAAGCCGGAAGCCGAGGCGCTCAGGTCACCGGCGGATGGTGAACATGGCGGGGGCAAAGCCCAGAGATCGCGGGATGTGAGCCCTGTCACCTCAGACAGCGTGTCGGAGCGGTTCGTCGAGGCGAGCGATGACCTCCGGGGGCCAGTTTCGCCTCCAGTACCCCTCCGGGACGCGAGCCTACATAAGAGCGTCAGCCCGACGCGGGATTCGCGGTTCCGCGAGATAATCGAATAGGTGCTCAGATCATGGGTTCAAACTTTCGACGGGCCGGCGTACACGGGGTTTTGCTTTGGGTTTCATGCTTGAAGAGAAGAACATTTTTGGGTTTCTAGCGCATGGTGTTGGTGGCATTGGCGAGAAGCGGTATATCTTTTGGTTCATATGTAACAGTCACCTCGACAGGCCTGCATCTTTTGGAGGGTTCAATTTCGTTTAGTAGCAACTCCTTTCTTTTGGCGACAAGCGACTATTATAGAATTGAACAAAATACGACTGCTTGCAGTGCCCATGCTACATACTACTCCGACACCGTGGCTGTTTACGCGGCCCGACCCATTGACTCTCTTCTGCAATGCGTAGGCCAGATGTATGCGACGAGGTGAGGATGGATGCCACTCCATCCTCAAGTAAGGCACAGAGCTTGCCCTCTCCCTCCCCCCCCCTTCCCCCAGAAAAAACGACTCCACAGACTCTGTGCCGGTCAATGAACCAACCGGAGAGCACCGCGATCCAAGGAGACTGCTGGATATGTGTATTATGTCTTCTATCATTTGTACAAAATAAAAAAGATCAAAAGAGGGACCCCAAAGTCTCGGCAACTAGGGAATCTCGATGCGCCAAAAACACCGGCTTCTCATGCCGTCCCCGCGGGATGCTGATGCGTTTCGTAACCCAATTCAATAACTCATGATTATGCTGTGACTTCGTACGAAGCTCCGTTGAACCCTGCTCCCCCTCGGCCTTCCTCAATGCACTTCTTCATTTCTACGCCCAACATCACAGCCAGCATATTTAAAAGCGCGGCCGGCCAGCCTGGCCATGGTTCCACTCGCGCATGCTCCCCGGCTTCGCGAACCGGTTCGCCTTGTTGCCCGTCCTGGCCGCGGGCAACAGGTCGACCGTGAAGGAAAAGATGTAGAAGGAGAAGATGAAGGCGACAACCCACTCGAGGATAGCAGCGGCGTTGTAAACCCCCCTAAAGTTGCAGGCGATGAAGGCGATGGCCAGCACGACCTCAATCAAGATGAAGACGAGCTTGATCCAGAACGAGGTCGCGAGGCTGCGGTGCTCGGGGTATTTGGCGCCGAGGCGCTGGTACTCCCAGCAGATGAAGATGGCGGACAGAAGGTAGCCGGCCATGAACAACAGCAGGAACAGGAGATGAAGATTCTTGTGACGGTAGGTGTCGAAGATGCTGAGGCAGATGAGGCCGACGGTCCCGACGATCGCAAAGAAGATGGTGAAGCCGTACAGTACCTTCTCGCCGGTCGATGTGTTGGGCACGAGGCGGCCGCGGTGGCGGAGCCAGCGGTCGGAGAAGAAGGAGATGTCGAGGAAGATGGCGGTGATGACGCAGCCCGTGATGAAAAGGGGCTTCAGGTAGTAGGCGCCGACGTCGCTGATGTAGGCAATGTCTTGCGGGGGGGTCATGGACGGATAGACGACGCGGTTCGTCTCGATGATCCAGTAGAGGAGCATGCCGAGGAGCATACTAAGCCAGACGAGGCCCGATATGATGGGGAAGATCTGGACAACATTGGTCAGCTAGGCGGACGAGTGGGAGGGTGGTCCAGAAGACGGAACGTACCCAGTATGACAATATCCTCATCTTGGCGGAATGTGGTGTGCGAATGCTGTAATCTGTTCGAGCTATAAGTCTAGGTCGCCGAGATGTTCACGCAAAAAGTTCAAGTGCCAGGTCGTTCGGGGGGTTCTCAACCCATTACAACACCAGCGAGTGGGAGATGGGAGAGAGACAGAGCGTGTGTGCGCGTGTAGTGGTGACGAAGTATGACGATGAAGGAAAAGCGGATTGGACCAGTAGTGGTCACTTACCGGAAACAACGGGTGGTATGTATTGTCTAGTGAATGTTGTCGACCGGGAATGACAAGACTTCAAGCTCGAAAGAAGGTGTACTACTAGCACACGCCGCTTCAAGGTGAGGAGAAAAACTGTGGTTGAAATGCTTCACGCACGAGTCCACCGACTTGGAGAGGTGCCGGTGGGTTGGTTAATGAAGGGGTGCCTGTGCGGGCGAGATGCCTGCGTACGTCAAAGGTCGGGCGGTGTCTGATCATCGGTCGTGAAATCGAGAGAAGCGATAGGAGAGAGAGCGCGTGGCCCGGGTCGCAGCCACGGACTTAAGAGAAACATCGGCGCCCCGTCCCCGTTGTGCCCTGATTGCTTATGGCTGATCGAGGCCCGCTTGGCCGGGCTGTAGTCGGGGGCATTCGCTCTTTTTTGCGCGTTGCGTTACGCCACACTGCCTACATACTACCGCGTGTTATTTGTCCCACTAGCCGTCAAGGGTAAGGGTGAGTGTGTGTCTGAAGTCATGGAATCGATCGGCACTTGGGAGAGGTTCTGGTTGCTCGTTCGGACCTACCCCTAGTCAACGGCGCGTTGTGGGGGTACCATGTCATTGGTCTTGGAGGAACCGCCGGGAGGATGACGTAGGCGGGAGAGTAGGTACTGACGTCTCGGCATCTTTTCGCGACTTCGCAAGCTCGAAGTCGCCGTAAGTCAAGACGGCTTGAAACCCCAAGATTAGCGCCAAGAGGATGAAATTTCGGTCCCACTAGGTTTCCTAGTATCTTTTGCGGCTTCAGTCGTCGGCTAGATAAGGAAAGATCAAGTAAATGGATATCACAATTGGGGGAGGAACGTCAGCAATGTCTCACTCAAGGTCTCGACGAACCCCTCCCCGTTGTTTTGCCCTGTGTTCTGCCTAACGGTACCTCAACCCAGGTGAAAAGCGCGCCCGGGAGGGGCGGGCGGGAAGGATTAAGCCCTGAACACATTGTGCATAGCATGCTACCCAAGACCTAAGGGGCGGCGCAGCATTCGCACCCTCGGACATGAGCCATGTCCGCTTCGGACCAACACCACGGTCACCACTGCACGTGTACCACCCGCACCGCCGCGGTCCCATCGAGTCCACGCCAGACCGTGTGCACCGACGCACTCCAAAAGGCGTGCTTCAGGTTTGACAGCAGTTTCTTCTAGCACATTCGGGGTTGGCTTCTTCGCAGCCCGAGCTGCGCCGTTGCCGCGCCAGTACACTATGCCCACGTCAGAATATCTACGTCAGTCAGTGATCGCTGCGTGCCGCGTAATGAACTGAAAGGCGCAGGACCTTAGTCAGGTTCGTATGCGCCTCGCCGCTAAGTAATGGTCAACGTAAATAGTGTGTGCGAAAAGTCGGAGAGACGGGAGCAGGTGATGTGCCACAATAAACAGGCAGCATTGGGATGTTCTCCGTCGTTGCAGTCGCGGACAAGGCATAGATTGCGGAGAGAGCTTCCTACCCGGACTTTACTTTTCAAGCAATAGCTTTGTGCCAAAAATCTCAAGTTCCAAAGGTCATCGGGTTGTATGCATCCTGCAGCCACAATGCGTTGATGGAATCGACTCGAGACCCCTTCCTGATTATGGCTTAACAAAATCTGTGGCGCTTACAACCAATCAGCTGTCACAGCTTTCACAAGGCTGTCTTCATCCCGCCGCCTTGTCCCTCCATCAACCCCGAACCCTCTCCATCGTGACCACATCTGTCTCGACCAACCCACGATGTCGGCATCACCACTCGTCGTGCGCGCGACCGATGCGCTCAAATCGTCCGGTCCTTCCGGTTCTCCCTTCCGCAACATCTCCTCTGCTCAGGCTTCTTCGGGCAATGGCACCCCACAGCCCCCAAAGGACAAGACGACGGCGCCTGTATCGACCACGGCCCCAACCCTGGACCTCGCTGAGCAGATGAACGAAGAGGAGAAGAAGAAATACGTCAAGGGTCGGTATCCCCTAATTTGCTGGATTCCGCGTGACGATATGGGAATAATCTGACCGAATCACCCCACAGGCAAGAAACTTGGAGAGGGTACCTATGCCATCGTCTTCCTCGGCCACCTTCGCTCAAACACGTCGTCCCTCGTCGCCATCAAGAAGATCAAGGTCCAGAAGGAATATCAAGAGGGCATGGCACCAGACGCTGTACGCGAGCTCAAGCACCTCCAAGAGCTGCAGCACCCCAACATCATCTCCCTCCTCTCCGTCTTCTCGTCAAAGGATCAGAACCTTAACCTGGTCCTCGAGTACCTGCCCCTCGGCGACCTTGAGATGCTCATCAAGGATACGGCCAGCGTCCGCTACGGCGCCGCCGACATCAAGGCATGGATGGGGATGCTTACTCGCGCCGTCTGGTTTTGTCACGAGAATTTTGTCTTGCATCGCGACATCAAGCCCAACAACTTGCTCATCGCCGCCGACGGCGAGGTGAAGCTAGCCGATTTCGGTCTCGCCAGGAGCTTTGCCGACCCGTACCAGGTCATGACGAACCAGGTCATTACTCGGTGGTATCGCCCGCCTGAGCTTCTCTTCGGCGCCAAGCACTACGGCGGCGCCGTCGATGTCTGGAGCGTCGGGTGCGTCTTCGCCGAGCTCATCATCCGCGCGCCCTACATGCCCTCCGAGACGGAAGTCCAGCAAATCTCCCTCATCTGCCGCGCCATCGGCACCCCAACCGAGGACAACTGGCCCGGGGTGACGAAGCTGCCTGCCTACACCGTGCCCGATGACGCCGAGCCTGTCAAGGGCAAGGACTTTTACCAGGCCATGTTCGGCACGGTCGGCCCCGAAGGCGTCGACCTGCTCATGAAGACGTTCATCCTCGACCCAAGGAAGCGCATCACCGCACGGGACATGCTGAAGCACAACTGGTGGCGCACCGAGCCCAAGCCCACGCGAAAGGAGGACCTCCCAAGGAAGAGCGGCGGCGAGGACAAGATGGGCGCGGATCTGAAGCGTCGGCCCGGTGTCGTCGACGAGGACAGAGGTTCTAAGGTCGCGCGCAAGCTGAACTTTGGTCAATGATGACTGCCGACATCCTTCCCATCACGAATTTTGTTACACACACAAGCAAAAAGCATATAGCATTGGAGGCGTTACGGTACACGGAGATCAATTGGTAAAAAGGAAAGGGGTATTTTTTTCTTTTCTTCTCCGTATGTATGTAGTAGTAGCACAAGCTAGTGAACAGGGGCCTCCGTATTTCGGAAGAGGTCTATTTTGGTATCCCAGATATTCAAACAGAACAGAGAGAACGGCCATCGTGGCATCGTCCAATCTTCAGTCTCCAGTCTCCCCGCCCCCACGGTCTCTGGTTCAGTCCGGCGATTACATCAAGGAACACTCCATGCCGTACATAGCCCTTTCGACGTCCTTCCTGACCTGGTACCAATCCGCGCGGCGCTGAGCGAACTCGTAGGCCTCCTCGGCGCGGAAGACGCCCTCGAAGCGGTCGCCGTCGGCGATGATGGTGGCCATCTCCTTGGCGTGGCGCGGGTCGATGAGGTAGATTTGGCTCAGCTCGCGCAGGGCCTTAAAGTAGGCTAGGAGGTCCTGGTTCTTGAGGGTGCGGATGTACTGAAAGTACAGGTTCATGTCGGCGATGAGCTTGATAGCCCCCTGAGTGCTGATGCGCTGGCGCTTGAGGTGCTTACACACGGCCGTGAAGAGGCGCAGGCCGACCTCGCCGTTGAAGACGTCGAGCATGGACTTGTCGGTGCTGCCGACGAGCATGCGTGTGTGCGACGAGACGAGCTCCATAATGCGCTGCGCCGTCTGCGTCGGGCCCGGGTCCGCGAGGATGCCGCCCGTCTCCTCCGGGTTGTAGTCGGTCGGCTGCTGCGTCGTGCCGTGGAGGTACTCGACCTCGTCCATGAGCACGTCGATACCCTTGTTCAGCCCCGCTGCGACGCTCTCGTCGAGCATCTGCTCCCACTTCTTCTTGGCGATGCCCGCCGGGTCGAGGAAGTCGTTCTTGTCGGCGATCTTGGGCCCCGCCAGCTGCTGCTCGTAAAACACGTCAATCATCTGCGAGATGAGATCGCCTACGTTGACGAGCTCGATAAAGGTCACAAGCGGCGCCACCCCCGACTGGCTGTGGTCGCTGACCTCGCGCGGGTTGTAGTGCGATAAGTGCTCCACGGCCTTGTCGAAGCCCGGCCTGACGTGCCGGTTGCCGAGGATTCGAAGCATGACCACGAAGATGGTCTCGCACTGCTCCCGAGCCTCCTCGCCGTACTGACCCCCTAGCTTGATGAAGCTGGACGTCCGCGCCATGCTTGTTTTGGCGGCATGTGTCAGGTTGAGGGCTACCTCGATGCTGAACAGCGTCTTGATGCCCTCCATACGTGAGGCCATGAGCGCTGCCTTGGCCGCCAGCTCGTCTGTGGGTGCTTTTTCTGGAAGTGGGCTGAGCCGGCCGCTGCCGTCCATGCCACCAGGCGCCAGGCTAGGTGTGTGTGGCCTGGACGGCTGCGGCGAGACGCCGGACGTGCCGTTAGGCGTCGTGGGCTTCGCTGCCGAAGTCCCAAAGGAGGGCAGCACGGTGACTGGCATCATGACCACCTTCTTGAACGAGCTCAGAAAGTCCTTCTTGTCCGCCTGCCTGTTAAAGTTGCTCATGTAGAACGACTCGACCGAGGCGTCCTGCTCCGAAAGCTTCTTCTCCCACTCCGCCACCTCCGTCTCGGCGCGCTGCGTGAAGAAGTCGAGCTCTTCCTGCAGGTACAGGTCGAGATGCGGTTCAAACACCCTCAGCATCATCTCTTTTGCCTTCTCCTCGACACTCCCCTTGAAAGCCTTCGGCACTATCAACGATTGGAAGAAGAGCATGCCTTGCGCAAACACCCCGGCTACAGCCTTCAAGTACGAAAGCCGATTCCGGTCGTGCGTAGCATCGAATAAAGGTGTGATGTAGTCCATAATGATGTCCTCCCTGACCTTCTCCATCAATTCCCAAAACACCACGTCCGGGTTGGGGAATATGCGCTCGATAACCCCCGCTTGCTCGTTCATCTTCTGCAGCAGCATCTCGAAGAACGCCCGTGACGGCTCCAAGTTGACGTCTTCCGGGCTGATCCGGTCGACGCAGTCCACCGCATTCGCCGTCAAGACGTCAGGGTCGCTGAAGATGGGGTGCTTCTGCACGAACAGCTCCGTTCCCGCGTTACCGCCGTTGAGCGCATGCAGCACATGCGCGTACCGCTTCATTCTGCCGTCGACGTCCCAAAATTCGTAGCCCTGCTCGAACTCCCGAAGCACCGCGCTCTCAAAAATGCTCGTCATGGTCATTAGTCGATCCTCTCGATGGTTCCACCCTTGCGCCCAGTCGCTCTTTGCAAACGTCTGCAGGTTCGACAGCATCCTCGCCTGCCGTTCGGGATCCCGAAACACCTGGAATACAATGGGATCCGTGTGGCTCTTCGCCCTGGCCAGGTCGAAGTAAAAAGGCGCCAGCGCACCGTAGATCTTCCCATACTCTTCCCTTGCACGCCCCCTCACGCTCTTTACATTCTTGATCACGTCCAACAGTGCCTCTGGGTCCTTGAACGGGTCTTTGGCTGCAGGCGCTCCCACCGTCATTCGCTCGAAGCCGTCGATGGGAGGGGCGACTATGGACTGGCGATTTTGACGCGCTTCCTCGAGCGTGGCATCGAACAGAGTCGTACTCGTCGGGTTCGGTGCCGCATGGCCTGCGGCAGCGCCTGGCTGGTTGTTGGCTGCGTTCGCTGCGCGTTCCGCCGCTTCCCGCCTCCTTTTCACAGCCTCCTCGAAACGACGTCTCGCCTCTTGCTCGTCCCAGCATCCCATACTCTTCAATCGGGCCACCCATCTTGTATCGTCATATACCATCTCCTGCATTCGACGAGACGCTCGAGCAACCTGCATCAGGTCTGCCACGGGGAGGTAGTCCAAAATCGCAACGAGGATTTCTGTCCATTGTCAGCTTGTCGCGTGTCTTGTGGAACAGAACCAGCAAGTACTAACCAGCTGGAAGTGTCGGCCTTGAATCCAACATCTCCGTCGCCTTCAAGGCGCCGAGGATGCCGCCCCCCTGAGGGGCAATTCCTCGAGACCTATACATGTTGGCGGAAGGGGTACGGCTGGTGCATCTGGGATGCAATGGTTGCTGTGTATCGCCTGGGGGCAGTTGGCATTTCCTCAAGTCATGGCAGGGCTTCTCGAATGCAACCGTTGTGTTCGGGCGGGGTTGCAGAGGACTTTGTTGGAATGTTGTATCTACAGGTGTATGGCTGGCGGCCTGTCAGCTCGGGGGAGTTATGATCTGATTCTCCCCAGTCAGGTAGGCCCTTGCAACGGCTGGTGCCAGCTGTACTTGGGCAAGCCCCTGAGCCACGGATACTAACACCTTGCTGTACTTGACTCGTCGTCCTGTGTTCCAGCAACGACACTGCAAATAATTCCAAATTTGTCTCTTCCATGAAGTACGTTTTATCAGAGCCTTATGGCCTATGCATCGTCAAGAAACCAGCCGTTTAACCTATAGTCTGGTGTGCCCGCTAAAGCCGCGATTCAGCATGTCTATGCTCAAACACAGGGAACCTGTACGCAAATGATGCCGATGCCTTCCTCTTTGTTCCATACACCTCAAGTCTTGCGCTATCGCATAGTTTTCAAGTAGACTCGACTCAATGCTCATGGCCTTCTTATAAGCAGGCAACAGAGCGACCTCATTGGTCATCATCATCTTGAGTGATTGAATTCGTGACGCCTGAAGTGATTCGTCGCGACACCTGTCCAAACAGGCACTCCCATAAGTCCTCCGCCGCGACCGCTTCGCCTGCGTTCTTGTCTCTGCTCATTAGGCGGTTTAGAGAAGCCTGCTCCAGCTCGAGGGTGTTGGCAGCCTCCAGAGTGGGCTCTTGGACCTCCGGGGTGGACTGTTTCGACTTTCCTTTGGAACTCTGGCCCATGTGTTCCATGCGTCGCTTCACCGACAAGTTGTAGATGGACTCTTCTACTGAACCCTCAATCAGATATAGCCACACGGTTGTCTCGTTCTTCTGGCCGATTCGGTCGACTCGAGCAATAGCCTGCAGTTCGAGCGCCGTATTCAGCAGCGGCTCGCACAGAAAGACGTGGCTGGCATTGACAAGATTGAGACCACTTGAATTGGCCCGCCCATGAAGCATGAAGCACTCAACACCTAGATCCTCCTTGAATCTCGTGACCCCGTTAGGTCGGTCAATAGTGGAAAACCCAATCTTATAGCGATTGAATGCCGCGCCTAGAATATCAAGAAAGCTCTTGTACCTGTGGCATTGTCAGTGGAGGCCTTGAGGGTGGGTAGGTTCGGCTATACGCACTGGGTGAAGATGATGGACTTGGCACCAGGGTCCGAGTCTCTCAACCAGAGAACATGACGTACGAGTGTGTCAACTTTTGTTCCGAAGGACAAGGAGGCCAGTTCAACGTCGTTGATCTGGGCAAGCTTTTCAGAGCTGAAGTGAGAGTAGATACCACTGGTCTTTGCGGCCTGGTTTTTCTTCACTTCAGGAGATGGGCCGGTTGCTGTGTCTTCGTGCATTTTCAGCTCCCTGGGATTCAGAGTAATATCATGCAGCTCAGTAAGCCGGAGTGTTCTTTTGCACATGGGACAATTATGGTGTGCTCGATACCATTGCTTCAAGCAATCCCTGCAAAACTCGTGGCCGCAAATCGTCAATATACCTGTCGTGAAGTATGCCTGACAAATGATGCACCATCGAGGGTCGTTAGACTGGCCGCCTTCGACTTTGAGATTGAGCACTAGAAGAATGATCAGTCAGAGATATCCGCATAAGCTAGGCCATACTGCACTCACAGTATCGATGCTTCGCCCTAGCCGAGTCGAGCTTATTATGGTATTTCTCCTCATTCGCTACACAAGCCGCTGTGGCCTGATCATCATTCGGGCCCTCGTAAGGGGCGACGCTGTCGGAAACAGCCTGCAGCTGCCGATAGTACTCGACTCTGGCGTTCATGGCATTCGTAAATCGGTCAACTTCGCGTTCTAGAGACGTTGCAGCCTTTGTCTGAGAGGTGATATACGCCTGAGTGGTTCTGATCTGTCGGAATACAATCTCACGCTCGGTGCCTGCTCGACCGCCAGCGCCGTCTTTTGGAAGTCGTGAGGCGATGGCTCGGAGATCTGCAATGACGCGGCGAAGGGAGCCGTGCTTGTCTGGCGAGGGCTTTACCTCGTCCCGGAGGCGATAAAGAGCAAGGAGTTTCTCTGGGGCTGGGCCGTCGCCATCCTCGGCGGCAGCAAGCGAGACTCTCGTCTCGTGTTTGACCAGTGCATTACCAAGGCCTGAGATGGCTTCCTGGCGATCGGCGATGGCAGCACGCAAGATTTGCACATAGACAATGAGTTCCTCCTGGATTTTGGTCGAATCCGTGAACTCCTCGCCGGTGACCTCTGCTTCCGCTTCTTCGTCAATCAGTGCCTGGCAGAGCAGCTTGATGACAGCTTCTCTCCACTCATCAATGCGGTTTGCTTGCTCATTCAGGATTCCGCAGAGCTCTTCGAGCATTTCAATAGTCGGACCGCTTTCTAGGCCTTTCATCTCTGTAAAGACAAGTTCTGGTATCTCAACAAACGACTGGCTCTGGGCCTGTCGTTCCAATTTGTTAATCAGTGACATTGCCCTGGCGTGGCTCTCCGAGAGGATTTCTCGTCGAATCTCTTGGGCCTTCCCGTATTCAGCATCTTCTAACTGCTGTAGCATCTTGAACTGGTCTGAGTCGGGTTCAGTCATGTCGGTGTTAGATTTGATCTGGAAGAAAGCATTGGCACAGAAGAATGTGGCTTTGTGCAGAACCTCCAAAGCATGGCGCAACTTCGTCCGAGCCTCACCGACGCGAGCGTTGTTTTCCCCATCACCACCTCCATCTCCGTCAATATCGTCCGAAGCAGAGGCATCATCCCCAGCTTCCTGCGCCTGGTCAGCGGTGGTGTTCCTGCGCATGGTGGCCACCTCATCCAGAATCGCCTCCAACTCTTGCCGGCACTCCGCGACGAGGACTGCAGCATCTTCCTTCACTCTTTCCCATATTTCGAGGGCTTCTTTCACCCTGGGGCCATTCTCGAGCATTTGCCCATGCGTGAGCCTGGCCTGCAAGTATGCCCTGTGGTCGGTTCTGATATCGTTGGCGCTTTGCTCAATCATTGCGTCTAGAACCTCTTCAACAGTGCGCATGGGCCCAACTTTGCGACCATTGCCTCGTCTCTGGACGATTTCAGGATGGAGTGTCGCTTGTCTTAATCGGTTGAGCCAAGCCCGCATCTCATTTTCGTAATCCTTCGGCGCCCAATCTGCCTGCAGAGGGGCGCCGAGAACGTCCACACCACAATGTCGGGCCATGTTTTTGAACATCTCACTGTAGTACTGCTCCTCCACGGCAGTGAACGGCAAAGTGATCACGAATCTCTTTTGCGGCGGCACCACAATCTCGTGCCTGACCAGCTGCTTGGTATGACGCAGAGCGATACTTCCGAAGAGAGAGCGGAACAGGGGTTTGTGAGACTCTGTCAAGGATCTCCAAACCTGTGGTGACGAGGCGTAGGGTTCGTAGTGCAAAAAATCGAGCAGACCATACAGGTCTTTGACGTCGTTCTTCACCGGCGTTCCAGTGACGCCCCAAGCATTGATGCGAGGAAGAAGCCTAGCGACGGCGGCTGCGCCAGTGACTCCGCTCTCAATCATCTGTGCCTCGTCAAGGCAGACGCGCCACCATGATATTTTGGTAAGGGGTGACCCTGGACGTTCATACTTCCTCTCTTGGCGTCGAGATCTTTCAGGGGCCTTGATCGCGAAGTGAACCTCTGCCGATAGGATCGGGTAAGTCGTGATAACAACGTCATGGAAGGCCAAATCTGCTCGAAGCTCCTCCTCAGCATTGATATTGACGCTTTTGCGTCCAGGGTAGTATTTGACCTGTAGATGGGGTGCATGACGTTCAAGTTCTTCAATCCATTGCTGTCTCAACGAATCTGGAGTGACAATTAGGGTGGCACCAGTCGTGAGGAGCTCCTCGCCGTCTTTTGTATGCACGACATGATCGGTGGGCGGTCGACGATGGAGTGCAATGAGCCCAATGATTTCAAGCGTTTTGCCGAGACCCATCTCTTCGGCTAGAATGCCACCTCTGACAGACTGTTCCGCTTGCTGAAAGGGCCCAATGTCGGTAGTGATGACGTGATATAAATTACTGACGTAGAAGGACCTTCCGGCTTCTAGTTCATCCCGAATCTTGCGGAAGCTGTGGGCGCCATTGACTTCATGAGGAGCTGACAAGTCCTCGATGGGAGGGAGAGGATCGGTGTTAGATCCATTCCAACGAACACCCTCCCGCTTGAGAAGCCATTGAACCGTCTTCTTTTGGTAAGGATAAAGAGAAGAAGACAATTCCGGCACCTCAATCGATAAAGCCGTCTTGTCATCGGCGGGAGGGACATGAGCTGCTTCGTAAAAGTCCAACGGAGACCAACTTTCTCGTCCTCTATCTCTGGAGGACGAAGAAGCTGCATCAGGCAAGAATATGTCAAGAATCCGCTGGCTCAGTTTGCGCTCTGCTGACGACCGCAGCCAGTTGTAAGGAGTCTTGGTTTCGTTCCAGTAAAGATTGAAGCAGAATGACAGCTTATAAAACCCACCCTGCGTACTCGCAGCTGCGTCAAGGGAAACCCAAAGTTCACCTTCTCCGATGGCCTTGGTCCAGTGACATGCAAAAACATCTAGACATGCCGCCAGACGGTCAGTAATAACGTTGGGCTGGATTGCGACTGTAGCGTTGATTGAGGGGACACCAGTCTGACGTCGGGCAGCAATCGTCACTTCCTTGGACCGGCTCAGCCAGAAGCGCAGGTGGGATCCGATGTTGCGACGGGAAACCAGTCGGGGGCCATCAGAGAGTGCTCCCTCTGGACACTTCCGCACAAGTTCCAGCTCCTCTTTGGCCACCAGGAGTGCCTCAGGATCACCACCACCATATCGCTTGACCCGCTTAGACGGTGGTTCAGCTGAACCTTTGCCCTGAGATTGGTCCTCACTGTCGCTTAAGAGGGTGTGCAGCTGGTTGATAAACTCAAGGGGCCAAGGTTCTAAAATTAGTTAGAATATGTGCATTTCGCAAGTCCAGATGAACAAACTGTGAAAACCAATCGTGGTGGTTTCTGGAATCGGCTTGTTGCTGCGTCGTGCCGTTCTCTTTGAGCGACCCATGGTGGATCACTCTCAGGCGCACTATTTCAACTGCTTGAACAGACTTCAGATGGTAGCAAAACTGGGAACATTTATTGCCTTGTTCAACGACGCGCAGAACAGTGATCAGTTGGAAGACTCTGCATGGGAAAAGGGGGGATGACTTTCTCTTTGACAAACGCAGCCAAGGAAGCAGGGGCATCATGGTATGCGAAAATGAATATGTATAATATAGAAGGAAGGACGATGAAGGAAGGACGGAAGTTCCCCGCGGTAGCTTAGCTTAATCGATAAGCAGGCAGGCAACCAGAGGCAAAAGTCGCGGCGCATTTTACCTGCAGGGTCGCCTAAATGTTGGCGCAACAAATGGCGGGGCACTGCTAGTTTAGCGGAGGCGCCTGCCAGCACCCCTGGCAGAATAACTAGCTAGGTACTGGCGAACCATGACAGCATACCTAGGTAGGTAGATGACACGCCATTGTTGTTTCAGAAGGCGGTGAAGGATGGGAAGCTCGGACCCCAGCCTATTGGTCATGTCGAGCAGCTTACCTAAGGCGAGTTTATCCCGATCCTTAGCGTCTGTCGGAACAAAATTTAGGACGGCCAGTCGAGCAACATCGCGAGACCCATTGAATTCGACGACATCCTACGCGCAAGCTCAAAAACAGCCGTACACCTGGCCTAAGAAGCTCTGATGTCCATTCGGTATGCAATTGGCATCCAGAAGCATCTCCGACTCCGCCAATTGAAGCTGACCCTTGCCCCTAGGTCACGATGAGAGCACCACGGATCCAGCAGTTTCTGAGCCCCTTCCTTCGCAAGGCTCCCGCCGCGCCGATGTGCCAGGCCAGATGGCTTCATAAGACACGAGAGACCCCCGCGGTCCCGTCTCCGATACCACTAATCCCTGATGTTCCGACTCTGCTCAAGGTTCTCGGCCGCGGCCTGAGCCAGCACGTCGACAAGTTTCCCTCGTGGGAGGCTCTCTTCACACTCTCTTCGACACAACTCAGAGAGCTCGGCCTCGAACCACCACGGACCCGACGCTACCTTCTCACATGGCTCGACAGGTACAGGAGGGGCGCATTCGGCGTCGGCGGCGACTTCAAGCACGTCGAAAACGGCGAGGCTTACCTCAAGGTCGTCCGCGACCCCGTGACGGATAAGAAGCTGGTCGTCAACGTCCCGGCCGGTGCGGACGTAGAGGACACAAGCGCTGACAAGCTGACGAGGCCGGCGGGGTATTCGGTGCGCGGATCTCACACGATTACCGGTCCCCACGCCTTGCCTCTGAAGGCCGGCGAGGGCGCGCGTGTGGTCGTGGTCGAGGGCATGTGGGAGCACAAGCAGGGTCACAAGGTAGATGGAGGCGAGCGTAGAAGAGCAGAGGTTCGCTTCAAGAAGCGCGTTGCCGCTCACAGGGCCGCGAGGGAGGCTCAGGGTCTACGATAAACGCAGTGGGGTGTTCTTTTTTTTCTCTCGTGCAACCACGCTATTTTCCAGCCTCACACCACTTGACACCACCAACTGTACTATACTCATAGATCCTGTACGATACGAGGTTGAAAAATGGACAAAGATCATCGATTGCTTGGGTCTAGATCCGCAGAAGTCGTTGTTGATCTCTCCGGCATTGAGTTTCTATTATTAACACGAGCCATGGTGTGACTGGTGCTCCGAATCAGTTATCCCCTTACGAACTTGACAACGGCCGCTTGCTGTATGATTGGGCTCAGCGTCTCTGTCTTTTCTTCTTCTTCTTCTTCTTCTTTTTTTTCCTTTTCTTTTTTTCCGCTGTTGAGACACGAGGTAGATTCAATACTGGCGTTCAAGCACATGCGCTGCATGAGTGGTTGTGTATAGGCTATACGGGTAGGGAAAGAGCTTCGGTGGAGTGTCTGGACATGCATCGCAGCTAAACATTCGCTGAGTGCTGCGTCAGAAAGGGCCAATCGTGGGGCTCTTGCCCGGCCTCGTTTGTTGACCATCCGGGCCAACGGAAAGTGCAAAGCTCTCGCGGACATGTCGTTATTGAATTGTTGCAACCCTCACGGCACTCGATCTTGGCTGTAACTCAGATGGGCAAGATGGTGGCCGCCATCGTTGCTGATTACCTATTCTACGGGAGTCATCCCTAACGCGGTTTTTGATAGGCAGGGCGACGTGTAGTGCCGAGGCCAACTGGACAAGTTTAGGCAATGAATCCTACCCAACGCAGCCTGGCAACTTCTTTTGCTTTTTCTTCTTTATTTCCAATGGGGTAGGCAGGTAAGAGTCGGCGTAAAGTTCGAATTGCTTACTCTTGGCTACAGTACCAGATTTGCTACTCGGCTTGTGCTTTGTAGCATGTCCGGGGTACTCTCAGTGGCCCTGCAGCAGCATACTTGAGAAATAGCGTGGCGGAGAATAAGAACAACAATTGCCAACAAGGCATGTGTGCCTGTGGTGAATGCAGGGAAATCAAAGTCCTCTGCTTGAACGAGCATGATAGAGTAGACAAAAGGGCAGAGCGTGGCCTCGCCATGCTGTTGCGCACCTGTGAAAGTTTGGCATCTGGATATGTTCAACCATCATTCTGCGGCCTGGTCCGAAGACGGGTCATACTGGGTAGAAACAGAGGACGCATGTCGCTCTCTTGTTTCGCTATAGTCAAGGCAGATTCTGCCTACCTAACTGGTAGGACGGCAAGGCAGACTCTGGTCAGCCAACAGCCCCCCCAAAAATAATCCTGGCGACCGACACAGTCAGTGCGAGGCTGCAAGCGTGCAGCATATCCGGCCTCTCCTTAGGTACATGTCTTGGCCATGGTCATGTAGTCTGAACAACATCAAGGGGCAGGCCGTCCTGGAAGACGCGTCTGGTTGACGGCTCTAAGTTCGGATCACAGGCCTGCGCCAGTACAACGCAAGTAGGGTGTTTGCGTGTGACAGACGTAGACGATAACGGAAACGTCTGTTCCCTCAGTCAAAGCATGTCTCATAGAAGTTTGGCTGTGCAGCTGACTGATGTGACTGCGTGAAGGAACCACGGATGAGAGAGAGCGAAGGTTGAATCGAAAGAAGCCGTCTGATGTTAAGGTTCCAACTGTCAACTGTCGCACTAGCCAATGAGGAGTCCCCCTTTGATTGTTAAGCTTCCACTGATAAACCAGCGCCAGCCCGGGGATCCACTGACAATGTTTTTAGTTCAGCGTCTTTCAGGCACATACGCACTTTCTCTTCTCATCCTCCAATCGTTTACCATCGCTGGGCCAACACACAGCAAATATGGGAGCTGTCAAACACGGGCGCTGGATGCTTGCACACTCGGCTCGAAAGAACCCACAGTAAATGGCGTAGGATGAATGCTATGCTGTCAACACGGGTGATGGCACCGGCTTTACCAATCATCGTCGTCGTCAATCAAACGTGGCATGGGTGCCTGGAATTTGACTGTAGGCACACAGCGGGTACAGTATCCGCGCTAAATACCCAGTGTACCTGTCTGTACCTTATCGAACCCGGAGAGCAGCCTGGACCCGAGCCATTCATCCTCGTTGAGATGCGTCGTATTCCCTTCCGGGCCAGCTTCCTGCGCCAGTGTTGCTTTTACGGAGATGATTCCGACCAAAGCCTCATAGGCAGACGCCACAGATCCAGCTGCACACAAGCGACTAAACTAAACTCCTGGAGGTCACCGAGTCCCCGACTGCAAAGCTCGGCTCTAACTACATGATTTCCTGGCTTATGCAATAAGTGAGGCCGGTTTGATGACCTACACCAATATTCAGGTTACCTCCCGCGATACAGGTCCAAGAGTGGATGAGCGCCAATTCTTAAGCAGCACCTGATATCCAGAGCGAAAAAAACCGGCAACGAAACCTGATTGATCAATTCATCAGTCGAGCTGTTGCCAAACTTTGCCTGTCACGCGGTCTCCATAAGCAGGGCACGGTTCCATGCCGGAACCCCATCCCAACCGGCTGGTTTTCGTGCGGTCCTGATCGGTAGGCGTTCCGGAGCGAGACGGCTTTGCGAATAAGGAAATTTCCGGTGTCTATCAATAAGCTTAATCCCCTCTCCTCTCTCGCCGTCTCGTAGTGTACCTAGTGTACCTATGTTCCGAGTATCCCACAGGTTTTGCCCCTTCATTCTCCCTGGTCAATTGGGGGTGACTTTTGGATGACGATGGAACGGACTCGGGACGCTATATACCCGTTACATGCTTTATCCGATCCAAAGGGTCGATGAGAGGCTTGGGTCGAAACCCGGAGCCGGTTGCTGTGAGTCACTGAGGGCGATATGCCGGGTAGCCTCCGTCAGACGCAAAAGATACACGCCATGCCGTTTCGTAATCCTCGACGTACCTTTTCCGTTCCTTGACCGACATGGCGTCAAGCCCCCACCGCACACGACGGGCAGCCACTCTCCCGTGCAGCATGGGGTTACGACTCATCGATCATATGCCTCCTCCACGGCACCCTCTGACCTTTCGACCGCATGTCTTCGAAAACGGCGCACCTGGCTGTAGCAGCCGCCGTCCTTGGCGAATGGGGTTGGACGGACCTATGCACGGGAGACGCCTCGATGCAGCATGAACGGGTGCGTCGGATACGTTACCGGGCCCAAGGTTCAGCTCTTGGTCGAGGATTTGATTTTCCAGCCAATTTTCATCTTTTGATCAGTGAATCGACTTTACCCGTACACAAGTCAATAGGCAGAGAAGGCAGCCCGCTCGCCAACTAGGCTGACTGTATGCAGCAACATGCACGTCGACCCTGGCTCTCACCCTCGTCAGGTACACTGTTGCTGTTCAGCCATTGGCCGCGTCCCCAATCTATCTGGGCCTGGAGGCCAAAAAAGGTCTCGACTCTACCCCCCACCCCTTCCTGGTCTTCCGTCCCAGCTTGTTGCCAAGGACCTGGTCTTGGTGGAAGTCTCTCGGATTGGTCTTTGTCTTTCTGTGAGCTGATTCGTCGTGGTGGGTTCGGTGGTGACCATCCATCCGGTTGCCCCTTGCCAATGTACACATCCAGTACATGGATAACGTCCGTCTACGCAGGTCGTTACGTACCGGCTTCACGAAATCCTCCGACAATACGTAGGCCCGAGGACGAAAGCTCCTCGCAATCTGGCCTCACTGAGAGCCTTAGCCGCTCAACAAGGCTACTCGCCCATCACTTTCTCAATTCCTAACTCATCGCGGACATTTCCCCATGGAGCTTACGAATCTCATCATGTCTGCTCCTTGGCCGTGCCGTCTGGCGCGGCCAGTCGTTATCAGATCAATGGCACAATCCCGCATCGCGCTCTCCGAACGCTGACGCGTGGAAGGTGATTGCAGGTCATTGAACGCCGGGCAGCTCCTGCCTTACTGGCCCATCGTATTTCGTATTCTTTCCGGATGAGGAAAGCCGCCACACGAGCCCTTGTCATGTCCCGGCCAAAGCAGCTCCAAGTGGCCGCGTCCCGCGTCCCAACCGTTGCCGGGCATAACCCACACTTGCCCGTTCCCCACCGACCCGGTGCCCCACTACCGTGCCCTAGACACCCTTATTCTATCGAGTGTGGTTTCTTTCATTTCCTATGGCCAACTGCTTATTCTGATGCTCACTTATTGTACTCAGCTTTCGCGGCACCCCCTCTCCCCCCCCTAGTTACCACACATGCACACCCTATCTTAACCCCTGCTTGACCTGGCGTCGTAGACTCCACGACTACCCTTGCCCTAGTAGCTAATCCTTTGGCAGGCTACGGCTCTGGTGAACCCATGGTCCATACCTGAGGAAATCCCTTGTCCCGTCCTGGGTCACTCGATATCCTTTTCTTGCATATTTCGTCGTGGCAGCTGCATACTTCTGCGTCACCATGCGGGAAAATGGGCAACTGACCGTACCTGTGTCGCTTCGAGTCTGCCCTGCCCATTACGTGAGGTTGTCTAGGATCGGGTCCGGGGTTGTGTAAGTGCTAGTCCTCAACACACGTTTTCCAGTAGTGGTCTGGATATTCCGGCTTTCGATATAAGGTGAGGCTTTTCCCTGGCTTCACGAAGACTGAATCATGCCAGTATAGACGAACTATAACAGTTCTCCTCCTTGTCCGCACAATCGCAATCTTAGTTGACCCTCATTCATATCTTACGTCTGCTATCCTGATCGACGTCGTGTTAGCTAGAGTCAATTAGGTCGAGACCTATTTCCCATCACGATTCACAGTGATATCGGCATCTAGCTGGTGTTGAGTTGTAAGTTCATCACGGCTCCGCTTTCTCGAGGGTCCTCCTAACAATCCAGGCTCCTTCAACTTCGCGCCTGCGACTCTGCGTTTCATAACCAAAAGTCCGCCTTTCGAGAACCAGACGACGCCTTTGTTGTCAACTGCTCTTCTGGAAGGAACAGCCGCCTGTCCCCGTGTTCATTTTGAAGCACACAAGCATCGTAACTGGATGCCGTAGCGTGGTTGACAATGTCTTCCAAGGCCTCCAAATCGTCAGAGCCTAGCTCAAAGAAACAGCACTCGCCAAAGCCCAAATCCAAGTCCAAGTCCATGTCCGACGACTGGGCCGACATTACAGACCCTGAGGAGCGCCGGCGCATACAAAACCGCCTGGCCCAGCGAAAATTCAGTACGTTGCCAAACCAGATCCCCGAAGCCAAACTTGTGACATCTTACTGACCGACCGGCCAGGGAAGAAGACACAAGAATGCAAAGAGAAGGCCGTTCGCGACGCCCACAACGAGGCCAACGCCCACAGCGCCTACACCGTCGCCTCGCCCTCCGCGGTGTCGGGGGCGGCAGCCGCGGAAGAGGAGTCCGGCCTGCCGTGGGGGAGCATCAACTTCAACCACGTCATCGCCCGAGGCCATGAGCACGCGAGTCGACGCGGCAGCGGCCGCGGCCGCGACGACCATACCCAGGAAGAGCCGCACTACGCGACCGGCTATGCCGCCAGCTACAAGGGAGGATACAACCAGCCCGTGAGCTACGAGAGCAGTGGCGGCGAGGACTACTACTACGGCGGCGAGTCGCCGTTCTTCTTCGACTATGACCAGAGCGGTGAGGTGAGCCAAGGGTACGTTGGGCCGTAGGACCGCCAGCAGACCGGAGCTGACGCGCCTGGCTAACGCAAGCACACAGGAGCTAAACCCGAAGCCCGGTGTGCTCGAAACACATTGAAACTCTCTGCTCGCGGGGCCCTCGATCGAAAGACCTGGGCACCGCTGGCTTGTACAAAACAGGGACGGCGTGCAGGACATTTTCTCATCTAATCTAGGGCGTGGAACCCCACCCGCAGTTCCCCTCTCCTTTTTCATTCATGTACCTCTCTTTCCCCCCGTCTGCCTTTTGGTACCTTGTATTTGGGGGGGGGGGAATAAAAGCATGCGGCGGGTTTGGCTTTATGGAGTTCGGTGAAGGGAAGACACACACACACAAACGGTTTACGACGGCACGATGACCAAGATTATAGATAATCATATCAGATGTTCGAAAAAAAAGACCACACTGACTCTTTTCTTCCCAACGTACCGTCTCATTCTTGACCATGCATAGATGCATGCTCCCTGGCCTCACATCGAGGGAAAGAGCGCGCTTGACCAGGGGCGTTCAGTCAGTCGTCGCTAATGCTCAGCTGGCCAAGCGAGGTGAGGGGAAGCCTAGCTGTTGTACGTGACGCCCCCTTCTGCTGCAAATCTTGACAACCGGTGATTTGATTAGTAGGGGCGCTTGAGGCATAGCGATCTGAGTGGCTTATTCCTGGCTGAGCCCCGGTATATAACCGTGAGCTGAGACCGAGATTCTTGTCCCAGCTTACTGTATGCCTTCACACCCTTTCCCCCCTAAGTTTGACTTTAGGCACCAAACCAAGCCCTGGACCGAGTACTGGACACAAGGAGCCCCAGCACAGTAGCACCTGAGTTCACCCTGATTTGGCAAGCCCGTCATCCGAACTCGACGGCCGATGCAAGAGGGAGATCCTTGGAGCTATTGAGTGACGTCCTCTGTTCATACTCAAGCCCTGTGTGAATGGCGACGCTTCCAAACACACAAACGTCGAAAAGGCAGCGGATCGTTGGACCTCATGTAAGTCGCGCGTGTCGATGGGGGATAATAGCGTGCGCGCTTGTATCAGACACCGTGACCCACCCAAGGCTGCCTTGGCTGGCGACGTGTTAGCCTAACCGCCGTAGGAGGCGTCGGGCTAGAGCTGTGGGGTGAGACATGCGACAGGATCAAGTCGGTAGGTATTTCGGTTCATCTGAGACCCCGGATACTTGGACCGAGCTCCCTGCGCTCGTCGTGGAAGGGTCGCAACGGAGGCACTGGAACGACAACACCTCGGCCGCAATTAGGACGGGGAAGCAGACTTGGCGAGGCAGGCTGGAATACCTAAGTGTTTTTTTTTTTTTTTTTGCGGGGGTGTGGGTGGTTTAGCTACGCCAACTTTGGAGATGGCAGCCGAGAGAGTTCGATGGAAGGATGTTACACGTGTAGGTAAGGAGGCAAGTGGGGCAGCTGTTCAGCCCTGCCGCATCCTACCGAATAAGGAAAGGTCGTAGCATTGAGGGACTTCGGTACGTACTGCTGGACACTGGACCACAGCTCGGATCACATACCCCACACTGCAGGGGTGGAGCGTCGATGATGACCTGACCGCCTGGCAGAAATGGGCCCTTCCCATTATTTTTTTTGTTGGTCTGCCAGTCTTCATCGGACAATCGCCGCTTAGCAGAATTAGAGGCAGAGAACTAGCCGGCTGCTGAGTATCTTGCCACAATTTGTGTCGACCACAATTACTCAAGGACCCGAGGACGCTTGCACGACCAAGCCTATTCTTTCAGGATGGCGTCAGACGGAGACGAGAACCAGAGCAAGAAGAAGAAGCCTGCCGAGCCCGAGGTGCAGAAGCGCCAGCTTGAAGCCAAGGGTAGGAGCCGAGCCCGAACCCATACCTTTTTGCGCACCGGCACCCCACTAGCCCGTTGTTCTTACTGACGTCCCCCTCGACAGAGAGGCGCAAGGCTGCTAAGAAGGTGAAGAAACAGGCCAAGGCTCAGGCCAAGCGCGAGCGCAAGGCCAACGTAACCCGCGCGGGCAAATGGTTGGACCAGGCGCAGGAGAAGTCGCAGCGCGACAGCAAGAAGGAAGACAAGCTGTTCAACCGCATGCTGAAGCGCGCCGACAAGCTCGAAGAGCAGGCCAAGAAGCTCATGGCTGATGCGGCGCGCACGCGCGAGAAGCATGCGGCCATAGCCCAGCGGAGGGCGGTGAGTTTATCCGAGCATGAAGCCGAGCCAGGAGGCAATAGCTAACTTGCGTGGGTTGCAGAAGATGGCCGCCGAGGCGAAGGAGCTCGAGAGCAAGAATGAGGGAATCAAAATATACGACGACGAGACCGACGCCGACTCAGATTCCTCCTCCGACTCGTCCTCATCACACTCTTCATCATCCGACTCGGACTCGGAATCGGAATCGGAGGCAGAGGCGGAAGAGGGCGGCGTGCCTGTCGAAGACGGGAACGTCGATATGAAGTCCGAATCACCAAACCCCAGCGCGCAACTCCGCGCCGAGAGTGAGGCAAGAGCGGTGAGCCACGAGCAGCAGATGGAGATCGACGAGGAGGAGAAGCCCAAGAAGTCCAAGAAGAGCAAGAAGCCCGAGGAGAAGGTCGAGGAAGTGACGCCCGCCAAGAAGGAGAAGAAAGACAAGAAGAAGGGCAAGAAGGCGAAGGCCCCGGAACAGGCCAAGGAGGATGCGCAAGAGTCCGCCAAAAAGTCCGATAAGAAGCGCAAGCGCTCGAGGGAGGAAGACGACGACGACGATGACTCCGAAGGCGGGGCTGCGGTCGCCGATGAGACCCCCAGCAAGAAGACCAAGGACAAGAAGAAGAAGAAGCAGAAGAAGGAGGAGACGGAAAAGACCCCCGCCGTCAACGCCATGGCCGTGGCCGAAACGTGGGACGTCGAGCAACTCAAGGGCGGTGCGGACCGCCAGCAGAAGTTCATGCGGCTCCTCGGTGGTGGCAAGAAGGGCGGCGCCGCGGCGGGTGTCCCGGCCCCTAGCTCTAAGGGTAAGCGCGATATTGGCAAGATCACGCAGGAGCTCGAGCAGCAGTTCCAGGCTGGCGTGCAGATGAAGTACGAGGGCGGTGGCCAGCGCCGCGGTCTCGGCGCATAGGATGCTACTGCCGTTGCCGCTGCTCCCAAGGCGAAGAAGGCAGTGCCGAAGCCGGCGTTGAAAAGGACGCACCGGAGCCCCTTGTAACTTTCCCACTGTGTTTTTAATTACTGCAGCCCTAGCTTTTACGAGGGCGAAATGGGTCGAGTCACAGACCAGGAGAAAGGAACCGAAAAGTATTGTTTTGTAGAATAAGAAAAACAAAGATTTGGAGTGCTTCTGAGCCTTTTACCGTTAGCCAAGCTACGTGTGGATGTAGAAAGAAGACGAAATACAATGCGCCGACACAAGGGGAGCGTATTTTCTTGCTTCCCCCGAAACAAAAAGAGGCGCAAGGGGCACTGCTTTATACAGATTCATCTCAGACCCCAGCGCCGGGAGGTCGAGACCTTGGGTGCCGGTGGCCGAGACCCAAATGCCTGAAAGAACCTCCCCTCTCTCCATTGAGGCCAGCTGAGCTGCGTCTTGTTTGTCCGCAAGCTCCTGCCGACTCCGAGGGCCTTCCTACGCCAAACATGAGAGCAGGAACTCTGATGGCTTGCTGAAGAGGGAACAAAGGCCCTCGTCAGAGACAGGTTCTGCTTTCATTTCCTAATCACTTGTTTATCCCCCGGATGACCCTTTTATGACCGAGTACGAAGTAGAGCCGGATCGATTTAGAAGCCGAACATGCGAGAGAAGGCCTCAAAGACGATGCCGCCAAAGATAACGAAGGCGAGGAGACCTGCACACAAAAGATGGGTTAGCAATGGTCGCCTAGGTCTACAATTGAAATATCTCAAGGCTGGCACAAGGGGCAAAGGGAGGCGAAATGGACTGCTGGGCCAGGGGCAGGGGGTTTTGGTAAAGGGAGGGAGCTGCTCACCAAGCCAGACAGGAGAGATGGGCGACTTGGGCGCCTCCTTGGTGCGCTTCTTGATCTGATCCTCGGACTTGCCCATGCGGGACTCGTTGTCCTTGGCGAACTTCGCGTTTGCGCGTCTCTGTTGGGGTGTTTGCGCCTGGAAGTTGGGAAGTTAGCAATGGGACGAGATCGTTTCTGTGCAGTTGGAGAATCGATTAAAGACAAAGCAGCAGAGAGGACGTGGTAGAATGACTGACTCCTTGTGGAGACATCTACGTACCATTGTGAATGTGTGCGAATCTGTAATGGGGTTCGGGGGAAGGTGGTGGGAAAGTAGTGGTCTGGTCCGATGTGACTCTGTGGATGGTCAAGGTTTTGTCTGTTGGGGCGACAAGATGCCTCTGCTATATATGGGGGAGGAAGAAAGTAAACGTGGTGTTTCGTGGTCTTCGTGAGTGAGGGTGTCGAAAAGGTGTCGAGAGAAGAAGAAGGAAGCTGGTTGAAGGGACAGATTGCGTGAGGGAGCTTTGGCTATGAGCGGTTGAAGCCAATTACCACGAGGGCAGGTCGGTCGGTAAGACAGTGTGCTGAAGTCGGTAGGTAGGTGCGTGCTCCGCTGATTAGACCGCCCTGGCATTGGTGACGGGAATTGACCCATTCGCCCTGGGAAGGAACCCCGAGGTGGCGCCTCACCAAGAGGTACCATGTAGAGTCGGTCCTTCGGGACATGTGTCGTTAAATGAGAAAATACGGGGCGTACAACCTGCTTGAAGCCAGGGGGTATCTGTCCACAGCCCACGAGGGGTGCATGCACCTACCTTTACGTTACCTCAACTACCTAGGTAGGTACATTACCTATGCGACACGCTATGTATCTACCTTGATAGGTAGATGGGTAAGGCACCTCTTTAAAAGGTATGTATTATCCTGAGAGGCGAGGGGTAGCTACCTATCATCTGCCTTGGCCAAGGTATCTCCCTACCTATCTACGCCAGCTAGGTATGTATTGTGTAAATCTGAATGAACTACTCTGTACGGGACCAGGACCATTGCACATCAATCTTTGTGCCACAGGCAGCGGGACCCACGCGGTAGGGCGGTCAAACACTACGTGGTGCCGGGATGTGCGGGGGATATGCGCACCGCCACAGATCGGTGCGGCGCATCGCGGATTGAATCTTTTGGTTTAAGCTAGTACTTGGAGCAAACGACTTGGCCTGCAAATAAATGACGACTGACAATCGACGACAACGACAACAATAAAGACGACGAGCTATCCGCGAAACGAAACGGAGTGGTTTCCTAAGACCACACGGCGCGAAACGGTGTTTGAACGAAAGAGTACATACAGCCTCGGTGGACTGAAGGAGGAAAAGCAGAAACCCACCTCGCCATCATGGCCTCCCGCAACAGCACCGCCCTACTGGCCAGGGCCCTTCGCGCCCAGCGCATAACGCAGAACCCCCGCGTGGCTTTACGCTTCTACTCGAGGTCGCCAGACACCGAGAAGAGGCCGTCTATAGTGGTCGGTGCCCAAGACGTCCCGGTGGGAGGGCCAGGGGGAGAGAATCCCTAGCTAACAGAAAGCTCACCCCTTAGGCAAACTTCTACAAGACCTTTACCAGGCCTGTCCTCAAGGTCCTTCTGATGGCAACACTGACGTACCAGATCGCCTACTGGAGCTGGACGAAGCTCGAGCAGGACGAGATCCGCGAGGAGAAGACGCGAGAAATCGAGGGCCTCGAGGCTAAGGTCGCGGAGCTGCAGGCCGGCACCAAGGGGCCGCAGAGGTAGGAACGGCCTCCGGTATAGTGGTGATATGCGGAGGGGACTGGATCACAAGCCGGGCAGTAGTATGCAAAAGATCGTCTGAGCCGAATGGGTCTTATGACGTCGGCGCTGAAGAAAGGTTATATGCGATACCCCATTCATCAGCGTCAGGGGACGGGCCGAGTAGGATCCGTCGTCAGAGGGAACGAGAGAGCTATGATAAGCCGGTTTGAGGCAGGGGAGGGCTTTTCAATACATGGCGGAGTCTCCCCTGCTGAATGGTCCTAATGTAGAGTGGGCGTTCCTTACTCTTTACGGCATTATTGCCCTCATAAACATGTAGAATACTGTAGCATACTTCGAGCACCACTCGTAATTGATAGGGGACCGAGGCATAGGTCCGTCAGGAACTTAGATAGAGAGGTCTACGAGATCGTCTATTCATTTAACTCTTCACGATCACCTGCCTTCAACTACGGCTATCTCAGCCATCTGCATATGTGAATACATGATTAATATCATACCTCCAAGCCAAACCTTTTGAAACGCCGATGCCATGCAAGTTGTAACAAAAATAAAGACTCTCGCTAGACAGTCCCGTTGTGCATGTAACCACTCATTGTGAACTACGTCGACCGTCAATCAACTTAAACAAAGTGTCATGCCAACACGTGGATGCCATTATCAGTTTCGGTTCGATTACTCATCAGAGCATGACTGCGCTGAGGGTGCCAAGAACAAGAGCCGAAATCAAGCCCCATGATACCGACAGTAGCGAAGACGCCGAAGGTTTGTGAGCCGCGCCTGGGTAGTTGCAGGTAAGAAGGCCGTCTACCTGGATGGCGTAGCTCGAATTAAAAATAGCGTCGTCCGCTGTTGGACAGTTGAAGCCCAACGCGGCCGGGCAGCTCTGCACCAAGTCGTAGCAGAGGTAGGCGCAGGGAAGAATTTCCCGGTACGGGCCCGGCTCGACCATCTCGTCGATGAGACGGTTTCTTGACTGCTGGTTGACACTTGCATTATACTTGGCCAGTACATCGGCGGGGAGCAGGGTGCCATTGGGGAATGGCTGGTTCGTGTTCCGGACGAGGGAAAAGTTGGTAGGGCTGGTGAAGTCCTCGCATCGAGGGATCGTGACTGAACATAGCCACTTCTTGTACGCGATCTCGCAGTCGGCGCAGTTTCGAGCGAGAGAATACTTCTGAACTGCCGGGGCCTCACAAGCCACCTGCGCGAGTTGCTTCTGGAAGTTGGCATACATGTCCCTCGCGTAGTTATCATAGAACTGCGCGAGTTGGGTAATGTTCATCTTGTTGGAGTTGGCCGGCACGGCATACTCCGTTTCGTTGCAGAATTGCAAGTCAGTGACGATTTTGCAGTTATCGCCTAGTGTAGTGTCAGTCATGGTTACGAAAAATGCATCCGTAATCGTGTACATACCGTCTTTGGTCTCAAACGGCGTCGCCTGGAAGACGCGGCCACCTCCTCCAGCAGAGCCTTCCCCGTTTTGGCGCTTATTCAATGCGGTCGAATTGCCAGTTTGAACGAGAATGCCCGTATACGAGGCACTTGCGTTGAGGCCGTTGAAGAAGAATTGCTGCTTCGGCAGGTTGCCGGGACCTCTCGTAGTCATGGAGGTGCTTGCAAGGTTGCCAAACTTGCCGCCTCTCATCGCCGCGATCTGTGCGTAGTTCTCGAGTCCGCACATGGAACGCCGTACACCTTTTGTAGTGGGCTGCTCTCGGTTCTCGACGAACATGACAAAGGGAGGACCTTGTTCCATAATCTCTTGAATTCGCGTCTCATTTCGAGTGTCTGTCAGGTTCTGTGTGGTCAGAAGAGCGGCACTGGAATCACTGTCGACCCAGAGAAGCTCAGAGGGATTATCTTCGTAGCTGTGAAAGTAGTCATCCGTCGACACCGCAACTTCGAAGTTCCAGTCCCCAGTGAACTTCTCGCCATCTTTCGCTGGCGCAGATATTCCAATGAAGACATCTCCTGTCGCTCGGATGCTAAACATGGCGGCGCCTTCTTCAAACGGGACGGTTGTCTGTAGGGATGCGTTCTGTCCAGGCCCAGGGGTCTGATTGTCCTGGGAGGTCGAGATGTGCATCGTAATCTGTGGGGGATCTTCCTTCGTGTTGTTCGCCACGCGCTGTGGCTGTATACATGTTGTCGCCGAGATATACACCGTCTTGCCCCGGGCCTGTCTGCGGCGTAAGCCACGATCCTCGTTCTCTAGATCAACATCCTCCGTGGATGCTTGCTCTGGAGAGGAGTCGTTAACAATTTCGCGGAGCTCCAGCATGGGCGCTTCGTCCTTTTCATTGAAAAAGTTGGCAAATATCTCAACCGCCTCAAATACAAAGTTCTGGGTCGTGTTCCCCGGGACATTGCGATTGACACCGACATTGTTCACGAGGCCCGTTACCCCGGCAGGCGCCCTTCCAATAATACTGCGGTCAAAGACAGCGAATTCCGCCTCGTACGCTGGCTCGAGATGGCTTCTTGGTTCGAGGGAATCATCGAATTGGAGGTCGTCCAGTATTGGTTGCGTCGCACCATTCAGTTCCGCAGCGAGGGCGAAGGTAGGCGTTGACAGTAAATAGTAGATGAGAACGAGAAGCAGCGAGGCAATCAGCGAGGCCGCCAGTCGCGATTGCAGAGGACTGAGCTGCATTGTGCGATCATGCCCTCCGGGGTCAGGTGGCTTCGGAGTTCGTTTTGTTTGGGTGACGTCGCGGACGTCAGATTCACTGGCGTGTGTCAACGGATCGGAATCTGAGGGGGAATGCTCGATAAGCGCAAAAAGGTCGATGTGTCGTTATCTGTAGTCGTAAGCTGGCCGTGTCCACCAGCTCATTCCATCATGGCACGTCAATCGGCGAGAGCAAGTTGACGTTCTGCAGCTTGTGAAAACGGAAGCAAAAGCACCAAAACTGGTTTAGAAGACTCGGATAAAGCCGTAAAGGAGGGGGGAAGGGGAAACGACGGAGGTTGGCGACAGATCACATATGGTGAATTGGGGCTTTAGGAGGATTCGGAAGGGAAAAACTGCCTTCGTCGTTTTAGAGAGTTTCAGATCCCAAACAGCTGAGAAGTCGAGCATCCCTAGGCTCCCGCGCCCCCAAGTCTCCTCTGAACGGCCACTGATGCTGGAGATGCCGCCAAGCTGAACACCAGCTTCTACAGGGGGTGTGGAGACCCCTTTCCGCGTCTCGGAACCCCCGGCCTGTCCTTGGGCTCAGTTCACCCAAAAGTCCCTGGAAAACGCCCTAAGGCCAAGGCAAGGAGCAGCGTGCTAGGCATCCTGGCTTCGACCTTCTGTAATAGCAAAAATCCAGCCAACACTTTGAACCGCATTTGTATCACAAGGGCGGAGAAGGGATAGGAGACTTGCTGCCAGGAACGCTGCAGGCCGTCCCTCATTGGCCGGTCACTGCTGGTTTCGAGGGTCGTTACGGCGACGAGCAACAATTCCAACAGAGGATTCTAGCGTCAATGGGGCAACAAAATGACGGCGGGTAGCAGCGACACCGAGGCTGCACATAAGAGAAATGCTCGAACAATCCTTCCAAAGACGACTTCTCCAAAATCTGAGCCCGACTTGACCATGCTAGACCTAGCCGGTTCGTAGTCCACGGGCGAACATCGTTGGCATGCGCTCCAAGTCAGAATCTGTCATCGAGAGGGACCCGAAGGATAAGTCGGCGGAGCAAATTCGCCATGTATTGCCTGATTCTTGCCCATTGACTCCCTACTCCAGTTGCCCATGACAAAGAGACACATCGAACCTCCGAATCGCTCTTTGTCTCGAAGCCAAGACGGCTTCGACTCCTCCCAATGCTTGTCACATGTCTTGACTTGGTCACCACGGGAAGGGACAACGGCAACGCATGTCGCACCATGTATTTTTTTCTTTAGCACCGGCTACTGTCTAGTTCATTGCAGAAGTAATTGACTCCGTAACACGTAACGTACAGTAGCTCTATCTGGGTAACAGGAGCTTGTTCAACCGGTCCCGTCATGACCCTGGGGATCCTCGACCAAACTTGAACAAGCCATTACCGTTGTCGCCTAGGGGTAAAGCTAGCCACTTGATACCTCATCCCGCTCTCTTTGTGCTATTGGTCGCTGCATAACGTCCTTCTAACTAGCTAGCGAATAATAATGGGATGAAGACGGGCTAGCTGGGTTAACTCTTCGTAGGTGGATGTCTCAAGGCAATCAACCTGCGTGGTGAGCTAGTGCTGATGTGCATTTACTCGGCCTTGCCAGCCTGGGCACGGAGGCCAGAGGCAGTCGAGGCACCGGCGAAGTACTTGGCCAGCATGGGGGAGAGGAAGGAGTGAAAGACGATCTCAGCACCACTGTTCACAGTCAGCGTCGGCCGTTGTGGTTTAGAGGGGCAGGACGTACCGGAAAGCGGGCAGAGCGAGCCACAGCAGGAAAATGAACTTGAAGGTGAAGTAGAAGGGGAACCAGTAGACAACATTGACAAGGCTCTCAGCAACGCTATTCAAAGACTTATTAGGTGCAATCTTTATCGAGTCGCGAGACCAGGGGATACTAACGTGAAGAAGGCAAATACAACCCAGTACTGGAGGAAGCAAAAGTTAGTTAAGGTTGAGGCTCCGACAGCTGCGGGGGAGAGTTGCAAACGTACGGTTAACCACTGGGTGTCATCCTCCTTGTTGGCAGTGAACAGGGCGTTTATGGAATAGTATCCGGGAATGACGAAGCCAGCGACGTTGGTAAGAAGCTGGCCGCCGAGGTTGAAAATAATGAGGAAAAAGTAGAGGGAAGCGACTCCGATGACGGCGTACGCCTTGGGAACATTGGTCGACTTCTCGATGTTGTTAAGGGCGGGGTACTTGGACAGCTACCGCAATTGTCAGTTAGCCTCAGAACACCATGATCGTGTTGTGCCGTAGTCGGCGCCACAATATTACCTCACGGTCGAGCTGGCCGATGTAGTTCTGGATGCGATCCTGAGCAGACATATTGGCGGGTAAATGGGAGCTTGACTGGGTAGCAAGAGCTGTGCGTTAATGCGCTGTGATAAGGGTTAGGACAAGGCCAGGTTGCAACAAATAGAAGGGGTGAGAGCGAAAGGGCGGCAGCTCTCGAAGACTTCGATGCAAGCGGACGGGTACTGACAGTTCGCTGGGTGAATGATGTGGGTAGTATGCAAGGTCCACAGGATGCTGTTGACGATGTCAGAATGTCAAGTTCTCGACAGGATGGCAGAGTAATGGGGTTGAATGACCTTAGTTCTGCGTTGGAATTAGCAGGTGAAAGGGAAAAGGCCGGATGGCGACGTAACGTGTGCAGATCTGGCCAGTAGGAATGGTATGGGAGCCCTTCTGCGTCAAGCTTCGCTCGGGTAGCATGGGGGTTTATTAGGAGAGGGGAGGGGCACGAGCACGGGCACGAGAACAGCACACAGAGCAAAGGCAAGGTAGCTTCGTCAGAACCGACTTTGTGTGCCGGACGTATTTGCCCTGAGATCCATGTCCATCGTGTTAGCGGGTACTTTTCCACTGTGGTCTGGTCAAGGTTCGGATTGGTGTCAGACTTCATTTCCCTTGCCTCGGATTCCCGCCCATCTCTCTCCAGTGTTCTCCAGCAGACAGCAGCAAGCACATCATCACCCGGTGCGTGCTTACACATGCCGATAAGATAAGGCGAGGGAAGCTTTGATGCGTGCCCGTGTGTGTGTGGTCCCTCCCTCGGCGGAGGGTGCGTGCTGGCTGGGGTGGGGAAGCCTCCCTCCCACGATCACCCACGCTGCTTTGTGTTGATGCCCGAGCATCAAGGCCAAATGTTGTGGTGTTGTTGCTCACTCCCCTGCTCGTCCGTCGATTTGACTGGCCAGCGTTGATGGTGGTTTCTCCGCGTGTTTGGAACAAAGTAAAAGTAGGTGCCCAGGTAGTCTCGCTACGTACCTGCCGGACGGACGCCAGAGGCAGAAAGTCGGAACCAGACAAAGTAAGCAGACTCCACATGAAGCACCTCCGATTGGGAAACCCAAACACGACCAAGCTGCAACGGGACTGGCTGCTCCAGATGGTTAGGGAACCCACGGCCTGCGAGATGCCATGCGCGCAAGTCACGTGAGTCTGTCCAGCCACGCAAATCGCTCGTCCAAGACCTGAGTGGAGGCGACCAGCCGAGCCTTGGTTGTCAAGTCAACAAAACAGCCGGAAAGCCTTCCAAAACATTTCACACATCCACACTCTGTCTTCAGGTCTTGCTTCCCCCCCCCGGGCCACGTCCTTCAAGATCCCGACGCTCACCACAGGCGCACCGCGCTCTTTTCAGCTGCAGGGATCCGGATTGCTTTTCCTGACCTCGACGCCTCTGTTCGTTCTTCTTGCTCACTTGTTCCTCGTTGTCCAGCGCACGTTTACTTCTTCATTGTTTGGAAACGTCGCCTTGCATGATCCGTGTGTTTTCACCGCAGAACAACATCACCAACCACCTACCGACACGACAAGCAGGCGACGATGGAACATGGTACGATATACAGCCCTCCAAAATGCTTCTCTGTACCGAGATCACTCTTTTGTCTCCGTTTTATTGGCTGATCATCTGAGGTAAACAGACCACCTTGCCCAGGCCCTCAGGGCGAAGAAGAGACCCCAATCCCGGGCTTCGACCGCTTCTGTTCACAGCATCTCCACGCAGCCCAATATGGAGCAACAACAACAGTCTTTCACCGATGCGCCCGAGCTGTACTCAGCACAATGGGTCAACAATGACCAAAGACAGCAGAGGAGCCTCGCACCCGCGTCCCGGATAACGCCCGAGGAGATGATGCTCCACGCTGCTGCAACCCAGATGCAGAACACCCGCGAATATTCCATGCCTCCCGGGATGGGTGCCTCGATGAGCCAGTCGAGCGCGCACATGGGTCATTCCATGTCGTTTCAACAGCACGCCATGACGAGGCATCCCTTGCCGTCCGAAAGCTTTGCCAACAACAGCTTCACTGATGACAGCCAGATGATAGATCGCGACGAGGATGGCGACTCCTTGGCCGGAGCGATGGGCATGCAAAAGTCGAGCTCCGCTAGGTCCAGTGCTAACAATGAGTTGGAGATGCGTCACTTGTTCAACGCAAACAAGCACCGCGGCTTGCAGGATGTTGCCAGCGAATTGCATGGCAATGAGCGAGGGCCCAACTCCGAACGTACCCGACAAGTCTTCGCTATGCTCTGGATCAATTCCGTGTGCAGCAAGGGCAAGGGATCTGTGCCAAGAGGTCGTGTATATGCCAACTACGCGTCCCGGTGTGCTACTGAGAGGATAACCGTCTTGAACCCTGCCAGCTTCGGTAAACTTGTTCGCGTACTTTTCCCTGGACTCAAAACTAGGCGGCTTGGCGTGAGAGGAGAGTCCAAGTATCACTACGTCAACTTTTGCTTGGTTGACGATCAACCCGACCTCCGCGAGCCCGAGCCTCACGTCCCCGTGGCCATATCCGAACCCACCCGTTCCCAAAGCTTCAGCGCGGTTCCCACGAAAAACCAGCCTGCGAAAGCCGTCCTGCCGTCGCCCGGCGTCACCAAGCGGCCAGAGAGCCCAGCTCAAGCCTCGCATGGGCGCTCTAGGTCGCATAGTTTCTACAGCCATCCGAACGTGACCAGTGCGGATCATTTGAACTCGTCTACCTCGAAGACATCCCTCCAATTCTCATTCCCTTCAGAAGCGGATGAGGCCCTCCTTCAATCCAGCGAACCTCTTGTGCTACCCCGGATGGAGCCTTTCCTGCCTAATGGAACTGACGCCGATGCTGCGAAGAGCCTGTCTGCACTGTACAGATCGCATTGCACTTCCCTCGTTGAGTGCGTTCGCTACTGCAAGGAGAAGACTTTCTTTCATCTCTACACGTCGTTCCAGGGCACGTTGACGATGCCAGTCCAGAAGCTACTCGGCCACCCCAGCCTCGCCCCCTGGATTGAGGAATGCGACTTTATTCTCTATCAACGCATGCTGAGGATCATCTCCGGCCTCACCCTCCAGGTCGTGCCCAAACCAGTTCTGGACACGCTACGTAACATCTCGGAGCGGCTCGTGCCCCACATCCGGGAGGCTTTCCAGGGGCAGCCGCACCACGTTATTCGGGCCAAGGAGGCGCCAGCGACCATATTTGCTGCTCTGCTGGACCGGGCCCTGAGAGTCAACCTTACCGCCCATGCAGCGGCCAACATGCTGTCGAACCCGGCCAACCGCGACCAGATGTACCTTGACTGGATTACCATGGTCCGCGTACGCAAGGTCGCCGAGTGTGTACCTACTCGGGGCATGGATGACCTCGTGAACTTGCTCGTCTCCGAACTTCGGGACCTCCTCAGCCCCATGAATGTACCCTGGGAGGTGGAGTGCTTGACTGTTTACGGCGACATTGCCCTGAGGAACGGCCGTCAACCGGATGCTGAGAGCACAGGGGAGCACAACGGCCAGAACGTACTAGAACGCTGGGTTGGCTTCCTCAAGTCACTGCCAACACGGTTCCCTTACGCATCACACACGGAGATTGTCTACTCGGTTCAGAGAGTTGGCACGGCAGTGATGCGGGATCTTACCATGGCTCAGGGCAAGAGCTTCGGTTCTTGGTGGGTCACTAAGTGCTGGATCGACGAGATGACCTGTTTCCTCGCTGAGCAAGGCGGGTTCCTACAAATGAGGACATCTGGCGCGTCGGCGGCTCTCGCCAACACTCAGTCAGCTACTCAGGAGGCGAGCCACCAAGGGTCTCGGTATAGCACTGGCGGCGAGGATTTCGACTTTTCCAGCCTCCCCCAAGCACAACCTGATAAGGCGCCGTTTCCACCATCAACAAGCCAGGGGCAGGTTGATTCTGCGGGAATGGCGGCGGGAAGCAACCCGGATGACAGTGGAATCGGCATCCGGACACCGGAGGAGGACTTCCCTATGGACAAATACACCTTCTCACACTCGGAGGTCAACCAAGCACTACTTGCCAACGCTGAGTTGCAACAATGACGACAGGAGATCGAACTATAGTCGCACCTGGTAAACCAGGTGTCTTGTATCGATAGCCGCCTGTTAGACAGCCTTTTGCAGAGGCTCGATGCCACATGAGGACTGTGGACAACAGTGCGATGACGATGGCACGACTGGACGATTGTATGAGCGCGGAAAATTCTGTAGTCATTTGGCTGGAAGAAAGTCACTGGGTACTGCGCCTGTTTTATTCTAAGACGGGCTTTGGGCTTATTCTTATTTTCTGTATTTTTTATTGCTTTTTCTTTCGGACTTCGCGGTTTGGTGTTGAACTTGCTGGGCGATTATGGTCGACATCTGCATTTGGTTCTCGTGGGTTTCTGCTAGGTATACCACTTGTGTCTGGTTAGGGGCAAAGCAACGGTACCTGAAATTATACGTTCATCTAGTTATAATACATCCCAATAGGGAAAGAGCATTGGACAGACATCTATCTATGCGCCGCTTCAAGCTGATGGGCGTTCCGCTTCTCCTGAGATGAGTGCGGTATTTGCCGCAGCGGTTGGGTGACATACCCACCTGTCACTTCGTCATCGGCTGGTGGCTGATTCGCTGCCCCCTGTGTGCATGCCAGGGTTGGGCAACTAAAAGTTTTCCTGAGAGGTGGTCTCATAAGCATGTGGAGTGGGCTGGACTGTTCAACCGCAAAGCCAACGATGGAGGCTGGAAGATTCAAGCGGGTGTCCTCCAGCCCTGTGGGATTCCGACGGGATGACGAAGGAAGTCTCCAACCCTTGAAGATGAGGCTAGTAGACAACAACGGCAATATCTGTAGATCATGCTCAATCTGAGCGAAAGGACCGGCCAGACCATTGAAGGGTTTGTATGAGTCAAGCAAGGAACCTCGTCACAGGTAGGTACGGGCGGCGCGGCAACAGACGTTGGAGGAATGAATACTCGAACAGGAGGCCCAGACAAATTGCATTCTCCCGAGCAGCGACAGGAGTCCCATTGAAACCTGACCAATTCGTGATGGCCCTTTTGTGTTCATGCAGCAGCAAGGTAATTGAGAATCGGCATTCGAACGAGACTCCGGCCCGCCTCCGATATTCCGGAAACGCAAATTTCGATGTCTGCAACCTGCACAAGCGTCGCCGATTTCGTCGCTCCACATCCCACCTTCATCCCATCTTACAGGTACCACCTGGGTTTCGGTCTAATCAACCCCACCACAACCACCTTGGGAGACAGCGATTCCACCACATTCGAGCCGCGGATTCTCTCCTCTCACGTTCTGACTATAACTGTCACGTATGCCTAAGGCATACAGGTACAAGGATACATTATAGATAGCGGATATCGCCCTACATAAGTAGTTAGCAGAAGACATCCAAGATACATCACACGATATAGACCCCAAGGTGCCAGACCTCACAATTGGTAGCATAACTGGTTTACGGCTAGCGAGAACTGATAGAGAAATTTTCAGTTTAGCTATATCAGCTACTGAATTTAAAAACGTCTCTATCTATAATAACTAGCTATATTAGCTATTATATATAGCCGATTGGTCGTTAGCACTAAAGTCTGTCCTTTTAAAAGTTAACCCCCTATTAAGACTAAACCAACTATTAAGCCTTACCTTACTCTACCACTATATAAATCTGGATCTATACCATTATCTTATTACTATATAAATCTAGATTTATATTATACCTCTATATAAACCTGGACTTACCTCTATATAATTTAAACTATAAAATCTAATAGTAATATAGATATTAAGAAGTAATAAATCTAGTTATAACTCTTAGCTTTATACTACCCTTTAATATTATACCTTTACTTATACCCTATACCCTATAAGATCTTCCCTACTATACCTAGCGGTATCTTACCCTATATTAATAGGCAACCTATATAAATATATAGTATAGCTACTATATTTCGCTAAAACTACCTAATTACCCTATATTATAGACAATATTATTAACTTAGCTATAAAGGTCCTTAAGAATAATCTATAAGATGATAATAAACCAATATACTTTAATATAGTATTCCCTATTAAGTAGAATTATAGGTAGATACTTAAGGCTTTCCTATATAGTTAATATTACTACGTTTATATCTTCTATAACACTATTTAACCTTAGTTAGACTCTAACTCTCTATAACCTCTATCTATACCTATAGCACTAGCCAAGCCATAAACATTACTACCTATATTATTATATCTTAACACCCTAACAGCTAGACTATCTATATTAGATTTAACTAAGTTATTAACCCTATGTTATACCATACTTAATAGGAACCTTTATATAGGTCTATTAGACTTTAGAAAATAATAGTATTAGTAGTATACTCCCCTCTTTTTGTCTTACCGTTAAGTATATAGCACTGGTAACACCTTAGCTAAATCTATATCTCTATAGGATATTAAGACCAGACGTTATTTACTAGCTATAAGAACATCATAACAACGAGAGGAACCCTAACGGGAGGACAATATAATAGCACCTATAACTCTAGGGGCTGCCATAGCCATAATTATAGCCGCTATATCGGTATAACGTAAAAACATAAGGATAGATTTCATAGTATTAATAAGTAAAACGTTCCAGCTTAATAACATATAATCTAATAATAACTTAAGAGATTATATACCTATAGAATCCTATATCTCTATATTACGCTTAACTAATATAGGCCTTTTTAATCCTAAGGCCAAGGATCTAATATACCTAGGTATAGTAAGCAACGGCAAGCTTATACTAAGAATTAAGAATTAATAACTCTTATTTCTTATAACAAAATCTCTATATAACACTATAACTAAAGGTTATATAATAATATAAATAAGATAACTAGATTCTACTAGTAAAATGGATAAGAAAAGTATATAGGTTGTCTCTAAGACATTAGTAAAACTAGTAACTAAGCTAGTCTTACTTAAATAACCCCTAGATATCTAAAGCAGCTCCTAGATATCTCGAATAACCCCTAGATATCTAAAGCAGCTCCTAGATATCTAGAATAACCCCTAGATACCTGAAGTAACCCCTAGATATCTAGAATAACTCCTAGATTCCAAAGATAAACCCTACATACTTTATAACCCCTAGATATCTAAGATATCTAAAAAATAATCTATTACAATATATCTTATAACCTTTTATATAAGAAGATAATATTTCCCTTATAGAGAAAGAATTATGATCATGAATATCAACACTTTTACCTCTACCTTTTACTCTTCTCTATCTTTCCCTTGACCATCGTGAATTTATATTCTTAGTTATAATAATATAAATAAGATAACTAGATTCTACTAGTAAAATGGATAAGAAAAGTATATAGGTTGTCTCTAAGACATTAGTAAAACTAGTAACTAAGCTAGTCTTACTTAAATAACCCCTAGATATCTAAAGCAGCTCCTAGATATCTCGAATAACCCCTAGATATCTAAAGCAGCTCCTAGATATCTAGAATAACCCCTAGATACCTAAAGTAACCCCTAGATATCTAGAATAACTCCTAGATTCCAAAGATAAACCCTACATACTTTATAACCCCTAGATATCTAAGATATCTAAAAAATAATCTATTACAATATATCTTATAACCTTTTATATAAGAAGATAATATTTCCCTTATAGAGAAAGAATTATGATTATGAATATCAACACTTTTACCTCTACCTTTTACTCTTCTCTATCTTTCCCTTGACCATCGTGAATTTATATTCTTAGTCTAACTGTTTATTAATTTCAACTTATTACTTAACAGTATTAGCGTTATAGTATATTATATTGAGGAGAAGACCTTGTAGCGCCTTATTATAAAAGTAAGTAATGCCACTAAGATCACTTTAATACTATATAGAGCTATATACCTAATTATATACCTATTATACTTACTTAATAACACTAAAAAAGATATTGGTCTATTAAACTAGAAGTATATAGATATATCTAGGCCATTATAAAAACCTAACACTAGATTAGGTTGTCTAATATCTCCTCTATTATTATATATATAGACCATAAGGCTATTATTAATCTTATGTTATAATATATCCTTAATATTACTAACTCTATAGCTTAGACAATAGTAAATAAGAAACTTCTATATACCCTTAAGTATATAAGCTAATTTAATATTAAGATTTAATATAAACCAGATAAAGACCACCTAATCCCTAATGCCCTAAATAGACTTAAAGCCGACCATAAAGAAAAGCGTAACAATAATGTTAGAGGCCTAGACATAATACTAGATAATAGGCCAATATATATATATATAGCCTAATATAAAGACAACAGTAACACCCCACCACAGCTAGTTAACCCACTAAGTCACCTACCGACTATTACTAGTAACCTATTACAACCAGTAACTACACCTATAGCCATAATATACCATATATCGCCTGACTTCAAGTAATATCTTTAGAACGGATACGCCAAGGACCTAATTTAACGTTATATTTAGACCATAATATAGGACAGCAAGCGACTTTATAATAAGAATCTAGATAACGCTATAGAATTACTGTTCTATATACAGAATAGGCTTATATAGAAGATAGACCGTAATAATATAGTATAGAGGTTATATATCCCTTATATATATATTAAGGATATATTTAGATCTATTCATAATAGAAATTATATTAGATATATATATATAACGGAATTCCTCGACTAGTACTATATCTATATCGCTAGAAAGCTTTTATAATAATATCTTATATATTGCCCCCAATATAAAGTCTTCTAGATATATCGATATAAGGCCTATAGTAACCTATAACTAATTCTCCTACCGCTATACCTATATTATATAATTATAATTAACTTTATATTTACTTTAATAATATTAAAGGTTAATAAATATAACTCTATACTTATAGCTGTTAATAAGCTCTTAAAAGAAATTTAAATTATCCTAAGATAAGCTATAGACATAACAGATATATAGGGATAACGCCTGTAACACCGATTACTTATCGCTAACTAGGGATAGCTAAAGGTACTTATTAGCAACTAAGACCTAAAGTATTTATTAATAATATAGGTAAAGACATAGCAGTTAGCTGGTACCTTACTACTATATATAACAGTCTACCACCTATAAACAGATAGATAAATCAAGCGTATAATCTAGACCATTAGTTTAGTATTATGGTATTATATTAATATATTAGAATCACTAGTAAGATAGATATCGTTTATCCTATACCTATAATTCTATATTAATAACACTAAAGCTATATTAATCGGTTAAACACCTAATAAAGTTGTTAAGGGATTTATACTAAATAATATACCTATAATTGTATACTAAGACTAAATAATAGATAGACCTCTAAAGAGTTATATCTCTATATATAACGCACTAGCTATTATATTAATAACCATGAAATACTATTATAACCGACGCTATATAATAAGGTTCTTTAATATAAGAGATTATATTATATTATAGATATATTAAGAATATCTAATTCTATAGACAGCCGTTATCAGATATAAATACAGTATAAAATATATAGGACTATTTTAAATTATCAACCGTATAAATAGATTAATATATAGACTTAATATCCCTAAGACTTAGCGAATATACCTAGTGATCTCTATTGACCACCTTAAGCCAGCAGGAACATAGGACCCCTTTAGATATAAAGTCACTAATCCTTAACATATTAAAGAAGCCATTATAATACTAGATCGTATTAAGGTAATACGCTATAACGTATAAGGACTTTAGTATCTAGTGTCTTATAAGTATTTCGATCTATATTATAACGTATAGCTTCTAGCCGATAAGGTCTTATAATCCCTTATTAACGACTGGACTTAGCGTAAATAGTTAAAGAAGGCCCCTAAAAGAAACTAACTATCACTAAGAATATAAATTCACGATGGTCAAGGGAAAGATAGAGAAGAGTAAAAGGTAGAGGTAAAAGTGTTGATATTCATAATCATAATTCTTTCTCTATAAGGGAAATATTATCTTCTTATATAAAAGGTTATAAGATATATTGTAACAGATTATTTCTAGATATCTTAGATATCTAGGGGTTATAAAGTATGTAGGGTTTATCTTTGGAATCTAGGAGTTATTCTAGATATCTAGGGGTTATTTTAGGTATCTAGGGGTTATTCTAGATATCTAGGAGCTGCTTTAGATATCTAGGGGTTATTTAAGTAAGACTAGCTTAGTTACTAGTTTTACTAATGTCTTAGAGACAACCTATATACTTTTCTTATCCATTTTACTAGTAGAATCTAGTTATCTTATTTATATTATTATAACTAAGAATATAAATTCACGATGGTCAAGGGAAAGATAGAGAAGAGTAAAAGGTAGAGGTAAAAGTGTTGATATTCATGATCATAATTCTTTCTCTATAAGGGAAATATTATCTTCTTATATAAAAGGTTATAAGATATATTGTAATAGATTATTTTTTAGATATCTTAGATATCTAGGGGTTATAAAGTATGTAGGGTTTATCTTTGGAATCTAGGAGTTATTCTAGATATCTAGGGGTTACTTTAGGTATCTAGGGGTTATTCTAGATATCTAGGAGCTGCTTTAGATATCTAGGGGTTATTCGAGATATCTAGGAGCTGCTTTAGATATCTAGGGGTTATTTAAGTAAGACTAGCTTAGTTACTAGTTTTACTAATGTCTTAGAGACAACCTATATACTTTTCTTATCCATTTTACTAGTAGAATCTAGTTATCTTATTTATATTATTATATAACCTTTAGTTATAGTGTTATATAGAGATTTTGTTATAAGAAATAAGAGTTATTAATTCTTAATTCTTAGTTTCCTCCTTAAGTTATACTTATAAAGTGTAACTTATAAAAAAAAATTTATTATAAAAACCTTTATTAAGGGAAAATTGTATAGTTATAGTTATAGAAAAACCTTTATAAAAAATAAAAAAATTATAAGGGGAAACCTAGTGTATAAGCTGTTTAACCTTTCTTTTAGAAAGTAATTCTTTATTATCTATAGTTTCTTTAGGTAAAAACCCCTTTATATTTAAGTTTATTGTCTCTATAAAGTATTTAAATACTTCTTTATTAACTGGTTTAGTAAAGATATCTGCTATATTATTTCCAGTGTATATATGATATAAAGAGACTAACTCATTATTAACAGCTTGTCTAGAAAAGTGGTATCTTATATCTATATGTTTAGCTTTCTTATGCAGTTCTGGATTTTCAGTTATCCTTTGGGCTGCTTCATTATCTATTAATATAATAGGCTTATTAAGAGTTAACTCTAAATTCAACTCTTTATATATATAAGAGAAAGAGTTATATAGATATATAGATTCTTTTATAGCTTCACATAGAGCCATATATTCAGCTTCACAAGTAGATAAAGCAACTGTTTTCTGTTTTATACTATTCCAACTTATTATATTATAGTAACCAAAAGTACTTATATATCCAGTTGTAGACATTCTATCATCTAGATCTCCAGCCCAATTAGAGTCTGAAAATAAGATTAACTGTAGGTCTATATTACAGTTATATATTAATCCAAGGCTAGGGTATTTATTAAGATATCCCCATATTCTATCTAGAGCTACAAAGTGTTCTCTAGATGGGTTACTCATATATCTAGCACATAAATTAACTGGATATGTTATATCTGGCCTAGTTTTTAAACTAGCATATAGTAGCGATCCTACTTCTTGTTGGTATCTTGTTATATCTTCTTTTGTTGCTTGTTCTATATTTTTCCTTAGTTTTATAGAAGGTAATATAGGGGTATTATAAGGATTTATATCCTTTTATTATACTTCTCTAGTAGTTTATTTATATATTTTGTTTGGTGTATATATAAGATCTTATCTTTTCTATTTATAGTTATTTCGTTCCCTAAAAACGTATGTGGAATTCCTAAGTCCTTTATTTCTATATATTTATATACAGCCTTATAAAAGTACCGTATGTCTTCTTCAGACTGAGCTGTTATTATTATATCGTCTACGTGACATACTATTATAGCTCTTATATTCTTATTATTTGCTATAAAGATTCCTTCATCATAAGGGGATTCTTTAAAGCCTATCTTATTTATTATAGATCTTAACCATTTATACCAAAGTCTAGGGCTTTGTTTTAGTCCATATAGAGCTTTATTTAGCTTACAATATAGGACTTTTTCTATATTATTAGTATATTCCAGGGTATTTATGTTATGGTTATATGAAAATCCAGTAGGTAGTTGTACCCATATTTCTTTATCTATATCTGCATGGCAAAAAGCATTAGAGATATCATATTGTCTAAAATACCATCCTAGCTTTATGCCTATTATTAATATAGCTCTATAGTTTTCTGGCTTACAGGTAGTACTAAAGGTTTCTAGGTAATCTATACCTATACTTAGATTCCACATATAGGTAATGATCTTGTGTCAATTGATAACATCAATGGCGCGCCACATCTTTTGTGCAGTTTCATTTCTTAGTGGTTATGAGCCCAGCTCGATAGAGAAGGACTTTATCTCTTTACTTCCCCTTTTTTACCTTTAAGACTTGCTACAAAAAGTTAAAAAAGGATTTATTTATCCAAAAAAGCTCAACCTTATCAGGGGACAAACCACATTGATAAGGGAACTTTATGGAAGAACAACTCTAAGGCTACTACACCTCATACCCAGCAATCCATATTCAACGGAATAGAGGGATCGGCTTACCGGGCAAGTTACACACCAGCTATATTTTACGTCACTACAGCTCCGGACGGATAACCAACCCAACAACGCTCAGAAGGTCTATCGGTTACTTTAAGATCCAACCGATAAAGGATCTTTCTTCTTGCCTCCAGCTGGAATTGAACCCAAGACCTCTCAATTGGTAGTCAATCGATTGAGTTAATTTAGTAGTTGACTAGACTACTAGACTAACTGGTCTGCTGTCTGGCTGGTGAAAGCTTTGGTGGATTACGCCCATATATATCATAAAATCGACTTCCAACGCAACGCAAGCCAAATACAACAAACCCACATACTTTCAATATCTATTTTTCACAACAAATCCAACCATAACCTTCAATATCAAATCCAACCACTTCCTCATCTTTTAAAGATGGAAAGATCTATCAATATCCCCCGCCTTTCAGGTAGCTCTAACTACCTAGTTTGGGCAACCAGATTTGAGGCTTTACTTATAAGTAAAGATATAAACTCAAGTCTTATAACACCTCCTATAACTCCTGCTCAGCAGAAGTCTGATAACAAAACTTTAGCTTTTATGAAGCTGTTTTGTGAGGATGCCCCTTTACGGGTTATAAAAGATTCAACTACAGGATTTGAAGCTTGGAAAAAACTGAAGGATCTATATGAACCTACAGGATTTACCAATGAATATCTTACTTGTAAGGAATTTTTCAATACCTCTTTAGACTCTTTTGATTCTATGGAGAGTTACCTAAATAAGGTAAAAGAGCTTACAGACGACCTATCCTCTAAGGATATGGGTTTACCAAAACAAGTTATTATAGCTTGGGTATTAAATAGTCTGGATAATAGTTATGAAGGCTTTATAACCAACGTAACACAAGCTCTTAGAAAAGATGCTGATTCTTATACTATAGAATCTCTTTTTGCAAATCTTATAGATGAAGCAAAAGAAAAGGCTCTTCTACAGTCCTATATACTTCTTTTAGGCCTAAGAAACCTTGGAAGAAGATAAAAGGATTATATTGCACATATTGCAAACTAAAAAACCATTTGGTTGAAGATTGCAACTTTTACATCCAAATAAGGCTCCAAAGTCCTGGAACCATAAGGATAAAGAAAGAATAGAAAGAAAGGCAAATAATAAGAAGAAGAAGCTTTATAGAGCACAGAAAGCTCTAATAGCTAGAAAGGCTATAATAGAAGAAGATTCTGATTCTGATATACAAGAAACAGTAGATAAAATCACTGAAGAACAAGAAGAAGATCAAGAAGATCAAGATCTTATAGATCTAGACTTTGAAGACGTAAGTAATTCCTACGCTTCTATATATATGACTTCTTCTAATAAGACTATAGGTTGTAATATAGCACCTATAGATAGAAATTCAGTTCTTTTCTGCTTAGATACAGCAGCTACTGTAAATATTATAAATAATAAATCTCTTTTATAAAGACTACATCTATAAACCAATATGTGAATTGGGGAGATGCAAAGAAGCATAAAATATCATTACAAGGAGATATAGCTATAACTTTCCCTCAAAATAATAAGATATATATACTAAAAGACTGTTATTACTGGCCTGAATTAGGTATAAATCTTCTAAGTCAAAATAGACTAAGGAAGCTAAAGATAGCCTCTCTTTTTTTGGGATACAAAGGCATCTTTAATAGATATAACTACAAAAGATACCCTATGTAAAGGGGATATAAAAGACAGTCTATACTATCTTAATATAAAAGTATTAAGTAAAGAGGAACTTAATACTAATAAAGAATATATAAATATCTCTAAAAAGAAAACCTTATAAATATAATAAGATAAAACTTTCTCATAAGAATAACTATAAAAAGTGGCATAATAGACTTGGACATGTAAGCAAGAAAGTCCTACTAGAATTAAGAAATAATACTATTATAACTGATAATATAATAGAAGAAGACTACATATGTAGCACCTGTATAAAGGCAAACTTTACTACTAAGGTTAATAAGAATTCTAGTAACTTTAATAAAGAATATAACTATATGGAAAAAGTTAGTTCAGACTTATGTGGTCCTATAACTCCCACTACATATAATAAATATAGATGGTTTATTATCTTTTTAGAAAGAAAGTCTAGATATATATCTATAAAGCTTCTTAGAACTAAGGAAGCAGAAGAAGTTAATACTGCTGTACTAGAATATATAAATATAAATAGTATAGAAAATAATAAGATAAAGAACTTCGATACAGATGGAGGTCTAGAATTTAATAATAAAACTATAAATCATACCTATATAATAAAGGGTATAAACCATAATATAAAGGCACCTTATACGCATGAACCTAATGGTATAATAGAAAGAGCTATAAGGACTATAACTAATAAAATAAGAGCTTTATTACTACAAGCTAACTTACCCTTATATCTATGGGGAGAAGCTGCCCTTACAGCAGTCGATTTATATAATATAACTCCTCATAAAGCTCTAGAATATAAAACACCATATGAAATAAGGAATAATATAAAACCTAACTTAGATAATATAACTACATTTGGATCTATATGTTATTATAAGAATAAAGATCCTAAGATAAAGAAGTTAGATAATAAAGCTATTAAAGCAATAGTGTTAAATTCTAGAAGCAATATATATAAAATATATGATTTTCAGAAGAAAACTACCTTTTGGACTAGAGATATAGTAGTTCTAGAAGATCAATTTATGCCTTCTCCTATAAATAATCCCCTACGTGACAATAACAGTGGAAGGGAAGCCTTGAATCTAGGAGAAATAGATAATAATAATAATAATAATAATAATAATAATAATAATAATAATAATAGTCCTATAACTAATAATTCCAAGATAGTAGTAGAAATTCCTAAGCTAGATAAGGAAAAGCTTAAAGAATATACTTGGGTAGCAGAACAAGAAAGCGCTTTATATACTATAAAAGACTGCCCTATAATTAAACCAATACTTTCCACTATAAATAATAAAGATAATCAAATAAATAGGTTTAATAAAGCTTCATATATCTTATCTATAAATACAATCGATGAACCCTCAACATATAAAAAGGCAATAAACTCTATATATAGAGATAATTGGATTCAAGCAATGGTTGAAGAGGTTAATAATCTTCATAAGATGAATACTTGGAATATACTTCCTCTACCTAATGGATATAAACCCTTAGGAGGAAGATGGGTATATAAATTAAAAACAGATATAGCGGAAAATCCTATAAAATATAAGGCTAGATGGGTAGTACAAGGGTATAACCAATATATAGGTATAGATTACCTAGAAACCTTTAGTACTACCTGTAAGCCAGAAAACTATAGAGCTATATTAATAATAGGCATAAAGCTAGGATGGTATTTTAGACAATATGATATCTCTAATGCTTTTTGCCATGCAGATATAGATAAAGAAATATGGGTACAACTACCTACTGGATTTTCATATAACCATAACATAAATACCCTGGAATATACTAATAATATAGAAAAAGTCCTATACTGTAAGCTAAATAAAGCTCTATATGGACTAAAACAAAGCCCTAGACTTTGGTATAAATGGTTAAGATCTATAATAAATAAGATAGGCTTTAAAGAATCCCCTTATGATGAAGGAATCTTTATAGCAAATAATAAGAATATAAGAGCTATAATAGTATGTCACGTAGACGATATAATAATAACAGCTCAGTCTGAAGAAGACATACGGTACTTTTATAAGGCTGTATATAAATATATAGAAATAAAGGACTTAGGAATTCCGCATACGTTTTTAGGGAACGAAATAACTATAAATAGAAAAGATAAGATCTTATATATACACCAAACAAAATATATAAATAAACTACTAGAAAAGTATAATAAAAAGGATATAAATCCTTATAATACCCCTATATTACCTTCTATAAAACTAAGGAAAAATATAGAACAAGCAACAAAAGAAGATATAACAAGATACCAACAAGAAGTAGGATCGCTACTATATGCTAGTTTAAAAACTAGGCCAGATATAACATATCCAGTTAATTTATGTGCTAGATATATGAGTAACCCATCTAGAGAACACTTTGTAGCTCTAGATAGAATATGGGGATATCTTAATAAATACCCTAGCCTTGGATTAATATATAACTGTAATATAGACCTACAGTTAATCTTATTTTCAGACTCTAATTGGGCTGGAGATCTAGATGATAGAATGTCTACAACTGGATACATAAGTACTTTTGGTTACTATAATATAATAAGTTGGAATAGTATAAAACAGAAAACAGTTGCTTTATCTACATGTGAAGCTGAATATATGGCTCTATGTGAAGCTATAAAAGAATCTATATATCTATATAACTCTTTCTCTTATATATATAAAGAGTTAAATTTAGAGTTAACTCTTAATAAGCCTATTATATTAATAGATAATGAAGCAGCCCAAAGGATAACTGAAAATCCAGAACTGCATAAGAAAGCTAAACATATAGATATAAGATACCACTTTTCTAGACAAGCTGTTAATAATGAGTTAGTCTCTTTATATCATATATACACTGGAAATAATATAGCAGATATCTTTACTAAACCAGTTAATAAAGAAGTATTTAAATACTTTATAGAGACAATAAACTTAAATATAAAGGGGTTTTTACCTAAAGAAACTATAGATAATAAAGAATTACTTTCTAAAAGAAAGGTTAAACAGCTTATACACTAGGTTTCCCCTTATAATTTTTTTTAGTTTTTTATAAAGGTTTTTGTATAACTATAACTATACAATTTTCCCTTAATAAAGGTTTTATAATAAATAATTTTTTTTTATAAGTTACACTTTATAAGTATAACTTAAGGAGGAAACTAAGAATTAAGAATTAATAACTCTTATTTCTTATAACAAAATCTCTATATAACACTATAACTAAAGGTTATATAATAATATAAATAAGATAACTAGATTCTACTAGTAAAATGGATAAGAAAAGTATATAGGTTGTCTCTAAGACATTAGTAAAACTAGTAACTAAGCTAGTCTTACTTAAATAACCTAGATATCTAAAGCAGCTCCTAGATATCTCGAATAACCCCTAGATATCTAAAGCAGCTCCTAGATATCTAGAATAACCCCTAGATACCTAAAGTAACCCCTAGATATCTAGAATAACTCCTAGATTCCAAAGATAAACCCTACATACTTTATAACCCCTAGATATCTAAGATATCTAGAAATAATCTGTTACAATATATCTTATAACCTTTTATATAAGAAGATAATATTTCCCTTATAGAGAAAGAATTATGATCATGAATATTAACACTTTTACCTCTACCTTTTACTCTTCTCTATCTTTCCCTTGACCATCGTGAATTTATATTCTTAGTGGTTATGAGCCCAGCTTAGCTCTGTGCACGAGAGTGTGCGAGTTCGAGTCCGGTCGCACGCACGCATAAAAAATAGGATTCTTACCTAGGAGTTGCTTACCTAGGGTTCTTGCCTATCATAACATAACTGTGCAAGGCCAATAGTCTCTATAGCCCTTGAGGAGGTGACTTAGATTCCACATATAGGTAATGATCTTGTGTCAATTGATAACATCAATGGCGCGCCACATCTTTTGTGCAGTTTCATTTCTTAGTCCTATATATTGGTTATACCCTTGTACTACCCATCTAGTCTTATATTTTATAGGATTTTCTGCTATATCTGTTTTTAATTTATATACCCATCTTCCTCCTAAGGGTTTATATCCATTAGGTAGAGGAAGTATATTCCAAGTATTCATCTTATGAAGATTATTAACCTCTTCAACCATTGCTTGAATCCAATTATCTCTATATATAGAGTTTATTGCCTTTTTATATGTTGAGGGTTCATCGATTGTATTTATAGATAAGATATATGAAGCTTTATTAAACCTATTTATTTGATTATCTTTATTATTTATAGTGGAAAGTATTGGTTTAATTATAGGGCAGTCTTTTATAGTATATAAAGCGCTTTCTTGTTCTGCTACCCAAGTATATTCTTTAAGCTTTTCCTTATCTAGCTTAGGAATTTCTACTACTATCTTGGAATTATTAGTTATAGGACTATTATTATTATTATTATTATCTATTTCTCCTAGATTCAAGGCTTCCCTTCCACTGTTATTGTCACGTAGGGGATTATTTATAGGAGAAGGCATAAATTGATCTTCTAGAACTACTATATCTCTAGTCCAAAAGGTAGTTTTCTTCTGAAAATCATATATTTTATATATATTGCTTCTAGAATTTAACACTATTGCTTTAATAGCTTTATTATCTAACTTCTTTATCTTAGGATCTTTATTCTTATAATAACATATAGATCCAAATGTAGTTATATTATCTAAGTTAGGTTTTATATTATTCCTTATTTCATATGGTGTTTTATATTCTAGAGCTTTATGAGGAGTTATATTATATAAATCGACTGCTGTAAGGGCAGCTTCTCCCCATAGATATAAGGGTAAGTTAGCTTGTAGTAATAAAGCTCTTATTTTATTAGTTATAGTCCTTATAGCTCTTTCTATTATACCATTAGGTTCATGTGTATAAGGTGCCTTTATATTATGGTTTATAGATGTAGTCTTTATAAAAGAGATTTATTATTTATAATATTTACAGTAGCTGCTGTATCTAAGCAGAAAAGAACTGAATTTCTATCTATAGGTGCTATATTACAACCTATAGTCTTATTAGAAGAAGTCATATATATAGAAGCGTAGGAATTACTTACGTCTTCAAAGTCTAGATCTATAAGATCTTGATCTTCTTGATCTTCTTCTTGTTCTTCAGTGATTTTATCTACTGTTTCTTGTATATCAGAATCAGAATCTTCTTCTATTATAGCCTTTCTAGCTATTAGAGCTTTCTGTGCTCTATAAAGCTTCTTCTTCTTATTATTTGCCTTTCTTTCTATTCTTTCTTTATCCTTATGGTTCCAGGACTTTGGAGCCTTATTTGGATGTAAAAAGTTGCAATCTTCAACCAAATGGTTTTTAGTTTGCAATATGTGCAATATAATCCTTTTATCTTCTTCCAAGGTTTCTTAGGCCTAAAAGAAGTATATAGGACTGTAGAAGAGCCTTTTCTTTTTGCTTCATCTATAAGATTTGCAAAAAGAGATTCTATAGTATAAGAATCAGCATCTTTTCTAAGAGCTTGTGTTACGTTGGTTATAAAGCCTTCATAACTATTATCCAGACTATTTAATACCCAAGCTATAATAACTTGTTTTGGTAAACCCATATCCTTAGAGGATAGGTCGTCTGTAAGCTCTTTTACCTTATTTAGGTAACTCTCCATAGAATCAAAAGAGTCTAAAGAGGTATTGAAAAATTCCTTACAAGTAAGATATTCATTGGTAAATCCTGTAGGTTCATATAGATCCTTCAGTTTTTCCAAGCTTCAAATCCTGTAGTTGAATCTTTTATAACCCGTAAAGGGGCATCCTCACAAAACAGCTTCATAAAAGCTAAAGTTTTGTTATCAGACTTCTGCTGAGCAGGAGTTATAGGAGGTGTTATAAGACTTGAGTTTATATCTTTACTTATAAGTAAAGCCTCAAATCTGGTTGCCCAAACTAGGTAGTTAGAGCTACCTGAAAGGCGGGGGATATTGATAGATCTTTCCATCTTTAAAAGATGAGGAAGTGGTTGGATTTGATATTGAAGGTTATGGTTGGATTTGTTGTGAAAAATAGATATTGAAAGTATGTGGGTTTGTTGTATTTGGCTTGCGTTGCGTTGGAAGTCGATTTTATGATATATATGGGCGTAATCCACCAAAGCTTTCACCAGCCAGACAGCAGACCAGTTAGTCTAGTAGTCTAGTCAACTACTAAATTAACTCAATCGATTGACTACCAATTGAGAGGTCTTGGGTTCAATTCCAGCTGGAGGCAAGAAGAAAGATCCTTTATCGGTTGGATCTTAAAGTAACCGATAGACCTTCTGAGCGTTGTTGGGTTGGTTATCCGTCCGGAGCTGTAGTGACGTAAAATATAGCTGGTGTGTAACTTGCCCGGTAAGCCGATCCCTCTATTCCGTTGAATATGGATTGCTGGGTATGAGGTGTAGTAGCCTTAGAGTTGTTCTTCCATAAAGTTCCCTTATCAATGTGGTTTGTCCCCTGATAAGGTTGAGCTTTTTGGATAAATAAATCCTTTTTTAACTTTTTGTAGCAAGTCTTAAAGGTAAAAAAGGGGAAGTAAAGAGATAAAGTCCTTCTCTATCGAGCTGGGCTCATAACCACTAAGAATATAAATTCACGATGGTCAAGGGAAAGATAGAGAAGAGTAAAAGGTAGAGGTAAAAGTGTTGATATTCATGATCATAATTCTTTCTCTATAAGGGAAATATTATCTTCTTATATAAAAGGTTATAAGATATATTGTAATAGATTATTTTTTAGATATCTTAGATATCTAGGGGTTATAAAGTATGTAGGGTTTATCTTTGGAATCTAGGAGTTATTCTAGATATCTAGGGGTTACTTTAGGTATCTAGGGGTTATTCTAGATATCTAGGAGCTGCTTTAGATATCTAGGGGTTATTCGAGATATCTAGGAGCTGCTTTAGATATCTAGGGGTTATTTAAGTAAGACTAGCTTAGTTACTAGTTTTACTAATGTCTTAGAGACAACCTATATACTTTTCTTATCCATTTTACTAGTAGAATCTAGTTATCTTATTTATATTATTATATAACCTTTAGTTATAGTGTTATATAGAGATTTTGTTATAAGAAATAAGAGTTATTAATTCTTAATTCTTAGTTTATATAACCTTTAGTTATAGTGTTATATAGAGATTTTGTTATAAGAAATAAGAGTTATTAATTCTTAATTCTTAGTTTCCTCCTTAAGTTATACTTATAAAGTGTAACTTATAAAAAAAAATTATTTATTATAAAACCTTTATTAAGGGAAAATTGTATAGTTATAGTTATACAAAAACCTTTATAAAAAAATAAAAAAAAATTATAAGGGGAAACCTAGTGTATAAGCTGTTTAACCTTTCTTTTAGAAAGTAATTCTTTATTATCTATAGTTTCTTTAGGTAAAAACCCCTTTATATTTAAGTTTATTGTCTCTATAAAGTATTTAAATACTTCTTTATTAACTGGTTTAGTAAAGATATCTGCTATATTATTTCCAGTGTATATATGATATAAAGAGACTAACTCATTATTAACAGCTTGTCTAGAAAAGTGGTATCTTATATCTATATGTTTAGCTTTCTTATGCAGTTCTGGATTTTCAGTTATCCTTTGGGCTGCTTCATTATCTATTAATATAATAGGCTTATTAAGAGTTAACTCTAAATTTAACTCTTTATATATATAAGAGAAAGAGTTATATAGATATATAGATTCTTTTATAGCTTCACATAGAGCCATATATTCAGCTTCACATGTAGATAAAGCAACTGTTTTCTGTTTTATACTATTCCAACTTATTATATTATAGTAACCAAAAGTACTTATGTATCCAGTTGTAGACATTCTATCATCTAGATCTCCAGCCCAATTAGAGTCTGAAAATAAGATTAACTGTAGGTCTATATTACAGTTATATATTAATCCAAGGCTAGGGTATTTATTAAGATATCCCCATATTCTATCTAGAGCTACAAAGTGTTCTCTAGATGGGTTACTCATATATCTAGCACATAAATTAACTGGATATGTTATATCTGGCCTAGTTTTTAAACTAGCATATAGTAGCGATCCTACTTCTTGTTGGTATCTTGTTATATCTTCTTTTGTTGCTTGTTCTATATTTTTCCTTAGTTTTATAGAAGGTAATATAGGGGTATTATAAGGATTTATATCCTTTTTATTATACTTTTCTAGTAGTTTATTTATATATTTTGTTTGGTGTATATATAAGATCTTATCTTTTCTATTTATAGTTATTTCGTTCCCTAAAAACGTATGCGGAATTCCTAAGTCCTTTATTTCTATATATTTATATACAGCCTTATAAAAGTACCGTATGTCTTCTTCAGACTGAGCTGTTATTATTATATCGTCTACGTGACATACTATTATAGCTCTTATATTCTTATTATTTGCTATAAAGATTCCTTCATCATAAGGGGATTCTTTAAAGCCTATCTTATTTATTATAGATCTTAACCATTTATACCAAAGTCTAGGGCTTTGTTTTAGTCCATATAGAGCTTTATTTAGCTTACAGTATAGGACTTTTTCTATATTATTAGTATATTCCAGGGTATTTATGTTATGGTTATATGAAAATCCAGTAGGTAGTTGTACCCATATTTCTTTATCTATATCTGCATGGCAAAAAGCATTAGAGATATCATATTGTCTAAAATACCATCCTAGCTTTATGCCTATTATTAATATAGCTCTATAGTTTTCTGGCTTACAGGTAGTACTAAAGGTTTCTAGGTAATCTATACCTATATATTGGTTATACCCTTGTACTACCCATCTAGCCTTATATTTTATAGGATTTTCCGCTATATCTGTTTTTAATTTATATACCCATCTTCCTCCTAAGGGTTTATATCCATTAGGTAGAGGAAGTATATTCCAAGTATTCATCTTATGAAGATTATTAACCTCTTCAACCATTGCTTGAATCCAATTATCTCTATATATAGAGTTTATTGCCTTTTTATATGTTGAGGGTTCATCGATTGTATTTATAGATAAGATATATGAAGCTTTATTAAACCTATTTATTTGATTATCTTTATTATTTATAGTGGAAAGTATTGGTTTAATTATAGGGCAGTCTTTTATAGTATATAAAGCGCTTTCTTGTTCTGCTACCCAAGTATATTCTTTAAGCTTTTCCTTATCTAGCTTAGGAATTTCTACTACTATCTTGGAATTATTAGTTATAGGACTATTATTATTATTATTATTATTATTATTATTATTATTATTATTATTATCTATTTCTCCTAGATTCAAGGCTTCCCTTCCACTGTTATTGTCACGTAGGGGATTATTTATAGGAGAAGGCATAAATTGATCTTCTAGAACTACTATATCTCTAGTCCAAAAGGTAGTTTTCTTCTGAAAATCATATATTTTATATATATTGCTTCTAGAATTTAACACTATTGCTTTAATAGCTTTATTATCTAACTTCTTTATCTTAGGATCTTTATTCTTATAATAACATATAGATCCAAATGTAGTTATATTATCTAAGTTAGGTTTTATATTATTCCTTATTTCATATGGTGTTTTATATTCTAGAGCTTTATGAGGAGTTATATTATATAAATCGACTGCTGTAAGGGCAGCTTCTCCCCATAGATATAAGGGTAAGTTAGCTTGTAGTAATAAAGCTCTTATTTTATTAGTTATAGTCCTTATAGCTCTTTCTATTATACCATTAGGTTCATGCGTATAAGGTGCCTTTATATTATGGTTTATACCCTTTATTATATAGGTATGATTTATAGTTTTATTATTAAATTCTAGACCTCCATCTGTATCGAAGTTCTTTATCTTATTATTTTCTATACTATTTATATTTATATATTCTAGTACAGCAGTATTAACTTCTTCTGCTTCCTTAGTTCTAAGAAGCTTTATAGATATATATCTAGATTTTCTCTCTAAAAAGATAATAAACCATCTATATTTATTATATGTAGTGGGAGTTATAGGACCACATAAGTCTGAACTAACTTTTTCCATATAGTTATATTCTTTATTAAAGTTACTAGAATTCTTATTAACCTTAGTAGTAAAGTTTGCCTTTATACAGGTGCGACATATGTAGTCTTCTTCTATTATATTATCAGTTATAATAGTATTATTTCTTAATTCTAGTAGGACTTTCTTGCTTACATGTCCAAGTCTATTATGCCACTTTTTATAGTTATTCTTATTAGATAGTTTTATCTTATTATATTTATAAGGTTTTCTCTTTTTAGAGATATTTATATATTCTTTATTAGTATTAAGTTCCTCTTTACTTAATACTTTTATATTAAGATAGTATAGACTGTCTTTTATATCCCCTTTACATAGGGTATCTTTTGTAGTTATATCTATTAAAGATGCCTTTGTATCCCAAAAAGAGAGGCTATCTTTAGCTTCCTTAGTCTATTTTGACTTAGAAGATTTATACCTAATTCAGGCCAGTAATAACAGTCTTTTAGTATATATATCTTATTATTTTGAGGGAAAGTTATAGCTATATCTCCTTGTAATGATATTTTATGCTTCTTTGCATCTCCCCAATTCACATATTGGTTTATAGATGTAGTCTTTATAAAAGAGATTTATTATTTATAATATTTACAGTAGCTGCTGTATCTAAGCAGAAAAGAACTGAATTTCTATCTATAGGTGCTATATTACAACCTATAGTCTTATTAGAAGAAGTCATATATATAGAAGCGTAGGAATTACTTACGTCTTCAAAGTCTAGATCTATAAGATCTTGATCTTCTTGATCTTCTTCTTGTTCTTCAGTGATTTTATCTACTGTTTCTTGTATATCAGAATCAGAATCTTCTTCTATTATAGCCTTTCTAGCTATTAGAGCTTTCTGTGCTCTATAAAGCTTCTTCTTCTTATTATTTGCCTTTCTTTCTATTCTTTCTTTATCCTTATGGTTCCAGGACTTTGGAGCCTTATTTGGATGTAAAAAGTTGCAATCTTCAACCAAATGGTTTTTAGTTTGCAATATGTGCAATATAATCCTTTTATCTTCTTCCAAGGTTTCTTAGGCCTAAAAGAAGTATATAGGACTGTAGAAGAGCCTTTTCTTTTGCTTCATCTATAAGATTTGCAAAAAGAGATTCCAAGCTATAATAACTTGTTTTGGTAAACCCATATCCTTAGAGGATAGGTCGTCTGTAAGCTCTTTTACCTTATTTAGGTAACTCTCCATAGAATCAAAAGAGTCTAAAGAGGTATTGAAAAATTCCTTACAAGTAAGATATTCATTGGTAAATCCTGTAGGTTCATATAGATCCTTCAGTTTTTCCAAGCTTCAAATCCTGTAGTTGAATCTTTTATAACCCGTAAAGGGGCATCCTCACAAAACAGCTTCATAAAAGCTAAAGTTTTGTTATCAGACTTCTGCTGAGCAGGAGTTATAGGAGGTGTTATAAGACTTGAGTTTATATCTTTACTTATAAGTAAAGCCTCAAATCTGGTTGCCCAAACTAGGTAGTTAGAGCTACCTGAAAGGCGGGGATATTGATAGATCTTTCCATCTTTAAAAGATGAGGAAGTGGTTGGATTTGATATTGAAGGTTATGGTTGGATTTGTTGTGAAAAATAGATATTGAAAGTATGTGGGTTTGTTGTATTTGGCTTGCGTTGCGTTGGAAGTCGATTTTATGATATATATGGGCGTAATCCACCAAAGCTTTCACCAGCCAGACAGCAGACCAGTTAGTCTAGTAGTCTAGTCAACTACTAAATTAACTCAATCGATTGACTACCAATTGAGAGGTCTTGGGTTCAATTCCAGCTGGAGGCAAGAAGAAAGATCCTTTATCGGTTGGATCTTAAAGTAACCGATAGACCTTCTGAGCGTTGTTGGGTTGGTTATCCGTCCGGAGCTGTAGTGACGTAAAATATAGCTGGTGTGTAACTTGCCCGGTAAGCCGATCCCTCTATTCCGTTGAATATGGATTGCTGGGTATGAGGTGTAGTAGCCTTAGAGTTGTTCTTCCATAAAGTTCCCTTATCAATGTGGTTTGTCCCCTGATAAGGTTGAGCTTTTTGGATAAATAAATCCTTTTTTAACTTTTTGTAGCAAGTCTTAAAGGTAAAAAAGGGGAAGTAAAGAGATAAAGTCCTTCTCTATCGAGCTGGGCTCATAACCACTAAGAATATAAATTCACGATGGTCAAGGGAAAGATAGAGAAGAGTAAAAGGTAGAGGTAAAAGTGTTGATATTCATAATCATAATTCTTTCTCTATAAGGGAAATATTATCTTCTTATATAAAAGGTTATAAGATAACTAAGAAATGAAACTGCACAAAAGATGTGGCGCGCCATTGATGTTATCAATTGACACAAGATCATTACCTATATGTGGAATCTAAGTCACCTCCTCAAGGGCTATAGAGACTATTGGCCTTGCACAGTTATGTTATGATAGGCAAGAACCCTAGGTAAGCAACTCCTAGGTAAGAATCCTATTTTTTATGCGTGCGTGCGACCGGACTCGAACTCGCACACTCTCGTGCACAGAGCTAAGCTGGGCTCATAACCACTAAGAAATGAAACTGCACAAAAGATGTGGCGCGCCATTGATGTTATCAATTGACACAAGATCATTACCTATATGTGGAATCTAAGTAGATATATTGTAACAGATTATTTCTAGATATCTTAGATATCTAGGGGTTATAAAGTATGTAGGGTTTATCTTTGGAATCTAGGAGTTATTCTAGATATCTAGGGGTTATTTTAGGTATCTAGGGGTTATTCTAGATATCTAGGAGCTGCTTTAGATATCTAGGGGTTATTTAAGTAAGACTAGCTTAGTTACTAGTTTTACTAATGTCTTAGAGACAACCTATATACTTTTCTTATCCATTTTACTAGTAGAATCTAGTTATCTTATTTATATTATTATATAACCTTTAGTTATAGTGTTATATAGAGATTTTGTTATAAGAAATAAGAGTTATTAATTCTTAATTCTTAGTCTATCTATTCCTTTCTATAAGTTAACAGTAGACAGGTATACTTTCTCTTATCTACCGCCTGCCTATTTAATAATTATTATAGCCTATACCTACCCTACTTATCTTTTTTTTTCTTTACCTTATTTAAACCCTCTTTCTCTTCTACTTCCCTTAAATAAACCTTTTCCTCTATATATCTATATATTTACACTACTATATTACTACTAGCCTATTATTCTAATCACTACTTTGTTTTCCTTTTTATACCTATAAGTTGCTTTACTATTCTTTTCCTTCTTTTTCCGCTATATATACGTCATTACTTATATAACTATAAGCACCAATATAAGCAGTACTGAAACCTGAAAGACATAATACGCCGATAAGGATACTAATAGTAACCCTAAGTATATCTAACATTAGGTCGATATAGCTAGATATATCACCAGCCAGAACAATAATTACAGCCTTTAACTCCTACAGTTTACCTCCAATATTATGGCCAGACTTAGGGCCAAAGTGTCTCTAACTATACTTAACCCTACTAATCACACCAACTACTATAAGCTTAAGGAAATATTAACCAACGGTTAACTATTAATATATATAGATATATAGTTAGTTATCTTCTAACTCTATAGAGATAAATCAATATATTTTAATAAAATACCTAATAGCGATTATATATATATATATAATGAAATCAGTTACTACAAACATCGCTAAAAAGCTACTGTCTATCCTTAAGCATCTTAGATTGATTTAGACCACTAATATCTTTAGGGACTATAAGCCGCTATATCTACTATTACTATCTCCCCTAGGCAAGGTTCCCCCACCGTATATGCCGTTTACCAACCCACCTGTGCCGTTAACCAACCTATCTATGCCGCCAACCAACCTACCTATGCCGCCTATACACCCCCCTATACCTCCTGCCAACCTACCTATACCGCCCGCTATTCTGCCTATACCGCCCGCTATACCGCCTATGCCACCGGTCAACCCTCTATAACCTGAGAATCCTCTTGTGATGCCTCCTAAACAACTTACTACTCCCTATACACTGTATAACACGTCTAGAATTAATGCGTTGTTGCCCTGTTTAGATATACTAACCCCTTAATGATTCTAGCAGCCTATTTATCTACTAACGCTATATAGCGATATATCGATAAAGGATATATCCATATTACCTAGTTTCTTTATAAGATATACCTAGGCTTCTACCTCTAATTATATAACTAGAGTATGCCAGGTAACTAGGGAAGTCTTAGACAAGCTTACTAAAACCTTCCCTAACGATAATTCTGAATTATGTCTATTAGATTTCCTCCTTATAAGATTATATATAGCGCTCCTAATCACTATTAATAAGTATATTAGTACCTAATAGAGATAAGCAAAAGGAAGGGTAGATAGAATATATATATAGGGTAGACATACGTCAGGAAGACAAGATATATATATATATATAAACATATATATACTAGCTATAGAAAGAAAATATTAGCTCTCTTTATGTTATTTTGATATCTAGACATATATTTATATATAGGGGATATAGAATAGGTATTTAATAGATATAAAAATCTGAAGATAAGGATGTCTTTTTTCTGATTCTAGGCCAGGCAACTGTCATATATGCCTAAGGCATATAGGTACAAGGATACATTATAGATAGCGGATATCGCCCCACACAAGTAGTTAGCAGAAGACATCCAAGATACATCACACAATACAGACCCCAAGGTGCCAGACCTCACAATAACAGTCATACAAACGCACTGTCTCCCACCTCTACACATTACCCGCGCGGCACATACTACTACTACATTGGGCATTTCGGTTGTGGGTTGACCACCCAGTCTAACCGTCGCCATTCCTTTGTTTGTTTTTTTCCCACACCTCTCGAGCACAGTGCCCCGCTTCCCGGTGTATCCTCTCGAGTGCGGTAGAGTCACACACTCACTCACATCCAAAACTAGCCACTTTCCGTTTCATGCACAATCATTGAGACGACATGAATAGTCAAATAGTAGGAAACACTTCCGGCAATGGCTGGGTGGTGCAAAAGTTCGGCGGCACAAGCGTGGGAAAATTTCCTGACAAGGTTCGTCCGCCACTACTCAAAGTTGTCACTGCTGCATGAGATTGACCGAGGACATTTGCATTCCAGATTGCAACGGATATCGTCCGGTAAGGACCGAGCCCCGTGAGCGAGAATTGGACCTTACTGAACTTTCTGCGTGATAGGGCAAGCCTGTCAAAGAACAATGTCGTTGTCGTGTGCTCAGCGAGAAGCACGGGTAAGAAGGTCGAGGGCACCACCAGCCGGTAAGTCACCCAGCAGCGCAATAGACCCCAACACTCGGACTGACCACCCGGGATAGGTTGCTTGGTATTTTCAACAAGCTCAGGAAAATTGCCGCGCCCACGAGTGCCGAAGAAGTGCAGAACGAACTCATGGACCAGGCCAAGAGTCTGATTGACGACATCTGCAAAGACCATGTTTCAGCAGTCAAAACTTTCCTAAGCAACCCGGAAATGCAGGCGTCTCTGGAACAGGAGATCCGCGATGAGTGCCAGGAGTTGGTCGAGTACATTGTGGCGGCGAGAAGATTCAACCTTGAAGTCAACTCGAGATCCAAGGACCGCTGCATCAGCTTTGGCGAGAAGCTCAGCTGCAGATTTATGGCCGCATTGCTGAAGGATGTGGTACGCAACTGGTATCTCACTCTTGTATCTTGGTAAATGAGACTAACCAGCTGGCAGGGTGTCGCGGCGGAATATGTGGACCTGAGCGACGCATTCCATTATGATGCTACTGGCCATTTGGATCAAAGTTTTTACCAAGACGCTACTGCCGTGCTGCGGAAGAAGATCATGGCCTGCGAGGATCGGATCCCTGTGGTCACTGGCTTCTTCGGAAACGTGCCCGGGAGCCTGATTGATGGTGACATTGGTCGAGGTTACACCGATCTCTGCGCGGCGCTGTGCGCAGTCGGCCTTAAGGCTGACGAGCTCCAAGTGTGGAAGGAGGTCGACGGCATCTTTACCGCAGATCCTACCAAGGTCCCCACGGCACGCCTGCTGCACTCCATCACGCCGTCTGAGGCAGCAGAGTTGACATTCTACGGCTCCGAGGTTATCCACCACTTGACCATGGACCAGGTTATCCACGCTTCACCCCCTATCCCCATTCGCATCAAGAACGTCAAGAACCCCAGAGGAGTTGGCACCATCGTTGTTCCCGACCCTGTACTCACCGCCGGCCACCAGATCCAGCGCTCAAAACCTTCGGATCCCTCCCTGGTCCAGAAGCCTAAGCGACCGACGGCTGTCACGATCAAGGACAAGATCTCTGTCATCAATGTGCACTCCAACAAGCGATCCATCTCTCACGGCTTCTTCGCCAAAGTGTTCTCCATTCTCGACAGCAACCAGGTCTCCGTCGACCTCATCTCCACGAGTGAGGTTCATGTGTCCATGGCTATCCACACCGGCAACTCGGAGGGTGGCAGCTTCGACAAGGCTAGGCTCGAGCTGCAGGAGTGCGGCGACGTCAGCGTGCTACACGATATGGCTATCCTAAGTCTGGTTGGTGCGGAGATGAAAAACATGATTGGTATTGCTGGACGCATGTTCTCCACCTTGGGAGAGCACAACGTCAACATGGAGATGATTTCACAAGGTAAGTTGGCTGTAAGATTTTAAGAGTTGCATGTCTGACTTTTTCATAGGTGCCAGTGAGATCAACATCTCTTGCGTTATCGACGCCCGCGACGCCACCCGAGCTATGAACATCCTGCACACGAATCTGTTCACCTTCCTCGACTAGGCGAGGAGGGTGTCGTTCTGCACCCGTGTAGTGTTCGTCAGGTGTCTTGTACAGAGTGATACCTGCTTTTCGACTAGAGTATATATCCCTTTATTTCGACTCGCATGGTCATTTAAAGATGGAGCATGAGATGGCATATTGAACAGACAAATAACAGAAAAACGGACGGAGAGCATGGGTAGAGATATTGAATTCTTGGGCTTAGCTAGACGCTTACATCAAATTGACGGAGTTGGATGCATCGTGTGTTATTCGGGAAGTTGAGCAGAGTAAAGGCATATCCAATGAAACCTATGTCGATTTGACCAGTTTGTGTGTGCAATGGTGGTCGTTAGTGAAGACGTTCGCACGCCGGGACGACTGATCAAACTACTGCCCTAGTAACCAGGAAGGACGTAAATATTTACCAGTCAAGGCCGACGTCGGCAAGGTGGGATACAGTGTTTTGCGCCTCAGTCGCACACGGCCTTGCCCCGCGACCTCAGACCCTGTAACGATGATAAGATAAGCATTCATCGAAGGATCCACCCAACAAGGCGCGCATTGCTGCTGTGCGATGATCACCCTCTCGAGTACATCAAATCCGAGATAACGGTTTCCTGTATTATTCATCGACATTCGATCTTCGAATCCCACCAACAAACACCCGCGAACCTCTGTCTTTCTCCCAAACGAACCGAGCGAACATAACGTAAACACACTATTCACATCGCCCAACATGCCGAAAGCAGAAGTCGGCTCAACGAGGTACCTGAGCAACAAGCTCAAGAGTAAAGGCCTGCAGCGGTTGCGGTGGTACTGCCAAGTGTGCGAGAAGCAGTGCCGCGATGAGAACGGCTTCAAGATGCACACGCAGTCTGAGTCACACGTGCGGCAGATGCTCGTCGTGGGCGAGGATCCGAAAAAGTTCCTCAATGAGTACAGCAACCAGTTCCTTCGTGACTTCATTCAGCTGCTCCGCACGGGTCACGGCGAGAAGCAGGTGCAGATAAACCACTTTTACCAGGAATACATCGCCAACAAGGAGCACGTGCACATGAACGCGACGAAATGGCCCAGTCTGACCGAGTTCGCGAAGCACCTGGGTCGTGAGGGCATCTGCCGTGTCGAGGAGAACGAAAAGGGTATTCACATCGCGTGGATTGACAACTCGCCCGAAGCGCTCAAGAGGCAGGAAGCGTTGAGAAGGAAGGAGGCGCAGGATCGGGGGAACGAGGAGGTCGAGCAGATGATGATCCGGGAACAAATCAAGAGGGCACAGAAAGCGGCCGAGGCCAGGGGGGAAAAGACAGACGACGACGAAGAGAGGGAGAGGGGACTGCAGAGGGCCGAGGGAGAGAAGATTTCTCTGTCCTTTGCGGCCAAGCCTACAGTGGTGGCGAAGAAGGAGCCTAGTCCGACGCAGTCAAAGTCTGCCGAGCCCGAGGCCTCGACGACAAAGCTGGTAGACGTGTCAGAAAAGAAGGAGGACAAACCTGCCGACAAACAGCCCGAGAAGCCGTCGCTCGGTGGCGGCCTGTCGCTTAAGATGACGGCGAAACCGCAGACGAAGAACGTTTTTGCCCAGGCTAAGAAGAATGCCCTTTCTGGCGGCGGCAAGAAGACGGCTATCGAGCAGCCCAAGAAGATGAGTGAGGCTGAAAGGATCATGAAGGAGGACATGGAGAGGCAGGAGAGGAAGCGGTCAAGGGGAGGAGTGTCAGGCGTCGGAGGATTTTCGTTCAAGAAGCAGAAGACGGACCAGCAGTGACATTTGTTGCCCGGTTCTGATACGGGGCAAACAACAGCCGGCGTCTAGGAACAAGTTGCATCATTCATGTATCAAGGAAGAATGAGCGGTCAGCATGGGGCATTGGGTACGCAATATTGTTTGTCTTGTTAATAGATACCATTGAGAATCGATTGATTCCGTCTGAAGAGAGAAGTCTTCCCCGACTCCCTGACCAGCCTTTGTTTAACACCCCTGAACGCCGATATGTAAAGCATAGCCCGTTTGTCTTCCTCGACCCTCAATTATCGACTTCCGTCTCCGTCCCGTCACGCCTGCGATGCAGTCAGCAAGACTCGTCCCAAAATGCACTAGTACACGTGACTCGCAAAGCCGCGATACATAAGAAAAAACCACCGTGGGGGCACCAACGGGATGTAGTGTATCCTATACTCCTCTTCGAGCGTGTTGCGAATCTCGTCGGGCAGCTGGCCCGAGACCTTGATGGCGTAGACGCCGCGGACGTAGCCGTCGAGGCGCTGCCACTTGGCGACCCAAGACCGCTTCGGGTTCGCGAGGGTGATGAGGCCCTCAAACACCTGCGAGGTGCAGCTCTCGATCTGGTCCTGGGACCCGGCCATGTGTAGGAACTCTTCGCAGTTGGGGCAACCCTCGTCGCGGAAGCGCTATTCACACGGGGTTGTCAGTCCTGTTGTTCACCACCGCGGGCATGCTATTTCTTCCTCCCTCCCTCTTTCTCTCTCTTTCTCTGTGGGTTGGAAGGCGAAGGGGACGTACAGCGTAGGTCATGACGATGGAGCACACCATGCAGGCGCGAAGGTAGCGCTGCTGGCCGGGGGCGACAAAGTTATCGGCCGACATTTTCCTCCGGTCGATTGGTGGTATTGGGGATTATCTCGGGTGATGGGTCGGCCGTTGGGGTCGTCTGCGAGGAAAAGTCGTGTCCCGGTGTGGTCGTCGAGCTTCCGTTGCGCGAGGCTGCCGTATGGAGGTTGCAGCTCAAGATCGAAAGTAGTGTAGCTCTTTGGGTGCGCGGGAAGCTTGCATACTGTAATCACGGATAGTTGGCTATAGATGGCATATGTAATTACCGGGATGATGAGTCTTTGGGTGCGCACCCCACCAGAGAGCTCTTCAGTCGCACTCGTATCACATTACATGCCGCTCACTCACTCAAGTCATTGGGTTCGCTCGCTCGCTGACTCAATTTTCTTCAAGTCCTAATATTTCAAAATCAAAAGGGTTTCGGAAAAAAATATCATTCATTCTCATCAAGTGGAATATAAACTACAAAACGATAACGACAAGACAACATTCCCACCATGGCGACGCAAAACTCGTCCGCGGGAGAAGCACCCTCCAGCACCCCTCTTGTAATAGGTCAAAGGTCCCATGAGCTCCTCGCATGCCTCATCAAGAAACCGCTTTTCTCGTACGTCCGGCTCGAGCTCGTTGCCGACTCTCCACAACCACACGAGGCGGCGGAGGGCTTGGATAACCTTCAAGTGCGTTCTTACTGCAACGACGCGCTGCGCCAGTTCCTCGGCGCTACGGGGTCCGCCGTTCCCATCGACATCCTCAAGGTTGACAGCAACCAGTGTTGGCTGCGCGTGCCTCGTCCGGACCTGAACCTCTTCGCTGCCGCCATCACGGCGTGGGCCGGCGTCTCGGAGCAGGGTGGCCGGCGAGTGCTCCAGGTGAAGCACTGCTCGGACTATTTAGGCGCCATGGCCGGTGCCGACGGTCAGGACAGGCTCTGGTCTTCGTGAACAGGGGGTTTGTCATTTCTCAGAATCTGCAGAAGACCGGAATCTGGCCCGACACCCAAACGTCATTTTATTCTAGAGCCAAGAAATATGGTTGAACGGTCCGCCAGGAACGAAGAACTCCAAATTATCAGCACGGCCAAGCCCACGCTGCCACCCAGGCCCCCGTATATGCGCCGAACGTATGCACCGTTTATGCTTGCAGATGCAAAATTTATCACCTCGTATCGCCGGGATGACGAGTCCGCGGTTCTCGTCAACTTACATCAGGGACGACATGAGAGAACTCTGGGCATAGGCCTGGGGAGGTGGGAAGCGTTGGCGTCAGCGTCAGATCAACGACACAAGGGAGAGGGGATGGGCCAAGTTTTACCATGGGTTTGATGTCCGGGTGAGGAACAGCGTCGAACTGCTTGAACTCCAACTTGTAGTCGGGGCCGATGTTAATGTACGCTCCCCTGTTCTCGGTGGAGTCGCAGTATCTGGGTGCGGAGAAGACTGCGGCAGTTAGTTTCGGCCCAGGGCAACGTAAGGAGAACTGAGACTCACCGGTGATGCAACGTCCGTCGTGCTGCACCTCGTAGCCATCCATGCGAACTTCGTGACTGCGAATGACAGCCTCGAGACCGTTGTTCTCGCAGAACTTTTTGGTGACATCGGGGCCAAACTGCATGCCAACGCCACGCTTGCTCGGGCCGCGGCCGGGCTCGTCCTGGGGATCCGTCCACAGCATCTCCATCATAAGACCGGCCTGGCCAGGCTGGCGCTGGGCGTGTCTGTTGAGCTTTCGGATGTCGTCCAAAGTAACCTTGTCGTCTGAGAACAGGCCACCGTGCAGCACAAGGTACTTGGTTCCGATCAGAGTTGCAAGAGGAAGAGCCGAGAAACTCTCGGAGAAGAGCTTGAAGATTCTGCATTTCATCAGTTAGCAGGCTTACTTTCACGAGCAACCGGCTCGTCGGCGTACCTCTCGTTATATTTCGCCTTGCACTCGCCCTCGAAACCGTAGACGCGGTTCATGTCGTCGGTCTCGTGGTTGCCACGGTTTAGGAAGAAGGCCTTGGGACGCAGCCACTTGTAGGCGTACAGCAACAGGGCGATCTCAGTGGACCATGATCCACGATCGACGAAGTCGCCGTTGAACAAGTAGTAATGCTTGTCGTTCGGCGTTCCGTTGAGACGGAACAACTCCATCAGATCGAAGTACTGGCCTGCGCTGTGTGTCAGTACCTTTCCTATGTAGTCGCACCTCGCCGCACTTGGCTTACCGTGTGTGTCACCGCAGACGGTGAGTTGGGTACCCTCGGGGATCTCCATCTCCACCATCGTTGGTTCGTCGTAGACAAGCTTCTTGACGGCCAGGATGATCTGGTAGACGTATTTCCTGTGGATCTTCTTGCCGATCTTGAATCGCTCCATCATGTCGTCGATGAACTCCTGGGTCATCTCCTCTCCCAACCTAACACCATCGTAGTCCTCCTCAACGGTGATGGTGCTGAGATCGAGGCCTTCAGCGGCCGAGGGCTCATCGCCGACCTCGATGGCAGCGAAGAAGTCCAACTTGCGCACAATTTTTTTGCATTCATCCAGCTTCAACTTAGCATCCTTGTTGTTCGTATCGATTCGTAAGCACTCCTTGAAATCCGCGACGGCATCTTTGGGTCTGAGGCAAGCAGTTTGGGCAAGGCCTCGGCGGAAGTAGGCCTATATTCGCATCGACGTCAGCACCTGGGCCGGGCTCCGGGCTTTGTTCGACACTACCCACCTTCACAAACTTGGGGTTCAACTCGATGGCCTTGGTACAATCTGCAATAGCATAGCCGTATGCTTCGGATTTGATGTTTGCCTATTCGGATTGGGAGTCTTGTTAGTCACGCGAGCAAAGCAACAGTGTTGCTTCGGCGCAGGGAGGTGAGATGACGGACCTGAGCGCGATTGGTGTAGAAAGTCGGCTCCTTATCATTCAGCTCAATGGCTTTGGTATACAACTCGATAGCGGTCGGCCAATCGTGGGCAGCAAAAGCCTTGTTACCATCATTCTTGAAGGCTATCGCCCGCTCCTCCGGCGTAGACATGGTGGAAGCGACGGCTTTCTTCTTTTCGTAGGACAAAAAGTGTGGGGTAGATTATCGTAGGTAGACAGAGGATGAAGGGACCTAATCCTATCTCTTTGGCCCACGAACTGGGCTAGCGGAAACCAAGATGTGTCCTGCTTCTGGCACGAAGCTTGGGTGAGGGCCCAAGAAAAAACAAACCTGAGGTGCAAAATGGAACGGGAGAAGAATAAGGGTGGAAGCAGCAAAATTTCCACAGCATGCTGCAGAAGCACTTCGAATGTCGGAGGTTCTGGGCCTGGGGGTTCAAACCCAGAAAGCTTCCCGGTCCTTTCGCGACGGTTCGGCCCTTAAACCCTCCTCGGAGCTAACTGGCTAACCCAACAGGAAGACAGTGCCGCCGCACGGTACAGTGCGTTATGGCGGGGCGGGCACTCACTCAATTGCCACTGCAGGAGCCTAGCAGGAACACTGAAAGGGTCGCACAACGGCCTGACCCTTTTCCCCTTTCCCCCTTTGGAGTATTTACACGCCACTGAACGTGCCGACTTGCGAAGCATGACATAAGAGACATACTGCACTGGCGGGGAAAGCTTCCGGCCGAATCAAGCAACTCGATGCCTCGCTAGTCGCATATTGATCCTGCCGCGCGGGTTCTTATCGCTTATCGGAACGTCATTCTGAAGCGCAACTCAGATTCCAAGATTGGCCTCAATCCATTATCTCCTTCGACCTGCGTGCCCTCAGCGCGGTACCTGTCACATGGCCGTAAAGGCACGTCAACCACGCGCACGAAGGCAACGAACTGGCCCCGTTCCTTCTCCAACCCCTCGGGATTTCAATGATGGAGTCGCAAGACCGCGCATCGAATGCGCTCGTACGCAAGCGGACCGACACAGAACTGATGCCGGCACCGCCGCCTGTGAAGAAGATCAAGCGCCCGAAAAAGGTTATAGACGAAGACACCTATACCAATGCCCTCTCTCAGATCATTGCGCGCGATTTCTTCCCCGGGCTTCTGGAGGCAGAGACACAGCAAGAGTATCTCGACGCACTCGAATCCAAAGACAAGGCATGGATATCCAACGCTGGGCAGCGACTACAGCGTGTGATGACTCCGGGGAGACAAAGGCTGAAAAGACCGGCGCCTTTCGAGCACGGAGGACGCACGCCATCAGCATACGGTGCAGACACACCAGTGTCGGCTGTGTTGACAGCTGCTGAAGCGCCAAAACCAGTCGTGGACACCAACATGAGCCTAGCCAACTTCCAAGCCACCTACACAAGCGAGGATAATGAGAGCTTTTACAAGCTTATGGACAAACAAAATCAGAAAAAGGCGGAGAAATACGCGTGGATATGGCGTGGGAACAAGCTACCGTCCAAACAGATGTTAAAACAGGCCGAGGTCGAAGCAAAATTGCTGGAGACAAGGAGCTTGACCGATGATGGGTGGAAGCGTGATAGACTGGCCATCAAGGATGTCGATGACCGTCCAGCGCAACCTGATAGTTGGAATGCGAACCCGAAAAACAACCTGATGTTCGGACCGGACAGTGTTGAGGACGAGTACGAAAGCCCAGCTCAGAAGGCCCAGGCCGAGTCGAGAATGGCACCGAAATCGATCAACTACCAAAACACAAGGATACCGCAGCCAGTCATCGTCCAGAGACCGCCATCTCCAACCATGACCGCCGTCAGAGACGCGATCGCTAGCAAAACGCGGAAAGAGGACCAGGCTTCCACCGCCCTGGCCGGAGGAGAAACACCGAGGGTGAACGGCTATGCGTTTGTTGATGACGAAGACGATGAAGAGGTTTTGCCTGCCCCCATAATCAATCTGGGCCCGGGCGATGCCACGCCGAACCCTTTCAAGTTGCAAGAACAGAGGAAGAGAGAAACCTTGCATCATCGACTGGTTGAGCGAGTAGCTCAGTCCAACCGGGAGTCTGCAAAAAACGGGCTGACCGGGAAGCCGGAGAAAACACCAGTGCCCAAGTTCCCGTCCAGTCCACGAGTCTCGGGTGGCCTGACTCCGGCCGCTCAACGATTATGGAACAAGATTGGCAGCTCAAGAACTGGGAGCCAAAGTGATTCTTCTTCAAAAGCAACGCCCATGAGGGCAAGGGGCTCACTCCTGAAGGGCGGGTCCGTAGTTCGACGGGAATAGTTGCTATTTGACACATTTATAATGAGTAATGACGGACGAGGAGTTACAAATAGGTCAAGGATACCACATCAATGTAAATTTTTAGACTGCTTGGCTTACTCAAACGCTTTCCCGTGCACAGCATCAAGTGGGTTAGGAGAGTGGTGGGTTTCCTCCTGAAAGTGGCAGGTGCTTATAATCACTCAAAGTGGAAGGGTTGTAAACCGCCATGCCATCTAGTATAAAGGATACGGCCCCAGATTTCCTTAGCGCATCATCCCGGCTATTGATGAAAATATGCATTTATAAAGCTCATCGGCTACTGTAACCTGTAGACGCATATAGCATCTAATCAATTTTCCCTCTATGACGAACTCGACTTAAAGGTCCCGGACGTTCCTGAACAACGCGAAATAACCCGGAATATTGGGGGGTCGATATCACAACGACAGGCTCTCGGAGTGAACGGAAATTGGTTCGTCCCGATGAGGTTTGCTGACTTCGCTGTCGATTTGGCAGCTGTTCTCAGCGCATCGCGCTCTGTGGCATCCAAGCATGTCGCGCTGAGAGGTCGACAGCTTGAGAGCTTTACGAAGGCGTCAAGCTTGACGCGTAAATCCCCGACGGCTCCTCAGTATACACGGGAAAACACGACAACACAGACAACAGCGACCGCGCCCGGGGACGTTCAATCCCAAACACAGGCTACAACAGAAGTGTCTCCCTCGCAAAATGAGCCGACGCCTCAAGCCACTCACATACCACACACAACTCCGAGCAACTTTCTGCCCCCTAATATCAGAAATGCTTCCGGGATTCGGCCAGACTCTGGATCCGTTCTCTCCCAGTTGAGACAATCGAGCCCTTCTGGATTTCCCTGGTCAGATGCATCGCCATTGAAAGCAAAGGAGGCAGAGGCCGAAGCTCCCGCAGCACCTCCTGCGAGCAAGCGGCCGACAGCTTCATATGGCGCCCCTATTTCCGAGGATCTCGACGACCTCCCACCAGGTGTCAACGTCAACATCTTCCACAGCGCCCGTGCAGCTAAGCTTCTGGGTAAGGGCGAAGACCAGGCGGAAGCCAATTTGGGGAACCGAAAGAAGCTTAAACCCGTGGGTCTGCCGGAGTTTGTTGATTTCTCCAGGTCGGTAAAGGACAGCCAGAAGGCTTTATCTTTGCCAGTGACCAACCCAAAGCCCACTCAGGAGGATTCTGAACTCCGCGCAGTCGAGAATGGCGCCTTCAGCAAGGCCAAGCCGATCACTTTGGAAGCGCAAGAAGCCGAAATGCCTTCCCCAACGGCTGCTCAACCGGTGTCAAAAGACGAGCCGTCCATCGACGCTGTCCTGGGAGCCGCGGCCGAGCAGCCAGCCGCACCAGCATACGTTCTTCGAGAATCAAAGGTTCCGGCTACTCGTTTGAGCAGACTTTGGAACTACGGCGGCCTGGCAGCGGGCATGATGGGGGGTGCCATCACCGAAAGTATCGGCAGGGCGTTCGGCGGCAAGGGGGAGGGTTCCGTGTTGCTCAGTGCTGGTAACATGGAGAGACTCGTGGCGAAGCTCTCGAGAATGCGTGGCGCCGCCTTGAAGATGGGCCAGATGATGAGTTTTCAGGACACCAAGATGCTTCCCGGGCCGCTCCAGGAGGTCCTGCAGAGGGTGCAGGACCGTGCCGACTATATGCCGGCATGGCAGAGGGATAAGGTCTTGGCGGCGAACCTGGGCTCAGAATGGCGCGAGCTGTTCGAAGAGTTCGAGGAGAAGCCCATCGCCGCGGCATCCATCGGCCAGGTCCACCGAGCTACGCTCAAAGATGGCGGCCGTAAGGTTGCCGTCAAGATCCAGTTCCCGGGCGTCGCCGAATCCATCAACTCGGATCTCGACAACCTCGGCATCCTCCTGACAGCGACCAAGCTTCTCCCCAAGGGCCTTTATCTGAACAAGACCATCGACAACGCGCGGCTCGAGCTCGGCTGGGAATGCGACTACGGCCGCGAGGCTCAGTGCCTCATCCGCTACAAGGAGCTGCTCGCCGACGAGCCCGATACATTCCTCGTGCCCGATGTACACCTCCAGGCCTGCGGCAAGAACGTCCTGACGATGGACTGGATGGAGGGCGTCGGCGTCACTCGGATTAAGTCCTTTACCCAGGAGCAGAAGGACTGGATCGGCACGCAAATCCTACGCCTTTGCTTGCGGGAGATCACCGAGTTCAAATTCATGCAGACGGACCCTAACTGGACCAACTTCCTCTACAACGCAGCGACCAACAGGCTTGAGCTGCTCGACTTTGGCGCTTCGAGGGAGTACCCCAATGAGTTCATCACGCAGTATGTGGAGCTGCTCGCGGCAGCCTCGAAAGGGGACCGCGAGGGTGTGAAGCAGCTCTCGGAGAGCTTAGGGTACCTTACTGGTCACGAGAGCAAGACCATGTTGGATGCGCATGTCAAGTCAGTGCTCACCCTGGCGGAGCCCTTTCTCGACTCGGCCCCCGAGGTCTATGATTTCCATGACCAGACCATCACCGAGCGGGTCAAGGCCCTCATCCCCGTCATGCTGCACGAGAGACTTGCGCCGCCGCCCGAGGAGACCTACAGCTTGCACCGCAAGCTGAGCGGCGCCTTTTTACTATGTGCAAAACTTGGTAGCAAGGTCAGATGCCGCGAGATGTTTGCGGAGAGTCTGAGAAAGAACGGGTACACTGTTTAACGCAGCTGAGCCAGGGGCCACCACTCTCACGCCACCCTGTACTATTTTGTATCATAGCTGTACGACCAACATGTGTAGACTACGCCACATCACGGGGATTGTAGATAAGAGATGTCAAGTATAAGGCCTGGGGAATCATGTATATTTTCATGTGACGAGAGATGACCTCTCACTTCTTACTCCCTCGGTCTTCTCTGCAGTTGGTCAAGCTCCTTCCTCTCCCTGCCGACGATCTTCTTCCTCTTCCGCTCGATCGTCCGGTCGACCTGCTTCTTCTTCATGCCGGCGAACTGGTCCATCAGGAACCTCTTCTTCTGCTCCGACTTCTTGAGGTAGAACGGCTGCTTGCCCTGCTTGACGAGTTCCTTCTCCTTGCGCTTGTGCTCCAACACGACGTCGGCCTCGCGCTGCTTGCGCTCGCGCGTCTTCATCTTGGATTCCATCGACAGCAGCAGCCGCTTCATCTCCTCCTTCTTGCCGGCGTCCTTGGTCTTCTTGATCTCGGCCCGCAGCTCTCGCATCTCGTCCTTGCGGTAGTCATCCAGGAACGCGTACGCCTTGCGGGCCTTGGCTTCGTCGATGGGCCCGCCGAGCGGGTCGAACCGCGGATCACGCACCTCCATCTTGGGCACGGCAATAACCTCGCGGCGTCGCGAGACAGGCTTCTTGCTCGACTGTTCCGTGGGTGCGTGTTTGCTCGTGCGCTTGGCGAGATGGGCATTGTGGTTGGGTTTCCTGCCGACTTCCTCTGGGCCAGAGTCCGAATCGGATTCCGAATCCGATGGCCCCGCAACTCTCTTACGCCGTTTGTTGGGCGCGGGCATGGAGGCCTGGGCTTTGGCGAGGGCGCCGAAGGAGACAGATGAGAAGTCAATGTTTGACTTCTTTGGCAGGGGTGATGCGTCGGACTATCGACTTGTCAGTGACGATCCCTGTGCTGCTAACCAAATAAGAAATAAATAAAAACCTCTTTGTCCTCATCATCATGGTCCATCTCATCCTCGTCACCTTCACTCAGGTCGTCGCCGTCCCCATCCATCTCCTCAGGCTCACTGCTGATATGCTCATCGATTTCGGGCTCCGCCTCTCTCCGGGGCCGCACGCGGCGGTGGAGGCCAGAAACGCCTTGTTTCCTCTTTCCTGATAACATTATGTGCGATATGGTGTGGCGACGGGTTGGGCAGTGGCTCAGTGAAGATCGAAGTGAGGGTCAGAACTTCACATGAGAGGTTCAAAGTCGTCTATCGGTCCCCGCTGAAAAGTTGAGCTGACCAATACGGTCGTCTCGTCAGTCGGACGGGTACTTATCGATAAGATACAGGCTGAGAAGGTGGGATTCCTCAAGGGTAAAAACATGTCCCTACCGTATTTGAACAAAGACCCTCTCCACAATCCCAAGACAGAAAGACCCAATGTGTTGTGCATTGGTTTAGCAAACCCGCGGCGGATCTGCATCGAGAACGGCCACCATCTTTGTTATTTTTCCCCCGCCCAACCTGACCAACCCAATTGGCATCCCAATCGCAACGGCTCCCTCAAGGGCATGCCCATGCCGCATGCGCGGGTCTTCATCAGATCTCAACAACTTCTCCATCGCCGCTTCAACCAAAGTGCCGCCGCCACCGCGTGCAGTCTCTTAAACAGACAACCCCGCGATCCGGCGCAAAGCCAAGATTACGATCACAACTGGCGGCCGCAATTATCCCTCCCAACTAGTGCGATCCAGATTGACGACGCCAACACCGCCAAGATGGCTCTGCCCAACATGCAGTGGTGGGCAAAGCCGGCCCCGACCATGATTGCCCCAGCGAACCAGCAGCCCAGCAGCAACGGCTTCACAATACCGGGCCTCGGCAACGTCTCCAATGTCCCAGCTGCCGCGTCTTCTTCTCGGTCAATCCCCCTTCCCGCTCGACCTGTCACCGCAGACCACAACACGAACCGAAAGGGACGCGGCCCGCAGTACGTCCCACCTCACCTCCCCCTACCTCTCCTCTGCGCAAACCTCATGAGACTGACACTCCCACAGGGCTGGGGTCGTATCGACCAGCCGCGATAAGATCCAGCCCCCCAGCGCCGCGTCTGGCGGCGTCCCCGATCCGACCCCCGAATACTTGCACCGCGCCTCTCTTCTGCCGACCGTCCTACCCGCCCCGCGCCCCATCCTTGTCGTCATGGACCTCAACGGCACCCTCCTCCACCGCCCGAACCGTCGCCAGGCGACCTCCTTCGTCGAGCGGCCCCACGCCAGGCGCTTTCTGCAATACTGCCTCGACACCTTCCACGTTGTGGTTTGGTCTTCGGCCCGTCCGGGCAACGTCCAGTCCATGTGCGATCAGCTCCTCCTGGGGCCCCCCGGCGGCGGCGCGGGCGGCGGCGGGCAAGGAGATAGAGGCGCGTACCGCCGCCGCGTCCTCGCCGTCTGGGGTCGTGACCGCTTCGGCTTGTCGGACGCCGACTACAAGCTTCGCGTGCAGGTCTACAAGCGCCTGAATATGGTCTGGCGCGAGGCAGATGTGCAGGCGGCGCACCCGGACGCTGCGTACGGCGGCCGCTGGGACCAGTCCAACACCGTGCTCGTCGACGACTCGTTCGAGAAGGCCCGCAGCGAGCCGTACAACCTCCTCCAGATCCCCGAGTTCTTTGGCAACGCCGATGAGCCGGGTAACGTGGTCCCCCAGGTTCACGACTACCTCAACAATCTGTGTTACCAGTCCGACGTCAGTGCTTACATGCGTGTGAACCCGTTCAAGGTCAGAGACGACTACACGCTTGTGCCGGCCAAGCCATGACGCATCGGATTCAAAGAGGGAGAGGAAGAGAAATCACTGGTCAAGCAAGCTTAGAAAATCCAAGGTTGCCCGGATGGATACGGGCCAACGTTGTGGGAACGTGGGGGAAGGCAGCCCGCGCTTGCTAGCATTGAGATACCCTTTAGCATGAGCTCATGGAGCAAGATCATCACATGGTTGGACGGTCACATCAAGTGAGCAAAATGTGAATGTGAAATGTGCTTTTTCTTTTGGTTTGACCAGGAACATCCTGCATCTTTTGCCTCATCCCAGCAGCTCGGAACTAGTGACTTGGCACACAGCCTCTGGCATTACGCGCAAGATATATCTTCTCGGGTCCATAACATCGTCTACACACCCCCTTGCCTAATCGTAAACTCGTTTCATCTCTGCCATAAGCCATGAATGTCGGATCACTCCCTAGAGGGATTCGCTTATTTGAAAACCTTGCCGTCGGCAACGGGGTACTCCTTGCCGTTGTGGGTGATAGGCTTCTCCCAGCCCCAGGAGTCAGAGACGTACTGGCGGTCCTCAGGCTTGGAAGCATCGAGCTTCTCGAAGTCGTAGCTCTCGTAGTCGGGAGCGACGTCGAAAGCGGGCTTGTAGTCCTGGCCGCGGATAACGAAGGCACCCTCAATGACTGAGTCGTTGTTCTGGCCGTAGACGGCAGCACATCCGAAGATGAACTTGCGGGAAGCCTCGAGGCGGTTGTTGAAGCCACCAATGAGGTTGTTGGACATGAAAGTCATGGTGAGCTCGTCGTTGTACTTGTACTTGACCTTCCAGAGGGAGAACTCCTCGAAGTTGGCGTTGTCCCAGAACCACTTCATGGCCTCGTCGTGGTTCTTGATGTTGGAGTACTGACGCTTCCACTCCTCAAGGTCGAAAGAGGCGCGGGGGAGCTCGGCAAGGGGGTGCTTGGGCTTGGGGGCAGGAGCGGGCTCCTCGGCGGCGGGGGCAGCCTCCTTCTTGGGGGCAGCCTCCTTCTTGGGCTGCTCAGGCTTCTTGGGGGCGACGTTGGTAAGCTTAGGGGTCTCGAGGTACTCCTGCTTCTCGGCAACGGCGGTCCAGATGTCCTGGTTGATGATGGTGTCGTACCAGCGGGTGACGTTGGGGTTCTCCTGGCGCCACTTCTTGTCGAAGAAGAACTCGAAGCCGCGGGCGATGATGCCGGCGGCGAACAGGTCAGCGAGGGTGATGCGCTCGCCAACGAGGTAGGTGTTGCTGAGGAGGTGCTCCTCGACGACGTTAACGGCCTTGAGGGCGACCTTGGAGGCGTCCTCAACAGCCTTCTTGTTGTAGGTGTCCTTGCCCAGGAGGGGACGGTACCAGGCGCCCATGGGGGGGAGGACCTCGGAGTTGAAGAAAGACATCCACTTCAGGATGGAAGCGTAGCTGGGGAAGAGCACGTTAGTCTCACACAATGTGGGCTTGTTTGGCTAGTCACCCGGTGGACTTACTCCTGCTTGGTCTTGCCGAGAAGGGTGGTCTTCTCGTTCTGGGAGGTGACTGTGGGATCTCGTTAGTTGGATGTTCCCAATGGTGGTTTCCAAAGCATAGTGAAATGGTTATTGGCGGGATCAGAAATTTAGACTATGTCCACAAGAAAATTCAGACAGGGATAACTGTATTGAAAAAAATGCTTGATCATCACATCGAGAGACGGGGGGGTAATGTCTTTGTGCGAGGGGTGTTTTTTTTATTGTTTTTTTCGAACGGACGAAGCGAGAGGTGACTTGGAACGTACTGTAGATGGCAATGGCGATGCACTCAGACAGAGGGTAGCCATCCTCGCCAAGAAAGGCGGGGACCTTGCCGAGCTTGTTGGCCTTGAGGTGCTCAGCAGAGGGCTTGGTGGTGTCGGCCTCGACGAACTCGAGGTCAACGTTGTTGGCCTTCGCGACGGCACGGATGGCCGTGCTGCGGGGGTTGGCCTGGAGGGGCGGAAGCCAGCGGTTAGTCAAAGGTTGCCGAAACCCAGGGTAAACCAAAGCAAGGAAAACACCAAATATGTCGTCAACTTACCGGGTAGGTGAAGAGCTTGCCGAACGCCATCTTGATTCAGTTGTTGCGACTGAGAGGGATGGAAGGGTATCAAGGAAGTGTGTGATGTGGTGGACAGGAAGAGGAGAAAGAAAAAAGTTCGTGTTCCCCGCCAGGATGGACAGTCATTTTTTTTGAATGAAATTTCGACCGTAGTGCCCCGCCACTCAAAAGCCCCTCGCTCGACGGTCAGCTTCAAGCGCCAGGGCAATGGCCTTGGGCTGCGCTACCACTGAGGGGTAGCATGCAGCGGGGTCCAAACGCCGAGAGCCACCTGTGGCTGATGATTCTGAATCACGTGATTCAAGCCGATGTTCAGCCGTGTGCTGCCCGGTTGAAGCTAAGGAAGATTTCTGCTGAACGTTTGGCGACTTGAGGCGGCACTTATAGCTCACGACATTCGCGACGGCCACCGTATCGACGAGGCCGTGATCGAGGTCCCACAACATGTCCAACCTACGTCATGGCCTACAACAGGCTCTCTGCCTGCGCCAGCTTGCAAAAGGCCAGCTACTGAAGCCGCAATGGCAACGACTTGGGTCACAATTCGGCACCCAGAGCATGTCGACGAGCCAGCCCGAGGCTGGCACGAAGCTCACCGCGCCCCCCGAGCGACCCTTTCTCGGCATATATAACGCTCGCGTCGTGCCCGTCTCCCCTTCATACTTCACGAGAGAACCTCACTTTAACGATGCCTTCGTCAACCTGTCTACCCTGTTGCAGCGATACCAGCACCTGCCGACGGCACCACCCGAGCTGGTTCCGCGACAAATATGGAAGAACTTGAAGGGATACCGCCAAAGTATCGGTGAGCCGGTGAAGGGTATGCCCTACGCCCAGGCCCTGGCCATAGTCAAGCGGTTACATTCCATCGATCCCCAGGTCATGCCCCGCGAGGTCAAGGAGGCTCTGGAAGAGTTCAAGCGCGACATCGACCCGTTCAGGAACGAGGCAAGGCCCACAATCATCGATCAGTTCGGACGCGCGTTGGGCGTCGGCAGGAGAAAGACGTCGACCGCGCGCGCCTGGGTCGTCGAAGGCACAGGAGAGGTGCTGGTCAACGGCAAGCCCCTGAACGAGATGTTTGGCAGGGTCCATGATCGTGAGAGCGCCATCTGGGCGCTGCGGAGCACCGGCAGGACGGACAAATACAATGTTTGGGCGCTCGTTGAAGGCGGCGGAGTCACGGGGCAGGCCGAGGCCCTCACATTAGCCGTCGCCAAAGCCATTCTGGCCCACGAGCCTGCTCTGAGGCCCTCATTGAGAAAGGGTGAGTGGAACCTGAACCTCGAGATGTTGTCGGGTGTGTTATTGACCTACCCGACCCTACAGCTGGCTGCATCACGCGCGACCCGAGAAACGTGGAGAGAAAGAAGCATGGCCACGTCAAGGCCAGAAAGATGCCTGCTTGGGTCAAGAGATAGAGCGTTTTTCTTGCCTCCCGTGCAGTTGGTAACGGCATCGTCTGCCATCCATGCTACCTTTTTTTGTTGTGCTACCACACTGTGTATTCATAGAACAGATGCGGCTCTCATAATGCCAGCCTATGATGTACGTTTGCCCTGCGTTTCAGCGCTGCAAGATTGTGCCCCAGGTAGTCCGCGATCGCCTGGTGTAATGTGTTCGCAGATGTGCCCAAGTCATGACGTTGCGGTCGACTGCGACCAGAGCAACCCACCCAGTGTATGGATCGTGCTTTGGAACAACCAGTAGTAACGCGGTCAGAAGGGACCTGGAAATATCCCGGTGTCGGTATTGCCGGGACCATCAAAATCGGTGATATCACCCTACAGCAACCATGCTATGAGGTCAACGATATTGGGAGACATGCTATTTGCATCGACCAAAGACCATCAACTTGGCGTCGAGTGCGCCAATGCCATATCATACCTTGTTGGATCCCGGCCCTTGCAATTGACGGAGAAGCAAACCCGGTTTCTTCAGCGACAAAAGCCCTTATCCTGGACGCAGCTGATGAACGCAGGATCGGCCACGCAGCGAATGAGAGTGAATGACCACGTGGACAGATCCAAAAGCCAGATGCTGAACCAACCGCGGGATCTGAAACCCAGCGAGACAGACTCCATGATCGATACCTACCGGTAGTGTAGTCAACGACATGACTACTGTCGGTCTGCTATCTCTCTCTCTCTCTCTCTATCTCTCTATCTCTAGAAGCCATGCTGTCCTCCTCAAATGAATTTGGTAAAAGCGGCCGACGTATCCTTTAGCTGGAACGGATCGTTTAACTGGTGCGTGCAATGGCCAGTACGGAATGGCCGTGTACGCATTTTAGTATTATTAAAATTGGCGTGCACTGAAACCGGGTCTTGGAGTCAAGGTGGCCCTCACGTGGTCGTTGTCAGGCCAGAGCTCGTGGGCCACATATTGGCGCCTGTGCAGAGCTGCGGGCGTGTGAAAGATGTCAATAATTTGAATTGGGTCCGTGAATACACCCGTCGACTAAAATCTGGCGTTGAGGCTAATGATGGTGGCCCCCGCATGGCCAACGTTGCAGAAACCCGTCCGGCGAATGCATTGTTTCAATTTCCCACACAAGGTAGCCCCTAAAAGGAGAGGACAGCGAGTGCACAGACACTGGAATTGGTCCTCGTCGCCGAAGGTTTCTAGAAGCAAGGAATTGATTAATCCAAGGTTTGTGGCGCTGGTTTCATCCCCTGTGGCCATTTGCGGTGACGGCCTGACAGTCCAGTCGGTGGTTTGCTCGGAGGATGGGAGGAAGTTGAGAGAAATGGTGGACACACGAGTCGGGCAGTTTCACCGGATCAGGTAAGGGGGCATAAATCGAGCAAAGCGACCACCCTTCATGATCTTGATGTGGGTTCGCGACGATGATCAGGATGAAGAGGAGGCGTACCGGCGGATCCAAGGTGATTGGAGAGGAAAGACGTGTACTTGATACAGCTCCTACTGGTCGATGGACAGGGCACAAGGGTAACGAAAGGTTGGTTGGGCGACGGGAACTAGATCGGAACAATATTATGTAATGCGACAGTGAGGCTACTTACTACCTACCGACCTACCTAGGTAGGCTGCATCCATCCAACATGGTTTGACCTTATATCTTTTGCAAGGCCGTCTTTACAAATAAGTGGATGAGGGGATCGGATTCGAAGCCGGGGAAGGATCTCTATGCTGCCTTGCTCCTCTGGCGAGGGAGGTTCTTGCGGCGAGCTGCGGGGATCAACCAGGTGTCGGTTGAGATGATCGACGATGATGGCCCTGCGCGAGGCTGAGATCGTCCAAGAAGAGAATATCCAACGGCGGCGTGAAGGGCTTTCTACACCTTGCCTGGGAAGGAAAATGGACGAAGACAGGGCGGCCCACCCACGCGCGTCGAGGGCGGCACAACCATTTCAAGTTGTCAAAGTTGACAGTATGTCTTCGCATCGCCGTGGTGGAGGTACATAGTGGCACAAGCGCCGTTCGTGGCGCGCTTTACACAAGCCTTGTCTGCCCAGTACTGCGTCATAACCCACATACGGAATCAAGGTGATGCGGTGAGGCATCCATACTTTAGTCTCGGAGATGTTCGGTTGGTTCAAGTCGAGAATGTAATCAACCCGACTGAAGACAACATCAAATGGATTGCCTTGCCTACCGTGATACGTCAATTCTGGTTGGATAATCGGGCTATACTGCCCAAGGCGTGTGGGCAAGTGCTTCATTGGCACTCAATGCTGTAACTACACCTGTGCTTTGTCTTGCTCAAGGTTCATGGACCCGGTACTGGGGTACCGATTTCTGCGACACGACGCCTGCCGAGGCAGGAGTAAGAGACAGCGGTGGATGTGGATTGTGGCTTGCGATTGATAAGTATCTTGTTCATTCCATGTCGTCCAGCCCCCCTGGTTTTCTTGTCATGTCGGTCTCCCAAATGATGAGAGACACGGTCGAACCGAAGACGCGAAACCGACATGGGAGATGGCCGTGCCACGGCTTCTTGTTACTCGCCGCATGCAGGTAGCAGCGAGAAGTTGACGTCTGATGGCGTGGTGGGGTACCGAGAGCTGCTCGGTAGCATGTAGGTAATACATACAAACAGGGAGTACGCAGTGTAGGGGTTGTCGTTCGGATGTCAGTGTGACTTGGGGAGCAGTGCCGATGAGAAAAAACTGGTGAAAAGTTGGAGAAACCCCGCCCAGTCCCACCGAGATGGTGAACAAACCATGAACCGCTAGACCCAGCCGGGGAGCACGAGTACGTACGTACACGGCCTTCTTTTTCAAGAAAGAGGGAAACAGAGAAAGGCACGATGGTGCTCTGAGGAAACCATGCTGGAAGCGTGCTTGCCCGAGATGTTTTTGGTCCAGGAGCATAGGTAGGTACTATGTTACTGATGCAGAAAGGTAGGTCCCTCCCTCCCTACCTACCTAGGTACCTACCTGCCTACCTACAAGTAGGTAGGTAGATACCTTGAGTGGATAGGTATGGTAGCGTAAATTAGCTAGGCAGTGAGTGTAACAGATGGTGGCTGAAAGATAATGCCCAACGCGAGCAATATCTAAACCTGGCCTAGACTTCTTTTCCTCACATCTCACCACACCGGATCACCGTCCGTAGCTTTGCTGGAAATCTCATCGGGTGTGAGCCCCCGTGCAAATTCGCGTAGTTGGCTCCTGGAATGTCCCGAACGATGACGGAACTCCTCGCCGAATGGACATGGCCAAGGGATCCACAGCATCTCAACATCTCGGCGAGTTTTTGATCAGATACTTAGTGTATGATTCTCGGCGTCTTCTCGCCTGAAATCAACGCGAATACGGCCGGATCAACCTGCGTACGCACGTACCGCATGCGCAAAAGTACCGTTCCCTACCTTCTAAACGTACCTAGCACCCTATTTACCTGAAGGACCCCATGAACAATACAACTACTAGGTAAGTAAATACTAAACGCACATCATGCTATGAGGCCCAGAACCCTGCGGAGAGGACTCGGTAGATTAGCTAAGGTCAGGCCGCTTTTTCGTCCAGGGCGCGTTCTGCCTGATGCAATCCCAAATGACACTTATCCCCTCAGGTTACCTATATAGGACAGGAAACGGGACTGAGGAGCCCGACTCTGGGCTTCTTGAGTGACAGGAGGTAGTAGGTACGTAGTGTGCTTATACTATGTACCTACGGCTATATCTCAGCTTGGTACATCCTAGGTAGGTACCTGTAGGTAGACTGGCGAGGGAGGAGTACCTACATACATAGTACGATATATACAAAGCACGCCGGGTGAGCCCCCCCTTTTGCGCCCTGCAACATCGCAACAGAGCATTGGCAGCCATTCACAGACCTGTTCCGACCATGTACGAAATATTGCGTTCAGGCACGATCCTTGCTACTTACACGCACTGCGTAAGCCTCTCCTCCAAAGGGACCTCCAGAACAAAGAAGGCGAGAGTGGGTTTTCGACCCTGCAGCTTCAATAGTGGATTAGGTACGTTATAATAGCTCGGAGTGATTTACCCCCTTGGCATGTACAGGTACAGACACCTCGCCAGCATGCCGTATCCTCCGGGCCACTCAAGCAAGGCACCGGCGCTCATTCAGGAACCCACCAAGCCCAGGTTTTTAACCCTAGTCTCTCGGCAGGGGTGTTGCATCGGCTTCTTCGACCTCACTCCTTCTCCACATCTTTCCAGTGCTTCCCAACTGCCCCCCTGGTCCCCCGGCAGCTTCGATATTTGTGCAAGGGTTATAGTTTTTTTTCGTCCTTTGTCAATAGCAACACGCGCCCGCCAAGTATCGGTACCTGTCGCGAAACTGTTGCGTCTGCTCAGGTAGGTAGTAGGCAGTCAATCCTCATCTCATACGTACAGCGAATGAGAAACGCTTCAAGCAAGACGTCTTGCACAGCAATGCACCCCGAAGCACCTTGCTCAAGTCCTCTGTATAACAAGCACCCTCTCCTTGAAAGTGCCACTTCGGAAGGACGCTTGGATGCTGCTGGGGGACTCGGTGACCGTGGTGAAAATGAGGCTTCAACCACCTCCAACGATTGGGCATCGTCGAGTCTCACCAGTTGCCGAACCCGGCCTGGTCAGGTTGTGAACACCGTTTGATGTTTCTCCTCGGTCGTTAGCGGAAAGGAGGTTCGGTCCCTTGTGTGTATTGACTCGACCGCCCCCCCCCCCCCCTCCAGTATTCCAAATGGTAGCCTACCGTCTTTTGCTCCTAACTTTCCACTGGTTTCGACTGGTCCGATCAATGAAGAGACTCGTGGGGGAAAGTCCCTTCATGTCTTGTTTTTGTAGCCTGCCCGTTACCCCACCTACTCCCATTGTGCCCGGTTTTTCTGGCTGCCGACTCGGGCCATTTTCCAACTGGGAACGTTGCCCTCCCATACTCTGCTACTACCGTGTACTGCATCTCCGCAATCCGGAACGGCCCAAGTCGCTTCGTTGCACATCAGTATCTCCCGCCAACTTTGACTAAATCGCACTAGTCCAGGCTGATACGGCTGCTGATACTGTTGCTGCTGCTTGAGAGTCGGCCATTTAGTCCAAAACACGAGTAATCGGGCTTGCACTGGCAAGCCTGCCTGAGTACATACTGCCGAAGGAAGACCGCTTGACGCATATTATAGGCCAATGCCAAATAAGCGTCTTCAAGTTCAGTCACCGAGGGAGCTTGGTTATTGGTTTGACCTTGAGGGTGTGATTAGTCGAGGAGTGGGGGATACGATCGGTGCACGATTCAAGTATTGAGTCAAGTTTGGGTTCTGCCCTCCGGCTTGTCTGCAAAACGAATAGGCACAAAGTCCGAAATCCCTCTTCTGGGTGAGACGGCAAACTATGAAGAAAAAGACTGCTAGCATGGTTCATCGCTGTTTTGAACATATGGGATTTGTGTGTGAAAGCCAATGGTTGTGTCTCGTAAAGTGTCCTCTTTTCTTTTTTTTTTCTTCCTTCCTACCTAGGCACGTTCTCCTCCGCTCCGGAGCTGACGAGCAATCTATTACTCCGCCTTGGACCCGAGTGGGTATCGGCCGTGATGCATATGTATGTACGTCATTCGGCAGTGCATCGCTTCGTCTCGCCATTGAGGGCCTTTATCTGGGTCCCGGAGCTCTAGACCAACAGTGCGACCGGGTAGGTATTAGGAACGATATACTGTGTAGAACAGAGCATCGACAGCCCCGACGAACGGATTGCCAGGGCATCTCGGTGGATAAGGCCGTGCCGGAAAAAGGTGAGGATAAATCACACCAATAAATAAACAGAAGGCCATGCTTTACAAAGGAATGCAGGCAATTGTGAGAATTAATTGTTTGCTAGTGCGTGCGGTCCACCGGCCGGTACACCAGGGGAGGTGGAAGAGAGTGGGCCAGGGTTACCAGGCTTGTCTTAGAGCCGTAATAAACAAAGCCCCCAAATCCAGCCATCTGGGTGCTCGCAGACTTTTTTAACTTTTACGATCCCTCCAGCTCATCGTCCAGGGGGCTCCGAAACGGGGAGAGAACAGCAGCAACGCATGACAATGGTCCCCGTCCCTCCCCCCTCCCATTCATTCATTCACACAGACGGGCTCTCTTCTCGGCTCAGCTAACCATCCATCTGCGGTTCGAACGTCTGCAAGCCCGATCAGAGGAACTCAAATCACACATGAGGAGATTGTAAGGGGGGAGACGGACTTGAGCATGCTGGGGACGGTGACTACTCAGACCCAATTGCCGCGCAGGAAATCGAAACGAAGCTGGTAGCAGTGTGTAAGGACACTTTGACCTTCACTTTATGTCGTTTTGTGTCATTTCATTTCATTTCATTTCATCTCATTTTATTTTCTTACACAAGATAGGTAGGTGCCTGGTGCCGGGTTGTTTTCCAGTCCGAGAGGGAAACAGGGCAACACGGCAATGCCACGTCACGCCAAAAGCTCTTGAATGTGCGATTGAACCTGGGAAGCACCGATGGTGGATGGTAGGAGCTAGCTCCGCTCGAGGTACACCAGACATGATCATGCTCGGTGGAGTTAGCGAGAGAAAGAGAGAGGGAGAGACTGCCTGCGAATCCAGGCAAAGTAAGATGTAGCTTTTGGTGCTAGGGCGTGGTGTTAACAGTCTGAGGTGTGTCCCAAGCCAATTCCACAAAAGAGAGAGAACCCAAAGGTGGGAGGAAGGAGGACAAACGACTCGGCACACCCCCATAACAGCTTTTTTTTTTCTTTTTCTGGCTGGTCTGAGAGTGCTTCACTTTCCATGTCATCCATCCCATCTCGTCCCTTGTCTATCGTCCATCCGCCCCTCTGCCCGTCGCGTCGATGGATTCTTGTCTTTCTTACTTACCTAGGTACTCTACCTACCTACCTAGGTAGTTCGACATCCCGTGTATTTCATCAATGCAGCAAATGTCGACAACAGGATGTTGTCGAGTATATACCACCTCGCAGGCTTTCCCACGTTTGTCCTCATGTATGATATACAGACCAACCCTTCCCCATTCACCCGCCCTGCCGTCTCTTCTCATCTACTTTACTTTTACCCAATGCACCAACCGCTCACACCACCCATTTCGCGCTTCAAGCTTTCCTCGTGGCTACATTCCTGACTCTTCGAGGCGAACCCAGCGCAGGGCACCTGACAGGGCTTGACTCCGCCCTCGCAACTAGCCCCGGTTATGGGGGTGTGCCACTTGGCTTTGGCTCTGCGGCAATACTCCAGCCTCTGTATCAATTTTTTACCTTTTGGTCCGATCCGTCTCTCTCTCTCTCTCTTCCACACCTGACCCGATTCAAACACCGTCGCGGCTGGTTTACTTAGCGCTGCGACCACTTGACTGACTTGTTGCTCTGTTCAATGGAGGACTAGCTTCCCACTTCTATGTACCTGTCAACCTTCTTTTGAGTGACTTCCCAGCTCACCATCATCTGGAGCAATCAATACACGTGATGAGGATACCTCAACCAAGGTCTCATTCCTCGCCCCCCTTGTCATCCGCCTAGTTGTGCTCCATCCATCCATCATCACCAACTCAAACCCACCCTCCACTGTGAGAGACGTTCGATCATCCACTCACATGTGGTCTTTTACACCCACGCCGGCCTTCACACCGATCAAATCATCTGTCGCCTGCGTCTCGTCCGTTCTGTCCGTTGCATACAAATCTTTTTCCAGAGAGCCGGTTGCCATGCCAGGGAACCCCCATCTTTAGACCATTGCCTTGCAGATCGCTGCATATAACGTCCCTCGTCCGACCGGGCTGTCATCTCTCCAGATCCCGATCAAGCTCCAGCTCCAGCTCCAGCCCAAGGTCCTGGTCGCTGTCCAAACAACAACCAACAGCTAATAGCAGCCAACGGTCCAAAGAGTGTCAATAGCCCCTTTCACACTCCATCGATCTCCAGCTCTGCCGTTCCGCTACGGACGCCACCATACCCTACCTCTAGCGGTGCCGCACATTTATGCTTTGTTGGCCACGGTTCCCTCGTGGGCTGCCACGCGCATCGGACCCGGGGGAATCCCTTGGGGCAAGCCAAACAAAACACATGGGCAGGTATCTAGCCGATTTGGCTTTATTTCCCACGGTACAACCACTCTTAGATTACATCTGGGTCTCTGGCGTGTTACGAGGTCCAGCTTGGTTCGTTCCCCTTGGGGCCATCTAGCCACACTCGGATTGAACCTGCCCTATCTTACTCCACGAAACGGAACTTCCTTGACCACGGCGCCGTCTGCCGGGTTCATTACTCTTTAGCTCTGCATACCAATACACGCTACCTACCATCATCCGGTAGTAGTTTAATACTTTTGCCTTTTTAACCCTCCCCCCTTCTCTCTCAGACACTCGCTCATGCTCTTCTTATGTCTCTGTCCGCTGGGTTTGGTCTTCTTTTCAGTCTCATCCATCCCCGTGTCGGTACAGACTTCCTTGAACTCGGAACTTCTAGCTTCCATAATTGGCCTGATTGTTCCCCTTTGGAGTGAGAGGTAAGTGCCTGCTTGTCTGCTTGTCCGTGCGTCCCTTCCTATTCCGCCTCACCTCAACTTCCCGTTCTTCTCACACACACGCGTGCGCGCACACACACACTCTCTCTCTATCTCTCTCGCTCGCTCGCTCGCTCTCGCTCTCTCACTCACTCACTCACTCACTCGTTTCTCTCACACCTACCTTCAAACACCCACGTACCCAGTCAACCCCCCCTCCCCCATTTTTAGCCCAAGTCTCCTGGATCATCGTTGCTTTTCCCCCTTCTTTTCTTCCATCGACCCTTGCGTTGCTTTTCTTATCTTGCTCTTGCTCCCCTTACTCCCTTCCAATACCCGCCGTCTTTTCACTGCTGAATCCTGCCGGCATCGACCCATACATGCATCCCTCCCAAGTTATAAGACTGAACCCTGAGACTACTGCTCACATTACCCTCTACACACCAAAGACCCCCGTACCCGCCCCGTAGCTTCTCTCATCTGCATCACAGGCTTACCCTGTTATTCTTGCCAGCCGTGCCCCCTCTCCTCTCCAAGTCTGCATAGGCTTACATCTAGCCTCGCAGCACTAAGCTACCAGCAGCAAAAGTGGTTCTTAGTATCGCTCCGTCCACATCCATCCAAATCACGAGCCTCAACGCAAGCCCCAATCCACTACGCCCACTTCCACGCCATACAGCCTCCCTCTCCTTAGCCAATCTTGGACATCGGAACACCAACCTGACCTGCTCATTTCAAGGCTCGATCGGCCCGGCCGGCAATTGCTCTTCCGTTGACGAATCGCATCTTGCGGCAGGGCGACTCGGTGCTTGCTGGGACCCTGGTGCGGCTTCTTGGCCCAAGCAGATCGCGCAGGGACCGGCTTGTAATGTTGGACATCGGTCTTGCATTGCAACATCTGGGATCCTCCTAGCATCCAACCCAACAACAGTTTGACAACTCATCGCAATATTATCCACCCTATTCGCTGGTTTTTTGTTTGCCAAAATCTAAACTTCTTTGACGACTCACACGACATCGACGACTCGTCGCCAGTTCTTCGTCTTGTCTTCCCGAACTTTCAGGTGTCAGGGCATGAAATAGACCGGCGCTAGCTTCGCCGAGCTTGTCGCGACAACCAAGTCTGGACAGTTAACTTCCTTGCTCTCCCCATCCTTCACTAAGCCCACCGTCTTCCCTCCCAATCCAAATCATAAAAGCCACTTCTATTACCTGTCGCCCGAGGAACCTGCCAGCCCATCCCGTGCTGCCTTCTGCTCGGCTCGACATCAGACAGACCCTACGCCGGTATCACACATTAGGCTCTCCGACCCCCAAGTCAACGCTCCCTTACCTTTTGTCTCTTCTGGCATCTTTCCCATTCGAACCACTAACCTGACCTACTACACCTTACAACGCGACGTTATTACCCGCCGCCGGTGCCGCCTGGTCGAGTCCAGACCCCTCACCCCTTCTCTTCCTTTGCGACACACCCGGTTGGTTACCTTTTTGTGTTTTTTGCTAGGTCAAAGCATACACACTTTGGGGAGAGGGAGAAGGGAAAAGGGAAAGAAAGAGAGCAGAGAGCTCCGCGCGCGTTTCCGACCAACTCTCAACGTACAGCCCATCGCCAATTGGTCTCGTTGCCGGCGCGCCACGCTAGTCCGGGAACAGAGAGAAGGACGAAAAGAGTAAGTGGGCGGGTTGAGTCCTCCGCCGCACTCAAACGCGACGACTGGACGGTCCCGTGACCGGTCCAACGGCCCAACCTGGCCTTGCTCTACACATCGCCAGCTCCGTTGCCGCCGGCGCACACGGCAGGCTTGCCTTCGGAGCCGCCCGGCGACCAAGCCCCTCGTGGGATGGATGATCCCAACCGCCGTCGGAGGCAGAATGAAGCGCCCATGCATCCCACCTCCAACCCAAGATACAACGTCCAAGATCCCTTGCAGCAGCGCCGCACCATGGCCACAGGTTCGACAGAGCGATATAACCGGCCGGCGCCGCTCAACACTTCGCCTTCGCAACAGCGAGGCAGCATGGGAGGCACGGGTAGCTACAGCACATACAACTATCAAGAGCCGGTAACGGGCTCTTTCAACGCGCCCATGGCGACTAACACGATGCATTACCCCTCGGGCTACGGCCAGGACGGCCGCCCCGCGCAGAACTTTGGCGGTTACAACGCGGCCATGACCATGGGCTACGACAACCTGGCTGGCGCGACGGGCTCCGTTTATGATAACCAGGCACAATTTCAGCGGCAGCCTGCAGCTGCTCCCATCCTGCCAACTGACGTGTCGACGTCGTACTTCTCCAACGATCCAAGCAGTAGCACAGGAACGTCCAATATTCCCCATGCGCAACCCGCGAGCGCCACCGCCACCGCATACCAACAGCCGCAAATGGCAAACTACCAGGCCAACATCTCCAACGTGGGCGGGATGCCGCAACAGACAGCGAGTGCCGACGTATCAATGGAAGAGCAGGACTACGCTGCCACGGGCGGCTTGGAGGAGAAATGGATGGAATACCAGTCAGCACTGCGAGGCGTCTTCCAGAACGTCCGCAACGGCGTTCTCGAAAGCGCCAGCCAGTCGCTGTTGGATGTGTCGAACTGGCTCCTAACGCAGGTCGTTGATCTCGGTAAGCATCAAAAGCACACGCGCCATAGCCCTGGCATGGCATTCTTATTTATTTTTGCCGCGTCACTGACAAGAGGACTCGTCTGCAGGCCTCAACCTTGATGATCAAAATCTACACGGAGACCGGATCAAGCTCTGGAACGACTTCAACCACGCATGGCTCGCACTCTTCCAGATGCAGAAGGACATGATGGAACCGGGAAGGCAGCTGCAACGATCGCAGACCCTTGTCACCAAAGAAGGATTGGAAAAGATGGGGAAGGAACTGATTCGGCTTTGCGACGGCATTGAGCGTCACGGCCTCGTCGACTACCAATACGGAGTTTGGGAGCAGCAGATCATCGAGAGTAAGTATTGCGCAAACCGCCCTCACCCACCCCAGGAGCATTAAGAAGCGGTCACGGGACGCTAACAATCCCTCGCTCCCCAGTTCTCGAGGCTTGCCTGGATCAGTACGAGGCCAACGAGGAATCAAGTGGCAACGGCGGCGGAGCCCAGACAGGCTCCGGCTCCCATCAAGGGATCAGATAAGGCAAAGATTGCGGAAGGGATCGGGCGGCTACTTAGCCCTGAGATCAACTCCCAATAAACGAATACCACTCGAGTCATTCGGAAACGCCAGCAGACGATTTTTGGGGGGGCCTTGCGCCCGGGTGGATGGTGGGCTGTCTGTACGGATTTGGTGTTTCTTACGCATGCCCATGTCGGCCTCGGTTTCCTTCCTCCTCCCCTCCCCTTTCCAAAGGTACATTCTCGGCAATCGGGACGACTTGTTACGAGAGACGTACACCAAACACGACGGCACGCAGACTTGGAGATCATGAAGGAGGGTAACTGCTCACCCATCATTCTCGCATCTCAACAGGTGGTTGGGCAGGTATCAGGTATCTATGTCAGCATCACAAATGGGGCACCCATCCATAGTTCCTCTCTTTTCCCCCTCCTTTATTTGACGATGCTTCCTTGCCTGCCTTCTTGGGACATGCATGACACACATCCCACAGGTATTAACCAATGGGTCGTCTGCTCCCGAGTCGGATTAGAGGCTAGGAGTAGCGCGCAAGAGAGTGAGGGGGGTAGGCGCTTTTTTGTTCAAAAGGGCGTGTGCAGTAAGGGGTAAGTGGAAACGGGTGGGTTCGGAGGGGAAGAAAGGAATTCATGTAAACGGGACGGTCATAGATGGGCGTACCGGGAAACACTTTTTTTTGGTTGTCTTTTTGGTTTCTGTACGGAATACGAACAATGAATGCGGCGGGTGGGTTGGCCAACGAAAAGAGGGGGGTTGGTGAGGCCGGATACTCGCAAACGACGCAATGAGAACAAAAAAAATAGGGGGAGGCAGGTATATCGAGAAGGCGACAGACGGTAGAGAAAGTACGTGCACGGAGGAGGATGGGCGAGGGGAGAGGCATGAGTGTATTTGCTTACGTGCATATGTGTGTATGTGTGTGTGTTTCCTTCCTGTTGTAGAATTCATGTATACCTAGGAGGTTGCAGTAGATCAAGCCGGTATGCTCTCACGAGCTTTGCGTCGTTACAACGCAAACACGTTGGGTGGGAAGGGCGGCTGGGAGGTTTTTTTTTTTTTTGCTTATTCCTGGTCACTCTTGGGTGGACATGGTTCCTGCTTCTTTCATGGTTGGCTTTCTTGTCTCCTCGATTCTTCTTCTCTTTCTTATTTCGCTCCTCTTCTGGCTCTGAGGGCAACCTCGGCGCAACTGTGTATGTATTTGTATTTACGCACGCACCTTTGTAAATTTTGTTACAATCAAAGAGACGAACGATGCATGACCAATATCGAATTGCTCGGCGGCCAAGCGCTGTACACGTCCAAATCATTAAGTCAGAGGGGTACGAAAAAAAAAAAAAAACCCCAGTATTGGTCATCTTGTTGCATTCCCGTTGGCACCGAATGTAGTCGAACGGAAGGGGGGGGGGGAGGCAAAAACCAAAACAACACCCCTTCTTGGGTTGACGAATTCGGTCGTTGAAGACGCAGCTTGCCTCGGCGGCGCCTCACCGTCGATCTCTCTGCCCTATGCTTATTTTGATGAAGAGCGTGCGACACGTCGACATGGTTTCCCTAGACGTCGGCTTGTAAGCCTCATGCAGGTGATCGGCCCAGGCCGACAAGTCTAGGCCACTTGTATTGGGCGACGACGAGGGCCCCCTCCCAAAGGCCCAAGGCACGTCGCCCACGCGAGAGGCATGCGGGCGGCGGGTGCCAGGTTCCAGAGCCCGGCAAGCGGAGTGGGAGGGAACAAGTCCGGGGCAATTCTACCACGCATGTATGTATGTATGTCGGGGAAAATGGAGGGGTGGCGGCTGATCGTCAAGTCTTTCGTGCCCAATCGGCCTGCCTGGACTGCTGGAACAGGTGGTATTTGAGTGCTTGACTGGCTGGCCCCAACATGGAGACGACCGCCATCTGCGCCGATCTCCCGCCCCAAGGTGGACTAGTGACGCCAGATGGAGAGCAGCCTACTGCAAGTACATGAGCGCATCAAACCTTTGGTTGGTCGGGCCTATCTTTGAAAAGGGTGTGTGTTTGTATGCGCCCTCATCTCCGCAGCTTGGGGAATAGAGGACCCTTGAGGTTGGTCAATCTTGGCCTACGTGGAGGGGCACCGACTCCTCTTTTCGAGTTTCATTGTCGTGACCTTCGCCTTGCATTGCCTCCAAGTCGGCTTCAAGTCGGGCAGCAATCCCAACCCGACTGACCGCTCTCAAACCCCGCGCGGCAAAGGATTTGCTTGGTGTTGCTTTGGGAGGGGGGAGACGGCGTCTTGGCTTGCGATTGCGATCTTGGCATCCAGGCATATTGAACGGTTTTCAGTCTCGTTAGTCTGATTGTCAAGTTGTGTGCGGATTGGCCAGCGCAAAAAGCAAAGCAATCAATAACCAAGCCGGTAGCAGCCTAATGTGATTAGAGCACGACCGCGTATAGCCGGGATATAGTGTATGAGTGCGGCAGTAACGTGATGTGACAAGTGACCAGGATCTTGCATGATGCCGGGCAAGGGCCTCAAGGCAGGGTTGCGATTCCATCGTACGTATAGAACCCGGCTGTTTGGGCCTTTTAATGCCGATGCGTTTGTTGACCGCTACTCCTCCTACTGGCTTAATCACCCATGCTCTCCGTGTTAAAGACGACGTAGTACAGGATGTATAGGAGGATGGCTCGGGAATACAGTAATGAATATAACCCTGCCTGACCCTTCATTTACGTAGCAGCAAGGGAGAGAAGGTCCTCAGTGAAAAGAGTAGGGGTCGAGCAAATACTGAGGTCAAACAAGGCTTATCGTGAGGCGGAGTAGGGCAGGGGAGGAACAGGGTGTCGGCTTTGACCCGCGAAGAACGGGATACCAGGCCGTAGATCACTGGGGGTTCCATCATGTATTGAGACACGGCTGAGGAGCCACCCCTGTCCGTGTGCGAAAGCAGGGCTGCCTGTCGAGGAACACGGCAGCCTGTCGTTGTCCGCGTTGAACGATGAAGCGAAGCGAACCGGACTTCTGGCGACATGATGGATATTGCAACATCCGACAGACGTTCCAGTCGCCCTCAATCCTGGGCTCTCGGCCGATGCGGACCAGGTCAGCCCATCCCTACTTTGTTAAAGCGAGTGTCTTGCCCACCGGCGGAAAGACATGTAGATCTCGGGGATGATATTCTGTCTCTGGCTCCGGTCGTCTGAGTGGCATGCAGGCGTCGGGGCTTGAGTGGTTGCAGAACGGCCAGACCATTTAACTTCAAAGGGCCTAGCAGTCCCCCAAGGTTGGCAAGCATACCCGTGCCTCGACTTGCGACCCTCTCTTTAAACCGCCCCAAGTTTCCCAGTGCCGTGGTCGGGAAGGGTTGTAGGGACAGGGTTGAGACTTGCATGTTTTTTTTTCCTTTTGCGTTGGTTTGTATATCAGTAAATATGAGCTATCACTTTCCCAACACCCGGCTCCACCGCATCTTCTGCTTTGGGAATGAGGAAAACAGCCCCGGTGGGTCAACAGACATGACCTGTTCATCCTTGTAAGCAAGAGCACCACAGTGGAGATTCGACTTTTGTACCCATGCCTACAATTTCTGGGCATCGGTTCCTGAGCCGGATCTTCGTTGGTTGTTCGTCCTCATTCACCTTGTGGGTAATGCCGTCCCGACATGTTCGGAGTGGGTCTTGGTAGTATGCAAGTGGGTCTTCCCGCCGCCGGGTTCGGCCGGGACTACCACTCCGTCTTGTTCTGGACAGTTCTGAGTTTCCGGAATATTAGACGACATGGCCCTTAGACCTTGGACGAAGCCCGAACACCAGACGTAGGGGCAACTCTTATCGGCCTACAGTTAGAGCACTTTTATTACCGTAATTCTTCTAGCTACTCTGCTTTGAGTCATTTTAGCATGGGCCATATCTGAGATGCACCTGGCGATTCCGCGCTACGTACACTGAACAACATTACCGGGCGTAACAGGCCAGTGGGCTGGTCGCAGGGTCATGCGCCTTACCAGCCAGATGGAATCTATTGTCAAATCTTTGGAGAAATCTAACTTGACCGGGTCTCGGGTCCAAAAGCCACTTGCTAATCCTGTTGCATTGGCATCGATTGTTCTGCATTTCGGTAGTTGTATCGTCGTAGTCTGTTGTGACGCAACATTGCAAAGATCGGATCAAGAAGCTACATGCGTCTTGTTGTGGCCGCCGGAAACATAAGGTGATGGTACGGAGGAAGTGAGATTCCCTTGACCGTCGGAACAATTTGAACTGGCGCTCCCTGCATAAAAGATTCTCGCAGTTCAGCGAGAAGGCTGACGTACTGATATTGAACCGGGCGCCGCTGCGACTTGCTGAACACTACTATGTGTTCAGTAGCGTTGATAGGGGCAGGGCTTCTCGACCGGGCAGACATGGAGACACCAACCCGCGATCGGTTTTCGAGAGATTCCCTGTTCCCATCTTGTGAGCCACGCCGAGATCGCAACAACAAGCGATGCGTTGCACTGATCATGGGTTTGAGACATACCAGGTTTCCTAGACACATGGATACTTCCAACAAGGGATGAGCATAAGTGTAACGTCAAATATAGTCTGGTGAACCAAGGGAGGAGCATCTTGCGAATGGAGTATAGCAGTAGACATGTTAGGGACCACCCGTTGCGGTACATAAACCCACTCTCTGCCATAGAGAAAAAAGATGGAGTGTCCCATGTTTACGGATTGCAGCAATTATGGCAGGCATCTGCCAGTATTCATGTTGGAACTCTGGGCTTGAAGTCTCGGGAGTTCAGAATCTGCTGAGTGGCATGATCAGACATAACCTTTGCCAGATTTGAGAAGAACGTCCTAAAGATGAATGCATTTCCGTGGGCTAACATCAAATCAAGAAAAAAAAGAAAATGGCCATTACCCTCCTACCTACTTCACCGTGTAAAAATTGCCCAACTAAGTTGGCGGGGAGGAACTGGCTGAGCACCGTCATGCAATCTTTCCCCGACTGAAGGGGATTTTTGGTTATAGTGATAGATAGGCAGTCGGTCCTGATCGAGAAGATATCTTTCCGGAACCTCAGGAGGCGGCCAAAAATCTTCAGAAAGATTTCTGTTCCAACTGGGCAGATAGTGTGACAACCCATATTCTACAGCTCCGAGGATCGCTCTTTCCTGTAGCATCATGCGAGACACGGAGCGATTATTGAAACATATATCTTGGATGTTTGAACACAAAACTATGGCATGTTCTTGATATCACTCATAGGAGACCAGCATTGAAAAATATTGGTTAACTCATTCACGCAAGCACCAGAGCAGGGTGTTATACCCAAGCGGCTTGCGACGGTATCTTTCCGACAAGAGAGAAACAATACACCTCCAGACACACACCGAATATCGCGAGAAAGCTTCATTTGAAAAGACCTTGACATATTATTCAATACACCAAGAATCGGCTTCTATTAAACTCACAGGTCTGGCGTTAAATACAAAGGTGCCATATTGTTACAAAAGCCGTGTGCTCGTACTTGTCGAACCGTAGATGGCCAACTATCATGAGATCACTGGCTTAGCAAGCGCGACAGTGCAGGTGTCACAGCTCGAATAGATCTATACACGACAAATATACGACAATAAAAAAAAACGAAAGAAGGCATAAAGAACAAGGGTTGGGTCCCCGGATTTATACCGTTCCACTGGCAATGAACGAGGTTCCAGGATCGAAACTGCATATTCCAGCCGTGACGGATCGACCAACGCCGCCTACAAGCTGAAGTATTGTACATTGGAGACTGATCTGGCGATTTTGGGCACTCAACTGCTCAACAGGCAGGGAGTAATGAGATCAGCGTCTCAAGGCATCGCTGTACGTGATAACAAACCCGAGAGGGACCTCGACCTGGGTTGTTTGAACATTAAGCTGATGTGGTCAAGGGTTCTTACAGATTGCTCCTAGCCGGCATCACCACCACCCGCAAATTTGCACCCTACAGCCTGCGGGTTCACGGTATGCAGGGGGTCGGAAAGTGTCGCAGTCTTGTCCTTTTCAGGCGCAATCCCATGAAATGGAGAACAAATATAACAAGCAGTATTCACATTGCGGGCCTACCAGAGATGTATAGGAACACCTCGACCAACTACGAGAAATGGTTACATGGTGGAGGGTTGCCGCCTTGGACCCGAGTTTTACATGTAGTCAACCTGCTGCTTGAGACGAAGAAGCTGTGTCTCCCTTAGAAACTAAGAGACGGGTCCGCGATCATCTCGGATTATTGCACAAACATGAACATGGGAAACTCAAGCTGCTGAAACCCGGAAACTTCAATTCAGACCCAAAACGGCGGCCGCGGCGCCGCCTAGGGGTAACGGTATATCTCTACCTAGAAGGGTGCTACAATTCATGTCTCGTGATCCTAATGCGCACGCGCGCCGCCACCATATGCTTTATTCTAGAATGTGTCTTCAAAGATGACGTACGTTAGCTCGACCCTCGATGCTGCATAGTATGCGATACAAAATCGGGACGAAAACTCACCCAAGGTCATGCTCATGCTGACGTCCGTGTTCTCCACCATTTTGGTGAACTCCTCGAAGCTGATCTTTCCATCCTTGTCCAGGTCTGCCTCCATGATGGTCTTGTCGACGATCTGCTGCAGCTGCTGGTCCTTCAGGTTGCTGCCAACCATCATCTTGAGGACAATGAACAGCTCGCCGTTGCTGATGTAACCGTCGCGGTCGATATCGTACACCTTGAAGGCAAAGCGAAGCTTCTGCTCCTTGTTGCCCTTACTCGAGAAGGCGCTGAGGCCGGACACGAACTCTTGGAAGTCGACGTCGCCGCCGCCGTCCTCATCGAAGATGGCAATCATTCTGTATAGGGAGCGCCGTCAGCAACATGACTCGGGCGGTACATTTGGTCGGAGATGGGTCGGCTACCTTGTGGCTAGCGGATTGGACGAAATCTGGGGGAGGCTGAGGAACTCATCGCGCTCGATCGTGCCGGAGTTGTCCTACGAAGGAGCCGGTCAGTATGGGACCCATCCTGCGACATGTGTTCGCCGAGGCGGAAACTACAGGAAAAAAGGGTCGCAGGAAAACATGCCTTGTCCAGCTTCATGAAACGTTTCCTCAGACGGTCAACCTCATCTCTGTCGACTGCCTGCCCGTCAGCACGCCCGAGTCTGTGCGACAAAGAAGTCGACTGCGGGGGAGGGGCTCACAGTTGGACCCCTGGACAATATTGTCCAACACCGCACTAGTAGTGTTGCCCATGATAAAGAATGTGGGCGATTGGTCTCGAATAACGCCGTGAGGATGCGTAGAGAGTGTGTGAGTGTGTATAGCTGGTAAATACTCGGTCGGGAAGGCTTCGTCGCAGGTAGGCTTTGTGTCGAGCTCGAGTTCGCTAGGCCGCTGTGGGGTTCGCCTCGGAGGGTAGGTGATTTGGGATGTTGATAAGTGCAAGGCTACCTAGGAGAAAGTGCATTAGGTACGGGCGGTGGGTAGTCCAACTAAGAACCGGCGCCGGATTGGACTGGGTGGGATTAGACGTTGATTCAGGCAGCTAGCTGGACAGAGGCGACCTGAGGGTGCTGAAGCCAGAGAGGCCAGAACGCACCGCCAGTGCAAAATGCGTGCGCACGGACCAGTTCTGGATCAAGTCACCTCCATTTGATAGACGTAGACGTGAACGGCAGGCAAAGTGTCAGCTGTATCACCACTACCATTTGAGTTTCGGAAAGATGGCATGAGGACAAGACATGAGTTCAAATTGAGGTGCGCCTGTTCGTGTGTGGTCCGGAATACCTAAATTTAATCGCTCCCCATCATCCCATATACCGCCGCCCGTCTCATGCTGCCTTTTCACAGCAATGGCACGTGACTCGCAGCTTCCCCTATTTTCAGGCGGCTTTTGGGCAGGTGCCAGTCACTTGGGCGGTACGTCGGCGAGTCTTTGCTTCTCAAGTCCGATCCGGCTTCTGGTCCGAGCGTCTCAGAAGTACCAACTCAGCGCAGTTACTACTGCGTGGTACTTCTTCTCGACGCGTGAGATTCAAACCTTCTTCGAAAGTCCTGGACTGAAAACTCTGCACCCGCGAACATCAACGTCACCTCATCAAGCAGCGACAAGTCGGCCATCAATCCAAAACCAACAACGTCGACTTTTATCCCCCCAGACCGCAAAATTCAGCGTCGCATGACCACCTGTATGACTTGATCGACTTTTTTTTGCGGATTTTCCGCTGGCTTTCCGCCTTCGACCCCCCCTACCCACCCGCCATCATGTCTACCAGGAAAGTCAGAGTTAAGAAGTTGAGCGTCAAGACGCTTCTTCCTGTGCTCAGAGAGGATGATATCGACGCTGCAGAGAAGGAATCTTTGACCACCGAAACCCAAATCGCGACTGGTGTCGAAGCAGCCGAGGAAACAGTAAGCCACTACTCCCTCTTCATATTGCTGCCAGATATCACGTGACCCCCATGTGACACACCCCTTGGCACACCTCGGTGTATCCACTTTCTTACCTGCTGTCCGCCGTCGGCTATCCAGCCCTTATACTGACCTGGCGCCCTTAGGAATACCATCTCCAATCCATTCTCAAAGAGGCTGGTACTAGCAATGACCAAGAAATTCCTGTTCCGCCTCCTCAGGAGAGCCAGATCAACTATAATCTGCTATATCCCAGTCACTTCCAGCAGCCAACCTCTTACATTCGTTTCTCGCAGACTGTCGAGGAATGCATAGGAGTTTCCTATGACATGACAACAGAAGACGACGAATTTTTGAAGCAGTATAACTCCACCAAAAAGACCGTCGCCTCTCAACTGTCAGAGGATGACTTTGAACGTATCATGGAAGTCTTCGAGGAGACTGCCTCAGAACAGACCCCCTTCGCATCAATAGACAACACTGTCGTTGGCTATGATTTGATGGTCCCCTCACTTACCTCGCTTGGGGGCAACAAGCTCATGGCGCATGCCAAGCATGTCTATGAGCACTGGAAGTCGCGGCGGCAAGCGCTCGGCAACAAGCCCATCCATGCCAGCGTCAAGTTTGAGACGCACCAGGAGAGCGACGAGGCCGATCCCTATGTCTGCTTCAGACGTCGCGAGGCCAGACAGACGCGAAAGACGAGGCAGAGAGACGTCCAGAGCGCCGAGAAACTCAAACGACTTCGCAGAGAACTCGAGGATGGCCGGCAGCTCATCATCCAATCCTATGAGCGGGAGATGCTCAAACGTGAACTCCTCACCTTCGACCGTGCTATATTCGAGCAGAGGGCCAAGCTGAAGGAAATGAAGGTCAAGCTCGGCATCAAGACCGAGGACGAGGACCTCATCAACCACAAGGTATGCAACATCCCGCGGCCTAAGGACCCAGGAATAGGTGCTGACGGAGCACAGCCTCCCAAGAAGAAGCCTGTAGAAGCACCTGCTCTTCAAAAGCCGCCTGGCAGCCATCTTCGCATTGCTGTGCGTCCGGATGGACGGTCCATGGAGGCAGACCTCTTGCAGCTGGCGGATAAGCTTGCTGAAAAGGAGAATGAGTTGCGGGCGGATGTTGAAAGCAAGGTTCACAACCATAGAAAGTGGAACCAGAACCATGTGGATCTCACCAGAGATCCCCTATCGCCAGTCAGGGAACAGGGCATGGAGACTAGCTTCCGGCCAGCCAAGACTCAGTATCTCATGACGCCTCCGGCGTCCACATCATCCGATTCGGAAGCCATGGACGTCGACGATGAGACAGAACCGTTTGTCGATAGAGGCAACATGTCGGTGTTCCAGTTCAAGGCGGGAGGCAAGGAGAAGCCCCCCAGCAGCCAGCCAGCATACCGTCGTCGTATTGGGCGGCTAGGTCGTTTGTGGATCGACCGTCGGGGAATGACAACGCCGCCAAGAATGGAGGGCGAGGGGTATACTGATCGATGGAAGTATGACCAAGACGACGAGGATGAGACGCCTGTGTACGAGGTTGACCCATACGACACACGGGCGTTGAAGTTCCGGGCCACCATCCCATTGTCGCAGTACATCTATCAGCGCCGGCAGCTTCCGCACGAGGGCCTGGCCAACGGCCAGGCGCCTGCACAGGCAGCAGGAGTAGCTGGCAGCCGGCCGACTTTGCCGCAGACTCCGACACCACAGGCGCAAGTGGCACTGCAGCAGCAGCAGCAGCGGCACCCATCGCAGTCGTCGCCGCCAGCTCAAGTCGCACCCCCTCACATCGCGCCGCCTCAGGCGCCGCCAGCTCAGGCTGCTGCCTCATGAGAGATGGACGGACAGGCTGTCGAGACGAGAATCTCTGCTCATTGTGCCCGGATGACGTGTTGTATACCCCCATGGTGTTTGGTTGTCTTTTGGTTTTGTACAGAAGGCCTGGCAGCAGGTTGGACGGACGGGTCGGCATGGCGTTTTTGAGTTATGGTAGTTCCCATGTAGAGTATATGAATGTAAAAGCGGCACGGCGACGAGGAGTTGGGAGGGAGGCAGGCGGTCTGCCTAGACCAATGCAGTAGGCGAGGAAGATAGATCCCCTACCGTAATGAAGAAGATCAATGATGACCTTCCATGTTTGAGGCCATTGCCATTGCCATTGCCATCTTTATACAGGTGTTGGTTGAGTATGTATAGAGGCGGGGTGGCTGTCATTTCTCGCGCGGGCTCGGCTGATGCTTGTGGATGCAATGCTTGAATTCGGCCTGAGCGGTGATCAACGTCATGTGCTTTGGTCTGGAAGTCTCGAGACGTCGCCAGCCACTCCGCAGTGCGTGCTTGTGTGCAGCGAGCACAACAGAATATGGATATGTGATTAGAAGATTCTGGCGTCTTTGTGAGCGTCAGCCAGCCTGTGGTGGTGTAGAACGGGGATATGCTTTGTGAGGTGACTCGGAGAGTTTGCGACGAACAGGTGGTCTGGCCAGGCATTCTGCTGATATGGGTGACGACACCCTGGGTCGACTCCTGAATCTCGCGAAACCGTCTTCTTCGGAAAACTTGAGGAGAGAAGGCTGCGAAGGGGCAGTTCAGGGAGGCCTTATAGGTTGTAGAGAAGAAGGGAATTTGGAATGCCCGGTGGTGGTATGTCAGCAGACTGGGACCTTTGACTGTTCGACAGATCTGTGCCCGCAGATCCTCTCGGTGACCACAAGGGACCTGAAGTCTCGGGTGCGCTGTCGGTCGCCAGAAGGGAAAATAAGAAGGGCAGAGAGGAGCGCATGGCTGGGAAGAAACGGCACAGAAGAGGGGCGAGGGCATTGGAAAAGAGGAGTAGGCGAGTAAAGTAAGTAAGAGGAAGAATTGTGTAGTGAAGAAAGAGGAGAGCCCACTTCTTGTCGAGGCTTGCCGGATGGTGGGTGTGGGGATAACTGCGTTGCACCTCTGCCATACCCGGTGTACCTTGTATGGCCCGGCTTTTCACTCTCATTCGTGTGCTTTCCAGGTTCTGGCCGAAGTGGCAGCGTTTCCTATGCGCCCCTATTCAGGAGGAATTGAGATGGTCGATTCTTGGGAGGATCGGTTTCCCACGAGACGGCGTGAGCCTGGCGGCATTTGCCGGAGAGGTGAACGGGGGAGGAGAAGGTCAGCGCAGAGGAAGAAGGCTGGGCTGAGCTAAGCTAGGGTGGTCACGGTTGCGCAAAAGCCATCACAGGGCAGAAACGCTAAGGGTCCGGTGTGGGTAAGACGGTTGTGGCAGTTGTGCAGTTCTACATCCTGATGTGCGCTTCGGGGGAGGGCCCGGGCCAGCGCAGGGGACCAGTAATCGTAGATTACGATTGTGGTCCATAATTCTCTTATGGAATTGGAGGGGGGGCGCCTGCCACCAACGACTAACGTTGCTACCCCTCCTACGTCAACTTTTTTTTTTAGACGCCTCGGCCATTAGGCCCGCTCCTGTTGCGACAGCGCTGAGAGAGAGAGAGAGAGAGTCGAGATAGTGTACGGATCTCTTTGTATTGGAATACCCGGCGCGTGTACGTCTTGTTACCTATATACAGCAAGCTCGGTCATCGAGGACACATTGGCGAATAGGGAGGATTGAAGAGACCGGTGGGATTGATCTAGCTACAGACATAAGCGTAACGGGAGCCCCATCTCATGAGCACCAACACCATTCGTCCCCCAAAAAGACCCCACGATACGACCCTCAACGGCGAACTACCACCACCATCACCACCACCACAGCCTAAAATAATGGCCGAGTCCCCCTCCAAGCTGACGACAGCAACCATGTCCAAGAAGCGCGGCCTCCTCGCTCTTGGCTGCGAAGGCTCTGCCAACAAGCTCGGCATCGGCGTGATGCTCCACAACGGCGCCGAGTCCACGATCCTCTCCAACGTCCGGCACACCTTCGTCTCCCCGCCTGGGACGGGCTTCCTGCCGAAGGACACGGCCAAGCACCACCGCGCCCACTTCGTCCAGCTCGCCCGCCGCGCCCTCCGCGACGCCGGCGTCGCCCCCGCCGACCTAGACTGCGTCTGCTTTACAAAGGGCCCCGGTATGGGCGCGCCACTGACCTCGGTCGCCGTCGCCGCCCGCACCCTGAGCCTGCTGTGGGACAAGCCCCTCGTGGGCGTCAACCACTGCGTCGGCCATATCGAGATGGGCCGCACCATCACCGGCGCCCAGAACCCCGTCGTGTTGTACGTCAGCGGCGGCAACAGCCAGGTCATCGCCTACGCCGAGCAGCGGTACCGCATCTTCGGCGAGACCCTCGACATCGCCGTGGGCAATTGCCTTGACCGCTTCGCGCGTACCCTCGAGATCAGTAACGACCCGGCCCCGGGATACAACATCGAGCAGCTCGCCAAGCAGGGCCGCCAGTTGCTCGAGCTGCCGTACGCCGTCAAGGGCATGGACTGCTCCTTCTCGGGCATCCTGGCCTTCGCGGACATACTGGCGGCGCAGATGAAGGCGGCGCAGGAGAGGGGCGAGGAGACGTTCACGCCGGCGGACCTGTGCTTCTCGCTGCAGGAGACCGTGTTTGCGATGCTGGTCGAGATTACGGAGCGGGCCATGGCCCACGTCGGCAGCAACCAGGTGCTGATTGTGGGCGGCGTCGGCTGCAACGAGAGGTTGCAGGAGATGATGGGCGAGATGGCCAAGGAGAGGGGCGGCAGCGTGTACGCCACCGACGAGAGGTTCTGCATCGACAACGGCATTATGATCGCCCACGCCGGCCTGCTGGCATACGAGACGGGCTTCAGGACGCCGCTCGAGGACAGCTGGTGCACGCAGCGGTTTAGAACAGACGAGGTTCACATCAAATGGAGAGAATGAGGACCGTTGTCGGTCAATGCGGCGCATTCTGCCTGTTCAATCAAATTCATTGCCCCCGTGACTACGACAGGACATGTAAAACTCCCAAGGCTATCACTCTGTGGTGACCACCACTCATGCACGGTACATTACTCGGCGAACAGATCCCACAGACGCCCCCTCACGTGTCATCGGCTATTCGTCTGTTGTCGTAGGTTTATATATGATTGTCGTGACGTACTGTTTTGGAATGAGTGACGAACTGGGTAATAAGAAGGGGGGGGGGGGTTACCTTGTTTTTGTAGCGAGTCGTGGCCGAAACTGCCAGAATGTTGTTCTTAATACTACTGGTAGCGAGGTGGTTGAGCACAGTATGGTTGGGCATGTTGAGCACGCTGTTGTCGTCCTTCATGAGGACTGCAGCATTCAGGATGGGCTTGCCCAAGAAGCCGGGCAAGCTGGGAGGGGTCGGCAGCTTCTCGATAGCGGTTACCGCATACTGATACGCCGGGGAGTCTTCGGGTTGATCGAAATCCACCAGGTACTTGGGTATTTGCTGGAAGTACTGACTGGGCGACGGTACCTCCCTGCCTCTAGGGGGCTTGGGTTGCTCATCAGTCTGGGACCCAGACGTTTGGAGAGCGCCCTTGTCGACGGTAGCTGCTGTGGCGACGCCGTCCTTCCCAGGCTCAACGGGTGCCTTGGCTGGTAGGTCGTCTGCGCTGACTTCGATGAAGTTCACTAGGTTGTTTCCAAAGTCCACGGTTGTCGGCAAGTCGGGCGAGGTCTGCATGATCCCATCCACCAAGAATCTAATATGGTGTGTGCCCGGAAGGATGTGAATCGTCGCCGCAAACACGCCAGGCTGCCCCTCGCTGTCGAGCAACTTTTGTCAGCCCAGTTCATGGCAAACTCAGCCTGCGATGCTGTTGATATTGCCCGGCCCAGGCGATGTAGCCCGCGGTAGCTGGGATTTGAAGCCTTCAGGGAGCCACATGTGCAACGCGAGCAGCCGAGACTCATACGTTCAGAATGTAACTTACACAGGATGTAATCTATGCTTGCGGTTCCATTGGAAGATGGTTCCCGTAACGTAGACCTTGCCTCCTCCCTTGCGCCATTCAAGACGGGTCGGCACTGTGGGCCGCGTCTTGTCGACGATCAACTCCTCGTTATCTTCTTCTTCCGCAGTGTTCGTGCTCAGCGCCGACGACTTCCTAGTCATGCCATCCTCGAGGGTTTCCACCTCGGGAACACTGCCATCATTCGTGTCGGCGGGCGCGATTATGGGTGATCCGGGGGTGTGAATCTCCTCCTCGATAGGGAGCGGCATACGCGGCGGACGTGTCAAGTATGACATGTCGTTCACGCTGCTGTTCCCGACCAAGGCTGGTTCAATCATGTGGGCAGAGTAATGAGAACGGAGGGAGGAGGATTCGGTCGCGGCGGCGGCAGCAGCAGGGACGTTTACGGGCTTGCTAGGCGCATCGCGGACGATGTGCTTGGATTCGGGAGGCTTTGGTTGCGGGGCGGAATTACTCGAGTTCGACGAGGGAGAGCCGGTGGTGAAGTTTGAGATTGGAATGGACTGGAGGGGCTTGGGACCCTTTGTGATCGTGGAACCCTGAGCCTGGGTAAGGGAGGGTTCGGGCGGGGCAGCAACTCGCTCGGCAGAACGCGGCGGAATGATGTGTTTGGACTCCCTCTTGGGGGGGTGGTGGTGGTGGTGGTGGTGGTGATGGTGCTTGGGAGAGTCCTGCGACGAGACAGGTGTCGCGGACTTGGATGACGAGGGGTTGTTTCCCATTTTGTGTTGTTTCTTCTGCGTCCAGATTCGCTCCTGGAGTGGGACACGACAGCCTGGTCTCGCTGCGTGTGTATGGTCTGGGGGGGCAGGTGGTTCTGGGATCTGGCCAGACAGAGTCTAGGTTGTTTTTTCCCCTCCTCAGGTAAGCGATGGCGAGGTCCGGCGGACACGACAGCCGATGCGGGTGCGAGTTGGGATTCGGTAGCGGTGCAGGGAAAGGTGCGCGAGGGCGGCGCTGCCCAGATGGATGAGCGCAATGCAGCGATTCAGTCAGTGGTAGTCACGATCCCAGGGAAGGGGGGGGTCGGGTGTTGAGACCCAATATCCCCACGTCAGGCAAAGGGAGGTAGCTGCGACTGATCTTCGTGCGAGCCTGGTTAGGTAAGGCGCGATTGCACGACGATAGCGGGCGCGGGGTGTGCGAGTTTATTGTCGCATGCTCAGCGAGACAATCCAGGGCTATGCTGTACAATGAAGAAGGGTTCCCGATGTGATTGGGTCTTACGCATGAGGAAGGGCAGCCAAGCAAGATATCGCTACTAATGGGGTGACGATGCGTCTTTTGGGTGAGGTGACGTGGTGCGAAAATACAAGACTCGCTTTTTTGGAGATTGGATGAGAGGTCGGTTTAGTTCGACGACGGGCTAGAGGTTGAGAGAGAGGAGGAGCGTGTGGAGGGTAGTCGAGTCGACTGTTCCGGACGCCAGCGTTTGCGGGTTCGGCCCAGATAGAACGTGGCCGAAGTGAGATAAGCTGTACCTGAAAGATACTCCGTAACCCTTACTGCGGACCGCGGGGGAAATAAGTATTGGTGGACCTCCGCTTAGCCGATCAGCGAGTGACGCCAACTACCTACCTCCTAGCTGGTCGGTGCACGCACGTAAATTAGATGCTCCTAGGCCCGTCTGATACACTGCATACCTACTACCTACAGGCTAGCGACGGGGGGCGCGCTCCTTAACGAAGCTGAAGACCGAAGCTGGCCCTGCCTCCCAACTCTATACCAGCTGAAGCCAGCTAATTAATAACCTTAGCTCGCGTGAGCAGTCCTGTCGCTACATCAACAGCCCCCGGATTTCGGAGCTGGAATGCTGCAAGTGCACACCATAGGTACCTAGTCACTGCAGTTCCCACAGACCAGCAACTCCTCAACTTGACCACATCCCCATTCAGAACGGCAGTGTCCATCGACAGACGTCGTTCTCGATAACCGCGGAGCTCACTTACTCTCTTGATATGCTCTAAAGAAGTTAGGACAGGAACATTTCATCTCCAGGTACAGCTTACGTCGAGCTACCCCTGTCGCACATCTCAAATTCAGTCTCACTCACAACCGACTTCACGACACGACATGGCGTCGCTGTCGTATGCCTCGGGCATTTTTGCCATCGCTACATGGCCTGCGAAGATCGCATGGAAGCCCGTGGCCCTTTTTTTCAACATGATTCTCGTCTTGTTTTCTCCCATCATGCTCATGGCGTCCTATGCCATCGGATTGGGCCAGGCTTTGCTCGATTTCATAGCTAGCCTCCAGGTAAGCCGTCCATCCCTTGCAAGGCACTTCATCTACAACAGCGCTAATGCACTCACAGCCCCTTTACACTTTTGTAGGCTTCCTCCCCATCCATAACAGCTGGGCAGTTAACTCGCTCACATCCTCATCAGCTGGCGTGCGGCGCCTGTATCGGTATTTTGGCTGGTCTGACCTTGTCGTGTACGTCTGGTATAATCACCTCAGTCTTCGGCATGTATGACGACAGGTCGGGGTCTCTGTCTCCGACGCCAATGCCTTCAACGCCCTCGTCGGAGCGGCCAGGAACAGGCAAGACCGAAGACTCTTCGTCCTACGAGACGGACTGGCACATCCTCAACAAGCCGCCCCCGAAGAGGCGGAGACGGACATCGGGACTCTGGTCGCAAACAATTCACGAGGAGGACGATGATGATTCCGAGATTTAATCATGTGATTCGGGGGCTCTTTACGTATACGGTATGCAGCAGAGAGGGTGGCAATCTTTTACCTGGGAATCACTATCAAAATGCCAACCCTGTAAGGGAATATGCCTCCTGCCTTCCCCCCGCCCACCAAACGCCTGTCCCTGTGCTTCGCCGAGCTGCTCGCCCTGTCCTCCGATATAATGGGGCCTGGTGATATTGGCCGCAACTTCACCTGCGGTACATATCCCGGTCTCGGTCGCGCTCCCTTATCGGTGAGCGGCTGCGGCTTCTCGTCCGGCGGTCCCAATCCCGATCGTGCCACCTTTCGTCTCTGCTGTTGAGACGACGGTCGCGCGGAGGCCTGTCATCCCGGTGTCGAGACGCATCGTCCCTGTAACTCGGGATGTAAGTATCTACGTCGGGTGCCCTTCCTCCTCGACTCCTAGGTCGTCTGTCCCGATCTCTGTCCCGGAAAGCATCCCGTTCCATAGGCCCGCCGTTGACGTACTCGGGCGGGGGTGGCCTTGGCGGCAAGCCTCTGTCTCGTTGCCAGGCTGGTCTGCGCTCGTCCCCATTGCGGGGGACTCCAGGCAGGTTGGGGTTACGGTTACCATTCACGCCGTTGCGGCTGTTGTAGGCGTCGGCGTTGTTGAACCCGGCATTCGCGCCGTGTGCTTCAGGACCCATTCCCACCGTGCCCCCTTTTGGCGCAGGGGGCAGCTTCGCCTGGCGATCGTGAAACTTCCGTCTATCCAGTTCGTGGCTGTCTTCAAACGTCGGGAGGTCGCCTGGGTCGGCTGGCATGGGAGCCATTTTGAAGTACGGATGATTGAGGGCGTCACCGGCGTTGATGCGAGTTCTCCAGTCAAGTTTGAGGAGCTCCTTTAGCAAAGAAACGGCGCCAGTCCCATACTCTCTGAATCTGTTGGACAAGCTGCCGGGTCGGGGGCGCGGCGTAACGACTTCGGCACCGGGGAGCGTGTTGAACAATGGCATGCTTTCAGGTGTAGGTGATCCCATCAGATCCCAAATGATTTCAAGTTGGTGAGTGTCGCTCTCGCCTGCCAAAATCGGCTTGCCAACAAGCATTTCGCCAAAGACACAGCTATCGAATGGGTCAGTATTTCATGGCAAGAAACAGATGCACAGGCGCAAAACTTACCCGACACCCCAGACATCGATAGCGGTTGTGTATCTCTTTAAGTGAAGCAACAGCTCGGGAGGTCGGTACCATCTAGTGACGACCAGGCCGGTATACTCTCTTTTCCCCTCGCCTGCGCCATGGCCTGACTTTGGCGTCGGTCCTTCGTAGTGTCTTGCAAGACCAAAGTCGGCGATCTGGAGAATGCCCTTGTTGTTGATCAAAAGGTTGGCGGCCTTCATATCTCGGTGCAAAATATGGTTTTCGTGCAAGTACCGCAGCCCTTCAAGAAGCTGCAGCATGTAGCATTTGATTTGAGGCTCGGTGAAGTGAACAGAGGGGTTATCAAGAAGACCGGACAGATCGTGATCCATGTACGGGGTCGCCATGTACATGATGGGCCTTTTGCGCTTGTCGCCTGTGATAATCCGGGTCAGGAATTGTTGCTGGCGAGATGGGTTGTTGAGCATGAGCGACTTACTGGCTCTCTGAGGGTGCTCCACGGCCATGTCAACGAGCTGCAGGACGTTTTTGTGGGAGAGCAGCTTCAGAAGTTTGATTTCGCGCAGTGCCGTGATGGGGAACTATCGCCCGTCAGTTGATCGCCTCCGGGTGTTCAGGATTGATGTCACACGTACGCCATCCTTTTCGTGATGCATGATGATTTTCTTGAGAGCTACATGGGCGTTCGTCTTGCGAGATCGGGCGCGATGGACCTCACTGCAGGCTGCCGATCAGTATGATGACTAGGAACGCGGTGGCTGCAAGCGAACTTACCCAAAAGTACCCTCACCCAACTTCCCGAGGAGCTCGTAGTCGGTGATTCGCGAGCATCCCTGGAAGCTCGTTTTAGGGCGTTGATGCTGTATCGCAAATGTCCGAGGCGAGACGCTGCCGTTGTGTGCGCTAGAATCCATGATGGCTGCGAAGCGCAGCGAGATGCGCCTTCGGCGATGGAGCTTGGCTCGCTCGATCGAAGCTTCTGGCGGAGGTATGAGACTAAGAGCGATGGGCGGCTAAACGGGTTGCATTGCTATTGAATCACCAACGTATAATATAGCAGTCTATCTTGGATGGGCGCTGTAGCTGTTTCTGTGGTGGTAAATGAGCAGGTTGTTTGTAGCAGTAGTTGTTGTTCGAAGACGGGTTGATGTCTGGGCGGTGTCTGTGGCAGAATCCCAATAAGTTCCAGATTGGAGATGTGATGCCGTGGTTAGAACCCAAAAAACCGCGGAAAATCCCTGGTCCTGCGCGGTGGGTCCTTCCGCTGGGAGACGGAGGCTCTTGGATCTCCGGGAGTGTTTATAGGTAGGTACGTACTCCGCACGTGCGTCATCGTCTGAAGGATAGACTCCGTCAAGCAACTCAAATTATTGCATAGAGACTGATTCAGCTTGCCTTCCAGCAACCGCCAGCGTTTTGTCCCGACCAACAAACACCAAAGCAAACCTGGCACAGCGGGGACATTAGCTTTGGTTATGGGGACATACTTGGTCCATACACCACATCGTCCGGCTTATGGTCAGCGACTCCTCCTTCATCGCTGTCTAGACCGGCCATGCCCGGCTTTTGAAGACGGTCACGCTGCGGTCATGGTCGTTCTGTTACTTAATTATTACCCCTCCAAAATTCTGCCCGCCATCCGCTATCGGCCTTTGTCCCCCCCCTTCCCGCCCACGATACTTGAGCTGTCGCCAGCTTCTATACCCTTCTCTGCCTCATCACGATAAGGCGTTCCCTTGAAAGTGCGAGGGGTATCGTTGGTATTTGCCCACATTCCCATGTCTTTCCTTATCTGGCACCTGGTTCTTGGGGTCAGACACAGGACAGGCACGCATTAAACTAATGTCAGGCTCTGGCAAGGTTCCGCCAGACCGTTGCCGTATACCGGACTCTTCTAAGTTCCCTTTTTTTTTCCCTCACTTGCTTTGTCACAAATGACTTATTGACTCGCCATTCGTCTCCACTCGCGTGCTTTCGCCTTCCATTGCTAGCCGCTGTTGATTGCAAGTTCTTGTAACTAGTTCGTCTCCATTAGACAAGATTTACAAAATTTTGCACAGCCCGTGACTTTAGCCAACTGTTGTCGCCTTGCTCTTCATACAAAGACTTCCTGCCCCTCTGTTTTACCCCGTGCCCTTCGTCGTATCTGTGGAGGCTTTTATATCCGATAACTCCCAGCTCTCAACTCTCAACTTCAACGTTTACCCTTCTGGCTTTCTGTCATCTCCCTGACGAAACTCACCATTGGCGTCCCGCAATCGACACGCGCAATGGCTTTCGAACCCACCGCCGAGCGGCTCCTGCCAACATCTAATTACCCGGAATCTCGAGTTCTCATTATCATGACGGGTGGAACCATATGCATGCAACCTACCGCTGACGGACTCAAACCTATTGGAGGTTTCTTGGAGAATGCAATGGCCCCGCGCCCCTCGTTCAATGACAAGTCGTCGCCTTCAGGTATGTCTTGCTTGAGAGTACCATCCACCGAAAGTGATGAAAAATATCGCGAAAATGGACATGGACAATGACCAAGGTTTCACCGAGCCAAGAATTCATATGCTTCGAACCCAAGAGTTTCCGTCGTATTGGAGAGGCACCTCACAGCTTTCATGCGACTCAAATGGCCAAGCTTTTACCAACACACCATGTTGGGATTTGCTAACAAAGTCCAGTCCAGCTTGAAGCCATCAAGAGCGGCCAAAAAGTCGTGCTTGACAGTTTGAGAACACCACCAAGCGCCTACTCCCGCCACATTCGCTACGGTGTGCTGGAGTTCAGCCCTCTGCTGGATTCAAGCTCCATCTCAGCCGAGGGCTGGACCGAGATCGCCCAGACTATCCGGGAGAACTACCGCCTCTTTGACGGGTTTGTCGTTTTACACGGGACCGATTCTCTGTCGTATACGGCCTCAGCTCTTTCTTTCATGCTCTCTGACCTGGGCAAGCCTGTCATCCTCACAGGCTCCCAGGCCTCCATCTTCGCCCTCCAGTCGGACGCCGTCGACAATCTCCTGGGCTCGCTCATCATCGCAGGAACCTTTGTCATCCCCGAGGTCGGTCTGTTCTTCCACCACAAGCTGTTCCGCGGCAACAGAACCAGCAAGGTTTCGTCCGCCGCTTTTGAGGCCTTTGCCAGCCCCAACTGTGAGCCCCTGGCCAAGGTCAACGGGCTGGGTATTGATGTCAACTGGCCCATCGTGTTGAGGCCCACCAGAATTGCCGAGCTTCAGGTCACAAATCACCTCGACACCGCCCACGTCGCTTGTCTTCGAGTCTTTCCCGGGATCCGGCCAGAGATGCTTGATTCGGTTCTGCGCGTCCCCGACCTGCGCGGTCTCATCCTTGAGACCTTCGGCATGGGCAACGCTCCTAGCGGCATCGACGGAAGCTTGACCAAGGTCATCAAGGCTGCTGTCGACCGCGGCGTCATCGTCGTCAACGTCAGCCAGTGCATGAGCGGTTTCGTTTCCCCCGTCTACGGCCCCGGAACGGAACTCGGCCGCGCCGGCGTCATCTTCGGCCTCGACCTCACTGCCGAAGCGGCCCTAACCAAGCTGTCGTATCTGCTCGCCATTCCGAACCTCTCGACCGCCGAGGTCAGCGCGCGGATGTCGCAGTCGCTGCGCGGCGAAATGACCGAAATGGCACTCCCGGTATTTTCGCACCCATCTGGCTCACTCGACTCGGTCGTAGCCCGGCTAACGGCCTCAGAATCGGCATTTACCGTCCTCGGTTACGCCATACGGAATGGCGATGTCCGGGCGGTGAGGGACATCCTCGACAACGACGGCCAGCGCGAGCTCCTGAAGATGGCCGACTACGCCGGCAACACGGCCGTCCACCTGGCCGCCGTCGGTCCCGACCTCGAGATCCTGCGCGAGCTGCTGACGAGGGGAGCCAGCGTGCACGCGCGGAACCGCGCCAACAACACGCCGCTCTACCTGGCGGAGAAGACAGGAAAGGAGGAGTGTGTGCGGCTGCTGAAGGAAACGGGAGCGCACTTGTGGCAGGAAGAGGAGGCTATCTTAGGCTCCGCCCAAGCATCTGCATCTGCATCGTGAGGAGTTCAAAAGTAGGAGACTGGAAAAACTTGTCATTTGGTCATTATCTTGCGGGCGTTTCTAAGGGTCCATGTTCAGAGGTAGGGTCCAGCGATAAGAAAGCAAGATGTTTCAACGTGTTCTTGTTCAAATCAAATTGCAGTTGATGCTCTGGTCCATCTGGGGTGATGCAGACAGCGTCCCGGATGGCCCTCCAGAGAGTATGTTGGTTACGGCGAAGGCGGAACAGAAGATGGCGATATCCTCACAGACCTTCACTTGCATTGTCACCAGTTGAGTAAGCTATCTTCACCTACAGGGCTTATCCTTTAAACTGTTTCCAACTTACTGCGCTATCAGCCTGTCACAAGGCCAGCGTAAAAAGAGACCTTAATACTGCCACACGATACCGCTTTCCTGCGCGATATTGCTTCACGCGCCTGGAAGCAACCTAGCATATAAGTAGAAGCACCTTGTAGTGGATTCACCTTAATAGAAACAAGCCACTTTGAACCCTTTGAATCACCCCCCCTGAGAAATGCTGCATCGTGATACAGTCTACTTTAGGAACTCGACCTTTCAGCTCTGGTGAGGTGAAGGGAGTTTGAAGGACCAACGGTCTAGGGTGGAACTCGAAGCTTGGATTCGGCGTCTGAAAGTTCGGAGTTTCGTGCACTGGCGACTCTACATAATGCTACTTGCCGCTCGTTGATACTGTGCAACCTAATTTGGATACTTTTGCTGCCTTCTCGCAGTCTTTGTGGACACGACCAAGAAGAGGGAGTCACTTTTCCAACCCTTTTCGTAGATATTCCTCACAAGGACTCTTGTTGCGACGTCATACTTCCTTTCCCAAGGTCACGTCTCTGGTCGCCTTCTCGTAAATTACTCCATATATCCCAGCGAAGAAATAGAGATGTTGGATTTCTTGAGCTGCAGCCACTTGCTTGGATTAGGATTGTCAAGGGTGCCGATAGGCGTCGTGTAAGGCGGTTCATACGGTGCGAGCGGTGTCCGGGGTACTGGGTCGGCCCCACAGTCGATCGGCGCCGTAGCTCTACTCAAAAATTTGGGACATTTTTCCCATTTGCATCTGCAACCGAAAGCTTCACCAATCGTCATTGACTCAACGCCTCACCCTCCCCGACACCACCCACCCCCAGGCTCGGAAACCGCTCCGACGATCGAAAATTTCGGGATCACGAAAATACACTACCGGAACTCAGTCTCCTTGACGGAAACCCCCTTCGTCCCGCCCCATCCGACCGAATATCGCAACTCCCCCCCGATCACCAAGAAATTGAAACAAAAATGTCCGATTCAACACAACCTACGGGGTCCTCCCCGGCCCTCCCACAGACACCTCCCCTCATCCACAACACCGCCATCGCGGCCTCGATAGCCTGTCCCCTCATCATGCTGCTGCCTCCGCGGCGAGTCGACTGGCGCTTCTTCATGCTCACGACAGGCTTCTCGGCCTCGACGAACCAGCTCGTCTACGACTGGACGGGTCAGTCCATCTACCAGCGCGTGCAGTCGCGCTTCGCGCGCATGTTCCCCACGGCACTGCCCGAGCAGGCCCAGCGCACCAAGCAGCTCCTCCGCGAGGAGCGCATGCGCCGCGAGGGGCTGACGGAGGAGCAGATGCGTGCCCTTGAGTACAAGAAGCGCAACCTCGCGCAGCGTTTGTGGTACGGCAACGAGCCCGAGGACTGGGACGCCAAGAGGGGCGCCGAGCACGCAAAGGCGCTGGCTGAAGGTAAGGGGTTGGGCGATCTGATCATGGAGCAGGTCGCCGAGGTCTGGAGCAGCGCGAAGAAGGACGAGAGCAAGAGGGAGGGCGGGGACGATAATGAAAAGAAGGCGTAAGGGGCCAGGGGACCGAGGGCCGCAGGACGATGTCGTGTAGGATTACCAAAACAGGAGATCGAAGCCTGACCGTCACCAGCGCCTGCGGCGGTTGGGACGCAGTCACACTTGGCGTTCGGGAAGAGAGAGGCCGGGAGGCATCTCTGGTTGATTGACCATCTCCCCGAGGCATTGTACATTACTGTTTTACCCGAGCATTGTAAACACACAAACCAACACTGCACGGTTTGGACGGGGTCAAAAGACGTAAATTATTTTCGTTACGAGATGCTGAATGCTTCTGCTCAGACTATATACTTTTTTTTTTGAATGTTTCAATCCCCCACCTTTGCATTTCCCGCTAGACGCCAATATGCAGTATTTTATCTTTCGCTTCGTCTTTCCCCCCCTCCTCCACGCCCTCATGCCCATTATTCCTCACGACGCCTGAGTCCTTGCCGATGTCGGCGGACCGTCGAGCCACAGTTCGGCCAGCTTCGCCCCTAGCTGCCTTCCTGCCGGGCTCGTAGGGCCTGTTTTAATTTCTGCTTCTTTATCTGCTTCTGCTTCTCGTAATTGTTGATATTGTGTCCTGTGAGAAGCTTACCCTTTGCATTGGACCGAGCCGAATCTTTCTTAGCCGCCTTCTTGGCCGCGCGCGCCTCAGCTCTCTCGTCGAACTGTTTCGTCCAAGCCGACAGTAGGGCGTCCACCTCGGCCTGGCGGTCGTCCGAGTCGACCGCGACCCCGAGCTCCTTCTTGATAGCCAGCCGCCGGTTCTCAATCTGCATTAACCGCCGCCGCGCGGCGCGGTTGAGGCCCTGGTGTTGCGAGTCGGCCCCGCTGACCGAGCTGGGTGCGTTCGATGTGGTGTCGCCCGCCACGGATGTGTTTTTGGCCTCAAACTTGGTGGGTTTTACGTCGATTACGAATGGGCGCGGCTTAGCGTCCGTCGCAGGTGCCACAGCTGAGGAGTTGGGCTCGCTGGGGGCCTCTGTCTCTGCTGCCGGAGCCTCTGAGGCATTCTCTTTGGCCTTCCCGTCCGTTTCCTCGGCATTGCCCGCCTTCTTGGGGGCCTTCTTCTCCGTCTTCTCTCTTCTTGACTTTTTCTCCTGGCTGGTCTTTGTAGGCGACGCGGGCTCGGAATCGGGGTTCGGTGTACTGGCAAGCGAGGAAATCTGTGAGCTCCCTTGCGCTGCGAGCTCCTCACGTCTCTGTTTTCTCCGCGCAGCGCGTTCGGCTCGCGCAGCGGCGGCAGCCTGTCTCTTTTCGGCCGGGGTTGGGGGCACATCCACATCCATGGCGTCGGTCGACTTCACAACATCAGCCTGCTTTTGGTGGGGTTAGAATGGCGGGCAGTCGAGAGACTCGGGGGGGAGTCAGGCAAACCGTAGGTGCAGTGAGCTTGGCGCCGCCGTCCTCCACGTCAGAGTCGGATTCAGCTTCGTAGGTCTTCCTGCCCATTGTCCAAAGGTTTGTGGACTTTGTTGTTTGCTCGTCTGTGGGCAATTTCGTCACGCAATGAAGAAATAGAGAAAACCTGCCATGCGTGAACATTGGCTACCAGGTAATTACAGCTACTCCCCAAGCGAGGGGAAAAAAAAAAAAAGTACATTTACTTGGGTCAGGGGTCTTGTTTATCTTATCTTCATGTGACACGCATGCCGTTACAACGGCCGACACATTCAGAGCTGGTTGCGGAGTTCGGTGGTATGGCCCCTGCTGTCCAACGGCGCACGGGCGGGAAACTTCTACCCGACCTTCCGGCTCCTTCGGTATGTCACGACGGGTAGGGCTGTTCAAGGTCCCCGAACAATGCCGTAAAACGCTTGCTTTTGAAGACCAGTGAGGTAGGTGTTCAAAATTGTCAGCACCGTGCAGGTGGGAAAAATTAGGGAGGGTAGGAGATGAAGACTCTTGTGCAGTACTGAGTACGTCATCTCGCGAACTCGGACGAGTTCTCGTGTCTCGTGTGGTGGAGGTGGAGTGGCTGGCGGCCGAGCCACCAGTTGTCGTCAGTGCTCCAGGCCTGCACGCACCTGTCGGTGGGGTGGGCTGACGGCCTGGGCGGATGCGGTCTGCGGTCATCTGTGTGTGTCTCTCAGCTGACGGGAGAAGGTTGACGGAAAACAATGTCTCTTACAGCCTTAGGTCTCGCTCTTGGTTTGTCATATCTAACCATCCTTGGGTCTCCGTCAATTAAGTTCTATCCAAGTTAATTTTTGGAATATGAGAAGGGGCCACGTGAAATGGATCAGGTAGGATCGCCCAGAGGCGGACGGAGATGCGATGAACCCTATTTGATACGAGATATTTGGTGCAGGGCGCTCGCAACATCGCGGGTGCCGCGAATTCCACATTCCGGTCTTAAGACTCCATCGACAAGGTACAACTGCACCGAACATGTCAGTCAGGAATCGCAGATGCCCGGAATCCCGGAATCCTCGCGCTATGAAGTAGCTCTGAGAAAAGGCGAAGGAAAGTTGAAGGTTCTATATGGCATAGACAGGTCCATGTCGAACAGCGGCGTGCCCAGGGATGGGATGATGAAATGGAACGAACACCTCTAGGTGTTGTTGCTCACGCAACGCCTTACACTAGAATCGCCGAGATTTCAAGGGCCATGACTCCTAGAGGGCATGGATGATGGCACCCGCAAGCTTGCAGGTGCTGCATGGATCGGCAATCGGTCGAAAGCCGGCACAATGCACTAGGGGGTACATACTGAGTATAACATTCCATCATAACCTACATGGCTACTTCTGGCTTGTGGTTGGGATTTGGAGTCGCGGACACAGTTGGCAATCAATCCTACTTGGATCCGCATATGAAGCGAGACAAATTGCCGTTTGTTAGGCATGCGTGCCGGATCCGCAAAGAAACAATCGGATAAGAGCAGCTCCAGTGAAAGAAAGGGTACCTACCTAGGCACCTAGGTAGGCAAGTGTGCAAGTGCAGCAGGCGGCGCTACGCTGGGTCGGCAGACTGGTTGGTTACGCAAGTCTCTGAAACCTGTGTGCCCCACACTTCCAAACATAGCACAGCTGGAGACGCAGAGTTGGATGTGCATGCCGGCTTGTTGGCCAGTACAAGAGGGCTGCAGCAGGAGAAAGAGCCAGCCGTGTGTGGATGCTTGCTTCCTTCCGACCTGTAGGAAGGCCATGCGCTGAGTAGCGGTGATCAACGCTGCCACTTTCATCGTCCTCAAGGAAAGAAGAGGAGGCTGGCAATGCTGACACAGCCTCAAAACCGGGACTACTGCAAGCCTACTGCACCCTGCTCAGGCTCTCCCGTTTGGTGGTTGCGCCCTTGTGCAGCATGTATCCTCGCTCCCGTCATTGGCATCCACATCCCCACGCATTCATAGGCCACCCCCCCCCCTCCGAGTCTGTGAGGGGCGGGCAGTGTTTGAGGTTCCAGATGGTCCAGTAGAGATCCCTATTCGTACACAGTATCGTGTAAGGGTAGTACGGACGAAGTCCCCATGCTCGTTGTTCCAACCAACCACCAGTCACTTTGGGCACTCACTTGGCAATAAGAGTGCAAGTACCTGTTCCAGCCTGAATACAAGACGGGGAACGCTTGGGTTCGAAAGCAGGGGCGTTTAAAACAAATAAACCTTCTCACATCCCCCCTTCAGGGCGTTGGAACGTGCCCTGCTCTTTCCACTACATTCATCCCTCGACCAACATACCGTTGACGCGCACCTAGCAATACTCCCTTCACTCGTTGTTCTATAATCGTTCCAACCTAGCTGCCACCAGTCATCAGGCAGACGAACCTTGGGCGCCTCAACACTCGGCATCCCCCGTCTTTTCCCCTACTGACTGGCACGGCCATCCGAAGTGGTACAGCTTGGATTGCGCACAGGCATCTTCAAGTCCGCTAACCCATCATCCACCTCGCCTACCCGCACTGAAGTTAACCTACAGTCGCCTCGCGACATCTCACTCAGTCCGTCCGGAAAGCGCACCATCAGCCCGGTCAAATAGAGACGGTTAGAGCGTGAGGTCGGCTAGTCGGAAGTAATTTGCTTGGTACGGCCCACCGCGCGCGCCCACGGATACACGGATACCTCCCACTTCCAGCTCCACCTAGCCGTCGATTCACCTGGCACAGCTCGTCGAACAAATACCCACGACCCCCCAACCACAAACACTCCCACACCTCTATCAACCTCCCGCTGTCACATTTCTCCGCGTTTTATCCCATTCCGGTACCTGAACCATTTCCCAACTCGCACTAGTCCGATTCGCTTCACTTCAGTCCAGTGACTCCAGTCCGCCCGACTCTTCAAGCGAAATTCGACCCCGAGAAAGGAGGAAGAAAAGGAAAGCGAAGAAAAGAGGACAACAAGGCCATCCACATTACCGTTCCCCCGGCCTGATCTAATCCTATTTCCTTTCGTGATTGGCATTTTCAATACCCACCACATCATGACTTCCAACGACTACTACCACGGCAGCAAACCGCCATCAGGAGCGACTCCCTCGCCTGCTCCCTACTACGGCGGCGCATACAACAACAACAATATCCCTTCCAACAGCTCCACCCCTGCGCCTCCCTACAGCTCAATACCGAACGCGCCCGGTGCCAGCCAACCGCCACCGCGCCAAAACACCGTGTCTCCCTTCGAAACTGTCTTTGACGATCACATTTACCCAGTAGACTCGACACAGGACGGATTCCGGCACAACGGCCACAGCCAGGGCCCCCAGAGCCTGAACAACATGAACAGCGTCTACACTGGCCACGGCCAAACGCCCTACAGCATGCACGATGTTCATCAGTCAAATCCCTACGCGCAGCAGGACACCGGCTACTATGGCCACTCTTCCATTTCTCCCGATCCCAGCAGACCGAACGTGGCCGACGATATTCCTCTGCAGAGCCGGCAGCCGACGCAGTCGCAAAAGGACGTTGAATTGAACGACACCGACCACGTCTACGACGCCCCTCAGGGATCTCGACGCTCCAAGAATCAGCGCGACAACAAGAAGAAGGTCGGCTTCGGTCAGCTGGGCATGTTTGGCGCCGACAGGAAGGGTATCCCGTGGGTTGTTTACATTTTCACCCTGATACAGACTGCAGTCTTTATCGCTGAGATTGTCAAGAATGGTAAGCAGACCGCAAAATGCCACGGGTGCAAAACTGCATGCTGACTTGCCCCAGCTCAACTGACGGGCTCACCGATCATGACGAAGCCCTCCTTCAACCCCATGATCGGACCCTCGACTTACGTGATGATCAATATGGGCGCACGATACGTTGCCTGCATGCACAATGTCAAGGGCATACAAGATCTGGGTCAGCCCATTACCTGGCCTTGCCCGAACTCGACCTCGAACGATGCCAGCAACCCTTCGAACCAGTGTAGCTTGGGCGAGTTGTGCGGCTTTGGTGGCGTGCCAGAGCCTACCTACACCGACATCAATCAGTCGCCGGAACCCAACCAGTGGTTCCGTTTCATCACGCCCATTTTCTTGCACGCAGGTCTCATCCACATTGGGTTCAACTTGCTTCTGCAGATGACGATAGGGAAAGAGATGGAGATAGCCATCGGTTCGATCCGGTTCTTTTTGGTGTACTTGAGCGCCGGTATCTTTGGTAACGTCATGGGAGCAAACTATGCCGGCGTCATGGCCGCATCGACCGGTGCTTCAGGCGCGCTCTTTGGTATCATCGCTCTTACTCTGCTCGACCTCTTGTACTCGTGGAAAGACCGGCGCAGCCCTGTCAAGGATTTGATGTTCATCATGTTGGACGTCGTCATATCCTTTGTCTTGGGACTCCTGCCGGGTCTGGATAACTTCGCCCACATCGGCGGTTTCTTGATGGGCCTGGCGCTTGGTGTCTGTGTTCTGCATTCTCCCAATTCCCTGAGACGCAGAATGGGAGCCGAAGACCCGTCCTACGCATCAATGCAGCTCAACCCTAACCAAGGCCCGCCCCCGTTCCTGAAGAATCCAGTCGGGTTTTTCAAGGGCCGGAAGCCACTCTGGTGGGCTTGGTGGCTGGTTAGAGCCGGTTTTTTGCTGACTGTCATCATCGTATTCATTGTCTTGCTCAACAACTTCTACATCTACCACAACACTTGCAGCTGGTGCAAGTACCTCAGTTGTATTGTAAGTGTCATTTAATCGACCCTTGGCGACAATCTGCTAACCCAGTAACAGCCCGTCAACAACTGGTGCGAGCTTGATAGCCTCAGGATCACGAAATCTTAAAGGGTCGATGTCATTAGACAATCAACCGCACTTGTAATGCTTGGGTCACATTTTTTCTTAACAAGGGGGATTTTCTGGGTTGCATTGCTCAGCGACGGCGTCTGGTTCAAGATGGGTATTTTATGAAAGGGAATATGTCTACCAGCCTATTCCAGAGACAGACTGCTCCGAACGAGCCATACACAAAACGGCAAGGAGGGTGGCATCATGCTTGTACTTGATGACAGCCGACAGACTAGTAGTCTAGGTTACAGCAAATCATAGCAACGTCGTTGGACGTGTTGATGCGACGCTGCCTTGGCTACCCCACAGATCATTCGATGGGCCGAAGGAAATTACGTATTCAAAACTCGGCCGATCCTAATGGGATTTAAATAAGCATAGTATTTCCCGAAGGCAGTTTTGCTTTTATCCAATCGAGTATACGAATGTGAACCTGCCGTCACGGTAGGACCCCTCAGACTCTGTTCGAAGGGCCCTTCACCAAGGTTGCTCAACCACGCCAAAACATGTATTTTATTGCTGTAGGTGACATCTTTATCCAGCCCAAGGCCTCTGTTAACAATCCCTTGATGATTTCCTATTTGCATGGCTTAGCTGAGCGGTCCCGACCGGCCGCCGTTGATGCCTCATAAGACTGGATATCTGAGGAAGGGCCAAAGAGCACATCATTTTGTAATCCCTGCTGTTTGCAGCTACGAAACAGTGCTAACTGATAGATATGTCCTAGTTCTAGTTGATAAACCTCTCTTGAGAGGTCAAGAATTGGCAAGCTGCACGTTGTCAAGTCACAACATACACAAGGAAAACACATGTCGTTATCATTTTTGACCTCCATAGACAACTGACGAAGGGTAATTTAATGATCCAAGGTGTGTGCATGGATGTGGATGTCTCGATTGTCCTAGAGGCGCCTTTGTTACAAAACGGGATTCGTTGCATTTAGCCACCATGTAATGAGTTTCATGGATGGCCGATCTGCTTTAAACCGTAGACCCAACAGCGATAGTGCACCACACGAGGTGCTTAAAGGTGGGGAAAGAGGTCGCGTTCTTCGCTCCTTAGTCATCATACCGCGCGCCCCCCGTTCTCAATAATTAGTAAGAGTGGATCTTTCACGTCACGTCGAGCTGCGGCGCGTCGCGAAATCCACCTTAATTGATTTGCACAGGTCCCCTCTCGTAGCAACAACCTAACAACACTCCCCCGACCTACTCTATTTACTATGTGATCTGGCTGATTCCCTCTGCCCAACTTCACAGCAAACGCCTCCATATAGCCACAATGGCTACAGTTCTCCCCCAGAAGCGGGTGCTTGGAGAGACACCAAGCACCCGTCGCAACATCACGTCGACGCCGTCATCCCTCAAGAAGCGCAAAGTCGAAGGCTTCTCATCCTCGCCTGCACGCCCCTTCGGGTCCCAGAGGGACGCCAAGGGCCTCCCGGGCTCTAGTCAACCAAAGAGCGCCTTCGAATCCGAAGTTCTCGAGAAACTGAGCCAGGATATTGCCGACCGCAAGCAGAACAATACCGAGAAGGATCAGGCATGGGAGCGGCCTCCCCTCGTGGACTTCGACCCAGCAAGAGACAATCTCACCTTCCAGCAAATCGAGGCTGAAGAAGGTAGCCTACATGGCGGCCGTGCTACAGTAAAGCTATTCGGTGTCACTGAGAAGGGCCACTCGGTGATGCTGCATGTTACAGACTTCAAACATTACCTGTACGTTGCCGCCCCGGTGGCGTTCCGGCCAGAAGACTGCAATGCCTTCAAGGCCTACCTCGAATCACAAGTGGCGCAACACCAGCCATGCATTCACTCAGTTGCTTTCCTCATGAGGGAAAACATTTATGGTTTTCAAGGAAACGTCAAAAGTCCCTACTTGAAGATCACAGTCATGGACCCCAAGTTCATCAGCAGGGTCAGGACAACGATCGAGTCGGGCAATGCCAACTGGAAGGGAATGTGGAAGGGCATGGATGGTGGCGTCATGACGTTCGACAACATTCAATATGTCCTTCGTTTCATGGTAGACTGCAAAGTATGGCTTTTCCCTTTCCTCCCGTGTTTGGTTAATGAAGCTAACTTTGCATTCATAAGATCTTCGGCATGTCCTGGGTTGAAGCTCCCGCGACGAAGTATCAAGTCTTGCCTCAGTCACAACGCCAATCGAACTGCCAAATAGAAGCCGAAATCAACCATCTTGACTTGATTGCTCATAAGCCAGTGGGAGAGTGGTCTAAGATGGCCCCCTTGAGAATCATGTCCTTCGATATCGAGTGCGCCGGACGCAAGGGTATCTTTCCCGAGGCAACATACGACCCTGTCATTCAGATTGCCAACGTCGTAACAAGATACGGAGAGAAAAAGCCGTTCGTGCGGAACGTGTTCTGCCTGGATACCACCAGTCCTATTGTCGCCACGCAGATCCTGGACTTCGACAAGGAGGAGAATATGCTCAGCGAGTGGCAGAAGTTTCTTATCAAGGTTGACCCAGACATCCTCATCGGGTACAACATTGCCAATTTCGATTTCCCCTACCTTCTCGACAGAGCCAAACACCTCAAGGTTCCGGGCTTCGAGTACTGGTCTCGTATTCCGAGCATGCCCTCCAGAGCCAAGGAGACGAACTTCTCCAGCAAGCAGATGGGCAACCGCGACAGCAAAGCCACAAACACCAATGGACGCCTCCAGCTCGACTTGCTGCAGCTTGTCCAGCGCGACTACCAGCTTCGCAGTTACACACTCAACTCTGTGTGCTCGCAATTCTTGGGAGAACAGAAGGAAGACGTCCACCACACAATGATTACAGAGTTGTTCAACGGAACCCCTGAATCACGTCGACGTCTCGCGCTGTATTGTTTGAAGGACGCCTACCTCCCGCAGCGGTTGATGGATAAGCTGTCTTGTCTCGAAAACTACACGGAAATGGCCAGGGTCACTGGTATCCCCTTCAATCTCCTGCTGTCCAGAGGTCAGCAAGTCAAGTTCATCAGTCAGCTGTTTCGTAAAGCCCTTGAGCAGAAGCTCGTCATCCCCAACATGAGACCTGAGGGCAGCGATGAACAGTACGAAGGTGCCACGGTCATTGAGCCGACTCGAGGATACTATGACGTGCCCATTGCAACCCTCGATTTCGCTTCTCTGTATCCCAGTATCATGCAGGCCCACAACCTTTGCTATACGACATTGGTCAACAAGAAGGCGATTGAGAAGTTCCAGCTGAAGAAGGATGATGACTATATCGTCACACCGAACGGCGATACATTTGTTACCGCCAAGAAGCGCAAGGGTCTCCTGGCTCAGATTCTCGAAGAACTGCTGGCAGCCAGAAAACAGGCCAAGCGCGAGCTCGCCATGGAAACAGATCCTTTCAAGAAGGCCGTGCTCAACGGTCGACAATTAGCTTTGAAGATCAGTGCAAACTCCGTTTACGGACTGACGGGTGCAACAACGGGAAAGCTGCCCTGTCTTGAGATCGCCAGTAGTACAACAAGTTTTGGCCGACAGATGATTATGAAGACGAAGGAAGAGGTGGAGAAGAAGTACTGCATCGCCAATGGATACTCCCACGACGCGCAGGTCATCTACGGTGACACTGACTCCGTCATGGTTAAGTTCGGCACCAACGACCTGCGCGAGGCGATGAAGCTGGGCGAAGAAGCCGCAAACTACGTGTCTTCAAAGTTTGTCAAGCCCATCAAGTTGGAATTCGAGAAAGTGTACTACCCTTACCTTCTCATCAACAAGAAACGATATGCCGGTCTGTACTGGACCAAGCCGGAGAAGTACGACAAGATGGACACGAAGGGTATCGAGACTGTGCGACGAGACAACTGTCTTCTTGTGCAGACCGTCATTGAGAAGGTGCTTCGCATGATCCTGATCGACCAAGATGTCCAAGGCGCCCAAGAGTAAGTCGGATCGCCCCCCCCCGGCACCAATAATGCACACACTGACCCTTTCTAGCTACGTCAAGGACACCATCGCAGACCTTTTGCAGAACAAGGTGGACATGTCGAAGCTCGTCATCACAAAGGCACTTACCAAGGACGACTACGCCGCCAAGCAAGCTCACGTGGAACTTGCACAAAGAATGAAGAAGCGCGACGCCGGTTCGGCACCAGGTCTCGGTGACCGAGTGGCGTACGTGATGATCAAGGGCGCGGCAGGTTCCAAGAACTACGAAAAGTCGGAGGATCCTATCTACGTCCTCGAGAACAACGTCCCGATTGACACAAAATATTACCTCGACAACCAGCTTGCGAAGCCCCTGGGCAGGATCTTCGAGCCCATTTTGGGTGAGACCAAGGCGAACTCGCTCCTGACAGGGGCTCACACGCGAACGATTGCTGTATCAGCGCCGACAGTCGGAGGTCTGATGAAGTTCGCAAAGAAGACGCAGACGTGCATGGGGTGCAAGAAACCGCTCAGGGGCAAGGAGGAGAGTGAGGGGGCAGTGTGCTCGGATTGCGCGCCCCGGGTCGGCGAACTGTACAAGAAGACGCTGGACAGGGTGTCGGACCTCGAGGTCCGGTTCGGACGTCTCTGGACGCAGTGCCAGCGGTGTCAGGGCAGCTTGCATTGCGAGGTGATTTGCAGCAGCAAGGACTGCCCCATCTTCTACATGCGTATGAAGGCGAAGAAGGACTTGGAAGACGCAGGGAAGGAGCTGACGAGATTCGACTTTGACCAGGCGGCGATCTGGTAAGACGCATGTCAAGACAAGGGATGGATCGCATGGGAGGGTTCCACGAGGCTAAGCTTTTTCTTGCCTTGAGCCGCAGGTGCAGTATCGGTGGTGTGGAGGTCTGCGCAGAGAGTCGCGTGCACGTTGTTTCGGTATAGGCGTTTATCGGCGTTGGCTAGTTTACGAGGCCTTTGGTGAGGGTGCGATGGAGACTCACTCTGGTGGACAGACAGGGTGAGGAAACTGGGAACCAGAACTTTTTCTGAGAGGAGAAAAACATGCGTGTAATACGAGACTGGGGAGCGAAGTACCATCGTTCATAGCTCGGGGAGAATCGGGCGGGTGGGAAATTGGGACGAGTGGTTCTGTCCTGTAGGTAGTATTATGAGCTGGCCATAATACCAGTAGAAACGAGTCTAGCCTGCGGCATTATTTCCGCAGAAGAAGGAGAAGATGAGGATTTCGATTAATTCTTTATTTCTATTTTATTTTTCGTTCTAAATCTCCACCGGCGCGCGCGCGCGCGTGTGTGTCTAGACCCCCTCGAGGGACAAGTTCCGTTGTGGGAACCGGATGGCAACGTGCCTTGGGCGAGAAGAGTTCTGATTGTGTACACGAAATGAGTAACGAAGACATGCGGGAGGAACGCTGTGTGTGGTTCGTTGATTGGAATACATGCATATCTACCTACTTACACCACACAACACCGAGCGCCGCCAGCTGCGGGGCAACGGAGGGCCGCCGCCCAGGTTTACTTAGGCACCACCTCGCTACTGGTTTGGCATTGGTGGCGGCGACGGCAACGACCAGAAAACCCCGCTCCTGCCGTCCACTGGAACGCTGCAAGATGGAGAGATGGCCTCGGAGTACTGACGCTGGAGGAAAGAACCCCCAGCTGGTATGATCGATTGGCGGGGTCGGGGAGCTCAGAGTCGAGGTGCGACATCGGCGAGAGGGGTGGTTGAGGGAGAGGGAGAGGGTCGCAGTCGCATTCTGCCTGTCGGGTTACGTCGGACTTTCGACTCATCGACAACAGCCATCGTCATCGTTTGTTGTCGTCTTTGTCCTAACCCCAAGCTTCCCCCCCCCGTCGTCTGCGGCAGCGCTGCTCTTCACTTCCGATAGCGGAAGCGCGACCTGGGGCGCCGAAAGACGGCGCGGCTTTGCCAACCTACTCTGTTACGACCAAAAGGACCAAGGCCTTTTTTTTTCCCCTTTACCCGGTCGCACCGAGTAGCATCAACTGGACTTACGAGTTGTGATGATCAATTGACATGTGCCCGACCTGTCGCAAGTCTCCTCGCCTCCCCAGACTCCCTTATCTCGCACTTGTGCTGGCATATGGAGCAACGCCGCAAGACAACGACGCCGCGCCGTCATGGACAGCAATGCAGCACCTCGCTGATCAAGGCATTATCTGCGCAAGTCGATCCAGTGACATCTGCTCTTAGCGCTGGAAAGTCACTGAGCGAGATGAAAGAAGAAGAAGAAAAGCATATACATCAAATTCTGTATACCTTGATTGCGGCGGCCAATGACAGGTCGCCGATAAGCAGCTGAGATACGGTTTGGAAGCAACGTGGGAGCTACTAGTATTGTTATCGATCTACCTATACGAACGACAACATCGAGATGCGACGGGGGTGACGGGATGCCGTTACGGGCCCTTTCGAGTATCGAGAAAGGCAGAGCCAAGACATGGGACCCATGGTGTGTCATGGCGGAAACATGCGCCAGCAGGTGCCCAAAGGCCTCTGCAAGCCATGGCAATCGTTGGATGACGCCTTTCCCCCCCCCCAAAGTTCTAGCCTGGTTAGGGCACGCGAGGAGCAGACATTTCAGGCATGGTGATTCCTGTTCCGAGTATGGAGACCCTTGAATCTGTGTTGGGACCATCCCTGCCTGGCCCCCTGCGGTCTCCTGGTCCCGCCTCAGCATGGCAAACTCGGGTTGCCGCCTCCGGGATCGCAACGCTCGCTCGAGCGATGCGCGGCTGGGCAGCCACTTGCCTGTTTGTGATGGCGTTGAATAATTCACAGCCGCCGAGCAAATCAGAAAGCTGCAGGAAGGGTCCTGCCTCCCGGTCGCATGGCGTGGAAACCCGGGCCCGGTCCCAGCACTCTGTTCAACCTAGACTCGTTGAATATTTTTTTACGTCAACCGCGTGGGATCGCCCCCGAGCTGTTGTGTGATGGGCAGGACAAATGGCCGGTCACCGAATGAACGCGTAGCAAGATAAGATGCAGCCGAGGGAGAATGGCCTATCTCCGCGCCCCCCACGGCCGAGGCGGACATGTCTTTGCTCGCGCGCTAGTTCCTGGTCCTTGCTGCATCTGCAATCAACACCAAGGGCGCTCCTAAAGCTTGGAGGAGTCGGCAACCTGTGAGCTCTTACTTCATTCGATACGGCTTGATGGACGGGGCTCACAGCCGTGTATATAATCTTGCAGACGTACCCTCCCTCCTCGGCCTGTCAGACTTAGAGCCTCATCAGCTTCTCTCTCTCCCTCTCTCTATTACCGACGAACTCCTACATATCTCTCGGAAACGTCAGTACAATTTTGAATCGCCACATTCATCCTCGACCAGCTATCAAAATGTCCAACCTTCCTGCCGAGCCTGAGTTCGAGCAGGCCTACAATGGTATGTCGCCATATCGAGGCTTGCGTGCTGCCTCAGACGAGACTGACAAAGGATGAACAGAGCTGGTCAGCACCCTCGAGAACAGCTCCCTCTTCACGCAGTATCCCGAGTACAGGACCGCCCTCGAGGTCGTCTCCATTCCCGAGCGTGTCATCCAGTTCCGCGTTGTCTGGGAGGACGACAAGGGCAAGCTCCAGGTCAACCGCGGTTACAGAGTCCAGTTCAACTCGGCCCTGGGTCCCTACAAGGGCGGTCTGAGGTTCCACCCTACTGTGAACTTGTCAGTCCTCAAGTTCCTTGGTTTCGAGCAGATCTTCAAGAATGCTCTGACAGGCCGTAAGCTCACCCGACAAACCCAAAGTGGAAGCGCTTTGCTGATTTGTGTATAGTCAACATGGGCGGTGGCAAGGGTGGTTCCGACTTTGACCCCAAGGGCAAGAGCGATTCGGAGATCCGTCGCTTCTGCGTTGCTTTCATGCGCCAGCTCAGCAAGCACATTGGTGCTGATACCGACGTTCCCGCCGGTGATATCGGCGTTTCCGGCCGCGAGATCGGCTGGCTATTCGGCACCTACCGTCAGGAGCGTAACAAGTTTGAGGGTGTTCTCACCGGTAAGGGCCTCTCTTGGGGCGGTAGCTTGATCCGCCCCGAGGCTACTGGTTACGGCGTCGTATACTACGTCGAGCAGATGCTCAAGTACGCCGGCAAGGGCACTTTCGCCGGCAAGAGGGTGGCCATCTCGGGATCCGGCAATGTCGCACAGTATGCCGCGCTCAAGTGCATCGAGCTTGGCGCCACCGTTGTCTCCCTGTCGGATTCGCAGGGCTGTCTCGTCGCCGAGGGTGACGCTGCCTTCACCCCTGAGCAGATTGAGAACATCGCCAACCTCAAGGTCCAACGCAAGTCTCTGACCGAGTTTGACCACAAGGGCTCCTTCATGTACATCAAGGGTGCCCGCCCCTGGACCCACGTCGGCAAGGTCGACGTCGCTCTTCCTTCCGCAACCCAGAACGAGGTTTCCAAGGAGGAGGCCGAGGCCCTAGTCACTGCTGGCGTCATCGCCATCGCCGAGGGCTCCAACATGGGCTGCACCCAAGAGGCCATTGAAGTTTTTGAGGCCCAGCGCAGGGAGAAGGGCGCCGAGGCCGTCTGGTACGCCCCCGGAAAGGCCGCCAACTGCGGTGGTGTCGCTGTCTCTGGCCTCGAGATGGCCCAGAACAGCCAGCGCCTGAGCTGGACCCGCGATGAGGTTGACCAGAAGCTCAAGAACATCATGACTGCCGCTTTCGAGAACGGCCTCAACACTGCCAAAGCGTACGTCAAAGGTGGCGAGAACGAGCTTCCCAGCTTGGTTGCTGGTAGCAACATTGCCGGCTTCGTCAAGGTCGCCCGTGCCATGCACGACCAGGGTGACTGGTGGAACTAGACTTGTACCATCGGCAAAGCGGCAGAGATGGGTGCGAAAATAGCGATGACTTTGGGACTTTTTTGTTATACCGTGAGAATGTGCTTCGGGGCTGGCGTTGGTGGCAGGGATACCTGAGTTGCTTCTATACCAATCAATTTGTTTTCAGGCATACCGGTCGGTTAGCTAAGTGATTGACATGTCGCTGCGGCTTTTGGTCTACCCTAACGGTTCATCTCCGGGTTTGAAATACCGAAGTAGGAATGCGCAGGAGCCGGATCCTACGAGGGGCGCCACCGTCAGACGGATGGCGCTAGTTGTTGTGGGTGTGCAAACAAGGTGCTAACGAGATATTGTTCCCAGGCTGCTTGCTGTTGGCTACGCCGCGATATATCGACAGCAACGGTCGGGCATTGCGGAGGGTATGATGGCGGAAGCCGGCCAGCTTGGCATATTTCCGCACTCTTCTCGAGGGATCGAAGCGCGTTACTGTAGGAATGACTAACAATAACGATGCGCAATACGACCTGGTGGGCAGCCAACGGTCGAGTCAGCTGGCGTTATGACGAGGATGCGGTTCGACGGAGACGATGTTGGCAGCTGTGAAGCAGCCACCCGGTCCGCATGTGATATTAGAACGATTAACGAATCGATGTCGCCGTTGGCGACTCGGTCTGGCCGTTCAGACGAATGCTCAGTGGCCAACCCCGAATCTAGTCTACTATGTACGAGCCCCATTCCCCTGTCCTTGGCTCGCGTGGGTGTTACCGACAAGCGTGGGTGCACAAGCCGGCCCCATAGCGCTGAGCTGACGTTGGTCAGAGGGAGGTACAGGTTTGCCAGTGATTATTGTTGGCGGCTCCTATCGTATCCCAAGAGGGTTTGTGTGACGTACAATCCGGTGATTTCGTATGCCGTAGAACGACTCGACGATAACGCTGATTCGACCTTGGGGTAGACCCAGGGCGGTACAGCATCTGGACGCTGTTTTGTTTAACGTCATTTTACTAACATCCCGTGTATCAAGTGGTGGAAACCACAGATGGCGGCGCCCCTGGCGGACGTAGCGAGATTGTGATAGTGAACAAGGCGGGCGCGTCGTCAAGGTGCTATGTCCTCGACACATGCGCGAGTTTTGTGACACTGAGGCGCAGATGTACGTATGTGGACCGAATAGATCATCGATGGTTTTAATTGAGTTGATTGCTGCGTGTCGGGACCAATTGTCCTGGTGAGGGATGGTGGCTGCTTGGCTGTTTGTCCCCCCCGTTCGATCCCGATCACTTCGTCTTACACCGTTGGACGGCGGGCGTCCATCGGGGAAGGCGCCGGCCCCATTGTCGGTGTAAGTGGTTGCAGGGCGTTGACCTGAAGCTAACTAATGGGTTGACCCCTGCAGGGTATGATGTAGCGAACGTGCGTTGGGGTAGGTAGACAGACAGGTACTTCAGCCCTATGTCCGGGGAGGAGAAAGGCTGACCTGTGGGCAGACGGGACGACATTGGACGATGTCGCTGCATTCGTATGTAGACGACCCCGGCGTGCGTGTCTCCGCCGCAACGACTGCTGACAATGGGCCGAGGGGCGTCACTGTGGTTTGCTAATGATGTCGGAGGTGGAAGGTGTATGTAGCAAGAGGGAGGGGAGACTAGAGAATGACGGGGACGAATGATACAGCTTGGCCGGGGCGAGCGTTGCGGCGCAGTGATATGGCGCTGGATGATCGGTCAGACGCCGACTCAGCCTGACGGTTGCCTTGCGACGGCGAGGACCGAGTTTTGTGTCGGTCGGTAGGTAGGGAGGTACCTAGGTACGAAGTAGGGTAGTATTAGAGCCGCCGAGGTCGCCGTGGCAGTAATAAGCTACCTACCTACCTAGCGACAGGCGCACCATGACGCCGACTGCAAACTGTCAGCCGCCCAGCGCCCGTCCCCGTTCCGCAAAGGGCGGCCGGATGGCGCAGCCTCAGCCCCACCCCGGGTCCTTGCCGCAGACCCGCAGCGTTGGTCGCTTTACGTACCGTAGGTACCTAGGTAGGTGGGCAAGCAGGCACTCCCAAAAACATGATACCTTTTGGTAGGGGTTATGGTGGGCAAAAGGTATATACTGTTTGCTTGTCACCCGAGTGGTAGGGTAGGTGATGTTTTGCAGTTTTGCAGTTTTGCAGCCACGAGTCCTCATGACCCGCATCGATTTAATTCCCTCTAGTCCGACGATTCCATACGTTGGCGTAGGGAATTAGTGATTGTTGCATGCGGGATCCTATTGTCCCCGAGTAAACATTTTGATGCCACACGCACCAAGATGTACTACGCAGTATGTACTTTAACATGCGGGATCCTGCCGCCCTCTATTCGTAGTTTTACGCAGCCCATTGGTTAGTTAGGTGGATGGATGGGTGGCTACCTACCTAGCCAGGCGGGTAGACGGCAAATACACTATTAACTAACTACTAAGCCCAGTCCACTCACTACCTAGATAGGGCAGGTATTGGCTGCCATGTTTCATTGGCACGCAGAAGGCGTCTCTGCTTTAGTTCTGACTGATCTCGGGCCGTCGCAGTTGTTGAAGGGGAATGGAATCCTTCCGGCACTGGGGGAGACTTCGGGGATGGGTGTGGGCGGCCATGTCTCTCTCCCCTTGCGGTTTCCATTGACTCCAACGATTGCTTGCGGCTGCCTTGCGCGCAGGGGCGCAAGGTTTCCTATGACCAGCACTCTGGTGTCGATTGTGGCTGCCTGGGGTCAGTCAAGGGTCGAAATGAATCAATCCATGGTGGCATTCCCCCATTGCTGAAATCGTCAGTCAAGGCGTGCAAGGGTGCTCCAGGCAATCACATTCGGAATCGCGTGGTAGGGACAGTATCCGTACTTGGGGTACTTAGCTTAGTGCCTAGGCACCTACTGCTTAGTACCTATGTTCCCATACTGGAGTGCCCATATAGGTAAAAGTGCCTAGCTAGGTACTTACCTAACTCTACCTGTACTCGGGTGGTGTACATTTGGAACGCTACCAGTGGCAGATAACCGGGGTCTGGGGTCCAGTGGCCCCAGCCCGGCCACGCCAAAAGTCCAAACGGGTAACCACTCCGTCGGGAAGGAACTTTAGTAGCCGGTACGTACTGCCAGTGATCACTGAGAATGGCCGCCAGACCCGGTCAAGGCTGAGAAGGAAACGACTTTTGAGGCCTGTGATTGGTTCATTTGCGCGATGGCTGACCAGATAATACCTACCTAGTGGACACTACCTACCAAGACACATAGTCGTTTCTGGTCACTCTATGTTGACTCCACATCTGTTTATTTCTCCGTCTTACTGACTGCTCGCAGCCATTCAGCCCATCCCACACACCGATGGTACTAACGATACCGACATGAAGCAGCTTTTTTTTTTTTTTTTGCTCTTTCTTTGTTTTTCCTTCTCATCATGACATGGCAACCCGTGGTCCGGCCAATAGACGTAAGCGAACCCTCCCTTGGCTGTCGTAGGCCAGCTCCCGGTTCATCAGCTCCCCCCCTCCTTGCGAGGTGCAGTGCAGCAGCGAAGCAATACGGGTTCTCTGAGCGTGTATTTTCGGCGACGCCTTCTGCGCGTCTGCATCCCTGCATCCTCTGCATCCTCTGCGCCGGCACAACCGCCCACTCACACCTCGACAAACATACCTACTGTTAAGCCGCTGAACCCGCAGAGTCTCACTCCCACCTCACCCCGGCTTCAGCACTCCAACCCGTGCCAACGCCGGGGTTCTTTGTACTCTCTCTGTCTCTGTTTCCCTTCCCGTCTCCCAGTATCAGTTCCAGCCAGCCTCATCACGGTGGGCCGCCTCAAGGAGGTCGAGCTCCGCCACGAACTCAGATCTGCATTCTCCGCCTGAAACACGATATAGCCGTACTATCACATTATTGTCTACCCGGCCTGATTTATGTTGCTCGCTTGCCTCGACTTCGGTAGAGAGTCACCGCGAGCCTCATGCTGCTCGCCGCAACTGCCCACCTTCCGTCGCGTTGACTTTGTCGTCCACTTCTTCTTGCGCCCATCATTCCTCTCCGTCTTGACGTTGTCTTGACATGGAATGACGGATCCTGTACCCTTCCTTGCCGCATGGAAGGCACTTCGGAGTTCGTAGCGCATCCGATGCACCTCACATCGACCCTTGTATCTGCTGGCAAGGATGCTTCCAGTACCCCGGTCACCCGAGGTGGTGTTTGTTCTCTCCTGGTCCGCTGTGGGGGCTCTCTGTCTACCTAGCGTGGGATTCCTGACCAGGAGTAGGTTCGCGCGGCGCATCTCTGCTTAGCCCCCAAGACTGTATGCATGCAGGCTTACATCTCCTTTCTGGAGCCCTTTTATCTCTCCTCGTCTTCTGATGTATCTCGTCTCACGCATCCGTGGTGATCTCCAAGCCTGCTTCTCCTGACTGCTTCTCTCCCTTTCTCATTTTGCTATATAGACTCTTGTGCATCCTGCTCATCCCCAGTTCTTTAGCCAGCTCCTATTCCCACAATCAGTCTCTCCAGAGGACATCGCATATTCCCGACACACCTGTCTCTGGTTGATAGTGCCGCTTCTCTAGATTCAAACCTAACAACGGCGTCGGTGTTTCTAGCGCTGAGCGCGCCGCAATTATGGCCCCAATGGCTACCACTGACAGCCTAACAAACGGCGTCAAGTCCATCAACGTCGAGAAGGCCAATGGGTACCGCGCGGACAACAACTACATGCATGTCAATGGCCACAACGACTACAACGGCTCAACTCCCAGACAAAATGGATTCTCGCCCGCCTCCACAGACTCCCGCCCTCCAACATCATCCACACGGTCCTATCAAGAGGAACCCCCTTCCAACGGCATCAGATACAGCAAATCCCACAGAATCCCGACATTCGGCATTCATGAAGAGGACAACGGCCCCAGATCGAGGGGCTACGCCAACATCCGCACATATGCCGACGATGTCAGGAGGCAGTACCCCCGCATCTCGAAGCCCGTCGAGCTGATGCGCAGCAGTTATGACTGCGTTGTCATTGGCTCGGGCTACGGCGGTGCTGTTGCCGCGTCCCGCCTTGCCCGCTGCAAGGATGCTAACGGGAAGCGCCAGTCTGTTTGTGTGCTGGAACGAGGCCAGGAGAAATGGCCCGGTGAATATCCCACTGGAGTCCTAGATGCCTTCGATGAGGTCCACGTTTCTGGCGAATTCGCTCCTGGTTGGCTTCCGAGCACCACCGTTGAAAGTGGTAACCCGACGGGCATGTATCACTTAATATTTGGAAAGGGGCTCAACGCCGTTGTCGGCAACGGTAAGTCATTGTCGTCTCCATCTGTTGTATAGGAGCATGTTGTTGATCCATCACAGGCCTAGGAGGGACAAGTCTGATGAACGCGAATGTCTTCCTCGAGGCAAACGAAGCCACACTGTCCATGCCTATCTGGCCAAAGGCTATCAGGGAGGACCCCGGCTGTCTCAAGAAATGTAGGTAGCACTCTGTGAACCGGTGGGAGGCGCCTGTCAGAAAAGGGCTAACATTGGTTCGGTTCAGTCTATTCGAGGGCCAGGGAGGTTCTCGAGCCCACCGAATACCCAGATGACTGGCCCGAACTCCCCAAGGTGAACCTGTTCAAGAAACAAGCAGCCGCCCTTGGTCTTGCGAACAAGTTCAAAATGGTTCCTCAAACAACCAGATTCCGCAATGGCCCCAACAGTACTGGAGTAGAGATGTCCCCGTCAGCTCTGACTGGCCAGGACTGTACCGGTGTTAACGATGGCTCCAAGACTACTACCCTGGTGACCTACCTGGCGGATGCCTGGAACTGGGGCGCAGAGATGTTCTGCGAGAGCGAGGTTCGCTACATCAAGAAGGCTGACCCTGAAGTTGGTGGCTATCTCATCTTCTTTGCCTGGCATGGCCGCAATAGAGGCCACTTCAAAGCGAACCTACACGGGGACTTGATGTGGGTCCATGCCAAAGAGTGCGTCTTCCTGGGTGCTGGTGCCATTGGCAGCACCGAGATCCTTCTCCGCAGTAGGGAGATGGGCCTGGAAATGAGTCCTCGCGTAGGCGAGAACATGAGCGGCAACGGTGATATGCTGGGCTTCGGGTAAGATCCGCTCTCCCTGTAACCTTCTCTTGCGGCTAGCTAACACCCGAGTCAGATACAACATGGACGAAGAAGCGAACGCCATCGGGAAGCCCTTCCCCAGTCCGTATAATCCGATCGGTCCCACGATTAACTCCATCATAGACGACCGAGAGGGACATGAGAACCCTCTCGATGGATACGTGATTCAGGAGGGCGCAATCCCCCGGTCTTTGACACCGTTTCTTCAGACCCTGTTAGAGATGATGCCCGGAAGCATCGGGGCCACCGGAGAGTCATTTCAGGAAAAAGTGCGCTCCTCATTCGCCCGGTATTCAAGCCACTTGTTTGGTGCCTACCGCCAGGGCGGATCGATGGACAACACCCAGGTCTACCTAGTCATGTCGCATGATAGCAGCCAGGCGATGCTCACCCTCAAAGACGATAAGCCGGTTCTCGAGTTCCTCGGTGTAGGACGCAGCGATCACGTCCGGAAGCTCAACGACTTGTTGGCCAAGGCTACCCAGGCCGTGGGCGGGACATTCGTCAACAACCCTTTCCACGCCTTGATGGGAGGCCAACAGGTGACTGTTCATCCTATTGGGTAAGTTCAACCTTGGCTCAGCCACGAATTTTCCTAACGCTCTGTTTAGTGGAGCATGCATGGCTCGAGATGATACCGGTGCCACCGGCGTCACGAACGATGTTGGTGAGCTATTCGCTGGCGACGAAAGGAAAACCCACCCTGGTCTGATTGTGACCGATGCCTCTGTCATCCCTGGTGCCATCGGCGTCAACCCATTCGCCACCATCACGGCACTGGCCGAACGTTCTGTCGATGCCTACATCCACAGAAAGAACCTCAAGATCCACCCTAACAAGAACGGTATCCTGGACCTCTTCGGCGAGCCCAGGTTTGCACCCAAAGATACCCAGGACGAAGACGAGCGCGACTTCGAGTGCCAGAAGATCCATGAAGCGAAGTCGTTGATTCATCACGCCACCAGGTCAAAGGCAGGGGGCTTTGGTTTCACCGAAGTCATGTCGGGATTCGTCCACCGCGACGATGGGCTAGTAGCCGACAAGCGGGCCACTTATGAACTGGCCTACCGAACGGCCAAGAGCCTTTGCGAGAGCGCGAGGTTTTTCCTAAGTGTACAGACCTTCAACACGAAGTCCATGGTTAAAGAGCCGGATCACTCAGCCATGTTGACAGGCACTTTCGTCTGTCCGACCATCCGCGGGTCGCCGTTCATGGTCCAGCGGGGTGACTTCAACCTGTTCATCCTCGACCAGAAGGCCCCTGGGACTCGTAACATGACCTACGACTTCGACCTACGAGGTGTCAATGGCGAAAAGTACCACTTCCACGGATACAAGGTTGTCGATTCCTCGGTTGCGCTGGCTCCATTCCAATTCTGGAAGGCGACCAGCACCCTTTATGTCACCATCTCGAAGAAGCCTAGTAGCAGCTTCGACGCCGTCGAGGAGTGCGAGGAGCCATGGCGTCTCGGGAAGGTTGTTGCAAAGGGTATCATGCACATCCAACCCGCCGACTTTGTTTCTCAGATCATGACCATGACCCCAACTGGAAGCGGCCTCATCCGGAAGGCCTACAGCGCGGCGAGCTTCTTGACCTATTTCACCCGCAAATCGCTGTCGCTCTTCTTGGCGCCATTTACGCCTTTGCAATACCCCAGCGTCACCTACAATGGCTATGTCAACGACACGCCTCCGACGGCGTCCTTTGTTATTGTCGCCCGTGATGGCGTCAAGACGCGAATGCACATGTGGGAGCCAACCAACTCGGCCGTCGATGCCAAGAATCTTTTCATGATCCCGGGCGCCGCGGTGGACCATCAGATCTACGCTCTGCCCACAATCAAGTACAACGCAGTCAACTACTTCACCCGTGCTGGATACCGTGTATTCATCGCGGTCCATCGCATCGGCCAACTGATGGTCGCCCAAAACAACTGGACGACCTACGACGCACGGCTCGACTTGCAGGCCTGCCTGGAGTACATCCGCGAGAAGTACGCCGATGGCAACTCCAAAGAAAACAAGGTCTACTGCATCTCCCACTGCATGGGAAGCGTCGCCTTCGCCTGCGGTCTTCTAGACGGCACCATTCCTGCCAACTGGGTGCACGGCATCACCTGCAGTCAGGTATTCATGAACCCCATCTGGACGACCCTCAATATGGCCAAGGTCATGGCGGGCCCCATCCCCCTTGACAAGATGTACAAAATGGTCCTCGGCAACTGGTTCTCCTGCAGCACGGCCAAGGACGACAGCTTTCTCCAGCGGGCTCTCAACGAGGTGCTGCGGCTGTACCCCGAGGAAAGGAAGGAGATCTGCAACAATGCCAGCTGCCACCGCTGCACGCTCGTCTTCGGCCGGTGCTGGAACCACAGTAACCTCAACGAGGCGACGCACCGGCAAATCGACCGCTTCTTCGGCGGCGTCAACATGACCCAGCTGCATCTGCTCATGAAGCAAGGATCCGAGGGCCACGTCATGACCAACGGCCCGCTCTTCCGGCCCCTCGCGACAACGGAGAACGTCCGAAGGCTCCGGGGCATCCCCATCATGCTATTCGTCGGACGCGATAACGCCGTGCTGACCCCGGAGGCGACTGAGCGGACGTACGAAATTCTGTGCGACACGTTCGGGTCCCACGGCGGAGACGGCCAGAAGGGTCTGCAGTATCGCCGGCGCGTCGTCCCCGGCTACGGGCATCTGGACTGCTGGATGGGGCGCAACGCGTGGAAGGACGTGTACCCCTTCGTCAGGGAGGAGGTCGACCGCGTCGTTCGCGGGGAGGACTACCACTTCACCGACCCCGATGACAAATTCTCCCGCATGGTAGAAAGCGGCGAGCTGTTGTACTAGGTCGTCGTCGCCGAGGTTCGCTAATGTTTCGTGGCGTCTGTAATACTTTGCTCTTCATCTCTGGGGCCTGGTGTTGATTGGGATGTGGTTTCATCATCAAGAGGCGGAAGGTTATACGGATACCCTCTCACTTGGGGTATTGTACACAAAATGGGAGGGGTTATACGGCAAAGGGGGAACGGGGATAAAGCATACTGGAATTTTAACAAAAGGAGGGGCTTCACACTCGCTCGGTATCGGGATGGAGTTTCGGCTGGGAACCGTCGTTGTGATGGAAAAAGAAAGCTGCGCTTCCGTGCAACGCATCTATGCCATTTATTTTCCTTGGCTAGGAATAGAAAACCAACGCCCAAAATAACAGATTAGAAATGTTGTACAAATACGCCAGAGCCCTCCAGAGTTTCCCAATTCGTACACAAATACACATTAGTCCGGTCCCCTATCCCCCCCCCCTTTTTTCTTTCTTTTTTTTCCGTCTCCCCAAACGGGTCCAAGGATGATGGAAAACAATCATAAGGTCTTCATAGAGGCACGTTCCGCATTCAAAACATCTCTCCCCGGGGCCTGACGTAGTTCGCTTCCAGAGCCTCCCAGTCGACCTCACCAGCCGGCCGCTCGGCCATCGGCGGCGGAGCCCAGGCGTCGTCGTAGACGAGCCGTGTGTCGTCGCGGTAGATGAAGCTCTGGCGGTGCCACTCCTCCTCGCTGGGCGCCTCGACCCGCCCCAGCGAGACGTCGAGCTGCTCCACCGAGGCGTCATCGTCCCAGACGACCCAGGCCGCCGGCCAGCCCCCCTCGACGTCGACCTTGTGCGACGAAAGGCTCCACTCAAACGACCCGTAGGTGAGCGCTGGGGTCGTAACCTCGACGACCTGGCCCCTCCGCCGCTTCTGCTGGTTCCTCGCCTCCGCGGATGAGGTCGAGGCGACGACGCGGGTGAGCTTCACCTCGAACACGCCCTTGGTCGTCGTGAAACCGCCCCTGGCGAAGCCAAGCCATTTGGACAGGTGCGGGCGGACGGTCCACTCGGCGCCAGCCGGGGCGAGGAGCCGGATGCCCAGGACCTCGGACGCCAGCACGCTCGTCGGGCCCGAGGACCACCCGTGGCAGTGGGAGTTGCGGGCCGCAGACCGGTATGCCGGGTACTGCACGTCGCCGTCGACCCTGAAGCCCTCGGCGAGGGTGCTGTTTGTGAAGCCGGGGCCCTCGAGGAGGTGGGACCACTCGAGGAGCATCAGCTCCACGGCCGCGTCGTGGTTGTCGGCGGCGGCGTGGCCGAGAAGCTCGAACGACGAGGCAAAGGGCGAGATGACGTTGGGGAACTCGACGGCCGGCGCGCCGTGCCTTGTCCACCGCGACCGCAGCTTCTCCGAGACGGCAGCGCGGCGAGACGGCGGCGCGGCGCCCGAGATGAGGGCCCAGCTGTTGCCGTCCTGCGGGTCGGTGTGCTCCGGACCACGACAGCCGCGCCGGCCGATATTGTCCGAGTAGAGCCCCGTGTCTTTGCAGAAGAGCTGCTGGATACCCGCGTTGAGCCTGGTGCGTATGCCGGACCAGACGCCGTGCGGGCGGGCTGCGAGGCGGTCGTCGCGGAGCCACTCGGCCAGCCTGATGCTCTTGTCCAGGGCGGCGCTGAGGAGGGCGCTGGCCTCGAGGTTGTGGCCCGTCATTCCCGGGCGCAGCCAGTCGGCGCCGCTGGTGACGTGGAGGAGGCCGGTGCGGTCGACCTTGCCGATGCTCACATCGAGGGCCCTGAGGTACGCCGGCCAGCGCCGAGCGAGCCAGTCGACGTCGCCAGAGTACTCGACGTAGCTGTAGGCGCCTAGCAGGGTGTGGAGGTGATACGTGTCGCTGAACTCACGGCGGAAGCTCAGAGGCGGGCCGGCGTAGGGCAGGGAGCCGTCGGGGTACTGGTGGTCGAAGAGGACGTCCAGGGCGTTGCGGACAGCGAGCATGTCGTAGGTGCTAACGGCGATGCCGGGGATGGCAATGGACATGTCGCCGGGCCAGACGACGCGATCGCGCTTGGCGCCGTCGGTGGTGACAGCGGTACCGTTGGCGATGGTGAAGTTGGAGTACCACGACCCTGTGGGCGACTCGTTATGATCCCAGTCACGGTTATAGTCGATCAGGGCGGAGCCCTCGCGCGGATCGATGGTGGAGAGCTGGAGGGTGTAGGCGCCAGCGTACCAGATGCGGTTGAGCATGGGGTTCGAGCTGTGGAAGTAGCCCGAGTAGGCGCGGCCGTTGGTCTGCGAGGGGAAGGCGGTGCAGTTGACCCAGAGATTCCGGAGCGTCACCCACGGCTTTCTGTAAGGGTTCCTGCCAGACGATTCGCGATGGGCTTGTTCATTGTCGCTGCGGTGCCCCGAAAGAACGGCCTGGCCCTCCGGGAGGGGTCGCTCGACGACGTGGTCGTCTGCGAGGACGGGGTATTCCGGCATCGAGAGGGTGAGGTACTTGAAGGCGCCCCGCAGGAACTCCTTGCCGACGCACACCGTGCCGGTCGTATCGTCGAATTCGAAGTGCAACGGCAAGTCGCGCTCCAGCTTCTCGGTCGTGGTGTCCGGTTGCGGTCCGGCAAAGGCCGAGGATTCGGAGTAGGCCAGGTAGATCTCGGGTTCGTTGCCGGCGGAGGACACATCGAAGCACACGCTACGTATGGGTGCACCAACAGACATTAGCCATGGGAAAGCACCAGCGGGGAACCAGACCCGGAAATGTACCGTCCAGCAATGTTCTCCTCAAACTCCAGCGTCAGCACCCCGCCGGGCCCAACGGTGATGCCGTTGCTGAATGCGTCTACGGCCTTGGCGCCGACCTCGACCGCCTCCAGCCCGGATGCCGTGACATTGCCCTCGGCGTCCCATATGCGGGATGGCACAATGCGGGTCTTGTCCTCGGGCGCCTTTATGTATCTCTCCCAAGGTCCCTTGAAGATCGACGTAATGGGGAGAGCCCCGGGGTCGATGAAGGGAGCCCGCCGTGCCGCCAGGGCTGTGGGCGGCATGAGAAACAATGCGAGAGAGGCCCACTCGGCGACGGGCGTCGTAGACTTCATGGTTCCAGACTCAGGCTCGATCGACTGCGGGCTCACCAAGCATACGGAGAGTCAACAAAAGAAGGAGAGTTTCAAGATGATATAAGATAAGTCCGGGGAGTCGAGTCCATCAGGACAGCGCGTGCATATGCGGATGACATGCGTGGTCTGCTTGCGGCGGTTTTGTGGGATTGAAAGACCGTCCCTGCCCGTCGAGAGGGATGGGAGTAGCGTGTAGTAGGTAAGTGCGCACGAGCACTGTTGCTGAGGCACAAAAGATCCGGTTGCAGGTTTGGGGCATAGGCCGTTGCACCTGAGTACCGAGCCGCACTACCCCGCGTCGAACCCCCGGTCCCGTAACCCTCCCCCGGCCGCCGATCCCCAGGAAGCGTACGCATCCGCCCCACAGGGCAGAGAAGCGATCACCCGAGTCCTCATTGGTCCACCACACGGGTGAACTTTGTCGGTTGACGTCTGCTGCGCGCCAGGTATCGCCGGAAAATACACATGTAAGCACCCGCACGCGCCAAGTACCGTGGAAAAACTACGTGAGACGCACGAAGGCCATGTCTCAAATTCTTTGCTCTAATTTTACCCCATGACCCCACAAGCGCGAGTCGCAACGCCATCCCTTCTATCATGCGTCTAGTCCATCCAGCTCTATCAGTTTTCCAACCATCTTGATCACCTCGTTGTTCGTAAGATCCAACCCGGGATTCTCAATCTTCATCGCAATCACATCGTCAACCATGCCTCTGAGCCTCGACACCAAGACTCCCAGCCGTGCCCAGCCTCGGAGACGCACCCACTCATCGACTATGAGTCCTCGTCCCAAGGTGTCCAGGCTGATGGCGCCCGAGAACAGGAGTAAAGTGTAGGCGTTGAAAGCTACACAATAGTCAGTAAGAACCTCGTCCCTGGATTCGAGACCAAAAGAAACTCGACGACTTACGCGTCAGATCCCGGATGAACGTCTTGCTCGTCGAGATCAGTGTAAAGTATGACATGAAAGAAGCATTGCCAGTGAATCCCTGGCTGCCGAACAGCGTGCTGCTGGGGTGCACAAACACGCGCCCCTGCTCCTGTGTGAAGTACTTGATCGTCCGCGCCTCCGGGTCAAGCTCCTTCGTACCGGATACCGTGCTGGTAAACTTCTTGTCCGGGTACTGGATGCGTGCGATTTGCGGGCTGAACGCCGAAGCTGTCAGCGCTCGGAGGAGCGTCATGCCAGACTTGCTCTGGCTCTGCGCTGCAGCAGTCCGGTTCGTCTCGACGATACCGATTTCGGAAAGGGCCGAATAGTACTGAATCCGAGTAGCGGATATGTCGTTGAGTGTGAGCCACGAGAGGAAGTTGTCTTCGCAGAAGTTGCGCAGCTGGCGCTGTCCGACACCGTCGCCTCTCATCTCGTCCCATTGCTTGAAAGCCTCAAGGTCTGTAAGGAGATCGCCGTCGCCGTTCGAAAACCGCATGCGCGCATCCTTTGCTTGGTCTCGCTTGTCCGGAGGTGACATGAAGGGACTACGGGTGCTGAGAATGGCCGCAATAGTGACGCAGTCATCCAAACACCCGAAGATGGCACCGTAAACCATGAGCTTGGCGCATCGGAGATCCGCCGGGATCATGGCAAGCTGCTGTCCCAGGGCCGTCATCTCGTCGCCGTCCAACGCGCCCATCCGTCGCAGCAGCTTGATCGCTCCGTCCACCGCCGTACTGTCCGGCGGCGTGGGCGACTGAGAGAGGAACCCGGCTACATTCCTCATCCCCATGGCGCGCACCGAAAGACACATCTGCTCCAGCGGCACTCGCCTAATCTCAGGATCAGGACGCTCGGCCATCTGCTGCTCGAGGTTTCGGGTGTAGAGCTTGTAACATTTGCCTGCCTGGACTCTACCGGCACGACCGCGTCGTTGCTTGCAGGCCGCCTGCGAGGCCCAGTTCTCCTCCAGCTTCCTCATGTTGTTCACAGGGTCGTAGGTGGTCTCTTTCACCTTTCCACTGTCAATGACGGCAACGATATCATCAATCGTTATGGACGTTTCTGCCACGTTGGTAGCGACCACAACCTTCCTCTTGCCGCTGGGCGGACTGGAAAAGACACGCTTCTGCTCCTTTGTCTCGAGCGAGGCGTGAAGCGGGAGCACATGCAACGAATTCATCGACCGAAGCGCGCCACACGCTCGGTTGATCTCTGCCACTCCAGGCAGGAAGATGAGAATACCACCCGTTTTCTGCGCGTGGGAGAGATCTGCATCAATCTCTCTGACAGTCTCTGCAAGGAGGTCATAGTTGATGCGGTGGCCCAGCTTCTGGATGGTCTTGCCCATCGTGTCGCCCCGCCCACCATCTGTGTCTCCCGCGTCACCCCTGAAACCTGTCATGCTGATGATATCGTCCAAGTAAAAGTCGTCAACGGGATATGTCCTTCCAGCGATCTCTACCATACCAACGTCCAAGCCCTGTGAAGTGAAGTAGTAGTTGAAAGATGCGGCATCCAAGGTAGCACTCATGAGCACCAATTTCAAAAGATTCTTCCTCTCCTTCATGACCTCTCTGACGATGGTGAGGAGGAAGTCCGTGTCCAAGCTGCGCTCGTGAACCTCGTCAATGACAATATGGCTGACGTCGGCAAGCGATGCGGCAACATCTTCGATCCTCCCGCCGGATGTCTGCAGCCTTCTGAGTAGCACACCAGTGGTCACGAATGTAATCTTCGTATTGTTGCTTCGGCGGCTCTCGCCACGGATGGCGAATCCGATTTCGTCTCCGACCCTGGTGCATCGCTCCTCGGCCACACGGTCCGCCAGACCGAGTGCAGAGATTCTCCTGGGCTGTGTGACGAGCATATTCACGCAATTGCCCAGGCCCCTGTTGTACAAGTCGTCCAGAATGAACTGCACCGACTGCGTCGACTTTCCGGACCCGGTTTCTCCGCTAATGATGGTGACGTGGTTGTGTTCGACGATATTGATGATCTTCTCCCGAACCTGCCACGCCGGCAACTTCTGGCGCTTCGACATCATCTTCTCCCATGCGGGTTCCTCGGTTCTCTTCAGCCACTCGTCTCGCGACCGAGGATCAGGTGTCCATGAGATGGGCTTCGGGAGCCTCTGTGCTTTAGCCGTGGGCCTCTGTGGCCGAAACTCACTGGGGACCTCTGATGCCGTCGACGCTACCGCAGAGATGTCGGAAAGCTTCCCGGGCTTTTCGATGATGTCGTTGATGCTCTGCTGGATCCAATCGACGGCAACAAATACCTTCATGGGCTCTTCCCAATAGGAATCCTCCAGATAAGCAAGCGTTTGCTTGATGATGGAGAGCTTGATTTGCGCCGGAAGCGGTGCCACAACGGTAAAGACGAGCTGGGCGGGGTAATTGGGTGTTTTGCGGACCTGGACTGCCGCAGCTACCGGCTTGCCCGCGTTCTTGACCTTCTCAAGCTTGACCTCGATGATGTCGGGAGACGTCTGCTTGAAATGGTCGCCGAAAGAAGACTCCATCGCAGACACCTCGTCGTTCCACAACTCGTCAGCCGAGGTGCCCAGGGGAAGGAGCTCCTCTACGGTGCTTCGCTGTGCGTCTGCCGACACTTGTCCGACGAGGCGTTGCTGAAGAAGCTCTGCCGCCCTGCCTTCATCGCCGCCAGCCTCTTCGAAAACGCGAGCGCAAAGGTCGGGGGCGTAGCCCGACTCGGAGAGGCGCTTAATGGCACCTTCCTTTTTGAGATCCATCGACGCGACCGAGATTCCCGCGGCGTAGCTCTCCGGTAGGGCCCAACGCGGCAGATCGTCCTCTGGCACGTGAATCAACAGCCACTCAAGCGTCTCCTCGCGATCCTTGCAGATCTGTGCGGCTTCCTCGACATGGCTTCGTCGGAAACCCAGCTTACTGAGCTCCTCGGTAATGGCCTTCTTTTGACCTGCCGGCATCTGTACCTTGTTCGGGTTCCAAGTGACGTACTTTTGAATCAAGGCCTCGACCTGCGTCCGCGAACGCTTGCCCATCTCAATCTTTGGCGCCGTGGTCCAGCCTTTCATGGCGTTCGACGCACCCAGTCCAGCTGCCCCAGGCATAGACTTGGCCTTCTCCTTGGCCGCCTCGGCTTCCTTTCGCTTCTTCTCCGCAGTTGCCTTGGAGTCCTGCCTCTCCTTAAGAGTCTTGAACGGGTCTGCGTCGTACATCCATGCTTTCCCGTCCTTGACATCCTGCTTCTTGATGTCTTGAAAGTCCTTCCACATGGACTTGTAGTCTGGCGGCAGCACGGTGTGCTTGTTCTGCATGCTGCACACCCTAAAGAGGGCATACGTTGCCGCGGCATGTCTGGCCTCCAGGGCAGTGGGCCTGGTGAGTAGGTGCTTGTAGTCCGGTGCGATCTTGAACGGATCCAGGGTCATGAGTTCCTGAGTCTTCGGATCCTTTGCGCTTATGGTAATAAAGCAGGCATACCCCTCAGGAGTCTTGCGCATATCGTAGACGGGCTTTTCCCACTGCTGCTTCTGGCAGTACTCGTTGAAGAGGTTCTGGGGCAGCTTCCCCGTCCACGATGAACCGCCAATGATCTGTTTGACGGTCGGCTTGTTGGAAGCTGGCCCGGCGGCCTGCTCCATGAGTGACAGGCCGGCGGTCTTCTTGCCTTTGGCACCATCCTTGGACGATGACGCAGCGGGTTGAGCGGCTGGGCCTGCCACTGCGGCCTTATCCTTTCCCTTGCCCTTCTTGGGGGGCGCCATGGCTTTTGCCTGTGCTTGAGAGTCGTTGGCTAAGGGCGAATCCGGGCCATGCAGAAGTCGAGGACGTGACTGTGCAGGCGAGTGAGCCAATATCACGGCGCCGAGAGAGGTCGTTGAGATGGATGTCACTGAAGCTCTTGGGGAAATTTTATTCGCCCGTAGATTTCCCACATTGGTGGTCGTTGGTGTTGTGGTGGCACCCTCTGTTTGGGTGTTAGCGGTCTTGCGGAAGGGGGTCTTCAGCGGGCACCCAGCGACCTGGGCACCCTGGGCGAGTGGCGAGGCGGCGGTGCTATTTAGCTAGGTAGGTAGTAAGTTGTGGTTGGCATGACGGGGGCACAGGTGGTTAGTTACCCCGCTGTGGGTAAAAGGTCCCTTGAAGCTTCTCCCGTTTCGATGCCTGGGCAGGTGCCTAATATAGGAATAGAACACCACCAGTTGGTCAAGACGGGCGTCCCGACGTGCATCACGAACCGCCACGGCGATCGCCTCTCATCGACCTAAGTATACAAGTTTATTGTGGGAGACTGAAGCCAAAGCCGTGATGATATGCGCAGCCGGCCCTCCTGACATCGACCGCGACTGCGTCTTCCAGCAACCCAACAGCAGTGATGGCGACAGAAGACTCTGACCAAGAGGATGCCATCACCAAGGACGAGATACAAGGGACCGCTCCAGTGCCTCTTGCCCCGCGTAACGCTTGTAAGTCTACTCAAGGCCCGAACCCGTACGGAGCACGCGCCCTAACCCATGCGCCTCCAAGTCGCAGAGCTCATGACCCGAAAGCGCAAGCCCGAACCCGGCCCCGAACCGTTCAAGTCCTCCCGCAACAAACCCTCCCGAAGTCGCGACGACCTAGGCGCTTACATCGAGAACCCGTCCTCCTTCCCTGCCTCGCGCGTCATATACCACAATGATGACTTCGTCGCCATCAACGACCTCTACCCTAAGGCCAGTGTACACACGCTGCTGCTGCCCCGTTCTCCAAAGCATAATCTCCTTCACCCGTTTGAAGCGTTTGAGGACGTCGAGTTCCTCGCGTCGGTGCAGCAGGAGGTGCTCAAGCTCAAAGATCTTGTGGCCAAGGAGCTTCAGCGGCGGTTCGGCAAGGGGAGTAAGGCCGACGAGGCGCGGGAAGCCGTGCTAGACGGGCGCATTCAACAGGAGGGCGGGGAGCTACCCAAGGGGCGTGACTGGCACGCCGAGATTATCACGGGGATACATGCGCATCCCAGCATGAACCACCTACACGTCCACGTGCTCTCGCGAGATATGTACTCGGAGTGCTTGAAGCACCGCAAGCACTACAACTCCTTCAACACCCCGTTCCTAATCGATGTCGCCGACTTTCCATTGGCGGCCGAAGACCCTAGACGCAACCCTGGGCATGAGGGGTATCTCATGAAGAGAGATCTCGTTTGCTGGAAATGCCAAGAGAATTTCAAGAATCAGTTTGCGAAGCTCAAAGAGCACTTGGCGGTCGAGTTTGCCTATTGGAAGGGGGAATAATAGCATTCAAGGCGCCAGGGAGGCAGCTAGAGATAGTATTAAGCATCCAGTACCTAGAGCAGTGCGACCATGTAGAGAGTCCACATTTCGCCGCATGGATGCAGCACAAGCAGACAAGGTTGAAGATATTAGTCTTGTATTCAGCGAAAAAAAAAAAAAAGGAAAAAAAGCATGGTATCTTTAAGAACGGCCGAAGGACCGCGTGCCTGGCGGTCTACTGGCTGGGTCTTGGACGACATGATCATTGTCGACGCCAATATCTTCTGATGAGCCATTGCCAAAGCGATACCCCAGCGCTTTCATGTAGTAAAGCGTTTTTTTTTTCGATACCCGTCAGACCCAAATCGCAAGGCCCCATCCATCGCATATCATGAAGTAGCAACGGTTTCCTTCTTTCGTTTGTCGTGTTTACTGTTGGTAAGAAGGAAATCGCGGTCAGCCGAAAAATCCTCGTATCACTTTCGAGGGAAACCAGCGACGAACCTCTTCGGGGGAGTCGGCGGCGTCGGAGGGCGACTTCGCGACATCTTCAAGAGCCGGGTCTTCACAAGTTTGGTGAGCAAGCGCCTTTCAACCTTTTTTGGAACAGCCTAGCGATAACGACGCCAGACTATAAGAGCAGAGGTGTGCTAACCTTCCGCTTCAGAAGCGGATGATGAATCGACGGGAGAGGACTCCTTCGAGGCATCGCTCTTCCCCCCCTTGCTCTTCTTGGTCGACGCGATAGTGGGCGTGGGCGCGGTGGTGGACATGTCGGATTTGCGAGGGCGACCACGGGGACGGCCGGGGGATTTAGCCGTCTTCTTGGGCGTAGCGGTCGAGGCAGTCGCATCGGCGACATCGCTCTTTCTGGGTCTGCCGCGTCCTCTGCCAGTGCCCGTGGTGGTCTTGGGTGCGGTAGCCTTTTTCACGCCTCCGCTACCTTTGGGACGGCCACGAGGGCGTCCCGTAGGAACGTAAGCAGCCTTCTTCTGGCCATCAGCCTTGGGGGGTCTACCGCGACCGCGCTTCTTGGGTTCTTCCTCGGGGGTGGTTGGCGCCATTGTGGTCGGTGAGGTCATGTGTGGGGGGAATGCGTAAAAGAAAATCAAAGATATTCAAAGAAGGGAAGAGTAGGTACACTTGATCTACTCCGGTATTGCTGAGGACGCAGCAATTGTTATTCGAAGTGAGCAAGAGGATTGGGGGTGCAGGAGGGAAGAACAACAAGAGGCAGAGCAGAGATGGGACCCCAAACCGGTGTTGCAGCAGGCAGTAAATAAGGCCCAATCTGTTTAGCGCGGAAGCGACCGTGGCAGGAGCGCGTTTGCGCGTCATTGTGGTCCGCGTCAGGCAGGGGGTACGCAGCTGCCCATTGCTTCTGGAGAGCTCCATTCTATCCATGGCTAAACGCCAGTTATGCCAACTTGTTCCAGTCTGTCGCTAACAAGACGGCAGCAATTGCCTGTCGCCTCTTCGGGTTTCTTGGATTATTATTAGTAGTCTTCCTATGACCTATTACGGAATTTTGGCTCGAGGAGAGCACCTAGTGCAATGCGGCACTTGTTAATGTGTATCTCAATGGCAATACTGATACAGTCATTCATGCACAGGAGAGTAAAGTTGTATTCCGGCACCGTTAGTCAGATCAAATTCCGTGAAAAATGGATACAATGCACATCAGGTCATTGTGTCAGTGCTGCTTGCTTTTCCCCCCAACAATCAAACCCCATTCTTTTCTTCTTTTCACCTCTCCCGTCCTAGTGTAGAAGTCAATTGGTAGGGGGGGGGGCACATAAAGAACATGGCAAGTATCACAGGCTGTCGCTAGCGGGTACCGGTGATTCCTTCTCGATCACATAGGGGCAGGTCTTCACCGAAACCTAGGTACCAGCAAAGTCACCGTGATTCTTACACCAATTGTTTAGCATCGGCTTCATGCCTTGCTTGTATGCAAGTATTGTACACTACTTTTGTAACCCCAATCCCCCCAGGATCAACCATGCACATCCCGCAAGCTTTCTTACTGCTTGACGGATGCTCACAAGGTGTCAATCTGTAACCGCGTGGGCGCGTCTTGTCTACGCGCGCCTAGTACGTTGTTTGATTCGCATCGCATTGGTGCCGTCATCCTACTCGGCAGCCTTCCTGAGCTTGCCGCTGGCACCGCTCTTGACGCGCTTGGCAACGGGGCGGTTAATGTGGTGATCAGGGATCCAGCTCTCGTCGTAGCCCTTGCCCGTGGAGGTGGCCTCGCCAGCAGCATTAGAGTCGGCGAGGGGCACAGTGACACTAACGGTGCGCGCCTTCTTGGAGGACTTGGCCTTCTTGGCCTGGGGGAACAGAGCCTCGATCCAGGTCTTGTAGACGAAGTAGAGAGTGCCAGCGAAAACACCAGAGAGGAAGAGGTAGAGGAAGATACTAAGAGTATTGTCAGTCCATCACACGATCGTATCAGGGCGGTACATTGGCGTCTCAACATACATCTGGGGGTCAAAGATGCTGGTGGGAGGCTCGACAATGGAGGCGGTGGAGTTGTATGCCTGGACTTGGAAGACTTCGCCCTTGGCATTGCTGACAACAGCAATGAGCTGAAGCAGAACATCCTGCGGGTTGGCGTCGAGGGCGAAGGAGTATGGGACGGCCTTCTTGTCGCCAGCCTCGATGGTCAAGTCGTAACGCGCAGCAGTCAGGTTGCGGATAACATTGTCGCTGGGAAGAGCATCCTCGGCAAGCTCCTCAGTGCTGGACAAGGTGCCACCAACCATGGCAACCTGGATCGGCGCATCCTCGTGGTTTGTGAACTCGATAAAGGCCTTTGTGGGGTGGCCGTTGACGATCTTGACACCAAAAATGTCGGCGTCAGGAAAGGTGGTCTCGATGTCGGCCTTGAGAGTCGGCGAAGTAGCACCGTCGTCAACCTGCTGCGGGTTAGAACACCGTTGGCACAGAGCTCGGTGTATTGTGGACAGCACTCACTGGAACCTCCACAGCGGCGAACGCGCCAGAGAGGCGGAGGGCCAGCAAGGCCAGAAGTGAAGACTTGAGGTAAACCATTGTAGCGGCGACGGGGGAGATGGGAGCGAGTGCGACGTGACCAATTCAACAATCGCAGCCAATGGATGGGGTAGGGAAGGGAAAAGGGGGGTGAAGAAAGGATGAGGGAGACACAGAGTCGTGCGTGGGAGAGGAGATGGAGAAGGGAGGGCTGATCCAATCCAGTTCAGATCGTCTCTCTGCTGAGGTGTCAGGTTCGGACACAGGAGGCAACGGAAAAATAGTGTGCGTGGGTGGGTGGGTGGTTCAGCCACGGGAGGTAATGTGGCCTCACAGCATTTGATCCACTGGAGAGCGAGGCAACGGGGACCTGTGCTAGGCCAGGCCAGGCACACCTCGGCCCCCAAGAGGAGCTGTGTGCCAATAAGAGGCCCGGTGATCTACGGGGCTTCCCCATGGCGTCAATGCCACATGGAGAATCAGCCACCCACCCGAACCAGGGATGTGGAGCTCGCAGAGCTGCTGGTATTAGCTCCTTGAGCTCCAGGGAGGAGCTTCGTCCGATATTAACGTGTGGCAACTCAATGGGTACGGGAAGCAGCTTTGTAACTTGGACTGACGATCCTGAGCAGCAAGACACTTCACCCGACAACCAAGCAGTAGTGAGTGCTCAATATGTTCATTGCATTCTTCCAACTGCCGTGACGCCGCCATCGCGGCCATGTCAGCTAATCCTATAGCCGAACTGTAACAATACATAGTAAATGCAAATCCCTTTGCAAAAGAAGAATTATAACTCATAGACAAGCAGAGCCTTGTCCTAAACCGCCCATACCCTCAGGCACTTAATCCTATTCTGTGCCTGTTCTTCTATGCCACAACCAACCGTCCACGTATTGCACTTGCTTTTTGGTTTGGGTTCTGGTATGTTGCTCCCGAAAGCCACGTTCCTTGCCTGGATGCCTTGCCTTGCCCTCTAGGAAACCATCCTCCAACGCCGAAAATGCTGGCCGCGCAAAAAGAAGAAGAAAAAGAAGAAGAAGAAAAGAAAACAAATTGACGGGGGCCAACCGAAATGAAAATGAAAGGCTGAGTAGAAAACCAGTCATGGTATCGTCAAGTCGTCCAGTGTCGTCAATAGACCGCCGGAGCGGTCCAAAACATTGCTCAAGAAGGTGTCGCAAGCCATTCATTAGTCGTTGCATCTGGAGGCCGGCCTGTTTGCCCGCCCATATTTGCAATCGTCGTATCATGACAGCTGCCCGAGCAAAACTTGACGTCACAGCCAAAGTCTAGGATAGGAGAATTGGCGTTGCATCGAGCCGGGCATCGTGTTGGCGCATATGTGCGAAGTCTCCTGCACGGTGCGCAGCGGTTGGTCGAGCACGATTGTCCTACTAGCTCCGGAGCTCGACCATGGCCTTGGCATGGTGAGCTTGACCGATGTTGCCATCAAGGTCGCCAAAGTCGAGGGCGGAAGCACGACCGGTGAAGTGGCGGTATGGAAGAGTGAAGCCATTGCGGATTTCGGTTTGGACATACTCGGCAGCGCGCTTGTATCGTTTGTCCGAGTACTTTTCAAAGACGGCAAGATGATGCTTTTGCGGGGAGTGGCAGCACTCCAGGATCATAGTAACCAGGTTTCTTAGCTGGCCCCATGTGTATCCAGAGTAATGGACATGCGCAGGGGTCTAGAGCGTGTTAGCACTGCGTCGGAACACGGACATAGTAACGGGCTTACCCAGTCACCCTTCTTCAAGATCAGACGAGACAAGCAGTGCGCAGCTGCGGCGAGGAAGCTAGGCGGGCTTGCAACAAAACGCTCATCCATGATGGTCACCTCCAGGAAATACTTTGCCAACGTGCGCGTCTCGAGATCATAATCGTCCGCCTTGCTGACGCGGCGCAGGAAGCTCATCGGTCCAGGGAAGCCCAGCTCAAAGCTCAACATGCTGAGCATGAACCGCTCCGCCTTGAGAATCTCGTCCACCTTGTAACCGTTGTCCACCATGAAAACGATCTCCTGCAACGACGGGCAGTTGATCTCTTCGTACTTGGAGGCCACAAGCAGTGCAGTAGCGCCAACAAGCTGGAGCTTTCCAATCGACACAACCTTGTATGAGAGAAAGCGATCGATGTAGTTGACCGTCAGGAACAAGGTCTCTGGCAGCAGGCTGAATCGGTGGTGGACCTGAACAAGCCAATCCATCAAGACGGAGCGCATGGACCATTGGATCTCGGCCTGGTGGTCCATATACTGAGGATCGGGCAACATTCTCATCTGAACGCGTTTCAGTTAGCTTGGCCCCCGTGACCCGGGTTGCTGGGCAAACAAACCTCGAGCTCCCTCATGTACTCAAAGATATCTTCTCCGTACTCTGCAACCATGCAGACATCCCAGACCTCGTCGTCGACCTCCTCCTGGGTACGGGTACTCTCGACGATGGCACGAGCGGTCTCTAACTCTTGCTCGACCTTGTCAGTAATCTTAGGCGCGAGCACAGTGGTTGCGCCGCCGGTGGTGAGATCACCTCGCGACCGGTAAGAGTGAGCAGTCGTGTAGCCCGGGTCGTCGTAAAGCTCCTCCTCCTCTTCCTCGTCCCAGTACTCCTCTGGCTCAGACATGGTTGGAGCACCAACGGATTCCGCAAGCTGCTCCACGGCACGCTTCTCAGGATTTCCCTCGGGGAGGGCGATAGCCTTCCGCAGGTCATTGTCGTCGTCTGCCACGTCCAGTGAGCGTCTGTGATAAGGACCGTGGTACTGCTCGTCACCAATGTGCTCGACAGCGTCCTCGTAGGCGGCTTCCGTCACATCGTCCATCGGCTTCCATGTCTCAGGAACCGGGGCTGGGTTTGTAGATGCTGTGGATAACTTGCTCTGCGTACGTCGCAGAACATGCGCAGCAGGCTCCTTCTTAAGCTGAGGCTGAGACTTGTGATGGCGAGGTTGCTTGCTTGAGGCTGGCCCTGCGGGTACAACAGGGTCCTGAGCGACGTATTTACTCTTGGACGGACGAGACTCATGAAGCTGGGCCGCGGATGCTCTCTTTGCAACCTGCTTGTTCTGCGACGTCTGTGAATCATTGCGGGCCGAGATTCTCGGCTGCTTCCATTCTGCGGCAACAGGGGCATTCTTGTTGCTCAGGGCTGCAACCCGCTGAGCAGGTCGTGAGAAGCCATCCTTGCCATTTACGGCGTTCTCCTTATTGTGAGCAAAGTCTGCGGCGCCCTTGCCCTTGCCAGGCAGCTGGTCGGTAGGCAGAGCAGCGAGGTTTTTTGCCACGTTGCTGACATCGCCGAATGCGGTGCGCTTAGCAGCAGCCTGCAGACCACCTCCGTTACGAGACATGAGGTTGCCCGTTGACTTGTGTCGCTGATGGAGGGAATCGTGCTTCGCAGGGATGGCATTCTCGTTGCCACCGATGTGAACTTTGAGGCGCTGGGGCTGTTGAGGGAACGTCAGTCAATAGATCAGAGGTATCCCGCCTTTTATGCGCTAAAGCTGGGCGCAGCCGTTGCAAGGGAGGCGGGATGTAGGGAGGGCAGCGACTTACTCTAGCGTCCATGGCGACTGCTGCTGGCCTTGCGATAGGTAGCGCTGTTGAGTGACTCTGCTTGCAATGGCGATCTCGCGGGGCAATGAGAAATTATGAAGCCGCGGTGGATGAAGATGTGGAGGTGTGAATGGTGGCGCGTCGGGGTAGCATGTAAACACCGGTGGTTCCCTGGGTTGTCCTGTGTTATGTTGTGAAAGGCCGTCTAGTCCCCAATTGCTGTCGGTCAAGCTCGGGCACGGTTGGTCGGAGGGAAGGGGGTGGACGAGGAACGGGAGATTGCGATGGTAGGGATATAAAAGAAGGGAAAGGCCGGTTTATCTCTGGGATTAGCAGAGAATAAAAACCGATACCAGGCTGCCTCGACAACGGACCAGAGTGTAAGGAAGGATGAGTATGGGAGGGGGTTGAGGATAGAGGGTCAGGAAACAACAGCTCTCGGATGGGAAGAAGAAAAGGCCTTAGCCGAAAAAGCTGCTGTTTGGTGGTGATGATGGTGGTGGTGCTTGCCGCTGCGGCGCGGAGGGCGGGCTATGACCAAAAGCGACCCAAGGATCAGAAATGTGAAGCTGTTTGTTTTCCAGCCATAGCATGTAAACAACACCGGGCCGGAATACGTGGGGACGTACCAGAAACGCGCCACCTACGCGACACAGGATTGGTCAGAGCCAGTGGGGCTCCTGTTGGCCGGTTAATGGGCGGAGACAAGCCACGGCAAGCATCACCACCGAGCGAGCGAGCACCACGGGAGCCAGGTGCTGTCTGCCAACCAAGTGGCTGGTCCCTGATGCAATGTTTTTGGGCTGCCCATGTCTCTGCGCAACGACGCGCATGAGCGAATCCGGGGAAGTCTGATTAAGCAGTGTGCAGCGCGAGCAAGGCACGATTATTCGGTCAGCGTTTTACTGAGATCATCCTGCCCTGGACAACCACGGTTGTTATTGTTGTTGTGCACAGCAGATGTCATTGTTTGCGTCAGATACCTATCTCTTGGCTTCGAGTCCTACAACAACAGAACATAGCAAAACACGATCTAGAGATTCAGTCCCCTTTCCTCCAACCCCCTCCTTTTTCTCCGACTCACCTTTGTCAACGGCTTTCTTCCCGGTCTCTCTTTGTCAGTCGTGTTTACAACCTCCAGGACGTTTTCCAGTAGCCTGTTTCTGATCACCTCCCGCCCAGGGGAACAAAGGCAGTCAGTCCACGCTCCGTTGGGCGACTCGTGGAGAGAACGCCATAGCGCCGCAGGACAAAAAACGATTCAACTGGCGTCGGCTCCATGCCGTTTGACCAAGCTTCGGCAACTCAAGCCTCCCCCTTGGTGTCATCATCACATCTTTCAGTTCTGGCCTTCCTTTCAGCAACGAGAATCTGTCCAAAACGCACACATATCCTAAAAGCCGTTCCAGCGTTTCTCGCTACGGTATTCAGGTTTGATGATTATATTACATTCCCCAACTCTCCTCGCGAACTGCTCTCTGGTCAATATTCCTGCGGACTTTTCTTACCAAGGCCTCCAAGCTCTGCGCTGCATCCGTATACGATGCTCACATCCCTTCGCCGACTTTGGTCTTGGTAACGAGACATTCTTGTTTGTTCCTTTCGTCGGGTTGCCCGCGTTCGTCAGTCGTATACTCATGAAAACCTTCGAGTTAACACAGTGATGACTGATAAGGACATGCTTCGGAACCACAAGCAGCACTCCCAGGTTCGGACGTCTATTTTTGCCATGGCTCTGATTCATTGGCTTTTTATATAGGTCTTCAACCGGGCGACATTGGCGACCGGGAAGCATGACTGAACAGAACGTAGCATTTAGATTTTCCGTGACATGACACTTCCTTTCCTTGGTGCATTCACGATGCGTTCCATTTACTATGGAGCACATGCTGCTAGAGGAATAGCCCGACTCGACGCCATGGCTTGTGTCGCCTATGTCCATCATCCAAGCGGGCAAGGTTAGCCTAAGGTTACCTGTCCTTGTCGTCGCTTCATCTTCACTGTCCCATTCGTGGTGCAAGATCGTCGCTTGCGGGGGTTCTGCTGTACCCGAGGACGTCCATCTGTCGTTCTTAGCCACCTCGCCAACCATTCGCAACGTCGCTGATAAGAAACACGCTGTGACCAAAACTGCTTTTCTCCAAACACTTGGTGTAAGATTTTGCCAACGAGTCCTACACCGTCCATCAATCATAATGCTTTGTGCTATTAAGGACAGCATTTCACCGTTTATGACAGGCAATCGGCACCAGTCTTCTCAGTCACCACTGCATGGTGATATTAGGTGTAGTTGTCTCCAAGAATCGAAACGAGACAACTAGGCCCTGCCTCGAAGAGAAGAATCTCGAAGCTGCTTTTCTTGTGTCGACATGATCAGAGCAGGTTCTCAAGATCACTTCTGCGCCCGCCTGGACGTCGCACGTGACAACGGTGAAATTTGGGGGCTTGGCCAGGTGCCCCCACCTTCTACGATATACAGTACCTAACTGCCTGGGTCTACCTACCTACCTACCTACCGAAGGTACCTAGGTAGGTACCTAGGTAGTGACGTACTGTGTACGGAGTACTCCGTATCTATTATGCCTGCGGCTTATCGGCGTTTTGTCCTCGGCTTCCGCACTACAGATTTCGCATATTTTGACCGTCTCGATCCTCAACAATCACCACCATATCTAGTAGGTCCAGGATGTGTGTTAGCCAGCTGGGTACCGTAATCGCATGTTGGGTAGCCACGGAGCTCAGTGTGCGACTTGGAGACGGTACTCGTGGATTTCGGGGGTTTGGTGAGTCCGGATCGGAGCACCACATTTTCCTTACTACTACTACCTAGTAGTAGGTAGGGGTTTGCGAGGGCAGCGCGACTCGGTTGGGAAATGAAGGCACACATACTAGTAGAAAGGCCATTAGCGATGCATCCAATGCATGGAGGCCAATATTAGAGGAAAAGGGGTCCGCCCTGCACAGTCGATCCAAGTACCTATTCGTCCCGGACTGTGAAGATTGTGCCGTAAAAGCGGGCAAACAACCGTGCTAGCCGACAGCGACAATGGAGGGCGTCGGATGATCCTCGGCATGCATGCAGCTCAGTTCGTCATAGTGCGCCCTGTGGGGCGCTAGTCCATAAATGGATCATGATTTTGACCTTGGTTTCTTCATCGCGTCTTCCGACAGACGACCAAATGACAGCGTTCCATGCCACCGTCGACAAAACATATTGGAATCCAACGAGTCGCAGCTTCAAAGAAGCACTGGGGCTATTTGAAACAAAATTTCGACTTCAAACCTCAGAATTGCCCCCAGGCCTTCGTCATCTACTGACCGATCAAGAAATGCCAAGGTCACCTAGCGCGTCGCTGGCGACTCGCCAACCTATCGCGAAGTCACGTGGTGGCATCGTCACAGCATCTCCGCTGCGCTGCGGGCGGAGCTCGCGGGGCTCGGAGGTCCCCCTCGTCCCTCCAGGCACAGGCATCGCATCGTCAGCATTGCGACTTCCTCGAGAAAAGACTTTTCCTCGCACCCTGACGCCCTCTCAGCGTTGGCTGTGCACTGGATTCTTTTCGCCGACACCGAAGAACTCCAATTCTCGCAACTGGCGACGATGGCGACGGAATTGGACGTACGCGCCTGGCCCAGCAGACGGCGACCAGCATAGGTAGACCCATGCTGCAGACCGGCGTTTCTGGCCAGTCGCATGAGCGCAACGCGATGCGCCTGAAGCATCTGCTTTGTTTGTTTTGATGATGAAGTGGATTGCGACTCGCTCAACGTCGGGGGGGAGGATGCATCTCTCGATTGGCGTGACGGCGGGCGGACGAGGAGTCCGTCAGGGCCCGGCTGGGTTGTGCGCAAACATTTTAATATTTCTGCATGATGAGCACAGCATGTAGCCATTTCCCTTCCCACCCCTCATCCATCGCTCGCCCGCCACGCAAGCTGCGCGCTGCGCTAGATGGGACGGCCATATGCCCCTGGGTACAAGGTCGCAAGACACCTAGAACAGCGGCTGGACGGCCAGCGCGGCAATCTGACTGGCTTCGGCGCATTCTCTCGCTGTCTCTCTCGCATGCGCCCGACGGCGGTGGTTTTTTTTTTTTTTTCCCCATCCATCGCACAGGCGCACCGCAGCACCACCCACCCTCAACTTTGCGACGTCAAGCCTAGGAAGCGGCCACATGGCTCAGCTGCTGCATGCCAAAATCCGGCAGCCCATTGTCGTCGACTGTCAAGCGTGGGGTTTTTTTTTTTTAAGAGAGCAGGCGACGGTTCGATACGAATGCTCCCAGGGCTTAGCATATATGCGACGGCTCCGAACGTGGCCCCTGCAAGCTGTCGCAGACTCCAAGCACAAAAAATGGGGACACCAGCAGTGCAAAGCCAGAATGCGCACACGGTACGCCGACTGCACTGAAGGACCCTACGCCGTCGCAACCTTCTTTTGCATTGTGCCGCGGACAGCATCGACCATGGAAAGGAGAGTGTGCCTCGTTCTCTCTCTCTCTCTCTCTCTCGCGCGCGCGCGCGATTGCAATCTACCTATTCTACCAGGCGAAATCCGTATGGCTCCGCATGGCGCTCTTCGTGGCATCGAAGATTGGCATTCAAGGACGGTGAGAGAGGGGCAGACAGGCACGGCGTGGCAAAAAGCGACCCCAGCCATGCGAAAAGGCATCGGTCGAGTGTGACACACCAGGGTTGCAGAATTTGACTGATGCCGCCTCCGCACCCTCTACACCATGTACCTACGGATACTGCTCCGCCAAATGCGCTGAAGCCAGAAATGCGCGGCAAAGCGCCGATCCTCCCGGCAGAATCCCACGCAACACAGAACCCTCCGGCCAGTTCCAGCTCGATCGCACCCGTTTGTGACCTGGACCAGCAACTAGCAGCGGCGCCTGCAGCTGGCAAACTGAAGAGCAAGCGCAAATCGAATACAAGTCATGTTTTGCGCTGTTAGCAGCGGCGGCGGTGGTGGATGAACATGGCATAACATGGCATCGCATGGCATCGGGATGCGGCCCACGAGCTAATCGGGCACGACGACTAGGCCGACACGCAGGTCGCGGCAGATGTTAGGAAAACACATGATTCGCTTTCTTGCGTCTTCGCCTCCTCATTGCTCAACGAGAGAAAAAGGGTCTCTTTTTCTCTCCCTCTCTCTCCCCCCTGAAGGACATGATCTATCCCCCATGGCGCATCAAACCTCGACGTGGCAGTGGAGCCCCGAGCTGCGAGGTAACGCAAAACAAAGACCAACTGCTGCGTTCGGGCAAGATAGCTAGCTGACCCCTGCGAGGGGATCTGGAGACTGGGCGCAAAGTCTTGCCAGGTGTGCACACCGTACTTTGAGTGCGCTTGCTTGCTCCTGAACTCCCCGATTGGCGAAGGAGGACTTGTTGGGGCCTGTATAACCAGTGCCAGTCCATCGATCGTTCTCAGCACTACTGAGCACACAAGAAGACACACACAGACAGACTCGCTCTCCCTCAGTCACAAAGGGCGAACCAGAGGTGGGGGGGGAGTGAAAGTCAAGAGGCAGGCAATGTCGATCCAACATGCCGAGCCCACGCCATCCCATGTCGTTGCAAAGCGCGAGAGGAGAGCTGCCACTCCCGCCAGCGGTATCCGTTATCCGTACCTTTTTCTCAACCCGAGCGACTAAATAAAGGTGGAGATGGAGTACACAGTACTCCGTACGCTACCTTGAATCAAGCGGCGACATCTGGGCCAACACAGCAGACGAGCAAAAGGAACTCGGGACGATGCTACGGCCTCTTCCCTTTTCCTGGGCATGTTGCATTGCGTTCTCGATGATGATTCGACAACGGCATCGCATTTGAAACCTCAGCCAGCGCATACAACCGTACCATGACGGCTAGGCCCAATCTTGCTTCGAGGCGACGTCGGCCGCGAAACACCCTCGACCACCCTATCTATCTAATAAGCTTGTCGCTTGCGGATCGCGCATCTCGCCGCCGTAGGTATGTGCCTTGCTGCTAGGTGCAGAAGGGAATCCTCGTGCGCAAACCACTTCCGTGCGAAGTCACGCACCGAAGCCGCGTCTTGCACAACGAGGCCCAGGCAGCGAATGATCTCACTTACCTAATAGTAATCATGGCGTTTACGGTCACTGGGCGAAACCAACAGCTAGCTGCCCACCTCGAAGTCCGCCTTTGCTTTCCAGAGTCGTCTGCCGCAGTGGGCGGAACCCAGCATTGGACAGACCAAGCCAGATAAACGGTTTGAAACGAGGGCCCGGGGCTGGTGGGACCGACAGAACTGGAGTTGACGTCGCCACCACAAGATGCGGACGAGCCCTTCGGGAGCTTGACGAGCGGTTGACAGTTGAAACCAGCCAGGCCGAGCAGACGGCGCGCTGGCGTTCGTCAATGTTGGCAGCCGCTTAGCCCATGTTCCGCCTTGCCTTGTGCATCAAGCCAAGCTAGCTGCGCTTCGACCACCATCGCCGGCCGCGACCTATCCTGACCTTTCGGTCCCTCCTTCCCCTGCCGTGCGAGACTTGTGGCGCCTCGAGTTGGTCTGAAGGACGATGCCATTGGCCCACTGACCATGTGGCTCGCGACCCTCTCTTTCGCTTGCTCAGTCAGGTGCTGCAGTTCCTCCTGTGTGCGTATCGTACATTTACAGTTCACCTACCGCCGAACAGTATCTCAATTCGGACTTGCAACAGCATCAAGCACCTGTCTACTTCCGCCTTTGATCGCCATCGAAAGATAGAAGTCCATAAGTTGTCTCACGCGGCGAAACAGGCGTTACCGCGGGAACCAAGCACGAGCAAGCCCACGAACGGCTCATAAGGAGGAGGAGGAGGAGGAAGAAGAGGGGGGTGTCCAATGGTCGCAGATCATTTCACCTAATAAGACTACATTCTCCGCTTGACAAGCTGCCGCTGGTCGGTCGCGGATATCATGGCACCAGCCAGCCCAGCATGGCCTAATGCGCCCATGGCGTTTGCTATGGTGCCGGCACACACCGTGCTTCAGGCTCCTATTTCCCTGGAACTCGAAGGCAATGGGCGGTTCCGCTCCCCCCAATCGAGATATATTTATTTTAGAGGGGAAAAAAAAAGCCGGACTTACTGGGTTTGAGGGAGGCGGGTTGGCGTCCAGACGCTAGCACACGCCATACCGGACCCGCAGAGCTGGCGCCGTGTTGTTCAGAGTGTGGTATTGAGTTGTTGGTGTGCCATCCAGGTAGGTCAGCAAAACCAAGCACGAAGGAAGGAACCGGGGGGTTCCGGCGGGTGCGATGGTTATCCGGCTCCGATACAACCTGGAGACAGACGGTGAAAACAAGATGGATGCTGTGATATGGGTGCCATCGCAGTCCTCGGACTGCTGTCAAGAGTCATGATGGACCAGTACCTGGCGTGCGACGAGGTATAGAACTGCGGCCAATGTCTCGAAAGCCATACAGGGAGCAGCCGATCCGGGCCATAAGCGCAGGGGCGGTTGCGGTTGAAGGGAGCTAGGTAGCTGATGGCAGACTGAGCCAGATGGGTGGGCTTTCCTCTCTTGCTATCGAGATCGGGCAGTCGAACCCAGGTTTCCGTTATAAAGCGCAACCCGGGCGTTTCCTTTCTTTTTGGGGGGTTTGCGTGTAAGGGTGGGATGGATCTTGCCATGGGGGGGGGGGAGGCATGGGCGTGGGGATACATATCTGCAGGCACTGTAAGTTCCAACTTTGGGATGGACAGACGGAAGGAGACCCGGGCGCGTTTGCGGGGCATTTGAAGCAGAACAGCGGCCTCTGTACACGTTTGAACAAACTAGAAGGATGGAAAGGGTAAAATAAAAGTAAGAAATCGTACGCGGCCGCTACTCGTACGAATGCGCGCGTGCAGCGCGGACGTGTGCGTATGTCTATCAAACCCAATGGTGAACTGGCAGGGCCGGTTCCGCCCCGTCCGGATCGCATTGGATACACGAAGTGTCCTGGTACAGGGTATAATATTCTGGAGAGGGTCCGCGCCCACGATGCCAGGATAGACGAGGTTTCGATGGGCTCCGACCGGACAGGGATGCCTGGGCGAATGGGAGGAGATGTTTGGGAGGGGCAGCGCGAAGGGAACAGGTTAGGTTTTGTCCAGATGGATGGATGGGTGGATAGAAAGGATGGATGGTTGGTGGTGTTGATAAATAAGGTGAGTGAGGGTGGGAGGAAACCCGCGCACGAATCTTTCGTCTTGTTTGCTCGCGGGGGAACGGGGAGCAGCTTGAACGAGCCTGAGTAGCCGCGAGTCGTCTGGTATCATCTCGGGTATGCGTGCGTGTACTATGTATGTGCTACGTGTGCGAGTGCGCCGCCTTACCTGACGACCCGGACCTGGCCTTATTCAATCAGTCGGGCAAGTCTCGGGCTGCGCCAACACGAGGCATCAAAGTTAAGTGGCTATTGGTGAATTGGGGGGGAGGGGAGTATGTAATGAGGTGTGGTGAGGTGAGAGACCAGACGACAGACACGGAGCGAGCGCACGGCGTATTATTCCTTGCACAATGATGGGGTTGTGAGGGCGCTTCTTCGTCATCTGTACGTACATACGAACTGGACTGGAAAGTGTGTCTGGCATTGCGCGCGCGCGCGTGTGTGTGGAAGTGTGTGTGATAGGTATTCGTGAGAAAGAGATAGATATCTCAGATATCTTGTGCCCTCGCGCACACGGCACACAGGCGCTCGATAACCATTCATATATGTGTATCCTCACCCGGGTTATGTATCCCGCGCTTATTCCGTCATGTGTCTGGGTGTCTGACATGGAAATGAACAAGGCGCACAAAAGGAAATGGAGCACGTCAGTTCCCCTCCCCCTTCGAATCCTCCCCCCCTCCCCCTGTTGGAAATCGTTGATTTGCGCCAGAGAGATTTGAGACTTCTAGAAGGGCTGGCTGCTTGAGGGGGGGGGGGAGAGGTAATTACAGTTCCGGTACGAGAGAGGCCATCATGTCCGTAAATAGGCGACTTGACGAGATTTGATGGATCTAGGTGACCAGCGCGCCGGCCAGCCGGCCAGCCATGCCAGGCAGCCGAGATCTCCAAACTTTGACCGCCTTGGGGCTCCTCTCCTGTCTGCTACCTACCTAGTTTACGTAGAGTTCGCAGAGGGCGAATTGCCAAACACCCCGGTCCAGCAGGCCCATGTCCAAGGCTCGCCTAGAGAAGTCTGTGGTGCGTGTGTCGCTCCTTCGCTTTTGATGTGCGCCGCGATGAACGGTGATGGTGAGGCGCGCGTCGTCTCCCCCCCTCCAAACTGGCGTTGCGCAAGCATGGATGACTTGGGCGATGGGCCGTCACCTTTGTCTGCCGTCGCGCAACCCAGGCTAGAGTCACGATCTGTGCCTCGAGGAGATGGGGATTTGATCTTGTCATCAGGGGAAGCCTCGATGACAATGACCCGAAGGTGCTGTCGGGCGGCAGAACAAATGCGCCTGCGACGTCGAGGTACCTTTTTCACATTCATTCTCAGACACACACACACACATTGGTGAGTTGGCGGCCACCACCCCCCGGGAGAAAGAGACGGGACGGGCGGGTCCAAAAGTGCCACCCACTCACTCACTTTGTGGTGAGGTGCGGCAAGTCCTTTCCTTTCCAAGGGGAACTACTGGCTGGAGCCCTGTGTCTCCTGGGGCGAGCTAGCGACCTGTTGTAGGGGCCTGGAAAGAGTGGTGAGGTAAGAAATGGGGGGGAGGATAAGAAGAGAAGGAAAAGGAGGAGAGGAGACGGGACGCCTGACCTGACGCAGGGTCGTCTAGGCCGGGAAAGGGAGAAGAAGAAGAAGAAGGGGAGGGGGGCTTAGTGGATGCGTTTAAGCTGTGGACGTTTGTGAACCACAGCGGCCTTGGGGGGACTCTGCCAGGGCAGTAGCCTCAAGGTCACAGCATATGAAGCCCTGAAAGACGCTGTCTGTTACAGAAGAACCATAATGCCCATCTTACACAGTCATTCTCGCACTGTCGTCACCGACCAGAACCAAGCCAGCCGCCCGGCAGTTTTGGGGAGAATCCTAGTCCATCCATCCCTACCGGGCTAGTTGGCTGGCTGTCTGTCTGTCTGTCTGCGCCTGTGCCTCGGGGCTGTTAGACCTGCCTGCCTAGGTATTCTACAGGTAGGTAGGTACCTATAAGGAGTCACTCATTCAAGTGCGCTCCATGTTAGTGAGAGCAGCGCATACTGCTGCTGCTACTGCGCTCTCTCCCTCCCTCTCTCTCTCTCCCTCTCTCTCTCTCTCCCTCTCTCTCTCTCCCCCTCTCTCCTTTTTTTAAACCCTTTCCATTGCCCGCCTAACCGTTCGGAAGTGGCCTGCTTTGCTGCTGCGATTAGGGTGGCAGGCGCATACTCGAAAAGAGAGAGAGAGAGACTGTGTGTGTGTGTGTGTGTGACACCAGACCAGACCCCCGTCCCAGGCCCGGACCCCAGGCCCAACCAGACAGACCGGGCACTGAGAAACTGGCACTGGCACTGGGAACTGCAACTGGAAACTGAACTGGACTGGACTGGACTGGACTAGACTGGACTGACCGACCAAAGACAAAATCGTAACCTCGTTCGCCCAGCTCCTCTTTTTCCTCCTCATGCACACAAACCTGCGAATTGCACAGCAGAAACCATCACCCAGCACCACTGCCCTTCCTCCAGAGTGAGTCCTATCTATGCCTTTGGTCTTTGCGATCGAGGTTTCCTATCCCTTTGCGCTTTCCCGCTGCACATGCCCGTCCCAGACTGCGACGTGCTCCCGCCGCCTCGCCTTGTTGGGGAGGGAAGGTTTGATGTCTGGGACCGAACTGGACTACCTACTACTTCGCTACCTCTACCATCTGCTCCCCGACGCAGTCCCTGCTCAAACCTCCCATCCTCCTCCTCCTCTTCCTCTCCTCGCAACTTTCTCTCTACCTTTCCGCACTCCATCCGCTCGATCCTCGTTCGATATTCATATGGCTAATCTCTCCCAGTCTATGCCCTAGAACCCAAATATCTTCCTTCCTTTCCTCCCCCCTCCTCGTCTTCTCCGACCGTTCGCTCCGGCAGCGTCCTTGCTCAGATCTCCCCGTCTGGCGCTGACCACACGACGACGACCCATAGCGCTCGATACAACGTCTCTGCTTGGCATTCGAGCGGACTCGTACTTGTCTCCGCTGTCAATCCGGCTCGGGTTTCGGCTTGCTGGCCGTTGATCATCTTGTCGGGTCAGCCGCCTGCTGCCGCCGACTCAGGTTGGGACCCCAACCTTTCCCTGCCAAGTTGACGACCGCCGCCCATTGCACAACAACACATCCTCCATCAACCCCCCTTCCCCCCCTCTCCTTCGTTCAATCATCCTTCCTTCCTTCCACCTCCCATCGATCCAATACCACAATCCAAAATGACGAGCATGTCGCCCACGAGTGCCGTCGACGGCGGCTCCGCGGCCACCTCGAACCAGGGCAGCGTCTCGCCGCGGCAGACGGTGTCGCCCAAGAACGTCGCATTTGAACTCCTCTTTACCGAGTCGCCGCAGTATCGTGCGCGACTCCCCATGCGGGTCCAGATATACCCTCACGACACGACCGACTCCATTGTCACCACCGTCAAGAATTTCTATGGTCTATACTCGGGCCCAACCGGCTCCAAGGGCGTCAGCTTCGAGGATGAGAATGGCATCACCCTCATCGCTAGATACGAGAACTTCCGCAACAACATGGTTGTCTACGTCAGGGTCATCGAGGAGCCCCCTTCTGCCTCCGGCCCCTTTGTGGCGCCCGCATATCATAACCCTCCTATGAGCGCTCAGCCCTATTACGAGGGCAATGCCTACCCCCTGCAACCTCCCCCGCGCTTCGGCCAAGAAATCTCCAGACCTTCATCCAGCACATCTCGCCGGCGGAGTCCGTCCCCCAATGTTGGGCGCGGCCGGAGAAGCGGGTCCGCCAACACGAATCCCAAGAAGGGCCGGTCCCGCTCCTCCAAGAATCGGGACACTGCTGCCAATGCCCACGCCGATATCTACAGCGACAGTGTCAACGGATACAGCAGTGGCGATGGAGCTCCTGGCTCCAGCTCCAGCAGGATGAAGGAGCAGATTGGCAACACCGAAATTAGCCTCGAAAACATTGTAGAGGGAGGTCGTCGCAAGCGAGCGAAATTCGAGAGTTCGGTAAGTTTGACCGTCGGAACACATGCACCGCGCCCTGCCCTCCTTGCCCGTCAGTGTTTCTTGTTCCTCCGTACTCATCCCGTCCGATCCAGGAACTCCCCTTGTTTGCGCCTCCCCAGATGCCGGCTGCCACGTCGAACCCTTCCGTGTCTCCCGCTCGCCGCGCCGAGCCCCAGCGAGCCTCGCTGCCGTTCGTGCATCCTGGCCAGAACCCCTTTACGAACCCTCTTCCTCTGCAGTCCCCTCAGAGTCATAACAATGGATATGGTCACGGTGGATACTACGCGACACCGTCCTCGGAGCGCCACGGGCGCAATAGCATCGGTTACGCCGGGCAAGGCGGCAACTTCAGTAGCATGAGTGGCATCCTTCCCACGCCGGACCCCACCGTTGGCAGCTGCATGTCGGAAGAGGATAAGGACGTGGCTATCCAGCTCATGCGTCTGGGTGAAATGTCCAACATTTCACACGGTCGCACTTCGGCTTCCACGCTTGACGACACGTTTAGTGGCCGCGCCGACGCCGCATCCTCCACCGGTGCCACTAGTGACGGCGAGAGTGAGAGCGATGAGGAGGAGGAGTCTGCCGCTCGGCGCCAGAAGCTGGATGCTGCTGGCGTCATGCGCAAGATTTATCAGACTACCGAAAGCCACTTCATTCCTCAGCCCAGCATCGAGGCTAACGCCGACGATGCCGAAGTTGAGAAAGGCAGCGACCATGTCGACCATGCCATCAACGGCGAGCGCAAGCCAGAGGCGCTCAAGAACAAGACCAATCTTCCCGACGCCAGGCCCAAGGCGCAACTCCCCGGCTCCAAGCCCAAAACTTCCAAGGTCAGCAAGGTCCCTCGGCCAACCGTTCCCAAGCCCAAGAAGGTCTCGGCCTCGGCCCCGGTTCCGGCCCCGGCTCCTACCGGCAATGGACCCATGTCACCGGCTTCCCTGCCCCCGTCGCGCAAGCCCTCGGTTTCCGCTGGCGCGGCTGCCCCGGGCGCCAACGGCGAAGACGATCAGCTCGACTTGTCTGCCAAGCCCCGATGCCAGCGATGCCGCAAGAGCAAGAAGGGTTGTGACAGGCAGCGACCCTGTGGACGATGCCGCGACGCCGGGCTCTCCGCTGATCAGTGTATCAGCGAGGATGAGGGCAACGGCCGTAAGGGCAGATACGGCCGCCACATGGGAGTCCCGATCAAGAAGGAGGACATTGTCAACCCCACGCAGCCCATTCTTCTGCCAGCTGCGCCAATCGCCACGACGGCGGCAACGACCGACAAGAACAAGAAACGGAAGCGGTAGAGCGGTAGGTCCGCAGTACCAGGAGCGCGTGTCGGCGCCCGAACAGGAATCTTGCGATTTGTTTTCGGTCATGTGGCTATTTTCAGCATGGCCATCGCAACGTTTCATTACCGTCCCTACTACGAGCGGTTATCGGCTCACCGGCGTCTGGCGACGAAGATGTTTTAAAAAGGGCGAGGCCACTGGGCCGCGCTTTGGTCATACGACGTGCTTCCTATCGTCACAAAACAGGAGGATGTCTGATCTGGTCTTCAACGACCACCCAACAATACTGGCAAGAGGGAAAACATTTGGCGATGGGGCTAATGGGGGATCTGCCGGGTGAGGATGGTCGCTCACACTCCTTTTGGCGTTTCGGGATCTTTTTCTTCTTCTTCCTATTTTCTTTACAGGGAGCGGTGTTTTGTTATTCACTAGTTTGCGCGCCTGGTTTCTTTTCTTCATTGCTCCGTTTTTGTTTTTCGAGATGGAGTCGACGTCAAAGCGAGGAAGTCACAGTTTTTGAGCGAAGTTGTGCGACTGTACGATGCGGCGGGCGGAGGAAGAGAACAAAAGCGAGCAGAGATGTTGGAATACTTGCAGGCATCTGAACATTCTGATGAGCTCGCATGTGAGATGGCTGAAGCCCTTATAACCAGGAGACGAGAGAAGAAGAGTATGGAAGGAGCCTCGACGAGAGGGAAGAAAAAAGGACCACAAAATCAACAGGAAACAGCGGTTCAAACATTGGCAGGCGGGACTGTTCCGTGGCTCGCGCAAAACTCAAATTGTCCGTGATGGAAGGGTGGATCGCTTGCCTGGGGGTTTGTGATTTCCTGTACTGGCGAGGGAGACGATGCTCCTTTGCGCGACTGGGCTTGCTCCTGTTTTCTTTGGTTCTTCTCGGGATTCCATTGGAGGCGAGAGGAGAGCAAAGGAAGCAGATGCGGCGCTACGATACGACCGGGTTTTTGTCTTTCCGTTTTGTTAGTGGCAACGTTTTCTATAGGGGAAGCCAAAGGGGGAAAAAAACCACATTGATCATGTAAACCAAGGTGCGCCGCGACGTTGCGCAATGCGATTGGCGTGATGCGACAGCTGGGAGATTGTTGTCCGAGGCGGTGACATTGCATGTATTGCGCGGAGCGGGGGGAGAACAGAACGGTAGTCGTTGAAGGATGGATGCGACGCTAAACCGTCTTGGGAGCTAGCGCGCGGTTCTCGCCGTTGCATCCCGTTCCGGCTCGGAGGGGATGGGGGGTGGTGTGCGGGAAGGGGGGGTGGGTTGGGATGGTGTGGCTGCACCTTCTGGCTGGTGCGTCGCTGCCGTTTTTTTACGGGCCCTGTCTCGATCAGCCGCACCTTGTGAGTGGGTGGCTGTGGATACATACCAACAGTGAGAGCACAGCCGCACAGTGTGAGCAAAAGCCTGGGCCGTGCGTGGCGACTAGCGTCAAGAGCCTAGGCTCGGGGGGGGGGTCCTAGAGTCCAGACCTGGGTGCGCGCCGGGAGATGTTAAGCTTCCGGCACCAGGGACTAGAGCTCCCGGATTATTACGTCACTTGGGGGCTTCTCGAGGGAGAACCCCGCACCTCACGCGCGGTAGGAGCTTCTTTCCGCCCCCCCTTCCTTCCCCCTAACCCCGCACCTCACAGGTTGCTTCTTTGCAACAATTCGATTGTACCAAGTGTGCGTGTATGTGTGTGTTTGTATTTTGTATTGTATGTTTGTGTTGTGAAAATGCGGATACGTTCTGATGATGGAATGCGCCGTGTGCATGCATCCATGCGCGGTTGCTCGACTTGTTCCTTTCCGCATGACTTTTGTTTCTACTCCCCATCACACCCTCCTTCCCTTCCCCTGTCACTTAATGCGCTCTGTGCTGACATCCCTCTGTTGATGGAAGGTTTAACGCGCTAAGGGGGTTATGGAGGCGAGCGGGTTACGGATTGGGTTTTGGATAGAGGCGGTGTGCAGCGGTTGTTGGGCTGCTTGACTCGGGAAAAAGAGTCGCCGTGCGCGCATTGCGAGCGGACTATGCGCGTCGTTTGTTGTTTGTTTGTTTACACTGCATGTTTCTTACCCATCGTGTTTTTTTTTTACCCCTTCCCTTTCGCCTTTCCTTTCTTAGCCTATAGGTTTTCGCGACTGGATTTGGGGAAGAGGGGAGGGAGAACGTTGGCGCAGCACGCACGGCTTGGGATTGGAGGGGATCTTTGGGCTTTTCATTTCACTGGGTAAGACCGTGTCGCAACGCCGCGGTCGCGAACCTTGAGGGTGGCAATCGCCAATCTGCCAACGGGCGGCGCAAGAGAGAAATGCGAGAGATGAGCGTCTCCTATCAGTTACTGTCCTGTAGTAGTTTTCTTTTGAAGGGGTTGCTCCCCCCAATTCATTCCCTATCACTGTGGGAGCCTTCCACTCCCCTTACATCGGCGCAAAAGCAGGTAGGGGTTGGCGGGAGAGATGGGCAGGTCAGCTAGAATCGAGGTTGCGCAATGTGTATGTGTTTGTGAGGGTGATTGGTGACGACGATTTGTTCGGGTTGGGCGGCACGGCTGGCTGGCTGGCTGGCTTTGGAGTGCGCCCGCCCTATGGGCGATCCGTAAGCCAGACACCCAGATAAGTAGGTACCTAGGGGTTGGGGGCCGCGATGCGATACGAGGCGACAATCCTGTCCAGTTCACGGATTTCGCGTCGGGATCCCGCATAGGGGCTCCCTCTATTACAGATGACGGACTTGGAGAGTGCGGCGACGGGTGCGCAGCGATGCGACAATTAAGATGTTGCGCCGCGCCGTCCTGGGATGTGATGGGATGGATGCGCTTGCGATGCGACGGGCGAGACGGTGAGGTAAAACCATGACGGACGGGAGGGAATGCGCCTCGCATCTGGTTCGGCGCGGCTGGGCAGGCAAAGGCGGTGGTGGGTGGGGTCACAAGCCGGGGTTTCCCAAGCGGTGGGGACAGAGAGGACCCGTGCGTCTTCCGTTGTCGCTGCGCTTCCACCACGAAAGTTTGTTGGATTCTTGGTTGTTGTGTTTTGTGTTTTGAGACGGTTTGGGTGTCCCGAAGCTATGCCCGCGGCGCGGCTTGTTGCTTTCTGGGTGTTCATGTCAGATGTCAAAAAGGTTGAGAGGACTTTGGGTTGGAATGAGAGACGAGGCCCCTGCCAGGACTTTGTTGTCCCGACACACTGCTTGGAGCCGGATGTTGCACCTGGCGCCTTGTCAGGCCTGGGCATTCTGATTTTTGAACTCGTGCTGGCCGCTGATACCAATCATCATTTAATGAGCTGGTCTTTGTTCTCATTGGGTTTCTGTCTCAGTGGAGATTGTTTCGATAAGGTGTCAATGCAGACAATCGCTGAGCCCAGATCAACCTGTCCGTCACGGTACGTGCAGCATGCCGGCCACTTCACCGTCTCCAACCACGCCCGCGGCCGGGCGGAGAGCCCCCCCTCCTTCCTATTGCGCCGCGGATGCCCACCGGCCGCCAATCGGACCGCGTCGATTGGCGTCGATTGGCGTGCAGGCTCAAGTCACATGAGAGCCTGGTCTTGATGGCCGACGCTCGGTTGAGGCCCTCTCCCCCCCCTCCGCGAACGGCGGCCATGACGGCCCAGATTGGCGAATCTTGCCAGAGGAAAGGGCCGGTGCCTGCTTCTCGCAACTATCGGTTGATGTGCCGTCCAACGAGACCGCCCGGACGTGGAAGTATCCCCGGAATTCACTGACCGATTGAGACTGGCGGAGGCTGCGCCGTATGAAGGCGCCATATCTCTGAAATCCCCCTCGGAACTTTCGGCCAACCCGACATCTCGCCCGAGTACTGTCCCTTCCGTTGAAAGGCGCGCAAAAATGTGCATGTCGCCAAGGCGTACGCCTAACTGTCAAAGCTAAAGGTTAGCGTCATCCACAGGGCGTAGAAACTGTCGTTGAGGGCTCTGGGCTTCCGCTCCCGACCGTCGTCGCGAGGGAATAAGCATCGGATTTGTTTTACGGCGGCCAAGCCGGATTGTCGCCGAGTTGCTCTCCATTGGCAGGATACCTAACAAGGTGCGATCTCGGCTGCTGAGTCCAGATGGACTACCAATGGGCGTGCAGCCGCCCTGAAAGCTCTTTGGGCAGGCCCCTCTGGCCGTCTTTTCACGTGGCGTCTGTTATGATAAAGGCACGCATCCTAGGATGTTTTCTTCTCTTTGCCGCTTGTTTTAACGTTAATACTAATGAACTCGACCGGCCACTTGTCGAAGCAACTCTGTAAGTATTCCAACAGCTGCCATCTCACACCTCATACCTTTCACCTAGAAAGATCATGCCGGACGGAAAGACCCCGGTAAAAAGCTCCGCCCGCGGCGGCGCCGACGCTGCTGAGAAGAGCCCGAACGGGACCCCGAAAGTGAGCGCCCCCGAGGAGGTCCGTGAGTGGTCCGCGGAGCACGACCTCGTGTACCCGGAGGGAGGTTGGACGGCCTGGTCCCAGGTGCTGGCCGGCAACATGCTCAACGCGCTGGCGTGGGGCTATCCGGCGACGTTCGGCGTCTACCAGCTCTACTACACCGAGAAGCTCCGCCTGCACGCGGCCCAGATCTCGTGGATCGGCTCGGTGCAGATCTTCCTTACGTTTGCCATCTGCACCGTCTCGGGCCGGCTGACGGATGCCGGGTATGCTCGGCATGCCGTCTTGACGGGATGCGCTGTCATCGTCCTGGGCACGTTCATGACCAGTTTCTGCTCGCAATACTGGCAAATTATGCTCGCCCAGGGCGTCTGCACGGGCATGGGTCTAGGCGTCCTCTTCATGCCGACCGTTGCCATTATCGGGTCCTACTTTAAGGAAAGACGGTCTCTGGCGTTGGCCATCGCGGCGACGGGCACTGGCGTCGGCAGCCTCATCTTCCCGTCCACCTTGCAGTACCTCATCCCCCTGGTCGGGTTCCCCTGGGCCGTGCGCTGCTCTGCCTTTGTTGCGCTCGCCGTGGCGACCATAGCCAACGCGCTTCTGCGGCCCCGGCTGCCGCCCAGGAAGTCCGGCCCGCTGGTCGAGTGGACGGCTTTCCGGGAGGGCCCGTACATCTTGTTCGCCTTGGGGGTCTTCTTCTATTTCATGGCGCTCTATTTCGGCTTCTTCTACGTGAGTCGCTAGCATCCATATCCGCAAGCTCAGATGTGTGCTGATAGACGCCCACAGATTAATACGTATGCCCGCAAGGTTGTGGGCTTCTCGACGACCGAGTCAGTATCGCTGCTTCTCATCACCAACGGCATGGGCATACCGATCCGACCCGTCGTCGGCTGGCTAGCCGACTGCCACGTCGGTCCCATCAACATGTTCTTTCTGACCATGTTCTTCCTCGGCTGCATGGAGTTTGTGTGGATCGGCGTAAAGACAAAGACCAGCATGTACGCCTTCAGCGTCTTCTTCGGTCTGGCCAACGGAGCGGCACAGGGAGTATTTGTAGGGGCAACAGCAAGCCTAACGACTGACCCGCAGAAGATGGGTACGCGGTTCGGGATGATTGCAACGATCTCGGGCTTCGCAACACTGGCGGGACCTCCAACGGCCGGCGCCATCATCGACAGGGCCGGCGGAAAGTATCTTGGGGCTCAGATATGGGGTGGTGTCATGATGATAGCAGGCTCGCTCGCAATTGCAGCGGCAAGTATCGCCAAGTCAGGAAAAGTCTTGGGTTGCCAAGTTGTGATGAAAAGAGGTCAGACAAAAATAACGACAACGACGACAACACATCGAGGCGAAGGGGGGACAGGCATCGTGTCTGATGACGGTGGACGTAAATGATATCATTGTACGATGTTTATCGATCGACTGGACAGGCTATCGATCGTCCACGGAGTCTGGTGCACGAATGACGAAGAGGTTTTTTTTTTTTTTTTTTTTAATGGCGCCGGGCTCTATGGGTTCCTTAACAAATCAAGGACCTCAGAGAGTAGCCGTGCAGCATGCTTACCGTCCTGCCAGACAAAGTCGTGGTCGTGTGTGAGGTTCTTGCGGATCTTGCATTCGACGCCGTCCCTTCTTAGTTTCGACACCATGTTGTCAATCTCCGGCTCGTCAACAAGCGTGTCTTGGGGAGACCATGCCAGCATGATGAGGTTAGAGGCAGGCAAAGCGTCCTTAAAGCTGCCCGGGAAACAGGCCGGCATGACCTTGTTCCAGGACTCCTGGTCTTGGCCAAAGGCAGCGACAATGAACTGGGTGTAGGTCTCGCCGTGACGGGCGGTGAAGTCATACAACTCGTAGATGCCCGCCAGGCCGATGAAGGCAGCCGGCATCTTGACCTCTGGTGGTGGGGCAGCACCGAGCGCAACAGACCCCATCGGCAGCTGGAAGGCCATGGTGGCACCGGCCGAGTGCCCGATTAGGATGTAACGGTTCTGGATATCGTACTCGCGCTGCAAGAAGGCAAGGGCCGACCAGACATCGCGGAGGTGGTCCGGGTGTTGAGCGCAACGAAGCTCCACCGGAGGGGTGGCGGCAGGGTCCTGAGGGAAGGAGGGGTGGGGAGAAAGGCGATAGTCAATGCTGATGAAGCCGCGAAGCTCGGATTTGGGAGCAGAGCCGCCGGTCTTTACGATTTCATCAATCGAGGGCTCGAAACCATAGAGATCCTTGAGAGGATCACGCCAGGCGCCGCCGTGGAGGTAGCTAATCGGGCGCGCATAAGCGGCTGCTCAGCAGCGGCGGTATGGACAAATCCATTGCAGGAGTGTGGCAGACAACTCACATTACCCAGTACCCAGCTGCATTGTCAGCGTTTTGGGGGAGCTCCCAGACACCTAGCCTCTGCAGCTCACTGTCCGCGGCATAACGATGCTCGGTAAACTTCAGAGAGCCCGACATAATGACGATAGCTTGGCCTAAATTGGTTGAGTAGTTGGTGGCGGCGTGTGGGTGGCCCTTTGCGCGTGTCAACCAGCAGGGTACGACGGAGGCAGGGCGAAATGGGGTTTGCGTGGAGCCTGAAATCTCGGATGGGTGCTTAGCAAGACGTGGAAGAGATGACAAGTGTCAAGGTAGTGAGAAGCTTTCAACCTTGATCAGCGGGGGATGCGTGGGAAGTGGGCAAACAAAGCAGTTGTAAGAATAAAAATAAGAGGGCCGACGTTGGATGCGACCAGACTGTTTGTCGCGCGCGCAACGGATATGGTCCGGACGGAGCTGCTGATAACGATGAGGGAGGGGGGCATGGAGGGATGCTAGGGTGGGGCCTTCCGTCTTCCGGATTTCCCGTCCCATACCTTCCGCCTCCGCGAACGACCGCTCCTACCTAGGTAGGCGGGCTTTCACTTCCCCGCCTGGCCCGGCTGTCGAAGGAGCCCTTCCGATGCTCTAGGAAAATCTCCTGCCAGGGAAAAAGTAATGCTCGTCCATTCTTCCTGTGGCAATTGTCCCTCGATAATGCCACTTACCCTTGTCTACAAATGTCTGTTGTTTCGTCAACTCGAACCCAAAATCGACTCCGCTGAACCCGACTCAGAAGCCCATGGCCCAAGTTATTGAAACCGGCTGAATAACATTACTTTTCGAGTCTGATAGTGTTCCGTCATTGTTAACCCAGGCGCGTGTGATGTGACGGGTTATGACCTGAACTTATCATCCCACTAAGGCAGCCAATTGCTGACTAGCGAGCCGTCTTCAGTCAACTTCACGTTGCTCTCCCCCATTCATAACGAACCGCAACCGGCGCAGCATGACCTCAATACAGTGTCGAGCACCAACCATGACATTCCTATCACGGTAATTACGTTGTACTGTCACCTAGCCAGCTGCAATGATTTGTCTCTCCTCCTCTTTATTCTTCTTTATCATCTTGCCGTAAGGCATCAAAATGACAACAAACACCAAAGCCTCCCTCCCATGGCGCACGGCAACCCCGCATTCGCCCTACCTGTGGCTTATCTTTCGGACTGGAAATTCCACCTGTTTCGAGCCGCCAGAACGACAGAGGAAGGGAAAACGGACATCTGCCTCTTTTGTTTCTTATTCATTGATTACTTTCTTTTGTATTTTTCTTATTCCGTATCTACTGTCTCCACTTTTCTGGGTAAACTTTCCCACCCTTTTGTTTTTTCTCGAACCTGTCTTTTTTTAGCCATCAATTACCTACGGCTACGACATGAGCTCGCAACCATTCAAAGCAAAAGCCCAAGTCCTAAGCAAGCTGTTTTGCCCGTGAGGCTATGATAACCCTATATATGCCGGGACCTCCCGTGCAGAAACGAGGTGATCAGGCCACGCCGTCCTTCTGACCCAACAGAACCCGAGAGCTGTTGCACCTCGATGCCTAGTGTGGACAACCTGGATTGGACTTGCAGCCTCATAGAGAAAGGAAGCACTGCCCCGTCCTTTTCCGGAACTTCCTGTCGGCCGGTGCGACTGTGAAGAATACGGAGCGGTGAAGGCACGCATACGGTCGTAAGATGTGGCTTGACCACCCTCCTCCTTGACTTTGGTAGAGTTGTCAACATCCATATTGGTCTACACTACCTAGGTGCATGGCTGAAGTAGCGCGGTACCTAAGACGCGCTGCAAGTGAGTAGCGAAAACAAGGTCTACTCTACTCATGCAGCTCTTCCATGTCGGCATGCATAGGTACTGCCTGCCTCAGTAGGTATGCAAGGCACGCATTTCGCGTGTGACCTAACCTCAGCCGTCGGTGCAGGTGTTATTGCCCGTTACATAGCGAAGTCTAGAAGAAGAAGAGGAGGAAGAGCAGACACTCGCACACGACACGACACAGCATAGGGGGTGGAAGGGGGGGAGCAATCCCGGATTTCCGGTCCTCGCTCTTCTTTCACCGCCAAGCCTTGTGTCTGTGCCTTTCCGAGTCAACGGCAACGCCTCATTCCGCTTCGACCGTTACCAACCTCGTATGGGTGAAACTTGGGGGGGGGAGCATCTGCCTGAGACACCGAGAATGCATGCATCTATCCATCGTAATACTAGATGCTGAAGAACCCCCTGCTTCGCCATGTTTCCGCCAAACAACCTGACAGTTAGGCGCCTTCAACCTTGTCTACTCCCTAAGGAGAGGAGAACGCCCGAGACGTCCACTTGGTATGACGAGCAAACCTTCTTTCGGGTTGGTAATCCCCAGAACTGAATAAGCACGGCATTAACCACCCCATTGGCGTGGCAATGGCCAAGAACTGTATCTGATCCTGAGCAATCAGTGCATGCCTCTCTAGTGGACCCGATGGCGCTTTCTGGAGACATAGCTCGCAAGAAGGTCGCATTTCTTCATATATCGATGGCACTGTTGTTTACTGGCCAAGTAGAGGCTGGTGTCGTGCCAAAATTGATAATATACGAACAAATAGCTATGAGAGAGAGCGAGAGAGAGCGAGAGAGAGCGAGAGAGAGCGAGAGAGAGAGAGAGAGAGAGAGGAGTTGCAAAGAAGTAGTGGCTTATTTCTTTTTTCTTTTTCTAACCCCCAGTGGACGACTTCCTCCTCGGTGCTTCCCGTCTCCCGGAAGCCGTACATGTGCGCCTCACCTGCAAGCTGCAGGCTGCAACCCCCATCACGTTCGTGTGTAAGGTGAAGCTGCAAGTGGTACCAGTAAAGCCTTCCCCTTTGGCTTTTGTAGTGTAATGTCTCTTCTACCTTGCATGGCCTCCTTCTCTCTCCCACACCCGTACGACACCCGGTCGCGCCTTTACTTCACATTTGAAACGTGGTGTCTGCAGTATTACAGTACGGGGGGTTTTCTCAATCCCGACCCCTTCTGTAATTGTTCTTGCGGCCGTTCTGTATAAGCACGTATGGGCACTCGTCTCTCTCCACATAGTGACCCTGCCTTACCGGGACCCGTCTCCGGGGGTGGGGGTCTCAAACTTGCCGTTTCTGTTGGGTTCGCTTTTGTGAAGTCTCTGGAATTCAGGCCCATGGGTTCGGACTTGAGCAGTATTCAAAGGCCTGCGTGATAAGGACCGACCCTTGGCATCGTCCTCCTTGGCTGGCCACATCAAGCTCCGTGGCCTCTCCTATGTAACTGTCCCGATTTGCTGTCGCTTTCCTTTCTCTTCCTCCCTCGTTTGGCGATGCTCTTTCTTCATTGTCACTCCCTAGATTACCCCGGTACCAGTCGGCCCTATGGCTGAGGCGGGTTTATCAGAGAACAATGGCGCTGCTCTTGTAGCCACTGCCGTCGCTTTCCTTGTTCTCTCTTGGTTCTCCGTTCTTCTCAGGTGTTATGTGAGGGCTTTCATGACCAACGGCTTCCAGGTTGATGACTGGTTCATGGTCGTGGCTCAGGTAGGTCCTTCCCCTCAGCGAGACAGCCACGGCTAAGTACTATGTTGATGCCCCATCCTTAGGCCATCTTCACTCTTTTGTGCGCTCTTATCCTCGCCGGTGTAGACAATGGTTTGGGTCGACATAACAGGGCCCTCAGTCAGAGACAAGAGATCTCAGCTTTAATGGTACGTTGCTTCACATCGGTATTCCAACGCTATTCCACCAACACCATCATACAGTACCAAGCTCTGGCCACCGCCGCATACGTCCTTGGTATGCTCTTCATCAAGCTGAGCATCGGCTTCTTCCTGCTGCGGCTCTCGACGTCAATGGTCTATAACTGGATCATCCATGTTAGTCTAGCCATTGTGACTATATGGAGCGTGGTCATCTTCTTCTGGAACACGTTCCAGTGCTCCCCGGTCGAGGCACAGTGGGATTATACTATTCCAAATTCTCAATGTGTCTCAGCGGAAGCTATCGTAGCAGCGGCCTACTCCATCAGTGTCATGAATATCCTAATCGATTGGCTATATGTAAGCCGCTTCAGTCCCTCTATTGCCAGCTTGTCTTCCCTCCTCCCCCCATCGAGATAATGCTGACTTACTTCGAGGCTCTTCTCCCCATCCCCATGGTTTGGAGTGTCAAGATGACCAAACAGGCCAAAGCAACGGTCATAGTGATCCTTGGTCTTGGGATATTGTAGGTCCCAGGACCCTCGTTCTGGTCCTGCGAAATATTACTCACAAGCCTCAGTGCCAGCATTGCAACCCTTATCAGGCTTAGGTACCTTGCCGACCTCAGCGATGTAGATGATATCTTATGTACGGCTCCAGCCTGCCCCCGAACGCTCCTGAAAAAAAAAACATATACTTCAACACCGCATGTAACACAAGAGTGCTAACTCCACTTTAGTCACCGGAACAGACCCCATGGTTTGGACTTTAGTCGAGCCTGGTGTTGCCATCGTCGCATCAAGCTTGGTCACCGCACGGCCTCTTCTTCGAGCATGGCGAATCAGCGGATTTACCTCGACCAGCCAAACGCCTGGCATGAGCGGTGCGATCAGCGGGGGAATGGGGTCGAGAACGGCACGATCGGCGATCCGGCCAATACCAAGCAACGACTCGCACGGCGCCGGCGACGTAGGCACCAATGAACTGGAGCTCGGTGGTATGGGCAAACACGAACCGAAGCCATGGCCAAACTCCCCAATCGGGTGTACAGCTGCGCTCGCAGAAGTCGGTTCCAAAGTAGTAGGTGGGCATGTCCACGCAAACCCCAGGGCGCGGCCGGACCGGGAACGGCGCAGGAGTTCTGATGGCACAATCCATTTCGTCGAAGGGGGGCAAAGCGAGATACACCCAGCGAGATGTCAGAACTAGGTCGCAGAGCGTGTCATCGGCTGATATAGATGTTCTGGACGCCCAAAGCCAACATAGCGGACGTGTTGGCCTTGGAGGCCGCAGGGGCTAGATGACTTTGGTCCATGGCGAACGACGACGGCTGTTCCCGGCCTCAAGCTCATCACGTTTATGTCACACCTTCATATATTTCACAGGGTTCCAAAAGCATGCAATATCAGGCGCAATGACGCAAGGGTAAAGGAGTGGCATAGGCTGCTATGGCGCGCCCTAGGGTTGTCTGTACAAACAGCCGGCATAAAGGTCGGATAGGAATGGTGATTCAACAAGAGATGACGGCTCCACAGATACGAAGAGTGTGGCATTGAAGTACCAGATGAAGGCGAAATGGACATTGGACCACGTCGCGTGGTGCGGGCACTCAAGCCAGCTAGAATAGGAAGAGAGAGATAAACGCCCGCTCGTGGGCGAAGCCGGTGTAACCAAACATCATGAACGGCCTAATATGGAGCCTGCTTGTAAGCCTTCTCCGTCTCTGCGTACGCATCATACGAATACAGAAACCCCTGGATCTCAGGACACGTCCACCGCGAAGGAAACCCGGGCTGCGGCTCCGCCCCCGGCTCCAGCGACGCCGTCATGACCTCGTCGCGGCGCTCCTGTTCAGGACCGTCGGGCATGTGGAAGTCATCGCGCTGCCGGAACGACTCCATGACGATGCGCTGCCCGCGAGCCATGCGGAGGCGCTGGTACATGGCCGCTGCGGCGGGGAGCTGCGCGGCTTTTGTTCCGCGCCCGCTAACCTTCCCCAGGAGGGAGCCTAGGACGGCGCCGTCCTCCAGGGAGGAATTCGCGCCCTGTGCGAGATAAGGGAGCATCGGGTGGCAGCAGTCCCCGGCCATGAAGAATGACCCGTCGTCGCTGGCCCACCGGGAGAGGGGCTCGATCCAGCAGAGTTTCCACTTGTGGACGCTCTCGACCTGGTCCAGAAGCTTTCGGAGGAGGGGGTCCCAGCCGGAGAAGAGGGAGCGCATCTCCTCGACGTCCCCGAGGACTTTTGTCGAGCCCGCGGGGAGGTTGTCCGGGGACAGGAGGCCCAGGTTGAGCATGCGGCCCTGTTTCACGGTGTATGACACGCCGTGGGACTGCGGGCCGACCCAGAAATGAACCGTCTCCGACTTGATAAAGGCTTCGAGTTCGGCCTTGTGAGGGCCCCTGAGGGAGTTGATCGGGATTGCGATGCGGAAAGCCAAGTCACCGGTCAGCGCCGGAGGTGAGGGTCGGCCGAGGAACTGGGCACGGGTGGTGGACCACATGCCGTCGGCGCAGACCACGACGTCGCCGCCGACATCCACGGAGTGGGTTCCGGAGGCGTCATCGTTGTCGTCCTGGGCGATGGTCACGACGGCGCGGGCAAAGTCTACGGAGCGAACACGGGCGGAGAGGCGAATCTTGACGCCGAGGGCGGTGCAGCGATCGACCAGGGCGCGCTGAAGCTCGACGCGATGAAGCCCCCAGAAAGGATGGCCGTAGCGGGACTGGATGGTTTCTTGGAGGCGCGGTTCGTGGGCGAGAAGGCGGGTGCCATCGTAGCGGTGCACAGAGAGGGTCGAAGGACGGGTTGCCAGGGGGGAAAGGGTCGGGCCCAGGCCCCAGGCTTCAAGAAGGCGGGTCGCGTTGGGGGTGAGTTGGAGGCCGGCCTGTGGTTGTATCTGTGAGTGGGTGAAGCTCTGAAGGGCAATGAAGTCGTGACGCGTGCGCGCGCGCGTGTGTGAGAGAGTGTGAGATGGGGAGCAGGGCGACTTACACCGACTTCTTGAAGTTCCTTGACGGCTTCGAGGATCGTGACGCGATGGGAGGGGTTTGCAAGCTTGGTAGAGAGGGCGGTGGCCAGGCCGGCGAGACCCGCACCAATGATTATGACATGGAGAGGATGCGAGGCATTGCATCCCGCTTCTTCGTCCATGTTGAATGGCCCCCGTCACTCGCTCGTGAAGTCGGTGGTAGCGCCGTACGGGTGTGAGGTCAATGGTGTTCGATCATGCAAAATGTGATGGTGCACGAGGCGACAACCACCGTTCTACAGCAGTTTCCTCTCACCGTCACACCCTCGACACTTTCCGGAGAGGCTGGGTCTAGTAGTTAGCCGTGACAAGTCCTGCAGATGCGCCACAAACAAAGACGCAATTGCCGAGACTTGGAAGCCGGGTTCACGGATGGTCTCATGTGCGGAGTGTGGGGAAGACCGATGGGACGACGCTGTCCCTCAAGTTCGTCCCAATCATTAGCTGCATTCCGAATCAATCTAGGGTATCGTTATCTTTTGTCGATATGCTTGCGCCCGCGCCCCGTGCCCCCAAGACTTAGCGTCGAAGCCACTGGCTTCCCTCACGCTTGTTTCGTCCGCTACCCGTGTCGCGCTCCTCCACTGGCGCTGACCATATCGACCCTGCTATTCGCTGGGGACAGCAAGATCATCCGGGTCAACCTCCCATTCTTCCTCATCGCCCCAGGTAGGTGCGAGAACAAATCTGCCCATGATCTTGCCCATACCGATGCTGTCGCCGCCAACAACACCCGGCTTCGTCTTCTCGTCCGACTCCTCGACGATCACTGCTGTGGTCAAGAAGTTCATGCCCGCCGCCGGGCTGAGCTCCAGGGTTCGTCCACCCCAGTCCAACTCGACCTTGCCGGACTTGCGGACCTTGAGCTTGCCCATCATACCGGCCTGGGAAACCAGCTGATTGATGTCGGTCAGGTCAATGTTTTTGTTCTCCTCGGCCTTGGCCTTGATGTTCTCTTCCGAGTTGGTGAGGTCGACTGCTTCGCCGGGCTGGTCCATCATGACGACGTCATCCGGCTCCGGCTTGACCTTGGGCGCAGTCGTAGGATGCAAGGGTGGAAGCAGCGGCGGGAACTGGAAGAGGTATAATCGGCCGTCCTTGTCCTGTATGGCGTTGTTCTCAGGGGCCTTGGAGTTCTCGTCGGAAACAGTGCCTAATTCGCCCAGCAGAAGTTGCATATCGTGTGTGATCATTTCCACCTCAGGGTCGGCCGCTGTCTTCTTCGTCTTCGGTTCGGGCGTGACCTTCTCCTCGGCCTCGGGCGTCGAAGATTTTAGCCCGACGTTAAAATCGACCGGCGCGATGTTCATGGTGCCCAGTTCAGCTCCGGGTTCCGCCTTGACCTGAACCATGCCCTTGGGTGCCGCATGCCAGACCTTGGTCTCTTCCACTACACGGGGAACTGCACCGGCCCAAGACTCATTTGCGTCAACCCATAGACTTTCCTCTGCCTTCCCTTGTTCTTCCGCCTCAAGTTCTGCCGACGTCGCAATGACCTTCTTCTCCTCCTTCTTGTCAATTCGGGCAATGCCCATGGGCCAGATATTATCGGGCTTCGAGCTAATCAGGGCTGCCGTCGCTTCATCGTCGGAATCCGGTTCGCGGTCAACCGCGTATCCTGCGAGCCTGTCGGCGTTGATTCGGGCCTCACGATGGCCGGATGCCTCTCCAAAACCGCCGCCTTCTCTCTTGGCTCTGCCTCCTCCGCCGCCGAAGAAACCACCACCGCCGCCACCCCCACCACCACCTCCCCAGCCCCCACCGGACCTTCCGCCTCCTGGGTAACGTTAGCTTTGTACCTTATGCCGTGACAAGGACTCCTGGACATACCCTCGATGTTCATTTGCGAAAAGGGACCGCTGGCAACAGCAGGTCGCGATATGAACCCGCCCCTACCCATGGCATCTCCACGAGCTCGCCGACTGCGACCTCGAGAGCGCGCCTGGGCTCGAGCCTCGGCCTTTGCCCTCGCATTGTCTTTTTCCAGTTCTTGTCGAGCAATGGCGTCTCTTGAGGCCTCATCTCTGCGTACAACCTTGGGCCGAAACCTGCCGACAGAGGCGCCCCGCGTTGGTGCTGGCCTAGGAGTTGCGGAGTCTCTGGAAGCCCCCACGGTTGCCGGAGCAGTGTCCAGTGCCGAGGAAGGTCTAGATGTTGGAGCGGGAGTCTCCGCGCTTGGTGTGACACTGGCAGCGGCTCCTCTTCCCACGCCTCTGCCTCTTGTTCCTCGGCCACGAGCCCTACCGGCGCCTCGAGCCGGAGTCGTTCCCTCGGGCATGTTGGCAGGCGACGATGTGATGGGTATGATGAGTCGGATGAATTCGTTCTATTGTCGCTAGTTCGTACAATCGGCCGCTTGCCGTAGTCGTAGGTGGGAGGAGTGTTTAGAAATTTGTGAAATGTGGTTGTCGACCGATAGTCACAGGTGCGCCGCTACGAGAAAAAGATGCTCGATTACCTTAGCGCGGTGGGGGACCAAACTTTGGTGGAGGTACAGCACCCCCTGGTATTTTTTTTTCCCTCTCACCGTTCATACCTCCGAATCGCTGCAACCAAAGTGGGGGTTGGGACACCCCGCGAAGGAGGGGCACCAAGGCGCATGTCACACGTACAGCGCAACGTTCACTGAAGATGAAGGTAGGTACCACTGAGTCTTCAATTGTTCCAAGCATGCACGGTCAGTATTGGAAAGAAAACTCATTTGAATATCCGATGCTGTATTCCCCTTTATTTATCGCCGTCCTTCACTCGTCTTGTGTTAGGAAGCTTTCACTGTTGTCTGAGGCGCACAGCCCATTTTCGCACTCAACTCAACCTTGACCGGCTTCCGAGAGGCGCCTCGTGAAGATCTTGGTTGTCTCATTTTACACACATCAATGACTGCTCACCGTACAGTCTTGCGACGCTGCCCTCTCGATTTAGCATGCTGCCAATCCACAGCCTCCCAGCTTCAACAGTACTCGCCCCGAATTTCACAATGACACAGGTTCTGACCCTCGCTGCGGACCATAAGATGCCATCCTTGGCCTCCATCTCTACGCGCTTCACCCGCCACAACTCGTCCTCTGTCAGATTGCTCTCCTCCTTGGCTTTGGCCTCTGCCGATCTGAAATCCCTAGCGCCAAGTCGCGGCAAGACCCCGAATTCTTCGAGGAAGAAGTTTCCCAGGGCGTGCATTTGCGGTCCTCGAAGAATTAACGTCCCAAAGAGCCCGTTCCCGTGCATAGATTCTCTCAAGGATCTACCAACTAAACCTTGGCTATTTCTGTCCAAGATGACCGTGTCTCGCACAAGCAGGCGGTTCTTGCTTCTCGGACTTTCTCCTGACAGCCAGACTTCGTTGCGCCCTGTCCACTTGACAAAGCTCCAGTCCTCGCCGCGTGCCGTTCTTCCCTGCGTTACCCAGTCTAATAGACACATAGATGCGCTGGGGGCGACTGTGAATATCTGCGTCTGTTCGTAGACGCTCCCTTCAAAGGGCTGTACTGGGTCTGGCAATTGACAGATACCGGCCTTATCTTCGATATAGACGTCGAGTGTCTGGCGCGTGACTATCTCGGGGGATGCTGACTTGAATATTTTTGTATGGCCCTGGGTGACAACGCTAAGCTTTGACTCTGGCAGAGCGCGTATAGATAGATTGACGCTATCGCCTCCAACGAGCCCGCCACCGTACGACAACAAGAATACTAAAACGCTCTTCTGGTCGGCTGCCGGCGTGGGAGAGATGAGTTTCAGAGGGTACTGGTACGATATGGCTTTGAGGCCCGACAGGCCGTTCGGCAGCAGTTGGGCTATGATCTCGCCCTCACCGGCCGCTGACGAAGACTTTGGAAACGGGGAATCCATCGTTGGCCTTACTGGTGCGTGTCGAAAGTTGGTCGAAGGGTCTCAGGGGTACCTCTTGCAAGCCATTCCTGACTGTAAACGGCGTCGTCCTTGGACAATTGCGGCAGGCCAGAAACGTCCTGAAAAGGGTTTTTTTTTAAGGGAGCCGAGCGGCAAGTCAGGACATATGCTTCGGCGAAACCACTCAGCCCAACCGCGATATTGTTTGTTGCAGTTGTGCGAGATGGCACTGTTAATAGGTAATTGGATTGCTGCTTGTTATAGAGTAGGTAGTCGTCCATGAATGAGCGGGATAGGTCCTGATAAGGGGTACGTACCGGGATGCCGCCGGCGAGCCTACCCCGGCCTCTATGTGCCTAGGTAGGTACTAAGAGTAGGCACCTGTACAAAGTCGCTCAACTTATACATTGTAGACTCCAAGGCTTAGTTGCAGGGCCGCCGAGTTTCAGTGATTGTCGGAAATTCAATGATCAGTAATTACGGTGTACCTACCTAGCTACCTAACTACCTAGGTACGTGGATTGCAGACGGCTGAGACCGTACGTACCCGCGTTTTGTATTCCATTACCTCCCGCGCTACTGATACAGTGTTTTCTCTTCAGAGAGTGTCGTGTTTCGCACAGTGCGCTAGACAGGTACCCCCATTTCGATCCACCAAACCGGACATCCTCCCACTCGCGAAATTGGAGAGCTCATCACCTAAACATCCTCGACACAGACGCACCAACCGAACGCGACGATTTCCCTCGTATGCGCCACCCCTCCGAACCCTCGCTCATCGGCGCAAACTAATTGTCGCGGTTTCTGTCTTCGTATTCGTGTTTCAGCGATTTTGCCAGATCATCATTGCGCAACAACATGGAGAGCGCGACAGCATCCCCCGAACCCGAGTCGTCGCGTCGTCGATCCGGACGCGTCGTGCGAGCCCCCGAAAAGTTCAGCCCCGAACCAGTCACCGCCCCCAAACGCAAAAGAGGCCTGGAACACGATGATGATGATGATGATGAAGGAAACGACGATGAAGAGCCCGAGTCGGATGCCACGATGAGCGACGCAGCCGATAGCGCTGACGAACGCCCTCGCCCCAGACCCAAGAAGCGATCAGGCGCATCGCAAGGGAACCGCGTAAAGAAGCCCGCAACTAAGAAACCCAAGACCAACGGGGTGGCTCCATCTGGTCACTCCGCAAGCCTGCCATCGCGTCCGAAGAAGACGGTGAGAATTGCTGATAAGCTAGGGGAGGGCCTCTACGGTAAGCTACCCACCCACCCTGGAATGTTGCCTACAGTCCCACCATCTGACACGTCTCTACAGCCGATGTTTTTGGTTCCGGATTGCCCTCAGAGGAAGTTGCCGACAAGTGGCAGACTAGGTACCAGACTAACGACGCTCTTGCTGTTGTTGAGCTCGTCAATCTCGTGTTGCAATGTTCCGGCTGCGATCTCGAGATTACCGAAGACGACGTCCGCGACCCTGATAACTGCCAGGCTCGCCTTACCGAGCTTCAGGATCTGTTCCAAGAGGTACAGAAGCGCAACCCTGTATGCGGATCTACTGTGCGAACTCGAATGCTAACCTAGGGCAGGAGCAAGTAACGGAGTACCCTCTCATTTCCAGGGCGAAAAACACCAAAGCCTTCCGCGACCTCCTGACCGGATTTTTCAGGGCTGTTGTACGCAGCGTTCACGAGACCGACATCCTCTACAACGACGCGACTTTGATGGAAAACCTCGTCCGTTGGATAGCATCCATGTCGACTTCATCACTTCGTCCATTCCGGCACACCGCGACCACTGTCATCCTCTCCCTTGTACACGGCTTGATTGACGTCGCAAACACTCTTGATTCCCGCATTACTGCCATCGAACAACAAATCAGCCAAGCCAAGAGAGGCAAGAACAAGGCCAAATTGGCGGAAATGCAGCGCACCCTGGACGAAGCCAACAACAACAGAGAGCTGTGCGGCCACCATATCAAGGACTTCTTCGACACCACCTTCATCCATCGATACCGAGATATCGACCCGCGTATTCGGACGGAGTGTGTTGAGGCCTTGGGGTCTTGGATCACTGGCCAACCAACAGTCTTTATGCAACCCGAATATTTACGCTACTTGGGCTGGATGCTCTCAGACGTGGTTTCTTCAACTCGACAAGAAGTCCTCAGACAACTCGCACGCATCTTTAGAAAGGACATCCAGCCGCTAGGCCACTTCATTGACCGGTTTCGGCCTCGCCTCATTGAGATTGCCACCAAGGATGCTGAGGTGTCTGTCCGTGTCGCGGCCATCTCTGTCATCAACGTCCTCCGGGACGCTGGAATGCTGGAGCCAGACGAGGTTGACTCGATCGGCAAGCTGATTTTCGACAGCGATTCCAGGATCAGGAAATCGGTGGTCAATTTCTTCGTCTCCTGTGTCGAGGATTCCATCGAGAGCAAGATGGAAGAGCTTGGTGGCCAGGATGCCCTGGATGAGCTCTTTGGCGAAATCGAGGACGATGACTACAACTCGCCCCGCAGCACCTGGGTCAACATTAAGTGCTTAGCTGAGAACCTCGCGGCGTTTGATGCGCAGGTCGAGGGCGAACAGCAAGACGCGAGCTCTCAAGGCCTTGCCGTTGCGGCCGACGTCACGCAGGTGAGTGTTGCCGACACTCGCATATCGCTGGCTTCCCAGGTCCTTTTCGAAAAGGTGCCCTACGTAAAACAGTGGGAGGTGCTGGCAGGGTATCTGCTCTACGACCACACTGTCAGCTCCAAGTCCAGGTCCAAGTCACATGGCGCCTCCACCGAGATTGCTTTTAAGAAAGCCGTTGGACCGGGGGGGTCAGAGGAGGCCATCTTGCTGGAAGTTTTGGCCTCGGCAGTGAAGATGTCGATGCTACAATCCGCCGAGATTGAGAAGAACAAGAAAAAGAGTGGCCGCCCGGAAGTTGCCGAGGCTCAAGAAGAGACAGCCTTGGAACTGGCAACCGTGATCCCGCGACTTCTCAACAAGTTCGGCGCTGATCCTGCTACGGCTACTATCGTCCTGCGGATGGAGCACTTCCTAGACTTGGAGGTTTTCCAAACACTGCGGCAAGATTCGACCAAGTATGAGAAGTTGTTGGACGAGATCAGCACGCAGTTCAACAGGCACGACGATAAGAGGGTTGTTTCTGAAGCTGCCGCTGCTCTCCTCCATTCTCGCCAATACGACGAGCTCGAAGAGCTGACTGAGGGAAGGCTTGCAGTTCTGTGGGAGAACGTCATAAACACACTGCGCAGCTTCGACAAAACATGTGAGCTCACCATCCGCGGGAACCTGGAAGAAGAGCATTTGACCGCACTTTCCACCGTGCTTATGAAGATCAGCGAGCTTGCTCGCATTTCTGATTGCACAGAAGTCCTCGAAACCGAAGGCCGTGCGGCTGACTCAATGTCATCCACGATTGAAATCCTCGTCAATATTGTTCGTCGGGGCACATTCAATGAGCCCAGCGAAGTCGACGACTTGGAAGACGAGGTCGCGTCCTTCGCAATCAAGGGTATTCAGTTCTACTTCATGTGGAAGGTGCGGAGCTTTCAGAAGTCCATCCAAAGCGGAAGCGAAATCCCCGATTCTGTTGTGGACCAAACCGTCGTCCTGCGCAGGAAGTATGACACGGGTCTGATCAAGACTTTGTCGTCACGAGCCGTCATCGACGAGATTCGCATTTTCGCGACTGGCGCTCTTTGCGACATCCACGTCCTCTTTGGTTCCTTGCGAAACTGGACAGAGGAATCCCGCAGAAACGCCAACTACAAGAAGCTGGCGAGGCTCACACATGAACTCGAGCCGAAGCTCTTGCCTGAACTCATCTCCATCTACGACGGCGTCGAGCGGAGCTTTGCCAAGCGTACGAAGAAGACCCTCAACGAGCCGGCCGAAGACGAAGAACCCATGGATGATGACGACTCCGACTCCGACGAGGATGAAGACGAAGGACTCACTCAGGAGGAGAAGCTCGCCATTGAGCTCAAATCCGAGAAGGCCCTTTGCGAGCTGGCTGCCAAGTTTGTGCTCGCCATCGTTCAAAAGGTCCTGGATCAGACAGGGCCCCACGCCGGCACGCTTCGCAAGCGTCTCCTCCGAAACCAGGGCAGGCTCGGCAAGAACTTTGCCGAAGTGGTCGCTTACCTCGACCCGTCCAAGGTACGGGAGCACCTGTACGGTAAGAAGCAGGCGCAAAGAGCGAAGACGTCGACCAAATCAGCCGCAGCGAAGCCCGCCCGAAGCGAGGAGATCGTGGTCGACGACGACGACGAAAACGAGGAGGAAGACGTATTCGAAGAGCCCGAGCCTGAGCCGGAAGAGGGCTCCAAGGAAGATCTCCGGCGACGGGAATTGCTAGAGGAAGAGGAAGAAGAGGAGCCCGACGCAGAGGAGGCTCCTGCCAATAATGATGCAGACGACGACGATGTATTGGGCGACTAAAAGGTGCACGATACGTCAACTTCAAGCTGTTGGAGGGCAAACACACAAGCACGATCCGGACGTCCTTTGCTCTGTTCATATAATGATTATTCTGGCCCGAAGAGACCGTTTCTATCCCTTGGTGGTGTGTTTGTGCGCTGGCGTAGGATTGCTTATTTACAAAACACCTTCACATATCACTTCTGCGTGGACTGGATGTCAATGCCGGATGGTGACGGCGAATCGAGAGCGCTGGCGTGGAGATGGCTCATTTGACTAATGGCGTTCGAAAGGGTTCAAAAGACAATTAGCTCTTATGATAGCTAACACGACGCAACTTCTGAAGGTGTGCCCGGCCCGTACGAGCCCCTTGTCGCGGAGATGACTCGCCTGCCCCCCGGGCCCTCCATGAACTCGCATCCCATGCTAAACCTAGGAGGGTGACTCCTTGCTTCCTTTCTGTTATTTGTTGTAACAAATCTTGGTCCCGAAAAGTCCAAACATCCTCTTCCATCGCTTGCCTTCGCCCGCATTTGCCTCGTCTGGATTCGCCTCCTTGACCTGGATGCCGTATTGGCAGATGCAGCATGTGAAAGGCCGGTTCGAAATAGTCTCAGTCTCCTTCGAAGGCCCGCTGGTTCCCTCGTTGTCGGAACTGTCTGGTGGTCGATCGCCCGTCATCTTCTTTCCCACATTGGCTTTCTGCTTCTTGCGCTTGTTTGCCAGTTCCTTGGACTTTTTCTCTTCGAGGTCTCCCCAAAGGATGAACATTCTCTCTCGCAGCTGTGCCAGCATCTCGGGGCTCGCGCGGAGGTCACTGGCGTCCATACCCGTTAGAAGCTGCGCGTCCATGTTGCCTACCACGGCCCAGAAACTGTTATCCGTCCGGCTTTTAGAGTCCTTTGGCCCAGTCATGACGCCCTGAAGACGGAGAGCGAAGCGCCATTCCCATTCTTTATCGCCGGTGCTTACGAAACCATCGAGTGTGCCTTGTTCTTCTTCTTCCTCCGACTCCGATTCTTCGCCAGAGTAGTCGGAGAGCGCTTCCCACTCCATCTGCTGCTTGCGGGCGCGTGCAAAGTCCTGGAGCCTGTTCGGGTAAAAGTCGATTACGCGGACGTTTGTGCGATACTTAGAGCAGTTGAAGGGAAGATCGAGGGCAAGGGGAGCGCCTTGGTAAGTCGTCTCGTACTTTGCTGGCTCCAGAAGGTCTGATACAGGGGTTATCGCTCGTTCGGGATGTTCTGCAATGACCTGCGTGTTGAGACCGGCGTCTACAGGAGCCGCGTCCCGTTTCGCCTTTCCTTCGACTTGGGCCCTTTGCGCAGCGCGTCTCTGCTTTGCATTCAGAGGCTTGTCCTCCGGTTGGCCTGTCGCCGTCCGCTTCTTGCTTTTTGTCTGGGTTGACTGCAGATCTTTGCGCAAGGCCTTCTCCTCCTTTTCGTAGTCCCTCTTCCTTCTGATGGCATTTTTCAAGCTCGGAGGTATGTGCTCAGAAATATCGAATACGTCGACATAGATTTTGTTGCGGAAAGCGTTCAGGTCTTCGCGAAGGAAACCTTCGAGGTTTATGCCGTTCGAACCGAACTTGAACTGGACGTTAAGCAGATGAACCCATGAACCATTTTTGACTCTGTTTCTAATGACATTTGCATGTGGCTCATAGCAAGTGACCTGAAGGGTTCTCTTGCCAAAAGGGCCATTCCAGATTGACGAAGTGCTGTCTTTGGTTGTGTAGCCGTAGGGGTCACCGTCCCTGGAACTCCCGCCGGTCTGGCCAGTTCTCATGTGGTTGAAGAAGCCTGAGTTCTCTGTATAGTCCGAAACATAGAGCCGAATTTTGTCGCCATAGTCGTGGGGTTCTTGAACAACTTGCGCAATGATGTCATGAAAAGTACCATCTTTGGCATCTTTCAGTTCACAGAACTTGTTCTTGACATTGAGTGACTGTATGGTCCGTACTTCGAACTCTTCAACAGTAGGAATATGATCCTTTTCAATGTGGTGAAAGAGCCAGGACACGTATTGTTCAGCCTTTGGATTGGGTTTGTGCTTAGAATCCTGTTTTGAGAACGTCAAGGAGCAGGATGCGGGCTGCGCAGGACTGGGAGGGATCTTGGCTTGTGGGTACACATGGACGGCTGTACCAAAGTTTGTTATGAGAGAAAATGGGTCGCTGCGCTGTAGCTGGTACTGACAGAGGTCTGTCAGTACAACAAATGTCATGTTAAAGAGCAGTGGCACAGCTTACTTTCGCTTGGTAGACGACGACGATATCCCCTGCCCCAATTTTGGGCATGCACTCTTCGGATTTGAAGAGGATGAACTCTATGTCCCTGGACTGGCTTGAGGCTGACAAGTCGGTAAGTCGTATTGTAGCTTTGTAGTCTGGAAAAGGTCAGTGGCCACGCCAGGCCGGTTCAGCGCCCTTCACGGGGTTCTGCATCGCACCTTTTCCCTTGGTGGGGATGGGTTGCCGGTAGTCCACAACTACGCCAATAACATTGACGTACCCTCCCTGTTTTCCCTTTCCATCCAACAGATCTGTGATACTCTTGAAGGACGGAGGAAGATCCAGGGTTGTATCAGAGTCGGGCACTGCCATGGTGGAGTGGGCTGGTTAGACGTGTAAGTCGGAACGTGTTCCCATGAGGATGTCAAAGACGTGACTGAATGGCTGGCTCAACAGATGTCCAGTGCTGAAAATTGCTGAAAGGGCTTCCCAGAAGAAGGCCATTTGTAAGTCATTCAGTTTCAACAGTTGTCAGAGGTCCTGTGCTGGGTGTTCTTGGCTTGGATCGTCCTGCAATTAGATTGTCAACGCGTCTCTATTGGTTTGGGGACGCGTTGAGTTTTCTCCACCATGAACGAACGCTGTGTAGGTATGGATGTGTGTCACCTGGGAGCATTTGCTTTGGTTCAAAAGTACGCTGTCAGCAGGTGCACGGACATTCTTAAAAGGCGAAGACAGAGGGGTATTAAGCCGTTGTCAATGCTGAGACTGACACCTGGCTGCCGCTGTCAGAAGAAAGGCCCGTGAAAGAGAAGCAGATGTGGAAGCCTGGGGGAAAGAATTTCAAACATGAAAGCAAGAACAGCTCACCCATGTGAAGAGAGGTAGGTAGGTACCTATGTACCTTCCACGTTAGCGGCCCATGACATAATCCCAAGGGAAACCAGACCAAACACAGCTTGGCTGGCTAGGAGCCTGGTGTGGCGGCAGTCTCTGGTGAGATAGAGCATTTGACTTTTTATTGAATTAAGCCCTCTTTGCACGACTCGGATATTGAATGGCAGCAGTAGGCCAAAAGACAAAATCAGGTGTCTAACTCGTACAAAAGCAACTCACTGCTGAGTTCGGCTCCTCCAACAGGAGTAGCAGTGCAAAAAACCCGAACAAAAAGTTCGCTTGCGGCCACTAGCACTTATGCATCTACCAAGGGCAGTATCGTAGCTGGTACCTCCCACTGCACAGGACTACAAGGCAGAACGCAAGTCATCAGTACTCATTGGTCCCTCTCCCATTGGACTCTTGGACAGGGCCCTGCACTTTTCCATTTCTTCGACCCGCTCTCTCGCCCACTCCTCCCCGACTTTCCATCCATCTTCCCCCCATCAACATAAAATTCCCACCCCTCCGTCTGCAACAACTTTTCAACCAAGTGATCCGGCAACCATATCAGGATCTTTTGTGCTGACATCGTGCAACTCTACCTTCCTTTTACTACTGCGCAATCCAATCAAGGAAGCATCTCTCGATAGAGACGCTGCTGTACTTGACGCTTTTTCAAATCGGTCACCACCAAAACATTACCTTTTCCCCCTCCTTCCCCTGACGAACGGCAGAAAACACTGTCTAGCAACATCAACCGGCACGACAGCAAACATGGCTGATCGTTACATTCCCGAGCATCGCCGTACCAACTTCAAGGCGAAGAGCACCTTCAAGCCTGAGGAGCTTCGGCGCCGCAGAGAGGAGCAACAGGTCGAGATCCGCAAGGCGAAGAGAGAGGAGAACCTGGCCAAGCGCCGCGGTATTGGTACGGGCGAGAACAGACCTGGTGCTTCCCTTGGAGCCGCTCCCGACAGCGACGATGATACCGCTCCTACCGAGTCCCAGGTGAGTTTTGCTTCCTTTTTGCGCCGTCGCCCATCCTGGTTTGCGGTTTGCCTCTGTCGGAACCCTGCCAATGCCAACACTGCTGCACCCTTCGTTTATCCCCCTCCCCTCCTGTTGCTAGGGCGTCTTGCCGTTGCCCCACTTCCCTTTTTCTGCGCGAGTTGGCCCAGTCCTGCCCTCAAGTCTCGAGCATGCGCTTCACTCACGACCCGCCGACTCCTCCATCCGTCGCAATTATTTGTCGTCAAGATGAAAATGCTGACCAGTCGTAGCTCAACGAGGACCTCCCCCAGATGGTCCAAGGTGTCTTCTCGGAGCAGATCGACCTCCAGATCCAAGCAACCACCAAGTTCCGGAAGCTGTTGTCCAAGGAGCGCAACCCTCCCATCGAGGAGGTCATCAAGACCGGTGTTGTCAGCCGTTTCGTCGAGTTCCTGCGATCTCCCCATACTCTCGTCCAGTTCGAGGCAGCTTGGGCGTTGACCAACATTGCTTCCGGCTCCGCCACGCAAACCCAGGTCGTCATCGAGGCCGGTGCGGTCCCCATTTTCGTCGAGCTTTTGGCCAGCCCTGAGCCCGATGTGCGGGAGCAGGCTGTCTGGGCCTTGGGTAACATCGCTGGTGACAGCCCTCATTGCCGCGACTATGTCCTCAGCTGCGGCGCCTTGAAGCCTCTTCTAGCTCTTCTCGGCGACAGCCGGAAGCTCAGCATGCTGCGCAACGCCACGTGGACCCTCAGCAACTTCTGCAGAGGCAAGACCCCCCAGCCCGACTGGAACACCGTAAGCCAGCCTCTCTAGTTACTTTTTTACCACGATCTAATGTTGTCTGCAGATTGCGCCCGCGCTTCCCGTGCTTTCCAAGCTTGTCTACTCTCTGGATGACGAGGTACTCATCGACGCCTGCTGGGCCATCTCTTACCTTTCCGACGGATCCAACGACAAGATTCAGGCTGTTATCGAGGCAGGCATTCCCCGCCGCCTAGTCGAGCTCCTCATGCACGCCTCCACCTCGGTTCAGACTCCGGCTCTCCGTTCCGTTGGTAACATTGTCACCGGTGACGATGTCCAGACTCAGGTGATCATCAACTGCGGTGCCTTGCCCTGCCTCCTTTCGCTCCTCAGCTCCAACAAGGATGGCATTCGCAAGGAGGCGTGCTGGACGATTTCCAACGTCACCGCTGGCAATTCGGCCCAGATCCAATCGGTCATCGATGCCAACATCATCCCGCCTCTCATCCACCTCCTCTCCAACGGCGACCTGAAGACCCGCAAGGAGGCTTGCTGGGCCATCAGCAACGCCACCTCGGGTGGCTTACAGAAGCCTGAGCAGATCCGCTACCTCGTTTCTCAGGGCTGCATCAAGCCTCTGTGCGATCTCCTGGCTTGCCCCGACAACAAGATCATCCAGGTTGCTTTGGATGGTTTGGAAAACATTCTCAAGGTTGGCGATCTCGATAAGCAGGCCGCTGGCGAGGGCCCCGACTCCATCAACCGTTACGCCTTGTTCATCGAGGAGTGCGGTGGCATGGAGAAGATCCACGAATGCCAGACCAACGCCAACGAGGAGATTTACATGAAGGCTTACAACATCATCGAGAAGTACTTCTCGGACGAGGAGGAGAACGCGGACGAAGGCATGGCCCAGGGTACCGGCCCCAACGGCACCTTTGGATTCGGCACAAATGCGGCTCCTCAGCAGGGTGGCTTCAGCTTTGCCAACGGCGGCGACTCGATGGACATGTAAAATTACCAAATTGTCAGCGACCCTCGACGTGCCTTTTGCTGATGCAGCAACTTGCCGACATTGGATCAAACACTGAAACAGCCCCTCCATTTACCCCTTAAACCCTTTAGCACCAACTGTCACTCACACCCCCTTCTGTCGGCGACGCATTGCGTGTCTTGCTGAGCTGGCAGCTACACAACATCCCCCACACATACACAACACGTGCAATCGGCGTTCTCTAATATGGCTTGATGGAAATGATTGGAAGACATTCCCGATTGGGAGACGACAGGTCCTTTGGTAGCTTCAAAGCTCCAGCCTGGGAGACAGGAAGAGAGAAGAACGCTGATATGGGCCGAAGGACAAGACTAGCAGACACGGGCGACGACCCTGCAGCTGTGAAGCTGCAGGTCAGGAAGTCTGGCTGGTCAACAACACCGCATGTGGCCATTAAGGCGGACCACCCCAAACGGGAGACTTGGCATGGTGCCCATCGCCTTGTCACGGTTGTAGCGGCTGTACAGGAGAAGAGTTGATTGATGCTAGTGCATCTCGACTCGCGAGATGGAACTGGGCTACACGGCTTTGCTGCCGGAACCAAGTGGTATCTGGCTTCGCAGCGTTCACAGCCAACGTTCCACAATACGTGGAAGTCAGTGTCAAGTTGAATGAACAGTAAAAGCAAGGTTGTACAAGCACTCCAATTGTGACTTTTGCCCGTGACCTTTCGTCAATGCGAGCGTGTCCACGAGATGCCTCACTATAGTATTGAATGTGATGTGTGCTACGGGTTGTGTCCCTCCCCCGAAGGCAAGCTGGCCAGCATCAATAAATGAGAAGTTGGGATATTTCGTGGAAGTGCTCGGCGCTCGGCTGGTAGCGTGACGCAAAATAGATGTCGGGATGGTGGCCCGTGCTTGCCCGCCAGGAACGGCGGCTACAGACCCCTAAAACCAGGCCTTGAAATGCCTTAGCAACACCCCTAAACTTGCAACTCCCCTCCACTATGGCGGATAGGCTTAGGGAGGGAGGTGCCACACGACCCGACTTCAAGCAAGTGCAAATGCAAATGCAAATGCCTTGATGCTGGTGGTCGCGTTTGCGCTCAGTCTTCCCTACCACACCACGAAAGCTCAACAAAAGACAATAATCGTTGCACGGAATTCCACTTGACATACACTCGCAGAGAGTATGCTTGCTCACCCAACCGAGGCGATATCAACTAGCCAGGCTTGATGCGCCCAGCTGCTTGGTTGACAGCATCAACGTCCGCCGAAAACATCGTCAGCCGGTTGTCGTAAGACAGTATCATGGATGGCCGTGTGATACGAGGCGTCCAGCGCGTAGCGCTTGAGCAATGGTCCGAATTCATAGCCAAGAGCCTTTCTCATCGCATAGACCCGAAAAAATTCGAGTCATACGTGCCTTTCCTTCAGGCCAAGCACCCATTGTCGCCTGTCGCCGTGGCCGACCTCTTCCTCCGACCTCAGCCTCACAATCACGAGAGCCTCGACCCTCGAGTACCGCGCTACCTCCAAGTTCTCTCCGACTTGAAATACATCGACACGGCTTCTATTCTTAAATCTCTGTACAGATACTCTACATCTCGCGTGCACTCCCGAGACGCTGCACAGCCGGCCACCGGCGAGGCGCAACGACCAAACTTGCCGCGATGGGGGAGCTCGTATGCGGCAGAAGAGGTCATGTTCTACCGACTTACCAAGTCCGTGGCTCAGGGGACAGCGATTCAGAACACAGGAACCGGCCTAGAGGTAGCGAGCATCATGGCCAAGTGGATTGCGCTCTTTACGGATGCTGCGACGGCCTTCACGGTCGACGTCATGGGCCAGCTTCACAACAGTCAAGTAAGAGAGGAGATGGAATCAGCACGCGCCGCGTTCGTAGCACTTCTTTTGGGAGTCTGTGAGAATCAAGTTGTTCTGAAGGCTTTGAGTAAACCCGAGGCTCAAGGTAGGCGCACATACTAGGTCCGGCTTGGAACTATCGGCTGACTTGACAAGGCACCAGAAAAGCCCTATCCGAGAGCCTCGCGAACTTTGTACCGACCATAATGCAGAGTGCTGGTCCCATTGCGACTCGCCTCGATATGTTCCGAACGAGTACGTTAGCAGGTTTCGAGCCCGTCGACGAACAGAAGAACAAATCAAATGCCGAGATCGAAGACCTCTTCGACTCAACTGTGGCGCTGGACAACTTTGTCATTTCCGAGCTGCCCATTGTCAACTCAAGAGCCGGTCTATACATATACCTGAATGCTGCAGTTCGTTTGCCATGGCTGTCAATGATACGAGAGATGCTGACAAGGCGTGGGGCAGCTTGTTGGGCGGCCATTGATTGATGACCTCGCTATATTCAACTACTTGAATAACCGATATCAGGTGAGTATTCGCTTTGCTCTCTATGCAGGAATATCTCGCTGATCTTCTTAGGGCGATGTGCAATCAACGACAGTCGACCTTATCCTCGCTTCCTTTGACGTGTTGGCCAATGCCGCCTCGCGGAATGAAGGCAATCAGGCCGCTCATCTCTTGCGTTCTTTTCTGATGAACAAGTTGCCCATCCTTATCGAAAGCCTGAGCAAGCACATGTACGGGCCAGTCAATGCCGAGTATTGCATTACAGAAGCCCTTGGTCGTGTTGACACGACAACGTTCCCTACGCTATCGTCAATGTTCGATGAGACTAGGAGCAATAACCCCTTTACGGACTCTGTGCGAGAAGAGTTCTGTTGGGCATGCTGTTTGCATGGCCTGGTACGAGAAAGCAGCATCGAGACTCTTCTCGGGGAGACCCCTTATCAGTCACTTCCTGCTGGTGGCAGGTATGTCAAGGAAAACCTGGTTGCAGAGTGCCTGGCAGACCCGGAACGAATGCAGGCTCTGATTGGCGAGCTGGATAACAAGGACGGAAATGCGGGCGCCGTATGCCAGGCTTTGACGGAGGTATGCGTTGTATTTGCCTCCTGTAAACCCTACCTGATGCTGACCGCGCTCATAGGTAATGGGACAACTCTGTAGGAACAAGGAGACGATGTCTCTGAAGCTTCTGTGCAGCCAACTCGCTCAGAAGCCGCTCTCTCTGGACGTCATGTTGATGTTTGAGAAGCCTGGGACTATCCTCCAACCGTTGTGCGACCTTCTGGACAACTGGAAGTATGACGAGGACCAAGGAGAGTACCAGCCCGTATACGAAGAGTTCGGTTCAATATTGCTCCTAGTCATGGCTTTTGCGTATCGCTATGGCCTGACAGCGTCAGACATGGGCGTCGCATCCCCTGACTCGTTTGTTGCAAAGCTGCTCGGCCAGGGTCACCAAAGCCGCCCGTTTGATGAGTTGTCAGACCAAGAAAAGGGGCATCTGAACGGATGGGTTCACGGTCTTTTCGATTCCGAGGCTGGTGGGTTGGGTGATGAATTGATGTCATCTTGCCCACCGCAAGATTTCTACCTGCTGGTATCGACACTATTCCAGAACATTGTTCTTGCCTTTAGCACTGGTCACTTGGCCGAGGAGAGCCTCAGGGGAGGCATAGAATGTGAGGTTGCCACATGTTCCGGAGCGAACATGGCGCTAACTCAATCGCAGATCTTGTCGATACCTTTCTTCTGCCGTCCCTTGTCGTGGCCATTACCTACCTAGCTAACTCATTGTGGGTTGAGCGTTCCGACTGTCAGAAGGCGATCGTAAGGGTTCTGAACTCCGTTCTGGCGCCTACTTCCATATCCAATGAGGCACAGGCCATGCTCACTTCCGTCATGAACATAGTGGCCAAGCCGCTGGAACATTCTTTGAGGGCGTATCAACGATCGGATCCCAAGAGTCAGGAAGTCGAGCCACTTCTCAAAGCAATCAAAGACAGCATCCCCTTGTCCCGGCGGACGGGAGCAGCCGACCACACCGAGTTAGATGCTTGGTCTCTGGGCGGCTTCTCCAACTCTATTCGCCAAACATTGCAGCAACTGGTGCAGTGGAGCATCCACCCAACAATGGACAGGATGCCTCCAGCTTACACCCATCGACAGATGCTTGTCGCTCTGAAACTGCTGGGCGCAAAGCGTCTGCTGCAGCTCCTATACGAAGACATCAGGCAACAGACAGAGACGGGCAGCGGTAGCATCATTTACGATGTAGCGACAGCAATAGTCTGCGCGCCTGATGTCGTCAACACGCCATCAAATCCTGTCAACTTCCTCGATAACTCGGGTAACATGCCCGCCCCCGTCCAGCGGAAGCTGACGCTGCGCGACGTCCTAAAGTCAGATGCCGAGGACTGCAAGAGGCTGCAGAAGACGGACATGAATCTAGCCGAGATTGTCGTCAGGCTACACCGCAAAGTGGAGTCTCAGATGGCTGTTTCTCAGGCTCAGGCCATACAGGCAGACACGATGCTGCAAACTGACCTCGGCCTGGGCTTGGACACGGGCGCAGGTTCTCTCGACGATGCCATGGCGGCCGCAGCTGCCAACGTTGTTGGGCAGGGCGAAGGCATGTCTGTCGATAATGTGAGTCTCGACCTGGGCCTTGGTGGAGTTGGTGGAGATATGGGCCTTGGGGGCTCGTCAAACAACGGCGGAGGGTCATTGGACCTAGGGACCGATGACATATTCGGTGCGCTTGGGGCCAGCGACGACTTTCAATGGGATAACATGGACCTTTCATAGGAGCAACCAATTGCGCTTTCGTCATTGGGATGTTCGCTAGACCTGGTGCAAGTGCTCATTAGCTTACCGTGGATGGGAATAATCAACTTGAAAAAGGCATTGATTGGCCTCGACAGAATAGCATGTTACATTACATCTGATACCAAGAAAACGCATCCAACTTCTTCCTCTTGTTTTCCGTTCACCGCTTCACTCTGCCTCGGGCCAGTCGCCGATCATGAACTGGGAATTACACATGTTGGTGAGTTCCCAGTCCTCGGCGGCCATTACGGCTTTCATGTTCACGTCGCCCCTGCCCCCGCACAGCCCGGCAACGAACATGGTCGCCATGAAGTGGTCGTCTGTCGCATGCGCTTCACGATACATGGGGTGCTTCATCAGACTCGTCGCCTTGCGCCGCAACATCGGCCCTCCGCACGGCTTCTTGCCGCGGATGGTCTTGCCGTACGTATCCTTTTCAAGGGGAACGTCGTCCTCGTAGGCGGGGCAAAATGTGTCGATGACCTCCTGGCGGAAGTCCAGCGCCCACGCTTCCGGCGGAATTGGCTGGGCAAAGTTGTCGCGGTAGGTGAGCATGGTCGCCCAGTCGTTCCGGAAGAGGTTGTGCACCGACCCTCCGGAACCGATGAAGAGGGTCTTGTACTTTGCAGCTCTGAGGGGCCGTAGAGCGGCACCTACGGTGACGTGGAAGTGAGGATCATAGTACTCGTTCATAGAGATCAAGGTGGTGGGCGGGCAGCCGGCGGGGAACATGCGAATGAGGATGAGGTAGGTGTCGTGGATCCAGTCAAAGGTCGGGTCCGGCTTGGAGCGGATGCCGGCAGCGGTGAAGTGCGCCTGGATCGTGGGGACGTAGTCGAGATCCGGGTTGAGCTCATAGGACTTGTACTTCTGAGGGTTTACGAACGCGACGGGGGATTTGCCGGGCTTGGGGTTTGCCGAGACAAGCACCTCGCCCGGGTTGCTTGTAGCCCAATGTGCACCCTGTGAGAGGGATGTTTGAGTGAGAAGCTCTAGTGAAGGAAGCGCCAGTGTCGCGAGTGAAGGACGAAAAGCTTACCATCATGACAATGTGCTCGACCCCCCGAGCGAGAGCTTCATCGCCGCACTTTTTCCAGTAGGTGGCCGAGTTGCTTTCCTCGCCGAGCATCATAGTCGAGCCATGGGCGTAAAGGAATACGGGGTTCATGGAACCCTCGTCTTTCTTTCCTACCGCCATGGTATGTCTGTATCGGGCAAAGTGAAGCTGCTAAGTGGTTCGGGCGATGTCTGATGAGTGTGTGTGTGCGTGAATAACCGACTTGCATTCGAGTAGTTGGTGAGTTGTATCTTTTCAGATACGGGAAGACCCTCAAATTTTAGATACGCTGACCCGGGGTACGTGGATGTCCGGTGGCCGGCAAATATGCTGGCATGGATTGCCACAAGACGGATTCATGGCGGTCTCATCGGCGAAACGGGGTTTCTTCTTGATCAAACAACCCACGCGCGGGACTCGAGAGACCCTGGTCAGCATACTTGAATTTTGGTGCCAAAGTCTAGGTACGAAGTAAGTAGGTCTGCGGGGGTCACAACTTTAGGTAGATTGGGGCCGGTGGGGCCGAGGCCGAGAACCATAACGTAACCGCCACTTCCCGAGCCGAATCAGAGCCGAGGGGGTCCGAATCGATTCGGAAGACAGCATGCTCAACATGCCAATCCACGGCAACAAAAAATTCGGTTTGGTTTCTATGGTATCTACAAGTTCGAAAAAGTCAGGCCAGCGGGTCTGGGCGAACGAAAGGTCCGTTAACCGCCAGCACTATAACGGGTTGGCAGCAATCTAACAAGTACTGAATGAGGGGTGGCTACAGCTAGAAAAACCCAAAGGCGAGAGTACAATATAGGGTCAAATTCAGTAGTGCCGAAGTGAAGCTTGTGAAATGGAACGTAATTTGCGTTAAAAAAAAAACCTCAACTAAACACACTATTGAAGTATACTAACAAAGGGGACACTGCTTATTTAACCCCTGAGCGTCAACGCATAGTCAAACACCCTCCGTCCGCCGATCCAGGTCCCGTACGCAAGGCCAGGTAGCAGAACGCTCATGACCAAACTAGCACTTACTAAGAACCCTCGCTCAAAGAATCCTAAACTACTGTTTCCGGGCTGCTTTGTCGGCGGCAGCGGCTTGAGGGCCAGCATGTGCAGGCTCTGTGCCGTGACGGCACCGGAGCCGGTGAGAAGCTCCTCGACCTTTTTGAACGCGCCAGCGGGCTGCTCTATGAACTGCGGCCGCGCAACGGAGAACATTTCCTTGCTGTAGCGGAAGGCAATGGCCGGTTCGTGTGAGATTGGCGCTGCGGGTCCAAGGAGGAGGTTGGATGGGATTTGGTTGACGAAGGAAACGTGTGCGGGCAGGTGCTGAGCGAGGAACTTCGCCTCCTCGGGGCCGGCGAAGAAGTAGGCAGCCAGCAATGGGTTCCTTTTCGTCTTGTCAGCCATGTACCTGCCCTTCTATGAGAGGGTTGACTTACTCGAACTCTCGGGTGTAGACGGAATCAACAAGTCCAGAGCACGTCGCGATGGACAGGAAGCGGCCTCTGATCTTGATATCTAACAGCGAAGTGCTCCTGGTACTGTCAGTATCGTATACCAAACAAATAAAGAGTCTTCTTCCGAAAGTGTGAGTTCGAACGTACTTATCCTTGATGTCGACCAGCTTGAAATCCTTGGATCCAAAGCTGGAGACCAGCCTCTTGGCCTCGGCCTCCTGGACAGCCCTTCTCGTCTCGTCACTTGAATTGTCACTCGTACGTCTGACAGTCGTCTCCCGTGCGAACGCGAGCGTCGCGTGCCTGGAGCATGCCTCGAAGAAGTCCTTCTTGACGAACTCATTGACGAGGACCAGGTCGGGCGCATAGGGCGACTGACCACTGAAGCCAAACCGCGCCGCCGTGATGGCCTTGGCGGCGGCCTCAACGTCAGCCGTCCGGTCGACAATGGCGACGGTACAAGCGGCATTAGCCGAAACAAGGTTGTTTGCGCGGACTGCAGGAAGGGGAGATCTGTTGGTCTGATCTACCAGGATGGCTTGCTCAAGGAGATCTGCATCCATGATCTTCTTGGTGATGCAAAATACGCTCTGATTGAGGGCGCGGGAAAGTACGTCACGGAGGACCGTATCGAGTTGCAAAAGAGAGTCCTCGAGCTATTGATGATTTACAATCAGCCTTTGGCCTAGGACATCGCGACCTCGCGTCGGGAACATACCTCAAGGGCGACAACGGACCCAGCGGCCAGAGCCGCGGCAAGGGGGCTCAAAATGGAGAAGAGTCGGGTGTAAGTAGTCGGTCTGATAATCACCAGTCCGGCACCAGTTCTCCTGTTCGCGTTATCCTTGCCGTGGGCCATGAGATACTCCGCCTTAAGCTCCTTTGCAAAGTCGAGCGAGCAGTAAAAGTGCCTTACAGCCTCCAGTGCTAGGAAATTCTCTGCCTCAACCTCGGCTTTTGAAGCACCAATGTCCCCCTCCTGGGCTGCGGTAAGGGCTGACGACTGTCTGCGCAGCTCGTTATGAAGACTGAGAAGGTTGTCCTGACGGAAGCGAATGCCCTCGGCACGCCCGTCGACGACGGTGTCCAGAAGTTTCTCAATTGCCGAGTCCATCGCGAGGACAGAGTTGCTCAAACGAGCTGGTAAGATCAGGATTGGTTGAAGAGGAACGAAGATGTGTGGTGAAATGAGGTTGAATGAGATTAGATGGTTGGGCCAGCGATGAAGAAGTGTGATGTGATGCGATGCTATACTACCTATCTACATGATCCAAGCTCAACATCAGTTCATTACCTGGACTCTCGATGAGTCCCGACGAACCCGCAGCCCAAGCCGCGGGCTATAGAGGGGAACCTTTCGTTTGAGCCAGGTCAGCGGCTCTTGGCATTGGGACGGGCGGAATGTGGAGGACAAGGGTAGGTTGTTTTATATACCGGAACAGGCAAGCTTTGCCAGTGTACCTTTGACACCTACGTTGCACCAGGTAGATACCTCGTACATACGACATACCTTGTCATTAGGTATGTAAAGAGACGCTTACTCTCCGCACTTCCGACGTGGAGGCGCGGTCTACGGGTCCATGGTCGGCATATTGAACGGGGGTTGTCTCCCACCCACACTTGTGTCCGGGTCTTGAAATGCACATCTCCAAGCTTGAAGCGAAGGCTTTTCCCCTTCCATCTTCACAATCATAGACACAAACAACCGCTCAGATTATTCAACATGTCAGCAACGGTCACGTCGACGATCCAACCAGATTACTTGCACGACTACCAAATTCGCCTCACGGGAGGGGTCGAGGAAGCGTTGGCCCGACGCAACGAGGACGCGCCGGCGCCGGCGGTCGAGTACCCGCCCGGATGGTACGACCAGCATCGTCAAGTTCCTCCTCACAGACCCGTGAACAGGAACTTGGACCGCGCGGACAGGCCGTGGGGTTCGAGCCGCATCGAGACGTCTTTCGTCTGGCTTATGTTGAATGGCTGCTGGCTGCAAGAGGTGAGTCAGACAGGTGACGGAAATAAATCGACACTTTGCGGACAGCATTTGCTGACGCGCGCATTGATAGGTTACCAGCTGGCTCTGGAGGGGGACGGGGGAAAGGGTCAATAAGCACTTGTTCAGAGCCAAAGTTGGTGGTGAGATTTGATGCTTGGGGACGATGTCGTTCATCGATGATAGGCAGCATCCGAATGGCGGTGTTGGGCGGAATGTTGGGTGTACCATACTATACTCTCCATAGTTCACAATTCCTTGCCTCCCAAGGCCGACATGCAATTTCCTTCATGATTATCCGATTCGTTAAAACTGCACTGCTAGTTGTTGTGCTGTGACTGACGGATTGCTTCAAGTGAGACTCGACACTATCAGTAAGCTCTTAGGAGAAAGGACAAGAAACTTACATACCTAGGTAGGTAGCTAGGTGTTCCGAAGCTTGTGATGTTTTTCTAGAGTGTCGCAGACAGATGCTGTGGTTGCTACCCTTAGGTACCTACCTACTTCTGTTTACATAGTAGTACAGGTACCTAGGTAGATTGCGAGCTGGGGTCAGCCCGCCCCTCCCCCACCCTCCCGTCCGTACGGAACGCAGCATTGTTGAGGGGAGGAGAGACACAATGAGGGGTCCGATCATCTACCACATGCATCAATCCCCCTCGGTAACTCGTCGTCCCTGAAGAAAGCACGATATCATTATCCCAGAAGAAAGGCCTTTGCAATAAAACCCAGACGGTCCCGTTTAGCAACACGTTCTTTTCGCATCGAAACAAAACGAGCCCCCCAACCTATGCTAGGCGGAACTCATACGAAAACATGTCTGTCAAGACCCCTCCCATCAAAGACCTCCTCGAGGTCACCGAGGACGCCGAGAATGACCTCATCTTGATGAAGAATGTGTCGATACCCCTCAAGGACTCGCCTCTCCCCATCCGCGCAAACGTCTACCTTCCTCTCACCGCAGACAGGACGATCCGCTACCCCGTGTTGGTGACCTACGGGCCCTACGGCAAGGACATTCCCTACGAGCTATTTTACCCCAAATCATTCAGTGAGGTCAACCCGGAGCAGAGATCCAAGTACTCGGCCTGGGAAACGCCCGATCCCGTCTTCTGGACGAAACAAGGTTATGCAGTCGTCCGCGCCGACGAGCGCGGCCTGGGCCAGAGTCCCGGCCTCCTGGACACTATGAGCCGTGGCACGAGCGAGTGTTTCTTTGACGTTGTCGAGTGGGCAGCGGACCAGCAATGGTCCAATGGCAAGGTCGGGCTCCTGGGTATTTCTTACTATGCCGGTACGTTTGCCTTCTTCTCAGAGACGAGCCTTTGAATCGAACATTTGACTTACCCTGCATTCAGGTTCTCAATGGCGTGTCGCCGCTCGGAAGCCCAAAGGACTTGCTGCCATCATACCTTGGGAGGGCATGTCGGATTACTACCGTGACCGCTGTCGGCATGGAGGAATCTACTCCAACAAGTTCATCAGCCTCTGGTGGAGCCGCCAGGTCCTAGTTAACCAGTACGGGCGGAAAGACAGATCTCTGTTGCAATTCCCGCCTGATGGCCCTGGCGCGAGAGGTCAGGAGGACACCATTGAGGGTGATCTGCCGGACGACGTCCTCGTCGCGAATCGCAGGGACCAGACTAAAGACAACGAGGCCAACCGCTTTCGTGACGACGACTACTATGCCAGCAAGGAGTATAACTTGTCAGACATCGAGGTTCCTGTGCTAAGCGTTGCCAACTGGGGCGGTATTCTTCTTCATCTCCGAGGCAACGTGCAGGGTTACCTTGGGGCCGGCTCCAAGCTCAAGTACCTTCGTTTCATCACGGGTCGCCACGACCTCCCCTTCTACTACCCCGAGGAGGTCGATCTGCAAAAAAGCTTCCTGGATGCCTTTCTCAAGGGCGAAGATCGCGTCGGCTGGAGCACGCCTGGCAAGGTGCCTCCAGTGACGCTTACACTGCGAAAGGGCAATGTTGGCTTCAACGATGCCGAGAAGGAGAAGGCGTATCCCAAGAGGGAGGAGACGGCCTGGCCCATCCAGCGCACCAAGTACACAAACTTCTATTTGACGCCAGACCTAGGTCTGACTACGACTCCATCTAGCACCGAATCCAAGAAGGTCTCTTACAAGGCTTTGGGCTCGTTGGACAACCAGCAGGCCGTCTCCTTCACGACTGCGCCGTTCGAGCAAGAGATCGAAATCACGGGCCACGTCACCGCTCACCTTAACGTCTCAGCAACGCGTGATGATGCTGACAATGAGACCGATATTGATCTGTTTCTGACCCTGCGGCACCTTGACGCCAACGGCCAGGAAATATACTACACGGGCACGGCCGGCGATCCTGTGCCGTTGGTCAAGGGTTGGCTGAGAGTGAGCAACCGCAAGGTGCACGAGGAGGACTCCAGGCATAAGTCCTGGCTGCCACACAGAGAATACCTCTCAACCGACGTTCAGCCAGTCAAAGCCGGTGAGGTGTACGGCGTGGACGTTGAGATCTGGCCGACGAATGTCATTGTCGACAAGGGTGGCAAGCTTGTTTTCGAAGTCAGCAGTGGCGACACGCAGGGCAGTGGCATTTTCCAGCATTGCTCTGAAGCCGACAGGTAAGCTTCACCGGCTCAGCACTTTGTTGTCGTAGACCATATGCTGACCACTACACCCAAGGCCTGCGTCCAAGTTTGCAGGGCTAAACAACATCCATTTCGGACAAGGCCTCGAGAATTTTGTTACCTTGCCTGTGATTCCGCCAAAATGAGAAGAAGTTGAGAGCCCCGGCCGCGTAGCCATCTGCATCGTCTTTGGCGTCGTGCCGTGAACCCTTGCCGAGTGCGAAGCGGAGCCGAGCAGTCGAACCGAGCCTCACTTGTACCCACCTGGGTGTACAAGGGGCCAGACGACGGGGCCGGTGGGGGTGGGGGATGAGGGGGAGGAGGGCGTGGAGTCGGGATAGACAACAAGCGGGCCCCTTCAGAGCTTCGCCAGGAAAGTGTATTACGAAGCAGTATCACTTAGGGGGCATTTCATAGTTTGAATATATAAGGTTGCTCCTGGCCTCCAGAAATAATGTTATGTAGGAAAGGGGTATCGTGTGGCAGTATTATTAAGGTTGTAAGCTATTCTTGTGCCAAGGATCAAAGCGACGCGGGGTGCTGCAACGACAGCTGTGTAATTCAGATCTTTTCCACGAGCGAGCCTATTCATTTCAACCTGCCATCCGCCATGAGAATCTCCGAGCACTTTTCCGTTGCCAACGTTCCCTACGGGATTGTGAGTACTCCAAATCGTCCACGGAGTGTAGCCACAAGAGTCGAGGACTCGGTAGTCTTCCTCGCAGACTTGGACATCGAGGCTTCCGACAAAGTCAAGTCCGCATTGTCCCAGGTGGGTTCCGCACCTCTTCTGCGTCACCAAGTATCTACCTAGCAAGAGGATGTTGACCACTATCGCAGCCGACTCTTAACGACCTGGCAGCCGTAGAGAAGACTGAACTCCAGCTCTTCCGAAGGAACATCCAGAAACTGCTGTCCGACAAGCCCACACTATCGAAGCATGGAATACCGGCCAACGAGGTCCAACTGCACTTGCCAGTCAAGGTCGATGGATTCACCGACTTCTCATGCTCAACGGCACACATGCTGAACGCATCAGAGGCCGTCATGGGAAAAGCCTCCATGCCACCAGCGGCGCCCTATCTACCTATTGGCTACACCGGCCGGTCATCTTCGATTGTCGTTTCGGGAACGAACATCACTCGGCCATTTGGCCTGTATCGAGACGGGGAACGAGTTGTCTTCGGCCCAACGCGAGCGCTCGACTACGAGCTGGAAGTAGCTTGCATCATTGGCAAGCCGACGAAAGTGGGAGATAGAGTACCCGTGTCAGATGCTGACGAGCACATCTTTGGCCTTGTCCTTCTGAACGACTGGAGTGGTAGGTTAGTCACCTTCGCGGGGTTCTTCTTATGACTAATAGCAGCAAGCTCGAGATATCCAGGGTCTCGAGATGAATCCTTTGGGCCCGATGAATAGCAAGTCTTTTGCGACATCAATTAGCGCCTGGGGTAAGTTGTGCCTAGTAACATAACATTTTGTGTTTGAGTAACCTGCGACTAATCGGGAGACCCGTGTAAGTGATCACGCTCGAAGCGCTCGAACCGTTTGAGACCCAGCCGCCGGCGAAGGACATACCCGCCCAGCCATATCTCGCAGACAAGAAAGAGAAACCGAGTTATAAGATTGAACTAAAGGCCGAGGTGTTGACGGACGGCGAGGCCACGACGGTCTGTAAGTCCCAGCTCAGCTGGATGTACTGGACGTTCCGAGACCTTGTGGCTCAGCAGACGATCAACGGGTGCAGCCTAAACACCGGCGACGTATTGGCGACAGGAACAGTGTCAGGAGCCGGCGACGACGAGCACGGATGTCTGCTTGAGTTGACCAAGGGCGGCAGGGTTGGATGGAAAACGAGCAACGGCAAGGACAGGACGTACTTGAAGGATGGAGATGGTGTGCGCATCAGCGGGTATGCAGGCGACGGTGTAGGATTTGGGGAGTGTGTGGGATTCATCGATGCCGCCCGGCCGTTCTGAATGGTCAAGGAGATCGATTGGGGATACGAGCAATAATAGCTAGTGTCGAGGGGCTTGGGTAGCCTGTACCTAGGTAGGTGGTAGATAGGGAGGGTGGGTGTGATTCATTTAGGGAATGGATGGCTCCGAGCTGGCTTGGCTGGTTCCGTAGGACACTCACATCGAGGCCTCTTCCCTTGAGGTGCGCGTGTATCGAAATGAAACTGCGGCAGCGCGTGGGCGAATGAAAGGTAGTGGGAGATGAAGGTCGTGGAATCCAATATTTAGCAGCAGCACTAGCAGTTATGCTTTTCCATAGATCAAGTCAGATGGGGTTTCCCCCTTTTCATCTGGCTGGCTTCTTGAGGTCGTTGATGTCTAGAGTTTAGAGGCGCCTGGACAGTTTTGACTCTGTGAGACGTCTATCCATACATACACAATTACCTACCTACCTAGCACGTAGGTACTTACCGAGACTCCGAACGGTCAAGTGTTACGCCCATGGTGTCCCCTGCAGATCCAATCAGGGTCAATTCCAGGGTGCTGTCTTGATTGCGGTGTCGGCAAGTTAGGTACAGGTCGGGGTCCACTTTCCCGAGGGTTATGCGCACGAATCGAGGGCGATCGGAAGGAAGTAAGGTACCTACCGGCAGGTAAGGTACTTACCTACAGGCTTACGTGCGTGCGTGTACGGACGCGTGAGAGCGCCGCCGCCGCACCCTGGACCTCGTCATTCGTGCCAAATGTCCCGGTTGCGTCCCATAGGACCTCCGTCCCGCTGGTCACTCACAGTTGGATACTTTCTAACTCCAGGAGACCCAGCCGGCTGGCTGATGTTGCTGAAGGCAGTGCCATCATTCGTTCGAGTAGGGTTATAATAAGGCCACGGAGAGAAGTCGGGAGAAGATGCAAGGTCTCAAGGAATAGATGGACAGAGTTTCAGCCTGCATTCTTGCAGACACACGGACGGCGGCAATGTCGACGGGCATGGCCAAGGCGGTCAACGATTATCAAGCAAGCGCACGAGGGAGGACATTACAGCCTACAGACGGCATGTGGTTATGTGCACATGTGTCTGTCTTTGTGTGCGTCTGCATGTGCATGTGGCACTAGGTACCACACCTGAATAAGTAGCTAGGTACATTCACTGGCAAGTATTCATTGCAGCGCAGCCAAGTCTTCCAGTCCCGGGGTTACAATCGGCAACAAAATTTTCTTATCGCACCCGTTATCGGACGAGTTTGCAGGGGTACGAGTACTGGGCCAACAATGATCCGGCGCATGTTCCTGACTCCCGCGTGGAGCCAAGCAAAAACAGGCAGGGAGAAAAAAATAAAAAACCAATACTCTGACGCCAGATGGCTGATGATTCCGAAAAACGGGCTGCCAGGCCCGTGGAATTGACTCAGGTCATCCATCCCACTGTTTCTGGTACTGTCTCTCGGAAGGAGTCTATGCATGGATAGAGAGTATCCGTACTGCGTAGGTATGCCGCTGAGTCTTCGTCCTGATACCGTCTTAGTCTATTTACTCATCTGAGACCTACTGAATCATTCTTCTTTGCATTCTCTTACTAGCCGCGTGCAACCAACAAAGGAGACAAGAGGCTGCTGCATTGAAGAAGCTTTTTTTGTTCGTGTATGACGAAGTTGCTCAGACCGGATCTCCCAATTCCCAATTCTGCCCCCAAACTTGCTCCTTTTCCTCCCCTCATTCCCTCAGCCTCTCTCTCTTCGAGTCTCGTCCTTGTGCACCCCCTGTATTTCATGCCGTAAGAAGAACGACCAAAAGACTGGATAGACAAGGAACTACGCTAGGTACTCGCCGACTACCCGCCCCGGCCCACGTTGCCCACGTCGGCTAGAGCACAATCTTATCGCGGTCCGCACCAACCTCCATCGCGCAATACAATCCACACGAGGGCCACAATCACCTCACCCTTACCGAGCGAGCACCCTTCTACTCTTTCTGTAACGGGATACAGGAAGACATACCTCACAGACCATTCCCTGTTGCGCCCACGCTTTTAGTTCCGCTTCAGCGTTTCCTTCTTCTAACCTCATATCCGCCATCCGCCCACCATGAGCAAAGCAGCGGTTGTCAAGGAGGTTGTCAAGGAGAGCCTCCTTGGTGCTGAGGAACCCGTTCAGTTGTCGGCGCAGACCAAGGCGAGGTTCATCGCCAATGCTGCCAAGGACGAGGCCACGGGAGAGCTCTTGATGGGCCTTGAGGAGTTCACCAAGGCCGTTGCGCCCGAGGATGAAGACTTTGTACGTCCAGATTTTCCTTTGTTGTGTGTGTGTGTGTGTGTGCGCGCGCGCGTGTTTGTTGCGTCTCCTTCTCGCTGTCTCCGGCCCAGGAGGCGCACAAGCCAGCTTCGACGTCCTTCATTCAATTGTTCTCGCGACCGCTTTTGCTGACTCTACGGACCCGCGATCAAGCACAAAATCAAGCGGGAACAGTATGGCATCCTGTTCGGCGTCGCCGACCGCAAAGGCGTCGGCAAGATCACCCTGTCCGAGTGGGCCGCATTCGAGAACCTGTTGATGAAGCCCGATGCCGAGTACGAGATAGCCTTCCGCCTCTTCGACGTCGACAGGACGGGCAACGTCAAGTACGAGGACTTCCGAAAGCTATACGAACTCAACAAGGGCCCCGACAGCATCCCCTTCGACTGGGAGTGCGAGTGGGCCAAGCTGTACATTGGCAGCAAGAAGAAGCGCCACCACATGGACTACCCCCAGTTCTCCCAGATGCTGCGCGGCCTACAGGGCGAGCGCATCCGCCAAGCTTTCCAGCTCTTCGACAAGGACGGAGACGGCTTCATCGACCCGGAGGACTTTGAGCGCATCATCCTCGAGACCTCCAAGCACAAGCTCTCCGACCACTTGCTCGAGAATCTGTCGACCCTCTGCAACATTTCCCTCGGCAGCAAGGTGTCATACGCCAACGTGCGCGCGTTCCAGAATATGATTAAGGAGATTGACCTGGTCGAGCTCATTGTGCGCCGTGCCTGTGCCAAGAGCCCGGATGGCAAAATCACTAGGACCGAGTTCCTCAACCAGGCCGCCAAGATCACTCGATTCTCCCTTTTTACCCCCATGGAGGCCGACATTCTCTTCCATTTTGCCAGCCTCGACGAGCCATCGGGTCGCCTTGGTCTGGGCGACTTCGCCAAGGTGCTCGACCCTTCGTGGAGAAACGCCATCTACGATGCGGACGATGCCGCCTCGCGGGCGCTGGCCAAGGGTGCCACGTCGTCCAAGGCCGTCTTCACCTCCATCCTCGAGTCGGCGTACAACTTTGGTCTGGGCAGTATGGCGGGCGCTTTTGGCGCATTCATGGTTTACCCCATTGACCTCGTCAAGACGCGGTTGCAGAACCAGAGAAGTGCCAGGCCGGGAGAGAGGCTGTATAAGAACTCGATCGACTGTTTCCAGAAGGTGTGGAGGAACGAAGGCCTCCGAGGCCTGTACTCGGGTGTCGTGCCCCAGCTTATTGGTGTTGCCCCCGAGAAGGCCATCAAGCTAACCGTGAATGACATCGTGCGTGGGTACTTCACCAATAAGGAGGGCAAGATATGGTATGGCCACGAGATTCTTGCTGGTGGTGCGGCTGGTGGTTGCCAAGTTGTGAGTCTCCCCTTTCATCCAAACATACATTCATCATCAAACAAGGGCTGCATGCTAACATTGCGCCCCCTCCTGAGGTCTTCACCAACCCCCTCGAAATCGTCAAGATCCGCCTCCAGGTTCAGGGCGAGGTCGCCAAGACGGTCGAAGGAGCTCCTAGGAGGTCAGCCATGTGGATTGTGCGTAACTTGGGCCTTGTTGGTCTCTACAAGGGTGCCTCTGCTTGCCTGTTGCGCGACGTTCCCTTCTCAGCCATTTACTTCCCCACGTACAGCCATTTGAAAAAGGACTTGTTTGGCGAATCTCCCACCAAGAAGCTCGGTGTCCTCCAGCTGCTGACTGCGGGTGCCATTGCCGGTATGCCCGCCGCCTACCTCACGACTCCCTGCGATGTCATCAAGACCCGTCTCCAGGTTGAGGCCCGCAAGGGAGAGGCCTCCTACACGGGTCTCCGCCACGCCGCCAAGACCATCTGGAAGGAGGAGGGCTTCCGCGCCTTCTTCAAGGGCGGCCCCGCAAGAATCTTCCGCTCCTCTCCCCAGTTCGGGTTCACTCTAGCCGCCTACGAGGTCCTACAGAACGTTATCCCTTACCCTGGCAAGCCCGAGAGCTCCAAGGTCCATACGGGCGTCGGCGATGCTGTTTCCACCCTGAAGAAGAACCTCGACACCAACCCTTTCGCCCGCAGCCGCAATGCCCTTAAGATTATTCTCGACATTGACGAGGATTTCGGCAAGGTCAAGGTCCCAAACCAGGAGAGTTGGAAGAAGCTGCCCGCCTTCATGCAGACCAATGGAAGCGGCTCTTCATAAGCAGGTCGAACTCGGAAAACCGGATAACCCGACGAAAAATAGCCAGACGAAGCCTCGTTATGCCCAGCTGGATAAAGTCAAGTGTTCAAAGTCAACAGTTCGCAAGAATCGCATATATGGCCAGGTATTTCAAAAGTTGTAGAGCAATAAACGCAAGAAGGAGACAGCGAAAGTTCTCTGGGGCGGATCAAGCAAAATTTGGGTGGCAGACCTCCTTGAAAACTGCAGACGGTAAGAGAGAGCGAGAGAGAGACTGCATATTCCCCGACGGCGTTCAGGGGTAGGCATACAAAGGGTCGCCAGGCATTTTCTCTTCCTTTTTGTTTTCTTGTTTTGCTTTTTGGTTGCAGTTTCATTTACCTGCTCTTTGTCCTGCGTGCGGCCTTCCTCTTAGTTGGAAAGGAGATGGTCTTTCTGCAGCTGCAAAGCTGCTTGGCATAGTCTATTTGGTACCGCTGCAAGCTGCTGCAACGCTGCATACATGTTGGTCGGAGGTAGAAATCCTAGACTATTATTGCTTCCCGAGAGACTTGTTGGGGCAGTTTTCTTTCGTGTCTTAGATAAGTATTCATGGTGTAATCACAATGCTGTTCTCCCAGGACCAGACGTCTGTCTTCTTGTGGCTCAGCAATCATGTCAAGTGCAACGTGTTTGACACAGACTTCGAGCAAGATACTCATTTTGGCAAAGCGTAGCTTAAACAAGACACTCGAATACATCTGTGGTCTCTAGACTCTGATTGATATACAAAGATATTTCAACGCAAGTCCCATCTAGTCCAGTCTCTGATGTTCCTCGTCATCTCCTCGGAGAAGTGAGTCCCTCTCGTCGACCTTGCCCTCAGAACCGCGGTACAGGATGTAGTGCTGCGTCATGAACACAACGTCGTACACCATGGAGACGTTGCCTAGCGCAAACTTGACAGGGTTGCCCGTGATGCCGGACCAGTCGCGCTGCAGGTACGAGTCAATGGCCTGCTGGCTCACAGACAACAGACCACCGGAGAAGTCGAGCAGGATCTGCCAGATGGACCAGCCTTTGGTCGACCTGTTGCGGTAGTTGGTCATGACCTGCGGGGTGTACTTGATCAGGGTGATGACGAGCTTGACGTAAGAGACGGCGTATACGACGTCGAGAGCGCACCAGCTCGTGCGTGGGTCGCCGTCGCTCGGGACAGCAGCGACAACGAACGCAACAAAAACAACGCCAACGACGCAGCCGAGGGCGATGCCCGAGATGAATCGGCTCGGCTTCGTGCCGTGGGCCGGCGCGAAGCCCCAGAGCTTGGGGATATATTGAGAAGTGGTGATGCAGGAGAGAAGGAGGGCGTGAGCGGCGAAGGTAATATCGTTGAAGGCGACGGTCGGTGTCAGACCATGGTTGCGTGCGGCGTACTGGGAGCGGACGAGGGGAGAGTAGTAGAAGGCGGCGTTGGATACAAAGTAGGCGAGGAAGCCTGTGATGGCGCAGATCGTCAGCAATCACGCACGGTAGTTCCGAGCGGGAAACAAAACAGGTCTCACCTAGGCAATTGATCAAGGGGAAATCAACCGTCGTGCCGGCCGTGGTTTTCCTGTGGAGGTTGAGAAGAGGCTGCGGGTAAAAGGAGCCGGACCAGCAGAGGAAGTAGATCCAGCCGAAGACGGCGGATAGAAAAGGGAGGAATTCGAACGCCATGATTGCCAGGCGCTCCAAATGAAACTGTCCAGGCGTCGCAAACGGCCTGCGAGTGTCTATTTGTTCTTCACCGTTGATGATTGCCCTTCTCATCAAAACCCTTCGGTCAGCCAGCCAACCTGTAGGGTTCGTGGGTTGTGTAAAATGGGCGGGCCTGTCCGTACGGGATGTGTGTGAGCGGGAAGGTCCTAAGAGTGCCAAATGAGATAATCACGCGATTGCGACATGGGGGATGATTGCGGCCAGTCGCGGGTTAGTGCCATCGCTGCGCTGTCGGCGCCGGCACGGGCCCGACCAACGCCCCAAGTCACAAGCCCCATGTGCAACGACGCTGGGCGATTTGGGCCGCGCCAAAAAACATCGGCTGGCCGTGACCAAGAAGCCGGTAACAATGTTACGGTGATGGGCGGGCACGCGGGCCAGGGTCTAGCCGCCAAGGCAAACCAACCCACTGAGGGGTGCCTGATTGAAAAGACCCCGAATCGGGTTCGGTGTCATCACTGTGGGGTGCGATGTCGCCATTGCGCCCCCTTGCTGCACGGTTCCCTGGTGGTGACGGCGATGGGTTGGAGTCGCGAGCCCCCTCTGTATGCCGGCTTAAGGACCATGTGACTTGTTGCTTCAAATGAACAACGAGCTCGAGGCCATAGTTCGGGAAGCTCTGGGGTTCTTGGTCATCTCCCGCTTGGACTATGCCGGAGTGTCGATGCTGAGTGGTTGATACTGGGAGAGTTTCGTTGACCGATGGCTCTGGGACTGATGGCGATGTCGGTCAGCCTAAGCAGCGCATTGAAATTCACATCGTTAGATGTGGTTGCCATCTCTCAACAGACGAAATCCTCGAACTGTCATCAGCGTCGCGGCGCATCACGCCCTCAAGCCAGCGATCGTACCCCTCAAACCCCGTGATGCTCCCATGGAATTTAACGTCCCTGACGCCGCGAACGCCCTCGAAAACCCGCAACGTGGAGTGGTCGGCCCCTTGGAACACGGCCTGCCACACCTCAATGACGAGTTCCTCGACGCCGCTGAAGGCTGCCGCCGCGGCGCTGGCGTCAAAAGCCGGGCCGCAGTCAATCCGCACGCAGATATGGAAGCGGCGGATGTGCGGGAGCACCGAACGCTCCCGTATGGGTGGGTACCAGGGCCGCAGCCGCGGGAAGGAGGCAAGCAGCGTTGAGTGCGCTAGGAACATGTTCTTGGAATAAAGTATTGTCATGCCCTCGGCGTGGGTTTGCCGGCTCGCGGACAGAATGCCTGGGTGTAACTGTGTTACAGGCCGGGCCGTATTGGGTTTGTCGATGGGAGGGTGAAGGACGAGATGGGTGTAGATATCGAGCCGGATCTCAAGCGGAAGGTCTAGAAATTGACATCTTGAGGAAGCCATTTGCGGCTATTGGAAAGAATCTGCAGAACAAGTACAAGTAAGCCTAGTACATCAGTTTGGGGCATAACTGAAACCCTAAAAAGTGGCGGGAAAGGTTGAAGTACAAATGCAGTCCTAGCTACCTGATGAATAAATCTCACTACTTTGCAGAAGCAGAGATAAGACATGACCAGTTCACGCATGTGCTGATCGGTCATCGGTGGTGAAGCCCCGAGTTAGCGCGCGTCAGATCGGCCTCCTCCAATGCCACCACGCCCGATCGACCGGGCCCAACAGGTAAGCCGATGTTGAACAGGTAAGCCGATGTTGATCAGGCACTTGCCACTCCTACCCCAAAATTACAGTTGTCTGACACTAGAAACGCTTTGGACTCGGATGGTATCAGTACAAATGAAAAGCATGCATTAAAACCACCGCCAGATCATACAACCCCCCACCCCAAAAGAAGAAGAAAAAAAAAAAACCAACACAAGCCAACTGACTTTGAATAACTTCAGCAACAGCTGTGTGCATTAAAGAAAGCAGACTTGTTTTGTCGATATAATAGCTGAGCATGCGTTTCTTCCGTTGAAAGAGCCAGATAGAATTTGGAATACGTCGAGAGGAACCACAAAACTAAAGCTAGTGTACATACATTGTACGTGTACATGTAGTGTAGGTATGCAGACTTGTGAAGAGAGCATCGCCCCATCTGCTCTGAAAACACAACTTAGGCGGGCCGCGCTATGCCATCAAATCAGATCTCGTGAACTTCAGACCAGGTTGCGATTTCGCATGGGGGAATTGGTTCAGTCGGAAAGCTTTACGCTATGGCATTGTTAAAAGGCACTTCAAATCACGCCTCGCCATCTTGTTCTAAAGTCTACAACATTTATATCTTGTTCTTCTATTTAGCGCTTGTGCCCAACATATAGCTACATCCACGAGGACACCCACTTACAAGGTCCGGCGTTAGTTATGATATACAGTCGGTAGACGCCAACGCAAAGCGAAGGTATACAAATTGCGCCCGAGTCAGAAGGGCGGTAATCTGGACATGCTGCCCAAACATTGGTAAATACCTGAAATTCTGTCGTGCGTCGCCCGTTAGGACATGGTTAATTCAGGAAAGTATCTCGACAGCTTGTTGGGATGTCCAAATTCTGTTCTGTTCGGATTTTGGTCCTCAGGAACCAGTGACTCAGTGTCACTATCGACGTTAGGAGAAACTTGCTCTGGCGCAGTCCGTTTCACCTTGATGTTTCCCTGCACCGTAGGCCGTGTTGTGTTGATTTGCGTGCTCGAAATGCTCAAGATCGATCTCGAGTCCGCCGGCGTTGAAACCTCGTGAAGCTGGCTGGGTGGCCGTGACTTACCGGTGAAGCCAGGCTCCGGCGTGTGGCTGCGAGAGACGCCAAAAGGGATGGTTGGGCCAAGGCTCTTTTTCGAAGTCTCAGGGCTAGGCAACGCCGTTGCCGCTGGGCTAAGTAGTGATGAAATCTTCTCATTCGCCATCAACCCCTTTGTCTGAACGAAGGCACTTGACCTGGTGTGGTATGGGCTTCGATCGTAGTACTTATCAATAATCGGATGAACCATAACGGTTTGGTTATGGATTGTCAGAATTGAGTTGGTAGGGACGTTCACCCAATTTTCTATGGAAGGGTCAGCGTATGCTCGGATTTCTACCCATGTAGTCATCCCGAAACGTACCTCTTTCAAAAGTGAGTGGCTCGCTCGCGACGAGAACGATATCGGCACCTTTATCTTGACGTTCCATTTGATAGTTTCGATCGCTGACAGCCGATGTCCTCGTTCCCCATTCAGTTCCGGACGAGTAGTACAGGCTTGCCGCCTCGTCCGTCGCGCTGCTGATGTAGCGTGTGCAAATCACACTTTTGCCGTCCGTAACGGCGAAATTGAGCAAGCTTCGTGTGTCGACGTTCTCCGACTGAATTGTGCTCTCCGGAATACCATCGATCAGCTCGTTGATGGTGGCTATGGCCTTAAGCATGGCCTTCCTCAACACTGTAGGACCGAATCCGTTGGCAGGCTGTGAGCTAGGGTCGAGCCCCATCCTTTCGAGGGTATCGAGAAACAGGGCAAACGCCCATTCGCTGTCTGTCCCACCTTGGACACCCAGGTACCACTTATCGGCCAACCTCTCACCAAGCCTCCTCTTAATGTATTTCCACCCCCCAAGACCTCCATTGTGCATCCACATCAAACTGCCATGGTAAAACGGGTGGCAGTTGTCTTCGCTCAACGATCCCTCGGTCGTAGCCCGAACATGGGCAAATATGAGTTGTGAGGCGGTCTTGGAGGCGATTCGCTGAAGGTTGGTGCAGTTCCATGCGGGAATCGTCGATGTAAAGAGACAAGGGGCGTGGCCCAACTTGGAGTCGGTATAGAAGCCGATTCCAAAGCCATCGGCGTTATTCTGACCTCTTCGAGTGTCCTAATCGACCAGCGAACATTCGTCAGTAAGGTAGGTAGGTAGATAGGTACATGATTAAACGGGAACGGGCTCCAATAGACGTACCAACCTGAGTCTAGAATCGAATGATTGCTTCAATATGGAGTGAGTCGGGTCAAGGATAAGCTTGGAGAGGAGAATCTCGTCACTTCCCCGGTAGACCTTGACGCAGTCAGCAACTGTTCGAGGTTATTCAGGAGGGTGAAGTCTACCAGGAATCGGCACATGCTGGCTGCGTCGCGACCGACAATTTCGCTGGAGGGGCGGACAGACACGGAGGGAAGAGAGAGAGAAAGAGAGATCGAAGCGGGATAGACGCTGCGAGAGTGGTGGGTGGTGCGGACTGGGTCTATGGTAGGTGATTCTACTTGTATAACACGGACGACAGGCGGATGGAACGAAGGAGCATTCTGCAGAATGCAAATCTTGTGAATAGGAGCTGGAGGAAGGTGTCGGGGAGATATTGTTTGTTTGATGAGCTGTGGCGCGATCAGAAACCTAGGGCGGTGGCGCAAGTTGATAGGGATATTGATTGACGGAGCACGGAGTACCGAGTAGGTAAGTTGTACGCGACATCGGCGGCGGAAGATATGAGATATGGGGGAGCTGATTCTGGGCCCGCGGCAGCTAACAGTCCGTGCTGGCAAGAAAAAGCAACAGTAGAATGGCCGATTGCGCCTTTGTCCTGGGCTGTAACTAACTGATACCTAACTGAGGGAGTGTTTCAAGGCGGCTTAGGCTCTTCTAGGTCTCGAAGATGGAGAAGTACACAGTGGACAGCAGTGAGTCATTTGATATTTTGTATGGATACATGCAGCTGGGCGTCTACTGGGATGGCATGGTCAGTTTTTCGACAGGCCTGGCGCGGTTTGTGATGTGGTGCAGCGCCATCAATGAATGCATTGAAGCTGTCAGGAACACGTGCCGAGTTATCGAGGGTACCTAGGTACCTACGTACTACGTATGCTTGATGGCGATTAGTGTTTGGCAATTGCCTATGGGGAAAAGAATCATTGCTGGCGCTCCTTCTATGACATAGGTATGTACAATATGCACCATCAAGCCAACTCCCGGAAGCAGCTGCGGACCCGCAACTTCATCGCCCCCCCTGAGCACGACTCGGAGACCGGCAGGCGATTGCATTGCAGCGCTGGAAGAGCCCACTGAGCTGAAGCCCAAGCCCAAGGTCACACATGCCTCTTGCTGGGTGGGGAACCGTAAAGTCACAGGTACCTAGGCACTTTGCCTTGGGAAAGTAGGTACGTCAACGTCGTCCCCACTACTGCAAATGGGCTCTTCATGCAACTCGAGAACCCGTTTGCTTTCTTTGCTTGGTTGGTCCAGTCCAGTCCATCCACTCCTGTTCGCGATATTTCCATCTCAACGGATTTTGATGTCCACGCCCCCCCCGGCGGAACAGAAGCCCTAGAGACAAAACAAGATCAACGAGGACATCAACGGCAATAGTATCCAACACGATCGACAATATAAGTTGGCTTGAATCGCTTGCCTTCAGGTCTCGCATGCAAACAACCCATCACCGCTTTTCGCTTAACGCGCCTCGTGCTTCGCCGGCAGCATGAGCGGACGTCTCCTCGCCGCCGGGCTTTCGCCCTCAATACGACGCGCCCCAGTCCAAGCCGTACGACACTTTCATCGATTCCCCGCAGGCGGGCTACAGCGAGCTGATGCAGCTATTCGGGCTACCCAGCGCCGCATGTGGTTTCCTGGCAATGCCTTCCACAATGCTGTCATCGTGCGGAATGCATCTTTCGCCCGCTTTCTGCCCAAGCTGGTTGTTAAGTTTGCCAGGATCCCCGCCATGTTTGGCGGCCTAGCTGTAGGAACACTCGCCTGGGTTCAGTATCAAGCCAACCGTACGTCTATCATTCCTAAGTTTCCACCAACTAACCACTGACCGCATCATCTACAGAGATAACCAATAACGCCTGGGACATGGTCACCAAGACGGCAGACGGTGTTTCAGAGACCGCATCAAGCTTTTTCGGAGGCGCGAAAGGCATTGTAGACCAAACGATGCGCGGATGGGAAAACACGAAAGAACAACTCGAGACGCCCGAATGGTTGCAAAAGGTTTTGCGCATCCATGACAACATTGGAACTGGCGGTGGCGATTCCGGAGGCCCTGGAGGTTCTGGAGGGGAGCAGCCGAAACAGAGCAGAGCGGGTGCGGCTATTGTGGCGGGAGGTTCAGCTGCAGCATATGGCTACGATCAATCTTCGGAGGACGACCCGCGAGAACCCGACGAGGTGGCCAATGATGACCAAATGATGGTTCTGACCAAGAAGATGATTGAGATCCGGGGCATGCTCCAGCAAGTTGGACAATCGAGCACCCTGACGCTCCCCTCGATTGTCGTGATTGGATCCCAGTCATCTGGGAAGAGCTCCGTTCTCGAGGCGCTTGTGGGGCATGAATTCCTACCTAAAGGAACCAACATGGTCACTCGCCGGCCGATAGAGCTGACCCTCGTCAACACTCCTGAGTCGGATGTCGAGTATGGAGAGTTCCCCGATTTGGGTCTTCGACGCATAACCGACTTCTCGTCTATTCAAAGGACATTGACTGAGCTCAACTTGGCGGTCCCTGATACTCAATGCGTATCGGATGATCCTATCCACCTCACCATTTACTCACCCAACGTCCCAGACCTGTCTCTTATTGACCTTCCCGGATATATCCAGGTGGTAGGACAAGGCCAGCCGCTTGAGCTGAAGCAGAAGATTTCCGAACTCTGCGACAAGTACATCCAACCACCCAATGTCATCTTGGCCATCTCTGCCGCCGATGTGGACCTGGCAAACTCGACAGCCCTGCGTGCTAGTCGTCGCGTGGATCCTAGAGGCGAACGAACAATTGGAGTAGTAACCAAGATGGACTTGGTGGATGCTCCTCGCGGAGCAGCTATCTTGGGCGACAAGCAATACCCTCTCAGGCTCGGCTATGTGGGCGTTGTAACCAAAGTTCCGCAAACTGGTGGCTTATTCAAGCGGTCTGGCAGCGTCATGTCTGCCATTGCAAAGAACGAGAACACATTTTTCTCAGCACACCCGCTCGAGTTCGGCGAGGGAGCAGGAGTCAACGTAGGGACGATCAATCTGCGTAAGAAGCTCATGACGGTTCTCGAACAAACAATGTCTGCCAGTTTGGCAACCACCAGCGACGCCATCAGGCAAGAGCTCGAGGAGGCGACTTATGAGTTCAAGGTGCAATACAACGACCGGCCTCTTTCCGCCGAGTCTTACTTGGCGGAAAGCCTCGATGGCTTCAAGCACTCTTTCAAGCAGTTCACAGAGGAATTTGGGCGCCCTCAGATGCACCAGCTTCTTAAGCAAGAGCTGGACCAAAAGGTTCTCGACCTCCTGGCGGCTCGGTATTGGAATAAGCCTATTCAAGACTTGTCTCCTGCTGGGCCTGAGCCAGACAGCTTGGCGGACCTGCCCAAGGCTGACCCAAACTCTCTGTACTGGCACCGCCAGCTTGACGCCTCAACCTCTTCATTGACGAAACTTGGCGTTGGGAGATTGGCCACGACTGTCGTTGCATCGGCCATCCAGGCACACATCGACAGGTTGATAAAGCACTCCACGTTTAGCAGTCACCCGTTCGCTCGAGAAGCGATCAACGAAGCCGCATCAACAATCCTAAACGAGAGATTCTACAGCACAAGCGATCAGGTGGAAAACTGTATTAAGCCTTACAAGTTTGAAATCGACATTGACGAGAGGGAATGGGCTCAAGGCCGCGAGCACTCGGCTGCTGTTTTGAAAAAGGAGCTCCAAGACTGTGAAGGTGCTCTGAAGAGTATCGAGGATACTGTTGGCGGCCGCAGGAAGTTAAGAGAGGTAATGAACTTTGTGGACCGTGCTCGTAAGGGAGAGGTTATGGTCGAGGGAGAAAGCCGAAGCGGTGCCGGGGGGTTCAGCGCTTCGCTCCTTAAAAGGGGTAAGTTCCAGGAGAGTTGCTCTCATGAACCATGATAACTGACGGTTGCCAGGACGTGAAGCTGTCTTTCTTCGAGACCGCGCCGATATCATCAAGATGCGCTTAATGGCAGTCAAGTCGAAGCAATGTGCCAATCTCAAGAACAAGTACTATTGCCCCGAAGTCTTCCTTGATGCGGCAGCCACAAAGCTCGCCTCGACGGCTGTGCTTTTCCTTAACGTGGAGCTCCTTTCGGAGTTTTACTACAATTTCCCGCGTGAGCTTGACCTCCGTCTCGGAAGGCATCTCTCCGACGAAGATATTGAAAGGTTCGCCAAGGAAGATCCTAAGATCAGAAGACATTTGGAGGTCATCCGTCGCAAGGAGCTGCTCGAGTTAGTCCTCGAAAAAATGGAGAGCCTGAGACAGCTCGAGGGACGCGAGCGGGAGCGATTGAAGGGTGCCAACAGCAGGCCCGCCAAGGACGACAAGCAGCGCGGACGCTGGGGACTTTTCTGATAAGGACGAAGCTGCCATGCTCCGAAACCCCCTGAAGAAGGGCCGCTCTGGGATACCTGTAACGCGTTATGACTTAGGTGTAAAAGGAGTTGCGGTGTTGAAAGACGGGACGTTTTGCTTTTGCCTGATGCTCGTGGTGTCGACAGCAAGGTAGGCCTCAGTCTGTTTACAGATTTCTCTGTGGTCATTATTGTACATAGTGGTAACAAAGAAGGATACCCTCCTCGACTCAGCCGTTCAAAAGAATTGACTTTCGTCTCTCTTCCTTTCTTTCTTGAACCCCCGTTTTCGTATATAAGTAGCCAGGCAATGATTTTGGTACCAACGCGCTATATAGATGCCCAGTCCAGAAACAAGAGCGCTGCCCCTTCGGACCCGCAGAATCAAATGTGCCCAGCAGTGTCAAAAAGCCGCATCGACACTCGTTTGCAGCGTGACTTCCCATCTGAGGCTCGTCCCACGACCATAGCCTTCGCCGAGTCTGTTCTGGATCAGGGTAGATATACGACTTCGCAGCTTGCTGATAGCACCCTCGTCGCAACCCTTTGCCACGGAGATTTTAAGGTTGGCCATGCACAGACCGTAGTGCACCTGCCAGAATTGCGCATCCTCAATTCGTGCGACGCCCGGCTCGGCCTCGATATCCCGCATCACAGATGACACACCCTCGTTGCCACCGATGCCGCCGTACGACATGAGGAGCATCATGGCCTGGGCCATGGCCAACTTGGCGCCAAAGAGGAACATCGAAGCGGCGATCGCAGCACAGAGTGTACGGTCGAGCCAGATATAGCTCTTGATGGACAGGAGCGGCAGCAGCAGAAGTAGACTCGAAAAGAACACAGTCAAAAAATGGAAAATGTTGGAGAAATGCGTGGGCAGGTTGGCCAGCCACGATACACGCATGATTCTAGCGATACGTGCGTGGTTCTTGAGGCCGTATGCTGACACAGCAGTGCTAGTGATGGCGGCGAAGGCGGCCCAGTCTACTTCACCCGCGGAAACGCGCTCGTGGATGTGCTCATGGTGCGGTTCATGACCACCCTTGGTCTCCAACCAGTGCTTGAGGTTATGTGACACTAGGTCGAAGCCGCCGAACAGGAGGAAAATGGACATGGCGAAACCTGCGAGAACCTCGGCTCTCTCAAGCCCAAAGGGATGCCGTATACTGCTGCGGCGCCACACCTCGAAGTTGCCAAGAACATCGACGGCGACACAGACGGCGGCACTACCAGCGTCAAAGAAGACAAGGTGGGACAATGCCATCATGGCGAGAGAACCCTCCGAGATGAAGAAGAGCCACGACGCGACGGTCAGATGGCAGAGACTCCAGTAAAGCCTGATGCGCTGGTCGCGGGACATGCTCTTCCATGCTTCTCGGACCGTGGGTACAGGAAGGGAGGCAGGGAGGACGGGCGGCGGTCGCTGAGGGGGCTCCTGGAAGATCTGATGCTGGGTTGAAATGGAGCTGTGCTTGTATCGGTGGCCACGGCGCTGACCAATGTTCTGCGAGGCGCCATTGTCAGCGGTCAATTGGTGAGTAGAGAAGGAAAAGGACGCGTGCATCATTTTACGATGTTGTCTGAACATACCGACTTCACAGGCGAGGTCGAGATGGCCTGGGTCTCAAAGTTGAACGGACCCGGGACGATCGAGCCCCCAGCAGAGGGAGGGTCGTCTTCGGCCATGGCTGGCGTTGCTGTGTCTGGTCGAAGCAAGCCGCGTTTCAGATTGCCGGGAGCCAGAAGTTCAGGGCTGCCCAGAGTTGTCGATGCAACTCGCGGGGAGTAGGGGGTGATATGATCGTATCCGTGGTCCTCGTTGTTGTCGTCGTCGACTGTTATAGTTGGGAAGGCAAGGTCAGGAGGGGGACTGCCGACATGGGTTGTTGATGTCGGTGCGTTACCGTCTCCGCCGTAACCGCTTTCGGGGCTCAGTGGGGTGAAGGTTGCAGCAGGTCGTCTTGGAATTGTAGGGGTGGAGTATGAAGTTAGACCCGATGCAACAGGGCTGGAATCCATGGAATCTCTTCGCGTTTCTCCCCAGCAACCTGTGGCATTTCCCGTGCAGTAATGACGGGTCAGAACGTTGTCTACGACAAGGTGAATGGTGATGATATCCGACAATGGCCGACATTCAATGTATGTACCTACACGCGAGAGACGCCTAGGGCGGTAGGGGATTGGCTACTGTAGGTTCGCGTAAACCCTGAGGTGTGGTTTGCAAAGACAGAAACACTGGGGATGAGATGGGACGAGATGAACAATAATCGGAAGGGAAGGATTCCAGTTTGGAGTTAGGAAGAGGGGGGGGGGGGACGCCCGGGCGGGGAGGGATTTCCAGCAAAAAGACGGGACGGTTTTGTCTCCATCTTCAGGTTCCTATGTCTCCTCCGCGCATTTGCGTCCTGCTTAGTTGCATGTGACTATCCGAATTATGCTCCTATGCTGGACATGTGCCTTTTGCAGTGCATTGCGGTGGATACCTGACTGCTCTGTCCCGTAGCGAAAGTGACATTGATTTGTACCGTATATTACGCTGACCACGTCACAATGCAGGGTCCCATAACCTTTACCTATTTGCAGTTAGCCCCCCTCGACATTGACCCAATCATCCAAACTTAGCCTGTAGCTCTTCCAGGACTGATAATTTTCCAACTGGGGGAGGTTGCTAGCTTCACCTTCATAAACGATTACTTTGTTTTGTGGTTTTGTACATTCAGGGCGGGCCATGTGGGAGGAAGCCCCATTCAGAACATCTTGCACACCGTCGCAAGTCTCTGACCACACCCATCCCTAACGACTCGACCCACCCTCCATCGGGACCAAGCCGCCCGTGATAAGGGATTATCGCAGTTCGAATCAACGCAATGGACTACACCAACACCGCGGCTGGCAGCGATGACGCCGCCACCGAAAGTCTCGTAGACGTGACGAACACAGCTTCACCGAAATCATTCTCGGAGCACAACCACCACGTACCCCAGAACCACCAGCATCCGGGACCGCCGTCGATTCCCCATCGACGCACCTCGTCGGGCGCAAACTTCTTCTCCAAGCTTCCCTTCATGCGCTCCCTCTCGGATAGCAAACAACAACAGCAGCAGCAGCAGCAGTACTACCAACATCGCCAGCATCAAGACATTGACGAAGACGCTTCTTGGTCCCCGCCGACATCCATGTCGACCTTGACCCAGCAGCAGCAACAAAAGTCGCGACGGAGAAAGGGTTCCCTTAGGAAGGTGGCCTTGCTGGGAAGGGGCGCGCAAAGGGAGCGCAGGGAGGCTAAACAGCTCATCATTGACACATCACATAGCATCTCTCGCGATATGGACGGCGCCGCATCCCTATCAAACGCGAATCTCGAGCATAACCCTCTCGGGCTTAATATATCGGACCTGACGCCGCGTCCTTCAATGGAGGGGTACGCAAGCAGGTCGAGCGTCGCGGAGTCCTCTGTGCCGCCGTCGACGAGTCCTCCGCGTTCCAACGAGACGGAACCTGGCGTCACGAGTCCCACAATATCCTACACCTCTACGACGGACGAAGACGATGTATTGCACATACCAAACCATATCCCTTCTCCGTTACGGCCAGACTTATCACTGTCGTCGGGATCCGATTCATACTTCAAGAACCGCTCAAGACGGCGGTCTATACTACAAGCCAAGTCACCGCTATCATACAGCGGGCTCTCCACGACGCCGTTATCCCCCAACGATGCAGAATGGGATTACTCGGAGACGGAGTGGTGGGGCTGGGGTGTCCTGGTCGTAACATGGATCGTGTTCGTTGTCGGCATGGGCTCGGTCCTGGGAATCTGGAGCTGGGCTTGGGACGTCGGGACGACGCCGTACGCTCCCCCGGAGCTCGAGGATGACCCGACGCTGCCCATTGTGGGCTACTATCCAGCTCTCATGATTCTCACCTCTATCATGGCTTGGGTATGGGTGGTTGTGGCGTGGGTGGGTATGAAGTACTTTCGCCATGCTAAGATCAGCGGGGAGTGAAGAAGGCATGACATTCGGTTGGGCGCTCTTCTTACGATACTCGAGTGGTGTATGTATGGACAACCATACTTCAGCGCGGCCGTCCACGTAGAAGTGGCGCCGCCGCGGTTACTTACTTGGTGTTGACTATGGGGGATAAAGCGGATTCAAAAGCGAGCGAGCGTACGGATAATTGGATTTAATTGGGTTTGGTGGGCGTACGGGAAAAGCTAGTATCGTTGTTACGAAGAAACGGGCCACAGAGACCTTTGGAATTTCTTGAGGATTCTTCATCAACCTCGATTCAGCGCATCGTTCATCAACGCAGGCGCTAGCACACGACTGCCTACCGTAGGAACCTGAAGACAGGCCTACGGAACAATAGACCCAGAATCGATGGGACGCCATGCTCCGCATCCCGGATGCTGGCACGGAGCACCGTAACAGCCAGTAGACAGACCATGACGCTGCTCCCGATGGATGTTTGTAACCTTGTTCCAGAAGCTCGGGCATGGGCAGACAGAATTGCATCAGTCAACATGCCAACAAGTCTGTGATGCTGGAAAGGCGAAGCTGAGGCTGGAAGCGAGGTTGGAGGCATCCACCTTCTGTGCGTAATCATCAAGGGGAGGAAAACCGGGGCTGGGTTGTTGCAGCTTTGCTAGGCCCCTCTTTTTGTCTTTCGGAACCCCCTTCATCTCTTGCCAACGTTTTGGGCGGAGAAACAAGGGTCCACGGACCGCATTTTTACAAGATTTCGGTGGTGGGGGTTGACGTGGTTGGCTCAGTACTGTAGCAGGGCCCCTTCGGAATTGTTGTTAGCGAGTCAATGTCAAGTGATGCTAGGGGCGCAGTGGTCCATCAAGGTGTCGTGATCTATACTGGTGTATGCATCAACACAGACGTTCTAGTCGGACATGTCAACGCTGGGCTGCGCTAGGCTGGGTTAAGATGGTGTAAAAGTTGCTCAGAGCACATCTTTTTCTTGCGGTTTGGTCAGCAGCGAACGCGTGACGACGACAATACCCCAAGTCGGCATTTTCTACTGGTGCATGACATGTAAAGCAAGCACATTGAGATTGGCAGCGAGATGATTTCAGCCCAATAAGCCGGGGCCGGACACATCGTGATACGGCGGAGTCCGTGAGTAGTCACGGACACTCCTGCTAATTTAGTTCACTCGGGAGAGCGAGCTGGCGGCGGCAAGTTAGTAAAATATATATAAAAAAAGGAAGGAAGGCCAGAGACGTTGGGGGTGGAGGGGAGGGGAGGCGTTCAGGCCCCGGGCCGTAGTGGAATTTGGAGAAGTGTGAATGGAGCCTTGGTCGTGGTGGTGGAGCCCGATCCAGACCCACGCACTGGGAGGCAGGGTCAATTGGAAGAGGAATGGGCTCTGCAGGTCGATTTAAGCGCTGTTGAAAATTGAGATGGCAGAGGCGGCAAGGAAAAGAGAGAAAAAGGACGGGTCCCTGCACGACCAATCAGCAGCAGCCTAGACATCATGACAAGTCACACTCGCTTCAGGCTTCAGACACCTAGCATCTTGCGCGTGCGCCATTTGCATCGCTGGATGATGGCTTGGGCATCTCGCGTAAAACGAGTCGTTGGGGTAGGTGGTGGGTGGGGTTGTTGGCTGGGTTCGGCGGCAAGCCTTCGCTGACCAAAAACAACGCCTCGTCGTTTTCTCTTGGAGCTCCTCAAGTGGCCTCGTCAACCACATGAGCATTGTTCAACCTTTAGCAAATGAGCGAAAAATGACCCAAAACAATACCCAACCAACCAAAGAAGAGACCTAGGTAAAGGCGGAAAGAAGACTTTTGCATGCAGAAGCCTAGCGGCAGCGGCAGCGGCAAAGCGCTTAACACGGTCCAATCGCAAACAGCGGGAAAGACAGGCCGCCGCTGCCAAAGCAAGTGGATAGAAACTGCACTGCGTCGCATCGCGCATGCTTTGATCAATTGTAGCGCGCTCAAGTTGGGCTTTGCGTGTCGATAGTGTCTGGTCGAGCCCAGCCCATTTGGGCATACATACCTAGCATGGTTCGGAGATGTTCCGCTAAGGGGCCAGGACTGATGTGATTCAATGTGACTAAGACGGCTGAGGTGGGGAACAACGGTCTCGGGGCTGGAAAGATCGCCTTGTGATTATCGTATTTCTTATGGACAGAACATCTGCAGGCAGGTAATCGACTAGGTACCTAGTGTTAGATGCTGTGACTGAATAGAAGCAGCGTGTACGTATCTACATAGTGCCTACCTACCCAGGTAGGTAGTAGTTATGTAGGTAGATGAATAGAAAATGGGAAGGAGGAATTGAGTGCGCCTGCTTCTCCTGTTCACGTAACGTCGTAAAACGTGCGCAAGTGTGAGACTGAGATTGAGACTGAGACTGAGATTGAGGTTGGGATTGAGGTTGGGATTGATACATGGATGGTTGTTGTGTCAGTGCCCGTGCGGTGCGTCCCTCACTCCGGCACATCATGACCTCACAGCTCCCTTGGGGCACGGTAAAGGACCCAGAGTACCAACACAGTTGCAGAACATGGGCAGCAACAAGACTCCAGCAGAAGAAATAGACGACGCCAGCTACGAAAACGGCGCTCTACGGAATGCGCGAGAGGACCGTTGGATCTGGGGCAAGTGTCATTTGCTGACGATTGCTAAAGATAGTGGCGCATTCCATCCAGCTTCTACCGAAGCATTCCAGCTCAACTCTGCAAGCGCCACGGATACGGGAACAGCAGAGGGAGACACCACGACGCAAGGGATGCAGAAACATGAACGTCACTTGTCAACGCGGCCCTTGGCCCCTTTCCCAAAGCAATGCATGCCTGCCTAGCCCAATGACCACGATTCTCGGGATGGTATCCGTAGGTAATGATGACAATCCGGCGGTATTTTGGGAGGGGGCTGGATTGCATCAAGATGTAATGGTATTAGTATCCGCGCTGGACACCCCATGGTGAAGCTGGAGGGGCGGGAGCAACCTTGTATGCCACCGATGAGGCGTGTCCGAATGGAGGATGTCGGATGGTAAAATCGGGGGCAAGTATTGTAGTACGTACACGCCGTACCAGATAAGGGGGTAGGTACCTGTAGAGATACAAACAAGAATGGCGTAAGCCATCTTGACCAACAACAGGTGGTGCAAACGGTCGTCGCATGTCAGCCCATCGTCTCCCTCACAAATTACAACCAGGTCCTAATCAAACTCTGACCAAGTCACTGAGAGTCTGGCGACTCTGACGGAAAGCTGCCGCGCTAGCCAACTCATGGCTTGCAAGTTTGTTGACCTGCCGGAGGGGCACAAGCCCCTCTCGACGGGCCAGCTTGATCTTAGCAAGGGCACGGGATCGCTAGGCTACACATGCAAATGCAATACGCGGCCATTCATGCAGCTGTGTGCAAGCCCGCCTTATCCAAAGCCAGCCGCCAGCCTCGCATCGTTCCGGATGGATCGCTCGGCTCCCTATGCTTCTTGGTCTTCGACGGTTGTTCCATGAGCTCCGTCAGCTGTTTTGGATTGAGCGGTTGCGGCCGTGACTTGGTCTTTTCTCTGTCAAGACTCTCAATGCAGTCAGCAAATTCTTGCAATGCGTCGTAATCGGCACAGACAGCCCACGAAGTTACATACATGATGATGCGATCTGTCCGCCGCCGCCTCGGTGGAGATTTCACTCACGGTGTTCAAGGATAACGCGGGTAGGTACCTAGGTCGTGTAGGCACGTGCAGAGCGACCGGTCGGTACCTGCCAAAATAGCATCCGTGGAATAGATGAATCGACGTTCGACGCTTAAGAGCGCACACCTACAAAACAGGTAAGCAAATGACATGAGGCGACGGCACAAGAAGTTGGGGATGCGGCAAGGACGACGCTAAAAGCCGCTGTAAGTGACTGGTGACTATCAAAGACAACAAGGAAATCCGAGTCGACTCAAGGGACAAAGAGAATATGTTACAGTGAAAGACAGGCGAGCAGGTAGGGTACCTGGGAAAAGGCGGACAGTGGGCGGCGGCGGCGGCGGCGTGTCCCAGGAACCTGGAAAAGAGAGGGTCAAAAGACGGTGAAGGGATGGGGTGGGTTGCGGGAGACTGAATGGGAGCGGGAGCTAGGAGAGCAAACTGTGAAACCCCCTTCTCCCTGCCGGCGACGAAAGGTACGATTCTGGGGCAAAGACCTAGGGCCGAACGCAGCCGAGTATGAGAGTGCGAAATCGTGGATGGCGCGACCGGTACCCGGTGGCTTTTCCTCGATGAGTGCCTCTTGGCTTTGGTCTTTATCCTCTTTGACTTACTTCGTCCGGGGACGTCGGACTTCGAATACCTAGACGGTACCTTGGTAGGCCATGCTTCATTCATACTCTCAAGCCAAGAGATTACTAGATCTCGGCAACAACTCAAGCTGAACTGACAGCAGCAGCTAGGCACTGGCTTTCCGTCAGCAAGGCCCTTGAAGGTAAGGCTGGACAGAACGAAACGTCAGGTGTCGCCCTCTCAACAGCGGCCAGTATGATAGGCAACAACATGCCTACTGCTTGGAAGGATCAGGAGTATTGATTGTGGATGACGGGAAGGTAAGGCAAAATAACTTGACAAACTACCTAGGTAATTAAAGCCACAAATCGAAGAGGGGAACCTGAAAAAGGAGGAGAAAATTTGAAAGAATACACTCACAACGGCAAGCCCATCACTGATTGGATCGTTCTGTTAGACTCGAGCTGCAGCGGCGTTCAATATTAATGGCAGTAGTATCCGCCTGACAGAATATACTAACAGTACCCGCCACTCATCCTTCACAGTCGACTGCGATAACCCCCGAGGCGAGAGACCTAGGACCTTGCAGTCATCGAAGCCCCTGAATCCCGCCCCTCTGACCAGGCGTGTTGGGGCGGCCTTTCCAGCAGGAGTCCCCAGTGTCCTCCTCCTGTCACTGGTAGGGCCCTACATTCGTACATGGGTACCTACCTACCTACCTGTAGGTATGTCGTGTCCCAGCCTGCTCCTGTGTGTTGGGTCAGAGGCCGGCCCGCTTCGAGCCTGTGGTCTTCGGCCTATGTGCCCCGTGTCGCCCAGTGCGTTGTTCGCTGACCTACCTGTATTGGCATTCTCTAAGTACCTAGGTAGGTATGCCCTGTGATGAACGAGGTTGCGCCCTGTTTCAGTTTTTCCTTACATTGCTGCTGGGTCCCAACTGTATGTTGCTCCTGCATCGCTGGCCAACTGGCGGATGGTGCTGGGCTGGGCCTGGGCTGGCCACCACTGCACAAATCTCGCGTGCGCAGGACGTGCGGACCTGATGCATCCATCATCGTCTGCTTCTCCTCTCTCGCTCTCCTGTCCCATCTTCCTGTCCCCCCTTCACTTTTCCCCCTTCCCCAACCCCCTCGCCTTTTTTTTTTCCCTCTCTTGCCCCCCCCCCCCTTCCCTCTCTCTCGTCCATCTCGATTTCTCCTGCTCTGTGCGTCAAGCGGCCGTCTGCACTTGTCTTGCCGCTGTCGTTACATGCCAGCATTTGCTTCCGTGCATTTTGGCTGCCTTGTCTTCCAGTTGTCTCTCAGACCTTGGCTCTGGCTGACACTACCTACCTTGGGTACCGGTACTTGTTACTGGCACTTGCCGCCGCTGCCACTGGGCCATTTCACCGCACTCCTCCGAGTCACGCTTCCGGTTGTCGGTCCTGAAACACAGCCAGACCAATCCGTCACCCTTCGCCCTCGACCGACCATCTTTCTTGTATCTACACATCCATCCGCACACCATTCATCCTTCCCCCTTCTACACCTTTCTTTCTACCCAAGACCTAAGACCATCTCCTCCCGCTTTCATTTGCACTATCAACGCGACAAGTCTTACGATCGCAACAAAATACTCCAGAGCCTTGCAACGCCTCTTGGCCTGCGCATCCAACCCCTCCCGCCGTACGAAACTAGAATCGGATCGAGACGAGTCCGCTCACGCACGATCCGATCCAATACAACCCAATTCTCATACACACACATAGCCCATTATCGCCACCCTCGAGCAACCCCCGACTCCATTCAACACTCGCTCTTCCTTTTCCTCTCTCCCCTCTCTCTCTCCTGCACCTTGACACAAGTGCATTTCTCAAATCCATCGAGCCCGATACTACAACAACTCCCACCAACCCTGTCAAAGGGGCCATCCAAGCTGGAAGGGATTCATCACTCTCATACCTTTCTACAGCTGCACTGCCTGGCCCCATTCGACCCGAACCATACCTCGGCCGATACATTATTTTATTGACCGCTTTTCAAAATGAGAGAAGTCAACTTCAGTATCCCCAACGTCAATAAGGCGTCGGTCGGCATCACGACCGCCCTTTACGATCGTCGGGCCCTCGACTGCACATCCACCCTTCCTCTTATTAACTCTCTGAACCATCTCGCCTACCTCACCACCTCCTCCGCTCGCATTCGCGACATCCTCACCGTCGATGGCGGCATCGAGCGGTTGGTGTGTATCCTGAAACGCGGCCGCAGTAAAGACATGATGGATATGTGGAAATGGAACCTGGCCTTCCAGTGTGTCGTCAACATTGGTGTCAGGGGCACTGAAAATGTTCGCACCCGCGTCGTCGAGGCCGACATGGTTCCTGTCATTGCTACCATCCTTGACAATTATATCAAGGTCACGGAGAAGTGTAGAGACAAGTCAGACGAGAAGAGCAAGGACCATCATCATCGTCACCGGAGCCACGAGCATCGCAGCGTCCACAAAGCTCCTTCCTTCACCAACAGATCCGGCCGAGTCGAGGTTGACCAGAGAGCCTCCCGCCGTCAGGCGCCTCCTCCCTCCATCGACGTTTCTGCGACTTACGCTGGGTCCTCGTCGTCTACTTCTGCAGTCGAGCAGCAGACCACCGAGTCCATGCCCACTCCGCCCCAGTATCCGCTCGCGTCATCGGCCGAGCGACCTGCTTTCCCGGCTCACCGACACCATCATCATCACCACCACCACCACCATCACCACTACCGCGCTGCCGAGGCCCGCCATGCAGTTGCATCTCCGCCTCGTCAGACGGTGCAGCCTTTGGCGCCCGCCGTGCCTCCAACGGAAACCATGGAGGGCTTCGTTCGACCCGTCCGTGACGTCGATCGTCTGGCTTCGATGATGAACTTTGGCAACGCGAACTTGACCTCGCAACCATCCTCCCCTACAACCCCCTTGGCGCCTCCTCAGATGCGTTCTCCTACCGTCCGACCCACATCTGGACTTGCACCCACTAGTCGATCCCGGCGCCGCCCTTCCATTCGACACCAGAACTCGACCGTCGACTCGGACGACTTGGTTGGGGATGATGCGCCTTCTGACGAATCTCCTGATGCCGAGATGTCAGGCACTGGCACCGAGATCCAGGCCGCTGTCAACATCCAAGACATCACCATGGAAGAGGGAGACAGTATGCTTGCTGGCTCTACCACTATGGCCCTGAACACCCCCACCGTCTCAGAAACTCAGGATACCGGAACCTTCAACATCACACATCGAGGTCCTGTTGAAACGAGCAACACAGCTGCCACGACCCCTGCGCCTGTGCCTCCCATCGGCCTTTCGCCGAACCGCCCCACAATGGTCACTCCACCACAGCCAGCCATTCCCAACGCCAGCGTCCCTCGGTATTTACTCGACCGGCAGTTTGTACCCAGCGCTCAGATGCTGGCTGCCATGCCTCGTGAAGAGGACGTCTTGATGTCCCTTCAACTGCTTGCTTACGTTTCGAAATACTGCGGCCTGCGGTCATACTTCCAAAAGAGCCATCTAGTTCCTCGACTCAAGATCGGAAAGGAACTTCGCTATTTAGACGGCGAGAATGCCTTGACGGACCAGACCGACGAGGAGGAACTGGAGGAGGAGTATTTGCTGCCCAACGACTTCAACATCTTTCCACTCGTGGAGAAGTTCACAGTTCGACACCACAGTACAGATATGCAATATTGGGCCGGCGTCGTCATGAGAAACTTGTGCCGCAAGGACGATACCCGTGGAGGTATCCGACAGTGCGCCTACTACCAGTGCGGCAAGTGGGAGGAGTTCACCCGCCAGTTTGCCAAGTGCCGTCGCTGCCGTCGCACCAAGTACTGCAGCAAGGAATGCCAAAAGAGTGCGTGGGCTTTCCACCGACACTGGTGCGTTGCTGCAACCCAGTGAATAACAAGTCACTCGGCGTACCAGCGCGTTCAACTATACCCGGAACACGTCTCCAGGCGTAATGTTTATAATACGGATTCTACGCCCCCGCGGGTGGCACTGCATTGCACAGCACAGCGTTTTTTGAAATGCATGGCGTTTCCCTCGATACCACTGGTCTTTCAGCAGCATGTTCAAGCGTTCGGCATTGGGTGCTTGCTATTTATGGTGGCGGCACGACTTCACTTTGTTTCATGATGATGTATCATCGGCTTCTTTCTTTCCCTCGCACATCTCACAAGACGACTGTCTAAGTCGAGGGGCGGGGGCACCACAGGTGCCTCTCACTGTGTACATTTCTGGTGGCAGTTAAACGCATGAGCTTCAGTTTGTCGATTCCCGCCCGCCTCGACAGCATTTGACGAGTTTTCGTGGACGACCTAATATGAAAGTGGCAATAGGCAGCGCACGCTTTCTGTCACCCATGGCTGACGCGACATGGATGGGCTCAGAAATGATGCTAGTGTTCCGCATAGGACAACTCGTGCGATTTGTGGACTGTCTTTGTGTTGTTGGATTGGCAGGTTTCTTGGTCTTTGGCTACTACTAGACTGGCAAAACTTTACAATAGCCAGTATGGTGATTATGGATAGCACAGGCAGCAACTCTGGATGGAGCATCAATCAATCGCCTGCCTACGCCAAAAAGTAGCAGAGGGACCAACAAAGCGGCTTTACCGGACATCCCTGGGACTTGGGTAGCATGGACGGCCGGAGAGGCGCTAGAACGACGCTCAGGGAGTATACGCCGAGCAGCCAGCAGAGGACGATGTGTGTATCGTTATGAGAGTTTACCAGCTATAATGTCAGGATTTTACGCGGTCTTTCAAATCACTTGCTCCTCGCCGTTGTGGTTATTGGAGGGCGAGGCTCATGACGTAGTCCGCCATGTTTATATATATATATATATATATATATTCAACGCCACCAGAGGATAGGCTCTACTCTACTAGGCCTTATGAGCGCTCACGCAAAAGTTTGTTTGTGTGCTGTCAACCCTCGTTTTTGGGATGAAGTTAGGTTCGTGAAATCGCTGTGCTATATGCACGGCGCTTGACGCTAGGAGAGCAAGTGTCCCGTTGTCGGAGTGGCAGAAGTGACAACCCCAGAAAAGGAATGAATGAATGTTCAAATTAGATTTCTACAGTCAACAGAAAATGCGATTGATTTCTGTTTAGCAGTCCATACAGCCCGAGGGGTATTTGCTCCTCCTCCATTCTTTTGCCCAGATTTTTTGACCTGTTCCCTCCCCCCGTCAAGCGCGCTCTCATTCCACCTACGATCGTTGGCTCTCCCATGGTCTATCCCCTTTATTTATTCGACATGGCCTTTCTCCTGTTCTTGCCGGGCCGCTGCTGGGGTTTCTTGCCGACGCCGCCCTTCATACGCTTAGGGTTGAAGGCGCTGAGGTCCCCGGAGCTGACGGCGTCGCCGGACTTTGCGTGGCGCTTCTTGCCACCGAAGCCGTACTTTTCGTTCTTCTTGGCCCGCTTAGCGTTGACACCGCTGCCGGACCGGCCACGGTCGCGCTTGCCGGACGAGTTGGTGTGGCTCTTGATCTCGTTGTCGACGCCGACGTCGAACAGATCGGCCTCGTGCGTGTCAAGATTGGAAGAGCCTTCTTGGCGTTCTAGGCGGATAGTCAGTAAAACCCTAGTTGTTGATCAAGGGGGTCAGATAGAGCAACTCACTCCTCTTGAGCGTCTTGATCTTTTCGAGTGTGTCTTTCTTGGCCTTTTGACGCTCCTGCAGTTTGGCGACTTGCACCTGCTTGCCAAACTTCTTGAGATCACGGAGCTTCCTTGCCTCGGCAGCGGCCTTCTTAGCACTGGCCTCCTCAACGAGTTTGGCCTTGACCTTCTGCATCTGGCCGTTGTCCTTGGCCATCTCTGCAAAGTAGTCGTTGGGCCGCGAGAAGGGCCCCCCCTCCTTGATGAGCAGGCTGCGGCCCTTACGCGCCGCCTCGAGAGACTGCGACAGGAGCGCGAGCTCACGCTGAAGGTCATCCTGGACGTCCGGAACGGCGTCGGCTGTGGGTTTGGACGAAACGACGGACTGATGCGTCGCAAAGGGCACAGCGGACGAAGTGTCAATACGGATGCGGTTCAGCGAGGCAAAGAGCGCTGTCTTGTTGTTGATGGTAAGCTTGGTGTGCGGAACAATGTCCTCCAAGTCCTCCTCGTCGGCATCGAGGTCCGAGAGGGGCACGTCGTCCGCCTCCGGGTCTTCTTCTTCGTCGTCTTCCGACTCGTCGTCATTCTCCTCGACTTCTACCGGCATCTTCTTGGTCGCCTTGGTTGTCTTGGTCTTCTTGGCCGGACGCTCAATCTTTTCTTCCATATCGACCTCGGAATCGGAACCGCTATCTGTGTCGTCCAATGCTTCGATGTCAAGCTGTGAATGCTACTGTCAGGCGGTGTCTACAGTTGCGCAATGCGATTGGGACATGCGTACCTTGTTATGTTCCTCGTCATCCTCATCTTCATCTTCATCTTCCTCCTCCTCTGAGTCGGCATCCTCGAACTCGGCATTCAATGTGATTTCGCCCTCGACAGAAATGACAGAGGCGTCATCGTCATTGTCATCGTCCATCGCCTCGTCTTCCAGGTCGTCTGCGACATTGACACCTTTGGACCTGACCTTCTTTTCTTTCTCCTTGGCAACTGCGCGGTGCTTCGCCTTGATCTTTCTCTGTTCCTTGACCTTGCGTAGGTCGACCCCCTTCTCGGCCGCCAAGGCGAGCTTGAGTTTAGATTTGGTGACCATGTTATCCGGTTCTTTTGAAGTTCCCGTATTATACAGAACACAAGAGAAAAAATATACTGGCGCTGTAGTGGTCGCGAAAAATGTGTACTGGACCTGTTCCTCAACGGGCGGTTGGAACCAAGGTGGGGAGGATGCTAGGAAAAAATGTCGATTGAAAATAATTCTGCCGTTTCGACGACCCACCCGGCCAAGGCGGTCAATGATGGTGGTGGGCTCTCGTCCGGCATGCGATGGGGGTCTGGTTTGGTAAGCAATGATTGGTTATTCTCACTTCTGTCACACGACTCTCGAACTTGCTAGCAACATCTCATCATTCAACTCACACAGACATGTGCTTCAGTTTACGACCACACATTTGATGACAAGGCCGAGCTACAATCAAATCCGATTAGCTGCGTAAAGGGTGTCCCTATTCGCATGGATAAGAACCTGTTGATACATGTGGCTATACTCACTGACAAACTTGAGATTCTGTGTACTATCCTATGATTAAGCCAGGAAGTAAAATATTAGTCAGTAGATCGGTCGGCGACGACCAGCAAATGCGTGGCGTTACATGTCATTTTGTTGTGTAAGTTCACGATTTGGATCATTGCAATCTTCGTTGTTTGTGGGTTACGCAAATGGCATACAGGCGCAAAACAAAGCAGTCAACAGAAACACACTTTATTGTCGGTCCAAATATCTGAAATCAGGCAACGGTCCGAGCCGCCGTACGATGTCTCTTCAAAAGTAACGAGTTCCATGATGGGCCAAGAAGATGTCTTCTTTTCGAGTTTAGCGAGCGTTGGGAATAAGATCAACTCCACCAATAACTTCAATGATTTTTCGGTTGCTGTCTCTTTCTCTTTTGTTGTTCTCGGCGTGCTGGTTGTCTGAGGAAGGGATGTGGTAGTGAGGTCCTTCAATGCTTGAAAGCGGGAACGAGTTCCTCAGTGCGAAGTGTAAATATCCGATTGGGCTGAAGTAAAATGATTCCACGTCGGGCTTTGTGGCGGGCAAATAAACTGTTGTTGTGTTGGTTCGTTTGCTTCATCCAGTTCTTTATCCCTTGGCGAAGTCCTTCGGACTCTAGTCATAGCGAGCGTGGCGATTGAAACGAAGAGAGTACTTCTTGAATATGTTTTTCTTTACAGAATCACACAGCCCAAGATGGTAGCTCCGCCGTAATCCCCAGGACTGGTGTTCATCTGCGCCGGAGTAGCAGCTTCCCCAGTGCCTGACTTGGACTTCATCTTGATCTCGCAATACGCTGGAATAGGTTCCATAGTGGCTGGGGAATCTGAACTTGAGATCGCTCGTTGACTGTTTCTTCCCGAAAAACATATATTTTACCGGTGGTTTGTTGCTCGACGATATTAGACAAACTGCGGGGAGGGCTCGGTTCTTTTGTATCTGTTCAGGCTGCTTCTGCATTCCCTTCCCCATCGTTCACATTTCAACAAGCTACGTACCTTCTTCGCTGTTCTAGGCATACTTTGAGCGGTTCTAAACGGATGCGTGTAAGGCCCCTGGCTTTGGAGTCCGTAATCCAGAGCCGCCAAGAGTATGGTATCTCTTTGACGAGCAGGTTAATTCCTCTGTCCGGATTACGGTCCTTTCAGCATCAGGCTGCTGCGGTAGCACACGGGATACAAGTGGCAGAGGCAATGATTCCGAGTAAAGAGCAGCCTCTTTGACTGCCGCCAGAGACATGTAATCGAGTCTTTCGATCTCAAACTGCGGTTGTCTCGTTGAGTAACACATATCTTGTTAACCGCAGTTGGGGGCACACAAGTAAGTCGTTTGTTTTGAGCGAGGGGGGTTCCTTTTGTTTTCCTAGGGGGAATCGTCAGATCTGTAGTCGTTGGTGCGGCTTGATTACAGTCATCCAAATTGTTGGGAGGTTGCCGTTAACCATCTGAACAAGGCTACGTTGGCTGGGTCACACTGGAGGGATGAACATGAGGGCTCTAAAGGGCGAGTCATGGCCGCTGAAATCTTGCCAAGCCAGTTTCTTTGAGTCGCTGGTTGTTTGTTCAGACAACTAGTTGAATGTTTGATGCGCCGCCACCTGGTTCCCTTTACACGAGTCGTCTGTCAGTGTATCATATGTAAGGTGGTTTTTCCATGCCCAGGAAGTTTTAGCCTTGGCAGAATCTTTCTATGATGACCTATTGAATGCTATTCGTAACATGCAAGAGAAGTAAACTTACCATTCGTGGCGACCCTCGAGTCAGAAAGACAGTTGACGCGGTGAGCTGCAAAGTCAGTTGGAAACTTGGAGTGTATGCTTTGTACTGGGTGTCTAATATCAGCCCTTGCCCAACTCCCCCAATCCATCAACCAACCTACCAACCAACCAAAAGTAGGCCGCCACAGCTTGAGTAACGACGAGCAACAATGATTTCCATCGCCTTTCACTTGCAAGTCTGTTAGTAGCATGATAAGATGTGGACGGGGAAAACGGCGGAAATTCAAGTGAGGCAGTCATTGATTTTCCAATACTACTCTTATCCTATAACTCCTCAACCCTTCCGGCCGACACTGACCGACAAGTAATGGTGACAAATGCCGAATTGCAGTGCTTAGGGTAACAGATATGTGCAGACCGACACCCGCTACCTCACTGGCTCTAGAAGCGGGTGAACGGGAGCCTTCTACAAGTCAGCACAACATTTTCCAATGTCCGAAGCTATAAGTGGCTCCAACAGGGATCAACAGTAAGTATACATACCATTTACCCTTAAGGGTGATGACAACCCATGGGTTCCCTGCCTCGTCCGTCTCCTTCTCGACATTGGTATTGAAACAGATGGCGCTCATAATACCATCACCGAACTTTTCATTCATGATGGCCTTGTAGGCGTAGCCGTAGTTCTGTACAATCTCGTACAGGCGGTAGATGAGCGGCTCGACAGGCGGCATAGGTCCCGAGCGACCGCGGTCAGGAAAGGCAGTCAGCTTAGGCTTCAAGGACGCGGCATCGACGCCGAGGAATTCTGAAAGCTTCTCGACATCTTCCTCCGACGCCTGCACCTGGCCATAAAAGATGCCCGCCACAGCCACCTCGCTTCGGCCCAAGTGCTTCGCGATTGCCTCAAACGTGTGGCCACTCTGCGCCTTGGCATCAAAGAGCAGCTGTGAGTGAGGGGGGAGGCGGTCAGCCATCGAGGGCTAGCAGTCAGGTCAGCAATGTACTTTGCCAAAGCGTTGACCTTTACACTGACATCGAGAGTTGCGAGCTTTCCGGACATGGTGGCTGGAGGTATAAGTTGGGACAACAGCGTGTTAGGTCAACTATCTAATGAGAATATCGAATTAGATGCCAAGTGTGGAGTTCGGAAGAAAGTTCGTCTTTAGTGCGGTGGTTGAGTCGGAACAAGGCATTAGGCTTCAGATGTGGCTTCTATGATTGACAGGCACGAGACACAAGTCCAGCGACTCGTTATATAGCTCCCCTTTACGGGGTTGTGCGGATATATCGCGTCCGGACGTCATTCAATCAGGTTACTCAAGGATAAAGCGGGGTCGTGAGCTCACAGAAATATCAGTTCGGGATGCGCCTACTGTTCGAACCGGACGCCGCCCCTTACGGAGAAAACACGGCGTTTCGGCTTCACTCGTACATACATATGGCGCACTGTCCATCTGGCAAATCCCGAACAAGAATAGGATGACTAAGTCGTTTTGTGATTGATTGTTTATCAAGAAGGGCCCCGTGAACGCACACCGGAACCGAGCGGGGACGGCCCGGCCAGTGAGCACTTCCAAGGCTTGTCTGGGATCGGATCCGGCGGAACTGGGGCTACTGGTGGTTCACCCCTTGAGTCTCGCCCCTAAATGCTGCCCAATAGAAATGCTTTGCTCTCCTAACGCAGTTCTTGGAGCTCCAGGAGTTGGCTCCTAATGATCCTCTTTCTCCTTGACAGCTATAAAGATAGCATATCCAATTTTCAGTTCGGTTCGACCAAACTTAATAGTCGATTTCCTCCCAAAGAGCCGCATAAACAGACCCAAATGATCTCGCTATGAGCCCACCGTTGGAAGTCGTGGGTTAACCGACCAATGATGTGAGTTGCTGCCAGTGCCGAGGTCGAGTGGTGTCGTCGGGTGGGTATATCCTATGGTGTCTCTTGGTATTTTTATATACCAATCGTCGGCTATACTAGACGTATTGACCACTTAGCATACGTAGTGGAAGTCGCACTTCCTGTATAGTACTTCATGCGGAAGCCAGACGAATACTTCCGGACGATCTGCTGTTCGAAAACGCTGCGAACGAGTAATTCAACTGCAGCTTAGGGAAAAGCTCCAGATGGCCTCGATGCGTTGCGTTGGTGCTAACAGCTCACATAGTGATATGCTGCACACGCCGGCGTATAATTCATCAGGTAGGCGTCGTCGAATTCGCAGTGAGTTTTGGCCATCCTCTGAGGTCCCATTCTTTCTTGGCGCCTTTGAGGTCGTCCACGTTCAGAATATCAACACCTTCCCGGACAAGTACGTCCCAAATATGGTTTCTGATGCCAATAGGCCACGCGGGAAGATTCCAGTATCGAACTTTCAAGCCGCGTGAGTGGGCTTCCTTGACCTGGTTTCTCAGCTTCGTCATCTGTGCCTTTGATAGGTCCCCGAACCAAACAGTACCGACCGCCTTCTTGAAGGAGACACTGGTATAGAACGAGTTGGTCGGGTTGAAGTCGTGGCTATCTAACTTGAGAAGAGGGGCGTCGAAGAAGACATCTCTATAGGTGGGGTTCTCAGTGACCAGCTCGAAGGGGGTATTCCCGGTACCGACAACGGTGATAGGCCCGTAATGAACCTTGCCATTGATGACCTTGGTCAACCACCCTCGCTCGCGCAAGGGCTCTAGTTGACGCACCACCTGCGGCCAGGTCTCGAAGCCACCTGTCTTCAAGTCCACGAGAAGTATCATTGTTTGCGCCGGATTCGCTTCGTAAACACCTCGAGACGCCCTTTGAAAGGAGCTGTTGCGGTTCGCGTTGCGTTCGTCAAGTATTCGAACGAGGGGATCGATGTAGAGGTTGGTGAAAGTGTTTCTTGCGCGAAGGGACCACCTTTTGTGGCCGACAAAAAGCTCAGTGCCATGTAGCCAAACATCGGCCTCAATGCCAATGCAACCTGCTTCGAGTGCGTCGTATATTGGATGTTTTCTCCAGTAGTCGTTGTGGGAGTGACAGGGAATGGGCACGACGACATTCGCTGCTTCAGCATCCCTGGACGTGTTGCCCCAAGCTTCGCGAGCCAGGAGCAGAACTAAATTCAAGAGAATGAAAATCAATCTGTTCAGGCATCAGTAAAACACAAGGTTTATCTTGGGTAAGAAACCTACAGCATGGTCAACCAAACAGCGCCGCACATGAGGAGAGAGCGCTTCCGTGTCCATGGTTTCGGCATCATAGACGTAGGAGGTAGTAGCCCGTCCTCGGAAGTGTAGCTCTCGGCTGGAGTCGGCGGCGCCCCGCTATCCCTATCACCGGCGACATCCCCATCTTCAGACGAGTCTCTGTACCGGGCAATTGTGTTGCTGTCCCGGGACCAAAAAAGACGGAAACGATCGCGGACGGCGTCAATGCCGGGGCCACCGGGGTTGGGCATTGCTAAAAGCCAGGAGTACTCAAAATCTACCTGGAGTGTGCCGACGTCCCTTAAGGCAAGGGGTGATGGCTGTTGGCCCAAACCCGACTTTGCGGCGTCGCTGGGCGTAATCGTAGGCAGTCAGTAATTGCTTACCGGGAGAACATGCCGTGGCTGCGACTAGCAGATAACTATCTCTGGTGTGCCGAGTGTGGCAGAAAGTCTGAATGTTGGAACGCGGTGTAAGTCCGTCAAAGGTTGAGACGGAGAAACAATCAGGGTGAGGGGGCCTAAGTACCTAGGGAGAAGGGGGTGGGGGTGGTGGCTCGATTGTGCACACAAAGAGGGCAGCAACAAAGGTCGTAACAAAGGGGGGCAACGTTTGCAGGGCGACCGAGGGGAGAGGGAGTTGTGGAAAAGAGACACCTAATATAGTGGGAACTATCGTGGTGGCTCTGTAGTAGTAGCTTGGGTTGCTGCTGTCCGCCTCAAGATTGAGAGGGAAACCCGTAGCAACCCTTGTCAGTCGCCGTAAGGTAGGCTCGGGCATGCTTCAAGTCGAGATGGGCAGGGCGGGATGGGCAAGGCCATTTAAAGGTTAAAACGGCAAGCGGATCCGAGCATGGGTTAGGGATGCTTAGGGATCAGGGACGGGCGAGAACAGACTTTTGGAAGAGCTGAGGAGGTCTGAGAGCGGCACAAGAGAGACCTGAATGATAGACAGGGTTAAAAAAGAAGGACGGGGATGAGTGGTCGTGGACGGGACTGGTGTCCGGCATATGGCGTGTTCCAGAAGATGTAATGTTTCCGGTTGGGCGCCTGTGTGTGTGAGTGTACGTGTGTAACTAAGCCTGGGAGGTACGAGTGAGTGAGCGTGCTGCCTGGGTGGTTCATCGGCAACTGGCGGCGCAATTAAGTATCTCGAGAGATAAAAAAGGTACAATGCTAGTCAGTCGACGGTACGTTCAAGCATTTCCAACTTACCATGTCCAGGGCCGATGGTTAGGGAGAAGGGTGTGTCATTAAGAAACTCCGCGGTCAGCTCAGCTAGTGTTTACACTAGGTAGTCTAGTCCCAAGACGGGGAGCGGGGTGCTCAAGGGAACGTCTCTGACGTTTAGGTCATGAATGGGCGAGCTGCAGGTTTGTAAAGCCACCTGTTATGGGTATGTAGAGGGTATGCGTGCGTGTATCACATCCCTCAGTCATACGCAATACACGAAGAGACGCATCTGGTGTCAGGGCTTCAAGTGTACGAGGACCGAGGCAAGAAACCCCGGAGAGACGCCCAAGGCTAGCAAGGCCCTTCAAGAAAAAGTGAGGCCAGTCCGAGAAGAGGAGTAAAGTGCATCTGAGCATGGTTGGTGACCCTGCGGGAGTGCAGCAAGTTCCTGTTGCCGCTAGCAGCAAAACAAGGGCCCCAAACTAAGTTTAATCGGCATCCCTCCAAATCAGCATCGCTGTGTCGGAATGCCTCAGTCGAATGGCGACAGTGAGTCCACCAGGGCCTGGCCCACGAGGAAACCCCTGCCCCTTGACCAAGATGCCCCGTATGAAAAATATGTGTTGTATCCAATCCCAACCGAATGATTTGAGGTGTCTGTGTATGTAGGCTAGGTAAGCTGGTAGACGAAATGCGTTTCGAGCCCTTTTCCCAAGGTTCTGAGATCCAGATACGGATATGTACCTAGAAGGAAAACATGGGGTGCCAAGACAAGTCAGTGCCGCACGGGAGTGCAAGCGATTGAGACATTGGACGTATTGCGCTACACCCATACCTGCAAAGGGGGGGAGGAAGAGGATGAGAGGAGGGGGGGGGAGAAGGGGGGGGGACCAAAAAGGGACCTACCTACTGCGTCTGGGCCTCCAATCCAGACCAACAGATGCACCTTCTGCTACCGATCGAGTCCCTTAGTGGTCTATCGTTTGCCGTCTGCACCTGTTCCCAACCATTGTAATCGGCGAATCGTAGGTATCCCCGCATGGCCCGTGCCAGCGCTGCTTAACCCCTTGTGGAGCCACCCCCATAGTAGGGTGCTAGGTAGGGCCTTGGAAGGTGGGGGCACGTATCGCGTACTTGAGAGAATTGGGTCTCACATGGGTATCTCTCTTTTTCGTTCTCCCTCCCCCACCGCCTAGCAGCTCACAGGCAGGTAGACAACCCATTCAGATTCACCAAGCGCCTCCATGTGCGTCGTCTGTCACGCACGTTGAAGATACAGAGTGCTGTGGGTATTGCGTGATGCTTTCCGCTGCATCACCGCTGGCGGATGAGCAATCCACGGTGGCGTCGCACCGGACTAGGCTGCACCATCCCCAAAGTTCCTCCTGACCAACCGCTATATATGTAACAAAACCCTAGGTCACATTTGCCGATGACAAACGTTATTAGCGCCTCGTCTTCACAACGGACAGGACACAGTTGACGGTTGGCGACGCCGTGGGTCGTGCGGCACATCAGTCTCAGTCGACCAGTTGGAAGCACCAATCGATGCTATTCAGTCACAGGTTTGTTTGTGAGTGGGTGTGTCTACGACTCAACTTGGCCATAAGCTGCCCGATCGATCCCTACATAGTATCCGCCCAAAGGATGCGATAGTCACGGAATGGCCAAGGCTGATGAATACGTACGCAAACTTATTAGCCGTCGACACTGAGACACGCCTGAAAACATCCTTCAGTGTCACATGTTCAGACGATCGCAATTGACCTCGTCCCCTCTTCGCCAACGGCCGTTTGATAATACCGACTCGCGAAACGAAAGAAGCCTAGTTCAGACACTGTTACAGCTTTTTTTTTTTTTTGAGACGGGATCACGTCTCGCTGTCCTTGCTGCGATTTCGGCATGGCGGCGTCTCCGTGACTGACCAAACAAACGAGTCACTTAGCATCCTCAGCACCCTCACCGAGCTCATAGAAAGTCTAGCCGCCCATATTACCTTTTCATATTATCATACTTCCTGTCAATTCTCTTGGGAATCACAGCTTTAGGAACTCTGCCAGGTCGAGCAGAGAAAGTAGTATCTAGGCATTCGCCTTAGTGGGTCAAACAATCCTTCGGCACATGTGTTTTCGATTTTTTTTTTTTTCAAAAGAAATAAAAAAAAGTACAGAAGACGGATTAAAATATCGTATTAATGCAAGCCAGAAAAACAAAATGGTAGAAAAGCTGAGGGGGTCGAACTTTTTGCAGGCGGGGGTGCCTCGGTCTCGAGCAAAGTTCTCAAGACTCTATCTGGATGAAGCCGGTTCATGTGCTGAAGAACTGTCATTAATCAGGTGCCAAGATGCCAGATTGATTCCCGCTTGTGATCAGCTCTCGACTGTGGATCGGTTCTAGGGCCCTTGCATAGAATCCCTGCAATAAGTACTAAGTATCCGTACAGAGGAAGTTGGTTTCATTGGGTGGGACAAAGGTCGGAATGAGAGGGGGGTACCCTGATGTTATCGGACGACTTTTCCTTCTCGTCGCTGACGTAATCCAAAAAATTTAGACAGAAATTTCTAGGATCACCACTAACCGTATGGGTCGCATCTCGCGTGCCCGCCTCATTTCACCGGCGAAGCTTGACGACGACTGATTCCTCGACTGAATCATTCGGTTACTGGTAAAACCATTCGAAATGCCTCACAAGCACACAAGGAGGGTTCACGACCCCGCATCGTAGGTTCAGCCTGTCCCGAACACCATGGCCGATACTGACTCGCCACTGCAGGTTCAATCTTCCTCCATCGCAGATTGCGAGGCCGTTGCCCGTTCAACAGAGAAGTCGGAAAGCCCTGGCCGCCGCCGCGAAAAATGGCAAGAACGGAAAGAACCCAAAGACAGAAAACGATGGAGTCAAGAAGAGAAAGACTCGTAGCAAGGACGACGACGCCCCGAGAGCGTTTAAGCGTCTAATGGCGCTAGCATCCGGCAAGAAACAACGATCCGGCCTCGACAATGGCGAAACAGTGAATCAAAAGAAGAAGGCGGCCAAGAAAGCTGCCGCTGCGGTCGAGAAGAAAGATGAATCAAATGGCCATGCCGACAAGCCCGAAGTCCCAACCATCCGTCCGGGCGAGAAGATGTCAGACTTTTCTGCGCGCGTCAACGCTGCTCTGCCGCTCGCTGGGTTGGTCAACAAGACGGAAAGGGGTGGAAAGGATCCCCTCGGACTTAAGGTCTACAAGACGCGGAAGGAGCGGAAGATGCACAAGCTTTACGACCAGTGGCGAGAGGAAGAGCGAAAGATTCAAGCACAGAAAGAAGAGGAGATGGAAGAGATTGCCGAGCGCGAGCTGGACGAGGAGATCAATGGCGGTACTTTTGGCAATTTTGGTCAGACATCCGCAGCCTTCTACGAGCCGGGCCAGGACAAGAAGAAGAAGGAGAAGAATAAGAAGGGCAAGGGTGCAGATCGCGAAGAGGATCCCTGGGCGGTGCTCAAGAAGATGCGCGCAGAGGCCAAGGTAGGACTTCACGATGTCGCGCAAGCGCCTCCAGAGCTTCACAAGGCTGGACGAGACAAGCTATTGGTACGCGGTGCTGCAGTCGATGTATACAACGTACCAAAGTCTGCAGGAAGCTTGAGAAGACGCGAGGAGCTTCAGGGGATCCGAGACGAACTGGTCTCGTCATACAGAAAGAAGAGGGAGGAGAAATTGTCTCGTCTGGCCACTGAAACTTCCACTTCAGACTCATAAGATACCCGAAATAGTACTCTGTATTGTTCAATGAATCTGGTGTGCATAGCTCAGTAGTAATAATGCTGTGTGTCTATCTGCCCGGGTAGGTAGGTTTGCTTAGTGGATTCAAGGCGTAATCGGCGTTTCAGGTCCGTGCCACCGATCGCAGGAAAAGCAGACCGACCACCGATCTAGCGTCACGTGCCTCACTGATAAACTACAACCTCGGGGCACTAGCCACAATATCAGCCATAATCCTGGCTAAACTGGCTCAGTCTCCAGTGGTCATCTCCAGCGGAGGCCTGACGCTGCACCTGACAGTGCTGCCGACTCAACCGCAAATGAGGTAGGGGAGAAAAAAAAAAAAACAGCCAGAGATTTCCGACCAGCCCCGAGCACCATTTTCAAAAGGCTCGGGTTCGATTTTCCCTTGTCGACCCTTCGCGCCTCACTTCTCTGCAGTTTTTTTTCCCCTTCTTCCTTCAGACCGGCCACCCCAGAATGTCAGTACATTACCGATGGCCACAATGTCTCGTGACCTTGAGCGATTGATAGAGTCACTCATAACCGATATTTCATGTTACGGTGACCTGGGTGAGTGAATCCTGCTGCTTCACTGAGCGAAAGAGTCTGCTCTTCAATTTTGTCTCCGCCTGCATTAATCTGCTCCTCGATTATCTTATTGCAAGTGCAAAAAGCATTGTCGTAAAAGTCCATCACCTCTTCTGTCGAGGTTCAAGAAGCTTGCATTTCCTCTCATGCTCATTTCTCAGCGGGTACATGGCTTCGTTTACTGACAAAAGACGATAGGATGCACTGTGTTGCATGTACTTGAAGCACTTGGCACGTTCTACAAAGACGCGAAGCTCCAGGAAAATGCATCGGCGGCTCTTCCTCTGAAGCCAACGCCCGCAGACTCAGAACACCTACTTTGGTCGACAGCCTGGGACTGGCTAAGAACAAGGAAGGACATCTCTGTAGGAGCGAATCGAAAATGGAACCATCTAGCTCTATCCGATGTCCTTGCTGTACCAGACCCCGACTCTGAGGACAGGTCAACAGCACCTGATATGTTGGGAGAAGCCCCAGAAGCAGCGCCGGATGTTTCCCGGCCAAAGGAGCAATCTCAAAAGAAAACCGCGGGAAATAATCTTCCGTGGAAGCGACCCCGGGTCTATGTTGCCGAGGACCGTATGTGGGAAGCCATCGCTGGACACGCGCCCGACTACCGAAGAGTTCCGAGACTAGAGTGGATGGCCTTGGTTGGCATCGCATCCACGAAGCAGCAGGGCATCTTGCAGGGCGATCTAGGCCGACTCGTAGGACAAGACAAACGGTCGTTGCCTAAGAGAACAGACGCGCTTGCCGACAAAGGATACATCTCGAAGCGCACGACTCTTGTCAGGGGCACCAAGACGAGCAAAATGTGGTTGACGCGCTTTGCCCCTGCCCTTCCGACCAACCCGCTCAAGGCGGCCGCCAGCTTGCACACAACAGTCGATATGTCTCGCGATGCTCTCGCGTGCGATTTGGAACCCGTCCCATGGCGTCATAGGTGGAATGGGGATTCGGTTGACTACATTTCTCTTGCCCAGACAATCATGGCTGTTGTCAAGGCGTTCGGAATCATCAGATATCACGACCTACGTTGCAAGCTGGGCATTCTAGGTTTGAGATGGCAGATGAAAGTGGCAGCAAAAACCTGCCGCTTCTTTGTCCAGACTGGGGCTATCCAATACGTAGGCGCCACTTTGTCTGGCAAGCTCTTCAAGGACTGTCTCAAATTCGACCACGACCTTACGCATGAAGACTGGGCAGCATATCTTGCTACAGGCAAGCAGAAAAACGCCTCTTCAACCGCGGACCTGGGCGATGCGGACCTTGAGTCTGGCCCGGCAGATACGACTGTGAATATTGATCCCTCAAATCTTGAATCCGGTCCCCGTCGCAACATCAAGAAGAAGCACATCAATTCGCGGTCTAGCTGGTTGCCAGATAAACCTCTGATTACAACTGTTTTCGACAACATCTCGGCTGCTGGCGCTGCAGGTCTCTCCAACAAGCAGATAGGAGACTCTACGCTGGGATCGTCATTCCGGAGGTACTTGTCCTCAATTTCTTCAACGATCTCTCTTCCAGCACAACAGCCCAAGCATCTGAGGCACTTCCAAGTAACCAGCGAGATGCATCGAAAGGGCAAGTCTCAGCAATACCGCTATTTTGCAAGGGGTTCGCAGCAGGCCTCTACGTTAATCATTGCTGAGGAAACAGCTGATGGAGAAGTCGATGACCATTCCATGACTGCTGACGCCGTCTGTGGTCATACTTTTGCAGCACTTTTCACAGACCCGGCTCTTCCCCCTGACACTGCTCGAGCGGCCGGCGGCTTGGCAGCCCTCGCCCATGTTTCCGGTAGGGGGTTGAACGCGATTTCAAAGAGAAAGTCTGAGGTATCCGAATCTTCACAAGCCAAAGAAAGCCGAGGAATGGGGTCTCATTGTGCGAAACGGGCAAAGATATCCGAACAGGCTGAAGATGAAGCCGCGGTCGACAGTGGCTTTTCGCGGGGGGCCAGTCCAGGGCGGGAATCTGGACCAACCCCTTCCATCTCTATCCGGCGCGGTGCAAGAAGACAATATGCTGAAAAGGAGGCGACATCATTGATAGTTACCCTCAAGATGGACCCCTTTGCATTGTCAAATATTCTAAGAGCCGCAAAAAAGAAAGACGAAGTCGACACGTCTTCTGGCACCGAGAAGCTCATTGGTACTGAGAAAACCAACGATACTACACATACTATTTCAGAACAAACTACTCATTCGCCAACTCTGTCGGATGCAAAAACACCTCCAGAAAACCCCTCAGCAGCAGAGAACACCGTTTTTACTGGCGCTCTAGCAGTTGAAGAGCCGATCGAGGTAGCTTCTTTGGTCTCAGGGGAGGATGTGGACATGGGCAATGCTGAGGTCATGGACGAAAGCCCCGCTGGAGAGTCACCTGCAAAGCGCGGAGGACGCCGTAAAAAGAAACACGCAACCAAGTCTTCGGGCCGCGGTCGCTCCAAGGTCTTCAAGTGCGACAAATGTGGCGGGACGTGGAAAAACGACGTTGGTATCAAGTACCATCTCGAGAAATCGAAGACAGCCTGCAACCCAAACTATATTCCGCCACTATCAGGACCTCCCGAAGCTCTGTTTCCAACAGCCAAACGTTCCACCATAGTTAAACGATCAGTCGCTGTTCCTCGACAGATCCAGTCTCGCCACTCAAAGTCGTCGGCCATCTCTGGAACTTCCAATGGTGACGATCAGGATATAGAACAAATGCCAGAGGATTCAATTCTTTCGATTGATTCGGACACTGGCATCAGCTCTTCCAGAGGCAGAGCCGTGCGGCGCTCTGGAGTAGGGTCTTTCAACAGATCTTCAGGGATCAGGCAGGGGGCAAGTAAGGGCATGATTAGACAACGGGGGACCGCGAATTCCGCCTCGTTTTCAAGGCTACCCTTATCATCAATCCAGGCGTCCATGACCGGACTGATTGATATTGCTGCTGGAGGGGTTAGAGACGTGCCATCCGAACACACGCCAGTTCAGCCATCCTTCAAGAGGTCACGGGCAGAGGATGCCACCCACGTTGACGAGACGCATGCCTCTGCGGGACGCTATAGACAGTCGTTCTCTGGAAAGGATGAGTCTGGGCAGCCGTCTCCATCGATACCAAAGAGACCTCATGGTAATTCAGGGCGGAGAGACTCGTGTTCAGGCTCTGCTAAGCCACGCTTTGGGCGGCACGCCGATCAGAACTCCAAAGCGGTAGCATTCGGGGAAGCACCCTTGTCGGGAATTGGCGGTTCTCAAGTCGCGCACGCTGAAGCACTGAGGACTAGTCTTGATGACAACGGTGGCCTTTCGGATCTCGAAATCATGGAGAGGGCCCTCTTATACATCCTCCGTGCGAACGGCGGAGTTTTCGCCGGCGGGCAGTCATTGTGGTACGCTGTCATCGCGACGTGGGAAGCAGCGTTCCCTGTTGAAGAAGCTCCGGATCAACAACGTTATAAGGATGCTCTGGCCAGATTGGCCAAGAAGAAACAGGTAGTGGTCAGCACACACGCCTTCAGAGACTCAAGAGGCATGATGGCAAACTACCAGCTGATACGGATTCCTGGAGTCGAAGCATCGTCTCCAGCGGGTGTGGCCATGAAAGCCAGCATTGTTGCTGAGCACCCAGGAGTTTACACTCCACCCGCTTTTACACCTAGATCAGGGCTTCCTGAAGAGCATAAGCACGACGCTCAGCCTGTCTTTTCCAGTCGTAGGAAATTGGTACAGGGAATTGAGGTTCTCGACGCTCCATTCTATGCCACCAAAGCTGCCAGTGAAAGGCCAGTCACGCCCCCTGAAGGAATTCAAACCCCCAAGAAGCGCAGAAGAAGGATGGTTACGAAAGAGCAGCTTACCTACGCCGAGGACGAAGGCCCTGATGGCAAACGCAGGAAAGACATTTTCCGTATTTTCATGGATGGACGGGGGGGGGCAGGTAACGGACCCTCTGCCTTGTCGGAAGAGGGGAAGCCTGGCTTTTCTCCTCGAGTTGTTTTCCTCAGTCCCAATACCTACTTGGAACGAGAAGTTTCCGAGTATGTTCATCATGCATCGATACCAGATCAGCCAGATCCAGAACCGACGCATCCTGCAGCTTTGATGAAAAATAGCAGCATCAACGACCACAATTTCGCATTTACCGATCCCGATATAATCATGGGCAGAAATGGCGCCTGGCCAATGTACGACGACAGCTTCTTTGAAACGAGGGACCGCAGCCTGACGATCACTGGTTGGATGCCGGACTCTCGATGGTTTTTGAGGCAGAACTTGCCTCAAAACCTGACCGAGATGATCAAGTGGCGCGGTCAGCCCAAAGCCAGCTTCACTAGCAGCAGCCAGTACTACGAATTTGCCGAACAAGTCGACGCATGTTTTGATTGGGAGCTGTCTACCGAGGGAATGAAGCTTCTCCTGACCGAGTCAATTGCTCCCGATCACATATTTATCAACCATGGCGTCGGCGACCTTCCGGGCGAATGGGATAACCCGCCACTGGAATGGGATCCCGCAAACCAGCTTAGCCCATCTGCCCTATTCGACATACAAATATCAGAACAGGCGACGACAGCGACCGATCATCTCTGGGGCGGTGAACTTGGTCGGCAAAGAAGGCGGAAGAGACGACAGAACAAGCTAGCAACTGAACCAAAGGAGCTGGTCGTCGGTATTGATTTGAAAATCAGAACGCTTATACCGCTTCCTAGGGACATGGACCTGAGGGACGTATCAAAACGCAATGCCGTGCTTGATGAGACGAATGAGACCATATTGATTGCAGCGTTTGTTGTCACGAGAACACTGTTGGGGGGCGCTGATCGCATTATCGAATGGGGCTTAATGATGACCTTGTTTCCTGACATGGCACTGAGCGCCATGCGACGATTCTGGTCGAAGGCTCGAAAGGACCGGGGCACGTTCATCAATCAGCTTACGGAGCGATTCCAGGTCCAGTTTATCTCCGCCTACGAGAACAACGAGTTTCCACCCATTGATTTTGATAGCTATATTGATTACGATTGGCCTCGCCTAATCAAGTGGACGGCTGGCCTGATCGAGGATTCGCAGGAACTACCAGCCAACAAGGCTGCTCTGGACCGTGGTTACTCTCTGGGCTCGGCATGGACGGACATCACCAACTGGCGAGACGACTACTACAACTTCCAAATGTCCGTCTTCAACCGGTTCGAAGCGGCAACCTCCCGTCCAGCAACCTCTCCCGTGGACAGGAGAACTGAGATAGAGTCGAAAACAGACACCGACGATCTTGTCACCGCCATGTCATGGCTACGCTCTCTCTGTTACACTCACCGGGACAGGTACGCACCCCAGGATATCAGGAAAAAAATGGCGAGCATTGGAGGCGGTAACGAGGACCGCATCCAGTCCTTACTCGAGCAGGCGGTCGAGATCCTCCAAGGTCAGGGGGTGATCACGGACAGCAAGCTTAAGGCCCTCGAGGGCCGACCGTACCGCCTTACAGAGACATTCCTGCCAAGGTTCATGAAATGGACTCATGAGGTCAAATTTATCGATGCTGCTAGATTCAAGTCTCAACTTGACGGGAGCTTCCGGCGGGGAGAGAAGATTCGCATCCCATACGTGTTGAAAGATGGCGAAGTCATGGCCATGATGAACCTGCAGGCCAATGGGCGCGTCATCATCACCACGGTGGATGTACCAAGCATTCCCCTTGGTTTCGACCCGGGCAACTATGAAAGCAGAAAGTACCCCAAGTCTTACTACAATTTTGGTCTGGAGATCGCGCCTACCGATACGTACATTTACGACGAGGACCTGGACATCCTCCGACAGGCCAAGAGCGACAAGCCTCCAAGGGAGAACCACAATCGCGCGATACCGCTGTGGTCCGATTTCTTTGGAGAAATGAACATGGACCGCTGGTCTCAGGTTCTTGGTGCGGTCGCGTTTGTTATCGCAACAAGGGGGCCTCTGGACGTTCCGTTTGTTTGCGCCGTGCTCAAGCCATACTTGCTGGAGTTCGAGGTGCAAATGGTGTTCGACTGGGGAAGGCGCAACAGTGTGTTAAAGAGAGTGCCCAATGGGGCGAGCTGCACAGTTGGCGAGTGGTGGTGGCTGCTGATTGGAAGGCAACGAACCAGTGCTGCATTGTCGGCGCTACAGGACAAGATTTGAGGATTGAAAGAGTCCAGCAGGTGTTTAACATAGCCGGGCTCTGTGCAAACGGGAGGTTCGCACGGCGGCCCTCGTAAGAATGAATAGATATCACAACACATCGAGCGTCAAACCTTTGATATGAAGCTAGTGAAAATGCCGAACAACATGACCAAACGCCAGCGAATAAATCAAACACCGTACCCGTGCCGTCCACCAAGCAAGCTTCGGTGGAAAAGGGGACCCTCATACTACTATAACAACAAAAAGAAAACATCTTAATCAGCCCATCAACTACAAATCAAGCAGAGCCTTGAGAATCATAGCCAGTAGAAGAACAACGAGCACAACGATCGCTCGATCAATCCAGAGCGGCACGCCTTCATCATACGCACGGGCGGTCGGAGGAACCTGCTGCCGCACACTGACATTCGGAGCCGGAGGCAGCGAGACCGTCCTCGTAGGCGCTGGAATTCCTTGTCCCGGACGAGCGGGGGGGTAAGATGTCGCCGAAGGTTGTGAAGCCGGCGCCGTGCTCGCTGCTGTATTTATCTCGGTCGCTGTACGAACGAAACCTTCCGCCAGCTCGGCGCTTTCCATATCTACCGTTTCCGTCCTCGGAGTTGGAGCCTCTGGTACCGCAGCTGCTGCTGTCGCCGTGCTGGGCGATGCCTGCTCACCTCCTGAACCCGTCTCAGTCTTGCTCATCTCGTCCTTGTAGCCCAACTTCAGTTCTGACGGGATCTCAACTTCGGTCATGGGTTCGGAGGAGTCGGCGTTTGCTTTGGCGGCATCTTCACACTCTTGAATGATTTCGAGGTTCGTTTTGGCGCATGTTGGGCACTTGAACGAGTGTGACGCTTTGGCGTGGCGCTTTCTCACGGCGTCGCTTGTCTCGAGACCGCCAAGTTGACCTCTGGGGTCCGTCTCCATGAAACTCCGCAACCTGTTATTCGTTAGTCGGGGCAACGCTCGGGCGCGGCAGAGGCGGTAGCCTACGCTACAAGTGCAGTCCTCACACCCCAGGCAGGCTGCCATGTCTCCTCGTGGTGACCGCTGATACTCAGGCAGATCTCGCGGTTGGTCTCGAATCGGCCGCTCGGGGTCAGGAAGCGAAAACTTGGCGGGCGGAGTGGGTAGGTAGGCGGCAGCACAATACGGCCGTGATATATGCCTTCGCTATAGGACGAGTTGGGAGGACCTCGGAAGGTGAAATGCCATTCAAACAGATCTGATTCTATCGGAGTGGCTGTGTAATCTGGCGATGGAGAGCTGGAGAGTTCCTGGGCCTCGCGTACTGGGCGGGCCAATACGTCAGTCAGGCATCTGGGTGGAGGGGCGGACTTTGCAGGGGATTCTTACGGATACGTCTTATCGTAGGCGACTTAGAGTTGAATTTCGGAGTTGTCATGATGTACGATTGGGTGGTGAAGGATCCTTTGACGAGTGGCTCGCTTCCAATCTTAAGAGGCCGGTTTTCTGATTGAGTGACGAACAGGATGGCAAAGGGTGCAGTCAACAATGAAACAACAAGCGTGCAATCCGGACGGTTTCGAATCTTTAATTGGAGAGAAAGGAGAAAGAAAAACACAAAGCATCGATTTTAGGGTTGAGAATTAAGTCCCCTGGCTGATCAAAGGAAGTGTAAGTACCTGGTATTGAAGGGATGGGTGACGGGATAGGTGGCTCTAAAGGTACGTCGCGATAACTACCTACCTAGTTGGGGGGGTTTATCAGGCCTGGAAGGGAAGCCTTTACCCACCCCACTCCGGGGTTCGTCAGTGACTTTCTACTGTGTAGGGCCCCGCTCTGCCCCCGAACTCTGGAAGTGGCGGAGAGTGTTTCTACTACCTAGGTATCTGAGGTACCTAGGCAATAAAGGCAGTGTGCCAGGATACGTACCGAAAAATAGCAGAAGCAGAGAAGGAGCCCACCATGAAATGTAGTATGCATGTACTTCTCACCATTGGTTCAGTGCGGTGCCCGCTCCGTTCCAGTCTCAGTACGACTTACCTAAGCATCCAAGGCTCAAATCGCTTTCCACCCTGTCGCTCTCGAACGACGCCCCATCAACCTTCTACCCGGCACGTATTATTATAACGTCTTGAGCTTCTCGACGTATCCTGCCGGCGAAGTCCCAAGCCTCCAGTGGGCAGTACGACACTCAAGGTCTGTTTATCAATCAGATATAAATCAATTGAGTTCTCTGAACGGTCCACTAACGGTTCCAGTTACAGGATACCCTCTTCTCACCATTTCCGATCGAAGCTTTCCCCTAAAACAGACGCGCCTGTGCGAAACTACCATTTTCACCATGTACCCCGGTCCCAAGCCTCCGACACCTCACGTTCCTGGCATCTACCGCTTCACGGCGACTGCCTTGGGTGCCGGCATGTGGTTCTTCGTGCGTTCTATCCACCAGCTTTCAACGACGACCCCGAAAGTCCGTGACATACTGACATACTGCATCATGAACAGTTGATGTACCGCGCGAAGAAGGACGGTTTGTCTCGCTCCATATCCGGTATGCCCCTTGCAATCAGAACCATGCTGACGGACGATACGCAGGACCCGTGTTGTTGGGCTGGAAGCACCCTTGGGATCACTAGTCAAGAGGTCTAGAGATAGGAAGGGATCTGATCAGGTTGATTGGGGGGTTGCCATTGAAAGCGCTAACGGCGACGAAAATCGATCTCGTACACCAGGACTTTCAGTTAGAGGGGCCCAAATAAGAGGAGCAATGGCTATACTATGCGTACAGCCTAGATTTACGCTGAACACAATCCGTTGCTTGATCTACTCCACGTTTGTCTACTCATTTGCTGGGCTTCTCGAACAGATAGTGCGCCACGCCCCAGGTGTCCCCGCCTTGATAGGCAAACAGCTCGGAACACGCCATGTAAAATATTTGCCACCGATTATACCATACGCTGGCGTCCAGTTCCCCATACGTGTCGACCAGGTGTGGCCAAATTTCCTTCTTTTGCTCGAGCATCTTGCTCAGCCAGTCCTGTGCAATCAGTGTCAGCTATTGGCCCTTGTGCGTCTAACTCTGGATTGTCGAAATGGTTTAAAGAATGAGAGACCGACCTCGCATGTCTTGGAGTAGTGATGACCATTGACCCACCACTGCTTCTGGATCCTGAGGTTCTCCTGGAAGAAGAGAAGGAGATCAGTCGATGGCATAGTGCCTCCGGTGAAGAAATGGGTGGTCATCCAGCCCTCCTCACTGAGATTTGCAAGGTCAGCAACTATCACGGAGGCTTGAGAATCATATAATTGCCACTTACTAATCGTACGGCGTGGTCTTGTGGGCAAATATGTGAACGAACAGCTTGCCGCCAGGCTTCAGTGCCCGCCCGACCTTGGCCATGAGTAGCTCATAATTCTTCATATGCTCGAACAGCTGTTGTTTCTCATGTCAGTAGTGGTTCAGTTGCAGAGGTTGGGCAATGAAGGGAACGCATACCTCAATTGAAACGACTCGGTCGAATGACTCTTGGTCAAACTCGTAGTCAACAACATTGCCGGTGATGACGGTAAGATTCGTGAGCCCCTTCTCTTTGGCCTTGGCATCAATGTACTCCTTTTGGGTCTTGGAATTGGAAAAGGCTGTGACTTTGGAGTTGGGGAGAACTTCGGCGAAGTAAAGCGCACCTGATCCCCAGCCACAGCTGGCCACATCAAGTCAACTGAGCTGTTCGTAATATCTTCTCCCACTTCAATAGCATCAGGCTATAAATATAATGGTAGAAAGAGACAACTAACCCAAGGTCCAAAATACTCATGCCATCCTTCAATTCGGCCTTTTCAACATAGGTCTGCAGCATAGCCACCTCGGCCTGGGCGAGCGTCTCGCCGCCCTTGGGGTACAGGCAGCACGAGTACTTCATACGAGGACCCAAACACGCAGCAAGGACCCCGGTGCCAACCTCGTAGTGCTGCTTATTGGCAGTTGTAGTCTCAATGGCAATAGGCTGGGTGCGAAGTTTCTCGATGAAGGCCATCTTGCGCTCGTAGTCAAGGCTGAGGGAGGTGCTCGAGATGGAGTCGAGGCGCTCCTGAAGCTGCCGCCTGATGCCTATCCTGATGACGGCATGGGGTAAATACCCGCTATCGAGGATCCAGTCTGGTTCGGTACATTAGGAAAGAAGTATCATCATGGCCATACAGCTGTGGGTTGTCTTATCTGTGACGCTGGCATGAGCAGGGTAGCGAGACTCACCGATGTTCATATTGCGTTTGAAGCCGACTAGAAGCAACCTAATAGCTTGAGAGACGATGAGATGTAGAACGATGATTCTGAGGCTCAGCTTGGTGATTACCGCAATGTTTATTTTGCCCGCTTGTGCGAGCTGAGTCTAGGAATGTTGAGCGGACCTGTGCTTCGAAACGGGAAGGGGTGTCTGAGCACACAGGGCAACAATGTATTGAGTGTGTTACGAAAGCCACTTTGACAAGGCTGTGTTTCATTGATGGAGGCGAACGGGGGACAACATGTAGATCAAGGATATAACAACGCTTTCTTTCGACCAACGCAAAGCTAGGTGACTCGGCAGTCCCGGTGGTTGGGGTGGCAGGCTGCACGATGTAGCTCGGAGCCCGGGCAACCCTTTCGGTAGCTCGACATCGGGTTGTGGGTCTTTGGGACCATCAATGACACGTCCATTTTCCTTTTTACCTACCTACCTAGGTACCCTGCGCTACGCTGCCTTGGATTGTGACTCTGGTTGGTGGTTCTTGCTACATTAATAATAGGATGACAGCTTGCACTGAGATGCGCAACTGTTGATTTCAAGACGCCAATGTACACGTACACCCTAAGATAGCCGCAGCAATATAAATACACAACTCAATGCAGTTCCAGTGCTATAGTCTGATGTATTCTGATAAGAACCTCGACCAGGTCGACCGTGGCCTTGAGGCGATCGAAGGATTCAAGCCTTCTTACATCTGCATGTTTTCTAAAATGATCTTGTACTCCTTCCTCTGCTTGGGTCTCTTCAAAACCCGCTCTTTGAAGTAACCGACCGCCCGAGCCAGCTTCTGAAAGACATATTTTTCCGATGTCCACGCCGTTGCCAAGTAGACGCCCCCCAGAAGGATCATGAAAATTTTGAAGTCCCAGCTTGTCTTGGTAAGCTGCATTAGATGCTGTACTGAATGCGCAGGCGCAAGGATCATATACAGTGTGATCATCAGTGCCACCGCGATGGTTGCCATAAATGGCCCTGATATTGATTAGAAAAATGGGTGGTTACGAGACATTAGCAAGACTAACAGTTCTTCAACGCTAGTTCCCTGAAAGGCGGGCCGGCATTGAGTACGACGCCCGCTAGGATGTATTCGAAACAAGACACCAAGAACAAGACTGTGTTCTCTGAGTTCTTGATGTTTGATTTATCATGGCTGATTCGGGGCGGAATATACCTGGTTCTTGTGAGCGAACGTGAAATGATTAGATCGACGGAATATCACCTGCTTACCATGGTTGCTCTCGCACCGCCACGTAGACAACTGCCTGGACCAGAATGCAGATGGCCATTTGGCCAAGCAGCGGAATGAGCACCTTGCGAGAGACAAGATCTGCTGTTGGCCGTTTTCGTGACAGTACAGGAAATGGCCCGGCCCAGCTCACTTAAGAATATAAGTCAGCCTTCTAAGTTGAGAACATCCTCATGGGCGCGACTTACTAAAGACAGCAATTGGCAGAATCAACATCAGATCAATAAATAGAAACTGAGGATTGGTCAGCGGTCGCACACTTGCGATGCAACACGGTAACAAACCTGAAAGTCGCCAAGGTTTGACGCCGTGGCATAGAGAAAGCTGACAGACGTGAATTGAATCGCCGAGTACAGACTCATGTACTTGAAACAGCTAAAGCTAGTCACAAGAGCGGCGCGTCCCTCTCTTTGATCAAGATCAGTAGATGTAACCAGGACGAGGTATTATCACACTTACCTGATGACCTGAGGCACACATCTAATGTCGAAGACGCGCGATGTGAATGGGGCTGCGACAGAGGCCTCCGCCTCTGATAGCGAGATGCCGACGTCGGCTGCCTTCAGGGCGCCACAGTCATTCGCACCGTCGCCACAAAACCCACAGCAATACCCAATACCTTGGAGCTTCTCGACCAGTTCGTGCTTTTCATCTGGCGACATCCGTGCGAACACGCGACCACGGACAAGCATCTATTATGTGAGTTATCGATGTCAGAATATGGTTTCAAAAGACCAACTCACTCTTTGCAAAACCAACGGGGACGCAAAGTCCACGATCCACCGGAAAACATCGCCGCTAACGGCTAACGAGTAGTTGCGTATGTCGTTGATATTGTATGCCAAAGACGCATCGACATCAGCCGGAGGAGGCAGTGGCTACAGTGAGTGATTAGCTCAAGCATCTACAGTAAAAGGTTGCCATTTACCAGTAACGTCTCCGTATTCAGTTGGAACGTGCCATGGTCGATACTCTCCCATTGAAGCCGTGCTTTGGGATCACTAGCATTGCCTATCGGCTGTTAGAAGAAGGCGCAAGGTGACAAATGCGCTGCTTACCTTCTACGAATCTTGGAATGAAGCAGTGCGCCGTCTTGTTGATCAAGTTGCACTCACGAGCCACACTAATGGCTGTCAATATATTGTCGCCGGTCACCATAGTTGCGCTGATGTTTGACTCCAGGAGCTCGGCTAGCACCGAAGCAGTGGTTGGCTTCAGCTTGTTCTCGAAAATGATGAATCCAGTGAACTCCAAGTTTGCCTCTGCTTCATGCCGCTTCATCTTCTGCGCTTTCACCCAACTGAGTTTTGGGATATGGCGAGTAGCGCATGCAATTACACGGTAGCCCTTATGGGTGTAGTAGGCGAGGTGTTCATCGTAGTCGATCGGGACTATTATGGAAGAGAAGTCAGAAGGATTGACAGGCGCGGACAAGTGCCACTTCAATGGTGCTGCATCACTTACAGCTGTCTTCGCGACAGATCTCCCGCATGCATTCAGGTGCGCCTTTGACGTATATGTCCCCACTTTGCTGGCCAAATTGTCGGACAATAACACTCGCTCTTCGAAGTTGAGAAACGAACTCGAAGGACCTCAAAATCCCGAGTTCGAATGGAGCCTATTCGTTCGTGTTAAGAGTAGTTTTTCCTGAAGGAGAGCCCTTGACCTACGGATTGGTCCCGTCGCGCAGTGGAATGGCGCAATATCTTACTGTGCTCGGGAGGCGGTCTGGCGACCGACGGCGAAAGACTGCCTTGGTCTTGGTCATCTATCTCATTGGGGCTCTGTTTCCCTTCTTCGAAAGACCATCGTGTGAACTCGAACATTTTCAAATCAAGCGGGTCTCCCATTAGTTCATCATCAACAGATCGGAGTGAGTGACATGTTGCCATGGTAAACAAGGCAGCATTGAGCCTTGATGCCTGGGACGAATCCCCGGCCCGATCAAGCATCAAAGAAGACGGGTCTGTAAGCACATCTGTGAACTTGCCTGTGGCCGGTGAGGCAACTCGAACGCCGAGAATATCCAGTCCGTCTTCCGTGAGGGTGCCCGTCTTGTCAAAGCACATAATGTCAAGCTTGCCGCCCACGTTGACGCGTTGAGGGCTGATGCAAAATATTTGCTTCTTCTTAAGTCGACTTAGCGCAAAGTTGATGCCGATTGTGAGTGTAGCTGGGAGCGCAGGAGGCACTACGATGGTAATGAGATCCAGGGCGCGCACGATGATGAGGTGCCAGGCCAGGTGTAGGCGCAAGAAGTTGACGAAAGACGCGATGAAACCAAGCATAGCTACCACGGCCATGACGCTGATGTACCGGAATGAATCGCGGTAGAACTTGAAGCCGGATGGTTTTGGGAAAAGCATGGATCGCACAAGAGAGCCCTTCGTTGTACTGAATCCTGTCCTTACCACAAGCGCAAGGGCGACAGCGTCGCCATCGCGATCTTCTTGGGGGCGTCGAGCTCGAATGATCTTGGTACCACAGAAAAGAAAATGCTTGGCGATCTCGGGAGATACTGTTGGTGCAGCCAGGTCGAGATTGTACATGGTCTCATCAGTGGCCGGGGACTTTGAGACAGGCACCGATTCGCCTGAGGCGGGCGTGAGCACATGCTCGATGCTGATTCGAGGATGCCCTGTAAGTGCTTACCTGTGAGCATGCTCTCATTAACGATACAATCACCGCTGAGCAGTAGGCCATCACTTGGAAACTGGGTCAGGTTCGGGTCGCTGACTTCGTATACATCGCCAGGCACAAGCTCGCTCGAAGGCACATATCGCCCTTCTGTTGTTAGTGATATTCAAGCCGACGACAGCGATTGGCTTGTGGCTCACAGAATCCGTTTCGAAGAACTCGTACGTCGCACTCAAAGCGAGAGATTTCGCGAAGTCGTTTCATCGTCTGGCTGTGTCAGCATCCAGCCATAGTTTCGAAACAATAGTTCCAACTCACCGCCCTGGTTTCAACAAGGGTTGTTGCGATACTGCCAAACGACATCAAAAAGATGGCAACGGCGTAGTAGTAATATTCGTCAAGGGACCAGAGAACTAGACTAGCGATCTGGAAGACGTAAAAGGGATGAAACACCTGGAGACATCAGCAAATGTGGCCCCGACTTAAGGCTATGGGTGATAGCCAACCTCGTCCACGAGCAGTTGCGGTATCGACTTTTGCTCAATATCAATTAGGTTGTTGCCAAAGACGACTTCCCGTAGGCCCTTCTCGTCACTGTCAATACCAGCGCGGACAGCACGGGTATCGGTCCAGTTCGGGTCCACCCATCCATTGAACATGACAAACTTGTCCTTCTGCTGATTGAAGTACAACCGAACGTAACGATAATTCAGCATGCGCAGTTCGGGTATGATAGGATCGTATTCATCGTCCATCACATAACTCTTTTCACTGGAGCCAAAGATGGTGGACATGGGCCTGCCATATAGTTTTTTGTCCACCTCCATAACGGCAAACTCTCCCCATTGATTCTGTGCAAGTTAATGATCAGTCTTGCTGGCTGGGCCTAGTATCTTACCTCTACCACCACCCAGTCACACTCGGCTAATGGAGACGGTCTGCCCAAGAGCCTCACTTGCCAGCGAGGAAGCCATCGCAACAATAGCCAAGCAAGGCCAAGCGTGGAAAGACAGAGTGCTGCATACGCAACGAAGCCCAGTCGGCTAGTGCGGAAGCCAGCAATAGCAATAGTAAGATCCTCGTTCACCATGTATATCTTCTGACTCAAACGGTCTCCGCCCATGCTCTTGTTAGTGGTCGCGCTGTCGCGGCGCAAAAGACGGGCATGAACGGAAGATCTTGAGTGCGTTGAAGATCGCCTATGTTGAATCATGTAGTCGTTGACCACGTCCCCGTTTTCGATATCGATGTCGCTCTCATCCTCGTCGCCAAAGGTTAAATCCCCAACGTCGGACATGTCGTGGCGTTCTTCGTCATCATACAAGACAGGAGAGGGCTCGGGCTCGTCTTGATAGTATGTGAAACTCGTTGTGGAATCCGCACGAGGCCGGCGATGGGAGAAGGAGGAAACACTAGTGGGAAGACTTTCGGCGATAGGACCAGAGAAGAGCTATGAACATCTAGGGTCAGATCTGATAGGTGGCTGCTGCTGGAGGAGGAGGAGGTGGTGGTGGTGGTGGTGATGGTGGTGATGATGTGTATTGCAGGAAATCTAACCTCGTCATGGGCCATTTCCACCTCCTCGAAGATACTTGTGTTGCTTTGGTTCGAGTTGAGCCTGTATAGCGGAGCGTGACCATTTCTCGATGTCGACGGAGCACGATGGTGCCCGTTCTCTCTCGGGACCGGCATGTTGGCGATCTCAGTGCGACGTACTCGCTGCAGTGGAATTAAGGTGTCCAGCTCGAGCAATTGTACTGGGAAGAGTATATCGGACTGCCGAGGCAAGGTGCAAACGAGGAAGGACGCTGGTTTATGCGAGGTGAGCAGGGCGCATGTCCATACGATGTTTACGACAGAACCGGATGCGGCTGATAGCGAGGAGGGTTGAAGAACTGCTAACTACGATGCGGTTGCGTCGAAAGGCTTGCGATAGGTCTGTTTGAACCGTGGTTGATTAGGAAGTTCAATACAGGCGGAGAGTAGTGGATAAGGATGCGCTATGTAGTTTGTTCTCCGGGTCGAGCTTACAGCCGAGCAAAGAAAACAAGTACCGTTGCGTCCCGTTGAAAAACGCGAAGGGGCGGTTAGCGCATCCCAAGTGCGTCGCGCGTAGTGCGATTAGATGATGAGGTCAAGTACGGGACCTTCCTTACCTAGGTAGGTACACAAGACGATTGAAGCAAGTGCTCTAGAGGGGACGAGATGACTAATTGGCTGTTGATAAGGATACAGGTGTACATATCTTATCGATTAGTCTGCATCTTATCAGCCCGCGGACAGTGCCCCTCTCTCACTCGCAGACTTAGTTTAGTAATGGTTTTGTGGTTGGTTGCAGTGGGCGAAGACACAAGAATAAAAAACCTTTTCTGGTCCAGTGGGAAGAGTTGTCCCCGCTGGAATGCAATCATGATGCGCCGCTGTTGCTACAGCAAGGCGACCCTGGGGTGTGTCTGGCTCTGCCTCCACTTGAGTACCTGGCGTGGCATTGAATGGACGGTGAACTCATTTTCTTCTCTCGCTTGACCGACTTTGCCTGGCCCAAACACCTATTGATTGAGGTCATGGCCCATCTTGTCATTTCACGCAAACGCTCTTGTTGACCTTGTTACTGAATAGGATCAAGACTGGTCTCAGAGGTTCAACCATAAAAACCTACTTCGTAGTTAGATACTGGGTGTACTATTTATTTCTTAGTGTTTTGGGGCACCTGCCTCCCATTTGTACCAACCGGCAACCCGTAGGGATGATGGATGACTGCTGGTGAAGGTCAGGGTCATGGAGCACAGCAGTGAAAGATAGAAGGTGCTAGCCCGCCTAGCCTAGTCATTTAGCGAGATGCCTACCTACTTACCATGGGCACCCCTACACACCGTTGCCGTAACGGAATCTATTGGCAGTCCGCTACCCGCTGTGCCCGCCTAATCATGACCAAAAGTAGGCGTAAGGATAAGAAAGACAGTTGCAGTACCCGCCCCAACGAAGGAGGAGAAACGCCTCTCTCCCTTGGGGTTTTTTTTTTCAACACCGCATATTGCCTCCCCCCACCAGAATAAAGTCGGGTGCACAATCTACAACTCCTACTACTTTCGGGATCCGCGTCCTCTGCCCTGTCAACTCCATCAACCTCAACCCCCCCAAATCAGCCTGGGAATTTTTCATCCCCCACCTCTCACAACCTCACTCTATTCCTCTCAACCACGAGAAAGACGAGTTGAACGCACATCATGGCCGAGCCTATTCGCAACAAGCGTCTCGATCCGGCCACTGCGCCGTAAGTAACAAGACCTGCCGCACTGTTCAGCGGTGGCGAGGGGTCGCTTTCTTGCGCATCGCTTACCGCACCCGCCTCGGCAACCTGTCTCCCCTGGAATTAACCCATAATGGCTAACACTGACATCTATATCTCAAGTACACCGCAGAACACTCCTCTCCAGAATGCACCCATCTCTTCGCATGCCCAGCAGCCCGGCGTTGCCAGCATCAAGGAGGGTATGTACCAACAGCCCCTCTCTTAGCCTTGCTTCCCCCGTTTTGCCATGCCCCTCTATCGACCTGCTACTGACGTGTAACCCGATCTCAGAAGACTTTGACCGCGCCGCTGCCGCCTCCATCTTCGCCCAGAACCCGAAGCTCGTTCAGATGATTCAGGGAAGACTTGGGTCCCTCGTTGGCCGGTCCTCCGGTTATATTGAGTCGCTGCCCCCACAGGTGCGCCGTCGCGTTGCCGGCCTGAAGGGCATCCAGAAGGAGCACTCCAAGCTCGAGGCCGAGTTCCAAGAGGAGGTTCTCCAGCTCGAGAAGAAATACTTTGCCAAGTTTACCCCTCTCTATGAGAAGCGTGCCAAGATCGTCAACGGAGGCTCTGAGCCGTCCGAGGAGGAGATCAAGGCCGGTGAGGAGGACGATGAGGAGGATGAGACCGATGATGCGGAGAAGACTGACAAGGCCGACAAGTCCGCCGAGTCATCTGAGCCTGTCTCTGGTATTCCTGAGTTCTGGTTGTCTGCCATGAAGAACCAAATCTCCCTTGCCGAGATGATCACCGACCGTGACGAGGCCGCTCTCAAGCACCTTATCGACATTCGGATGGAATACCTCGATAAGCCCGGTTTCCGCCTCATCTTCGAGTTCGCTGAAAACGAGTTCTTCACGAACAAGACCATCACCAAGACCTACTTCTACCAGAACGAGAGCGGCTACGGCGGCGACTTCATTTACGACCACGCTGAGGGTGACAAGATTGAGTGGAAGGAGGGCAAGGATTTGACGGTCAGAGTTGAGAGCAAGAAGCAGAGAAACAAGAGTGAGTTTTGTACGAGCCACAACCAGAAGATCAATGGTCGCTTACCTCGCACGCAGACACCAAACAGACCCGTATTGTCAAGAAGACGGTACCCACCGAGTCGTTTTTCAACTTCTTCTCCCCCCCACAGGCCCCTACCGACGAGGACGACGATGCTGCTTCTGACATCGAGGAGCGCCTGGAGCTCGACTACCAACTTGGCGAGGACATCAAGGAAAAGCTCATTCCCCGTGCGATCGACTGGTTCACTGGTGAGGCGTTGGCATTTGAAGAGCTGGACGACGACGATTTGGAAGGTGACTACGATGATGAGGACGACGAGGACGAGGATGACCTTAGTGAGGGCGGTGATGACGATGAGGAGTCTGAGGACGACGTAAGCCATTCCTTACACCAGTAACTCATGGCAGTACATTGCGGGCACAGCGCAATACAGATGCTAACTACGTACGCAGGACGACACCGGCAAACCCAAACAGGAGGCGGCCGAGTGCAAGCAGAGCTGAGCGACGCAAGCGTAGGTCACTTTGTTGCTAGGTTCTTCGCGTCCATGACAGTCTGGATTGAGGAAAACTTGATGGTCGGGCAGTGGCTATCTTGCGCTGACAGAGGCGCGGTAGTAACTACGTTACGCTTCGCGCCAGGTTAGCATTTCACGTTCAAGGATTGGGCCAAGCAGAGCAACGTCCGACAGGCGAGCTCCTGCTTGATAGATGGTAATTGATATTTCGGTCCGAGACTGCTTTTTTGACGATACGATTTTTTACGTCTTGGCCATGAACGATGTTGTACGTTGCTGCTAAAAGAGAATCCGTAGACTGGGTGTTTTTGAGATTCATTCTTCTTTTCTTTGTAAAACGGGTATTGGAGGACCAACAACGCAGGTAGTAGACAGAAAATAAGTCAGGCCAGCATTCGTTCCCTCTTGTATTATTTGCTGAGGGTCTCCAACGACAACAATACATGTAGCTCAAGGACAGAGCAATCTCAAGCCAACCTAGTACCTGCAGCCATGCTCATGTAGGAATGGATATTGTCAAAAAGACTAGGTAACGGCAAGTCATACGAAGGCATGGAGCGAGCAATGGAAACTAAGAATTTTGGCTTCGGGGCTCTCGGCGGGTGTGACCAAAATGGTAGCTCCGTGTACATCAAGTTGGGTGTCGGGGCGTGGCATAGAGTAGCAACGGCTTTCGAATTAGTCACACCACAGTTCAAGCGGTCAGGCTGTCGGTTGCGTGCTTGTGCTACGACCCAACAACTCTGGAACCTCTTTTGAAGAGACACGGGGACTTGAGGAGGTTTGGGGGTGCTGATGCTTTTTTTCATTCACCACCTACCCTACTTATGTCCACATTGTATTGGCTTGAAGATTGTTTGCAGTGGTAGAGGGATCCGTGACCGGTGCTCTAGGTATGACGACAAGATGCACTACCTAGAGCCGCAGGGTATTATCCATTACATCAGGCTGCAAATGCATCGGTCAAATCATCAAGGACGCCACGACCCATAACATGTGGCGGACAGTCGGTCTTGTCTCCTCCGTTGTTGCGTGGTACGATATGTCTCCGCGCCCGGCGCTGGGGAAAAGTTTTTCTTTCTTGTCCCCCCCGGCCCATGTCGAATCGAGTGACTCAAGCCGCTTTGGAGAGTAAGGCAAAACACACCGAGCCGTATACAGGTGGATTGAGTGGTGTCAATTTGTTCTTCAGAGCCTGCGACCGAGTGCCGGAGCCTTGAGGGATTATGCCGTCTTCGGACTTACTCCGCTCGGATTGTTGACACTGTATGGGCAAGGGCATATACTCCAAGTGGCTAATGATTCGTCGGATTGTTCAAGTCAGATGATCCCCGCTCAGTGTCAACACGGTGCGTGGCTCTGGAGCGGTAAGTTCTGGGTCACTAACCGGGCTGTCCTGCTGGGTCTTTGAGGATGGCTGGCGGCGGCACGTCAACGATCTCAAAGAGGGAAGCAGTGAAGTATTTATTAGGTGACGAAGCCTGGGGAAGATACCTAGGTAGGTAGGTAGTCAGGAATTCGGCACTTACACTTTTCCCTTGCCCACGTCCATCCCTCTGACATCCACCGTCATTTTGACTGTGCCTTTTCATAACTCTTTCCAGAACACATCAATCTCCAATCTCACCTCAACTCTGACCACTTCTCGTTGGCAGTACCCGCTCACCGTCTCCAATACTATTCCTCACAAAACTTCCCTTATTGTCAGACATCTTTTCGAGTCGCATCCGGGTACTTCTTACTTCCTGCCCCTCGTCAAAACCCAAAAATAAAACAAAAATTGCATTGCCCCTCCATCAGCCTTGCAGTCATATAAAACAACCCAAAAACTCCATAGGCATCACGCACCATGGCCTCAGCACAGGATATCACCGGCGCCTCTCCCCGAAGCAAGATGCTCGAGGTTTCCGCCAGCTTGGGTCTGTCGACTTCCCCCACGGCCACTTTTCAGTCCCCCCCTTCTAGTTTTGCAGGCGCTGCTTTGACCAGGAGACCGGCCCCGAAGCTTCTGAAGCCCTTCGACACTCAAGACATCAAGATTCTGCTTCTTGAGAATGTGAACCAGACAGGCAAGGACATTCTCGCCGAGCAGGGCTACCAGGTCGAGGCTCTTAAGACCTCTCTGCCTGAGGACCAACTCATTGAGAAGATTCGGTAGGCGTCTTTCCTTGGCCCGTGGCTCGACGAGCAAACCTAGCCAGGATCCTTACTCATACTATGTGATACACCAGGGACGTGCATGTCATTGGCATTCGCTCTAAGACCAAGTTGACCGAAAAGGTCCTGCGTGAGGCCAAGAACTTGCTAGTGGTTGGCTGTTTTTGCATTGGCACTAACCAGGTCGACCTCGAGTACGCTGCCGTCCACGGTATCGCTGTCTTCAACTCTCCTTTTGCCAATTCACGCAGCGTTGCTGAGCTCGTCATTGCTGAAATTATCACTCTGGCCCGCCAGCTCGGCGACCGTTCTAACGAGATGCACCGTGGCACATGGAACAAGGTCAGTGCTAAGTGTTGGGAAATCCGTGGAAAGACTCTCGGTAAGTCGTCCTGACCTCGCCAATCCGTGCGATACGTCGACGGCATGCTGATGTGCAATCAGGTATCGTCGGTTACGGCCACATTGGCTCGCAATTGTCCGTTTTGGCCGAGGCCATGGGCATGAATGTTGTGTACTACGATGTCGTCAACCTCATGGCCCTGGGTACCTCGAGACAAGTGCCCACATTGGACAACTTGTTGGAGGAGGCCGACTTTGTCACCTTGCACGTGCCAGAGCTTCCGGAGACCAAGAATATGATCTCTACTGCCCAGCTAGAGAAGATGAAGACAGGCGCTTACCTGATCAATGCCAGCCGTGGTAGCGTCGTCGACATCCAGGCCCTCATCAATGCCATGCGCTCTGGCAAGATTGCCGGTGCCGCTCTCGACGTCTACCCCAACGAGCCAGCAGCCAACGGCGACTACTTCAACAGCTCGCTCAACTCCTGGGGTGAGGACCTGCGTAGCCTGAACAACATCATCCTGACGCCACACATCGGCGGTTCCACTGAGGAAGCTCAGCGAGCCATCGGTGTCGAAGGTGAGTCGATGCCAGTGAGAAATTAGCGTTCACAGTGACGCTGACTCGAATTAGTGGCCGAAGCTCTTGTGCGCTACATCAATCAAGGTGTTACGCTTAACAGTGTAAACCTGCCCGAGGTCAACCTGAGATCCTTGACCCTCGATGAGCCCGATCACGCTCGTGTAAGTGTTTGATGTCGCAAAAATTATGCCGACGTGGCTGACTGAAGTAACTAGGTCATCTACATTCACAGGAATGTCCCTGGTGTATTGCGCAGAGGTAAGATGGCGACAGCTTAACCTACGAAGTGCGCATACACATGCTGACTGACAATAGTTAACGAGATTTTGGGTAACCACAACGTCGACAAGCAGATTTCCGATAGCAAGGGCGATGTTAGTCTTGACACCACAAACTTTGTTCGAAGCAGAATCGTAGTGCTGACACAGACACACAGATTGCGTACCTGATGGCCGATGTCAGCAGTGTCAAGGCGGAGGATATCAAAGACATTTCCGACGGTTTGGATTCTCTTGGCTGTGAGTGCAAAGCTCCGTATCGTGATGACAACAGATGCTTACTGATAAAATGTGACAGCCCGTATCTTGACTCGTGTTCTGTACTAGAAAAGGGGAGCAATTCAGTCATGGCATCGGGAGGGCGTTTGAGTTGGACAATTGGGTTCGTGATAGCGGCTGACGAGACTCTGCAATTTGAGACAGCATTTCAACATGTCGGTAGGGTCCGCCCGAACGCTTTAGATATTGGAGTATCGGGATTCATATCAACTTGAAGGCACAAAAGTAGGCCAACATACTACTAGTAGAAGAGCGACCTGGATTTAAAGTAGAAAAATGAACAAAGGCAGACAAGAATAACGATATATTATTTAAAGAACCAAGAAGGGGATGCTGGTGATGGATGATCAAGAACAGCCGAACGGAGTTGAAATTGTGTGACGATGTGACGCGTTTTTTTGGTACTGGTTTAGTCCGACTGATCTCACTAGCAAGACGCCGGTCATGAATGACTAAGCTGGGTAAACCGTCTCCGGATGGGGCTGTATAAATTGTTGTTGCTGGGAAGAAGTGGAAAAGGTACCGAGGACTGCAAGGCGGTGAAGGAATGGGAGAATGCATGGTGAACCTATCAAAAGCAGAAATTGGCCGGCGCAAGTTACGAGGGGGGGCAAGACCGGAAATTGTGCATGGTAATGCAGCGGATCTGAGCCCGGACCTTGGACCCAGTGGCTGGCTACGGACAATATGAGCACTCCCCTTTCTTCATGCCTGACACGGGTTCAAGTGAGAGAATCCCTTCTTCTCAGTCAGTATCAAAAGTGACACATCTCGGATGCCAAGAGCAGTGTGTGGCTGATGTGATTCATAAGCCATGTGTCAATCAGCCTACGGCCACATGAATGAAGAGTAAACGGGGCCATGGGGAGTTAGTTGCCAGTAGAGTTGCCAGTAGAGAAGCTGCGCTGATGCCAAACAGGCACGGGGTGGCGTGACGGGGAACGAACGCTGGAGACAGCAGAGAGCACCCCCGGGTGTTCTGAATTGGATGCGGGATGTGCATTCCAATACGCCACCGCGAGTAGGGGAGAGGGAGGGGCCTTTTCGAGGGAAGAAAGGGGTCACGGAGAAAGGCGGCCAGCAGACTGATAGGTGTGGACTGGTTGGTTGGCTGGCTGAATGGACAAGCATTAATGTGACATTAATTCAAACCAAAGCGCCAGAGGGCAGTAGGTGGACACTGTGCATTCCAACAATGCTTCCGACCAGAGTTGGGGGAATCCCGGGCAACAGTGCAGCGCGGCATGTTTCTAATGACCCAGATGCCCGCCAAAACGGGTCTGAGAAAAGAAACGACCCTAGACACCTGCCTACCAGTTGTTGACGTTTAAGGTCTGAGGATATCGAGTCTGGTTACCTTGGAACGAACCACGAAGGGCTTGACTTGATGGTCCTTTCCCTTACTTTAGTTGTTCTAGGGCGGAGCAGGAACCTTGACACTGGCAAAACGACGGCGCCAAGGCCACGGGTCAGGAAAAACGTAAAAGAGTTGGTTGTTTTGTTGATCTGATTTTGACACATCCTATTTCTTTTGTGCGATTGTGATTGTTTTTGGCAAGCCATGGTAAATGGGCCAACCAAGCAGCCTGTGTGACTTACTTATATGGCGGCTCACTGTAACACACTAACGCGGTCTGTAGATAAGTCTGAATGACGTACATGAAGTTGAGGCGGTGCTAGGTATGGATTGATGGTTTTTTCGTTTCTACCTTGAGTTCATCGTAATATAACTCTGGTAATTGCTTTCTTTGAGACAAGTGGTGAGAGGCCTTCATGTTACTCGTCTTGGAACAGTTGATACGGGACCACAATTCCATCTGGGCGGTGAAGGACTTGTCGTGCCCTCACAGTCTGCCAATCAGAGTTGAGCACGCTTAATATTCTCCTCAAATATCTTGACATGGTCTCCCGCTGTGTAGGTTCGCAACTTTAGAAGCCCAGGCACTAGGTGCGCCCGTGAAGTCGGATATTGATTGGCGATCGGGCTCGTCATCTCTTGACGTTTCACGTTCAATCTTTGCTGATGACGAATGAAGCTTGAGTCGCTTTGAGGGAGTCGCCTGCCAGCAGTCTGGTTCGGTGGGTTCTTTTTTGACTCTCAATGCCAGCCCACCGGACGGTCCAAGAAATGTTGTGGCTACATGGCTATTGGGCCATTCCCTTCCCGTCCATCCACCGTGACTATCAAAGGAGACAGCGAAGGACTTCCTTTCATTGATCACTTGGGGGTTAGCCGTGGCAGTTGTCCATTGCAATCCTTGGATTACTTTCCCTCGTTTCTCATAACCAATACAAGCCTGAAAGGGGATATCGTTTACTTTGCTTGAACCGCAGTACCCTTAACATGCCTATCGCACTGTCTGGGAGGCTTAGCTGCCTGTCCCCTTTTCTGACCACTTTAGTGTGTATGTACGGAGTAGTATGCCTCAGGATTCGCACTTGAGGCCACTACAGGTAGAAAAGGGGGTCAGCACCAACCCCTTATGTAACACAGGGCACCGTCTTGTTGGCCAATCGGTACTAGTTTGGCTGAGTATCTTTACCTGATATGAGCCTCTAAAGGGCTGCTGAGGCATGTGAGAGTCTTTGTACCCGTCTTCATCGACACCAACCAAAATGAGCACTGCTTGCTGTAAGGTACAGGCCACCACAATGAAGTCAAAGAACCTTGGAAGCTGAAGGTCGGGTTGGGCACCTTAGCTTCCCCTGGCCCCCTAGCATTGCGATCGGTCGGTCTAGTGTATTATCTGTATATTTTCTCTGTCATGTACACACCTCACGCACTGCACAATAGGTACACACGTACTCCAACCTTGCGGAAGGGGAATAAGGGACCACTCAGTACCCAGCCAGCCCGCTCTGTCACTGAAAGCATGCGGCAAAGCAGCAACAAGAGCAATGAGTGGAGGGATTTGGAGTTACAAAGCAGGGAACACCTCGCCCCCTCCCCCTTTCTCCCAAAGTGGCCTGCAGCAGCGTGTGGCATGAGGTACCTCGTCAAGTGAGGTAGCAGCCAGATGGATGTAAAGACGACGTGCAAATACTGACACGCTGCACTCAACAGTAACAGGAACAGCACCAGCACCAGCACCAGCACTGGCGCCGCCAAAAGCATCAGTGCGCTTGTCCCTCCCCTGGTGTTTTTCCTTGGAGCCCCTGTCGGTTGGAACCTCAAAAAGTTGTCCCGATCTCTTCCACTTGCACCACGTCGCCAGGCCCATCTTCCCTCTCCTCCCCTTCCTCTCCCACACAACTGTCTTTAATCTATCCCCGTCTACTTACGGCCTTTGCATTTGTGCAATTTACAGTTCCCAGCTGGCCACCCCCCAACTTTGGACATATACCCGCTAGCCGTAGTTGAGCACCGAGCATCCAGCTTCGCACTCTCCTGTCCCATCTCTCAATCCCTCTCCATCGAGACCAGACCGGGCAATACTCAGGTTGGCTTGGCCTCCCTCTCGATAGGCATACAGCCATCTTCTACCACTTCAGAATCTCCTCGGAACATCTGCCACCCGTCTTCTTCTCCTCCTTCTTCTCCTTCTTCCTCTCCAACGAGACAACGACGCCGAGAAACTCGCAGGCAAACCCGATCACTGGCAGCTCTCGCCTCCAATCTCTCTTGGTGCTCCTGAATTCTCGCTCGCCCATGAATCTCACCGGTTGCCCCGAGCTCCCACCCCTAAACCTGCCGAATCCCACCCGCCTCTTCTCCGGGACACACTAGTTCGTTCTCCCACTCCCTCAAAGCAACGAATCCGATTTCGACTCGATCGACTCTGTTGCATACTTCTTCAGAATGTCTGAGAACTACGACGTCGGAACGAGGGCGTGGCAGCCCGACGCAACGGAGGGCTGGGTTGCATCTGAGGTCATCAACAAGACCGAAGATGGTTCCAAGGTTAAGCTGGTCTTTAAGCTTGACAATGGCGAGGTACGGCGTGTCCATTTGTCGAGCTGGGCCCGGCCGATTTCCATGCGCCCCTTTACTGATAGACGCTGTAGGAAAAAACTATCGAGGTCACTGCGGAAGCTATCCAGAATGGCGATTCCTCCCTGCCTCCTCTGATGAACCCGACGATGCTTGAGGCCAGCGACGACCTGACGAACTTGTCCCATCTCAACGAGCCTGCTGGTACGGCCTTCACCTTTTACAAACCATACATCATCAGCTATCCTTACTAACTCTGTTACTCGTTGCAGTCCTGCAAGCCATTCGTCTTCGATACGCACAGAAAGAAATTTACACATACAGTGGTATCGTCTTGATCGCGGCGAACCCCTTTGCCAGAGTAGACTCCCTCTATGTTCCCGGAATGGTACAGGTGTATGCCGGCAAACAGAGGGCAACGCAAGCACCTCACTTATTCGCTATTGCAGAAGAGGCTTTCATGTGAGCCAACCTGTCCTCGCTGTTGTATCGCCCATTTTGGGTACGTCTCGGGCGTCCGCTAACATACTGCAGTGACATGGTGCGCAGTGGGAAGAATCAGACCGTTGTCGTGTCAGGAGAGTCAGGTGCTGGAAAGACGGTCAGCGCCAAGTATATCATGCGCTACTTCGCAACAAGAGAATCCCCTGACAATCCAGGAACTCGGTCCAAGAAGGGTGCCGAAGCGATGAGCGAAACAGAAGAGCAAATTTTGGCCACGAACCCCATCATGGAAGCTTTTGGAAACGCGAAAACAACACGTAACGACAACTCGTCACGATTCGGCAAGTACATTGAGATCATGTTCGATGACAAGACCAACATCATTGGGGCCAAGATCAGAACCTACCTCCTCGAGCGATCCAGACTGGTTTTCCAGCCCCTCAAGGAGCGCAACTACCATATCTTCTATCAACTCGTCGCTGGTGCTTCGGACAAGGAACGCCAAGACCTTCATATTCTTCCCATCGAGGAGTTTGAGTACCTCAATCAGGGCAATTGCCCTACGATAGATGGCGTCGACGACAAGGCCGAATTCGAGGCGACAAAGGCTTCTCTGCGGACAATTGGTGTCAATGACGCTTCCCAGGCGGAAATTTTCAAGCTTCTCTCTGGTCTGTTGCACCTGGGAAACATCAAGATCGGAGCGTCGCGCAACGATAGTGTCCTCGCACCTACTGAGCCATCGCTGGAGCTTGCTTCCTCGATTCTAGGCGTCAACGGACCCGAGTTCGCCAAGTGGATTGTTAAGAAGCAGCTGGTTACACGAGGCGAAAAGATCACATCCAACTTGACACAGGCCCAGGCTATCGTCGTCCGTGATTCCGTGGCCAAGTTCATCTATTCGAGCCTATTCGACTGGCTGGTCGAAATCATCAACCGCAGCTTGGCGACCGAGGATGTTCTGAACCGCGTTACCTCCTTTATTGGTGTACTCGATATCTACGGCTTCGAGCACTTTGCCAAGAACTCTTTCGAGCAATTCTGCATCAACTACGCCAATGAGAAGCTTCAACAAGAGTTCAACCAGCACGTCTTTAAGCTGGAACAGGAAGAGTATCTAAGGGAGGAGATTGACTGGACCTTTATCGAGTTCTCAGATAACCAGCCGGCCATCGATCTGATCGAGGGCAAGCTTGGTATCCTGTCTTTGCTGGACGAAGAGTCCCGTCTCCCCATGGGCTCTGACGAGCAGTTCGTCACAAAGCTCCATCACAACTATGGCAGCGACAAGCACAAATTCTATAAGAAGCCAAGGTTCGGCAAGTCTGCTTTCACCGTGTGCCACTACGCTGTGGACGTCACATACGAATCGGAAGGCTTCATCGAGAAGAACCGCGACACTGTGCCCGATGAGCACATGGCAGTTCTTCGCGCCTCCACAAACCAGTTCCTTCGCGATGTGCTGGACGCCGCTTCAGCAGTGCGGGAGAAGGACGTGGCCTCTGCCACGTCCAGCTCTGTGAAGCCTGCCGCTGGTAGGAAGATTGGCGTGGCTGTCAACAGGAAACCGACGCTGGGAGGCATTTTCCGTTCATCATTGATCGAGCTGATGAACACCATTAACAACACTGATGTCCACTACATCCGATGCATCAAACCCAATGAAGCCAAGGAGGCGTGGAAGTTTGAGGGTCCCATGGTCCTCAGTCAGTTGCGAGCTTGCGGTGTGCTCGAGACCGTACGCATTAGTTGCGCGGGCTACCCTACTCGATGGACATACGAGGAGTTTGCCCTCCGCTACTACATGCTCATTAACTCGGACTTGTGGACGTCGGAGATTCGGAATATGGCGAATGCCATCCTTACGAAGGCACTCGGCACCAGCTCCGGCAAGGGCTCAGACAAGTACCAGCTCGGTCTCACCAAGATTTTCTTCCGGGCTGGCATGCTTGCTTTCCTCGAGAACCTGCGCACTAATCGACTCAACGACTGCGCCACTCTCATCCAGAAGAATCTGAGGGCCAAGTTTTATCGCCGTCGCTACCTTGAGGCTCGTAACGCCATTGTGACTTTTCAGTCCGCAGTCAGAGCCTACAACGCCCGAAAACAGGTCCAGGAGCTCCGCACGGTCAAAGCCGCAACAACAATACAGCGGGTTTGGCGTGGCCAAAGACAGAGAAAGGAGTACTTACGCGTCAGGAACAATGTCGTCCTGGCGCAAGCGGCGGCCAAAGGTTACCTTCGACGAAAAGAAATCATGGAGACCCGCGTAGGCAATGCCGCTATTCTTATCCAACGCGTCTGGCGATCGCGGCGACAAGTCCTGGCTTGGAGGCAATACAGGAAGAAGGTCACCCTCATTCAGAGCTTGTGGCGTGGTAAACTTGCCCGTCGTGATTACAAGAAGACGCGTGAGGAGGCCCGCGATCTGAAGCAGATATCATACAAGCTGGAAAACAAGGTCGTCGAGTTGACACAGTCTCTGGGCACGATGAAGGCGCAAAACAAGAACTTGTCATCTCAGGTCGAGAACTACGAGGGTCAGATCAAGGCCTGGAAGAACCGACACAACGCTCTTGAGGCCCGGACGAAGGAACTTCAGACTGAGGCCAACCAGGGTAGTATTGCAGTTGCTCGGCTGCAGGCGATGGAGGATGAGATGAAGAAGCTGCAGCAGAGCTTCGAAGAGTCGACATCCAACATCAAGAGGATGCAGGAGGAAGAGAGGGAATTAAGGGAGTCCCTGCGCTCCACGAGCACCGAGCTCGAGACAGTCCGCCAGCAAAGCGCCCAGATCGAAAGCGAGAAGCTCTCGCTGCGTCAACAGCTCGCAGAACTGCAGGATCAGCTGGAATTGGCGAGACGCCTTGCGCCGACCAACGGCGAGCTTACGAACGGTGCCACCCAGCCCCAAACGTCAGCCGCACCTGGCCTCATTAACTTGGTGTCCTCCAAGAAGCCGAAGCGCAGAAGTGCAGGTGCCGAGCCGCGCGAGGTTGACCGCTTCAGCGCTGCTTACAACCCTAGACCTGTCTCAATGGCCGTCACCAGCACTGCCCACAGGCAGAACCTGCAGGGCACGGGCTTCATGCCCGGCGTTGACAACATTGAGCTCGAGCTTGAGACTCTGTTGGCCGACGAGGACGGCCTGAACGAGGAAGTCACGATGGGTCTTATCCGCAACCTCAAGATTCCATCGCCCAACACTAACCCGCCGCCGTCCGACAAGGAGGTTCTCTTCCCTTCGTACCTGATTAATCTAGTCACATCCGAGATGTGGAACAACGGCTTCGTCAAGGAGTCGGAACGTTTCCTCGCCAACGTCATGCAGTCAATCCAGCAGGAAGTCATGCAGCACGACGGCGACGAGGCCATCAACCCAGGTGCCTTCTGGCTCTCCAATGTCCACGAAATGCTGTCTTTTGTGTTCTTGGCTGAGGACTGGTACGAAGCCCAGAAGACGGATAACTATGAGTATGATCGTCTTTTGGAGATTGTCAAGCACGATCTCGAAAGCTTGGAGTTCAACATTTACCACACTTGGATGAAGGTTTTGAAAAAGAAACTTCACAAAATGATCATCCCGGCGATCATCGAGTCCCAGTCGCTCCCCGGCTTCGTCACTAACGAGAGCAGCCGCTTCCTGGGCAAGCTTCTACAGTCCAACTCGACCCCGGCCTACAGCATGGACAACCTGCTGAGTTTGCTGAACAGCGTTTTCCGTGCAATGAAAGCATACTACCTGGAGGACTCTATCATCACGCAGACGATCACTGAGCTGCTCCGTCTGGTTGGCGTCACCGCGTTCAACGATCTTTTGATGAGACGCAACTTCCTCTCTTGGAAGCGTGGTCTCCAGATCAACTACAACATTACTCGCATCGAAGAGTGGTGCAAGAGCCACGACATGCCTGAGGGCACACTACAGCTCGAGCACTTGATGGTATGAAGGAATACGTTCACTAGTGCTCAAACCGCAAGCTAACCCGTCCAACAGCAAGCAACGAAGCTCCTTCAGCTCAAGAAGGCGACCCTGAATGACATTGAGATCATTCAGGATATCTGCTGGATGTAAGTGCAAATACAGTCAGGGATGAGTGCGAGACCCTGTTGCTGACGTCTTCTTTCTCCTCGCAGGCTGTCCCCCAACCAGATCCAGAAGCTCCTGAACCAGTACCTTGTTGCAGACTACGAGCAGCCCATCAACGGCGAGATTATGAAGGCCGTTGCATCCCGCGTTACGGAGAAGAGCGACGTCCTGCTGCTGCAGGCTGTCGACATGGACGACAGTGGCCCCTACGAGATCGCTGAGCCCAGAGTCATCACCGCCCTGGAGACTTACACTCCTTCATGTAAGTGGATATACATACGGCCGTCGGTCCGTGTCAAGATGAGTCTTGCTAACATTGCCACCCTAGGGCTGCAAACCCCGCGCTTGAAGCGACTCGCTGAGATCGTGTCAGCTCAGGCCATCGCCCAGCAAGAGAAGCTCGAGTATGACCCTGAAGACGGCTTCGAGCGCAACGGCGATCTTGCCGAGGTTGACGAGGAAGATGTGGCCGCATAACCTTGCGTAGCCCAAGAGCGCAAAGAAAAATAGCGTCGTGTCTTTGATTAGGAGCTAGGCTGGGCATGAGAGCCTGTCCAGCAAAGCGTTTGTCGTATGCTGCTCACTACCTAGGTTGGCCACTGACATAATGACTCTGTCAAGTGGACGGTGGCTGGTGTATGGGCGGCGAAGTGTCTGTACCTTGATTGTCATGAGTTAGAATTGGGAACTTTGTCACCAGGTTCCCGCATGGGTAATGTAGAGAGAAGCATTAGTTGTCGTACGGGCACAAAGTGATGCCATGGATATCGCCAACGATGTGAAAATGATTCTGAGAGACGTTGGGGGGATATATGTAAACAAGCATGCTTATTAGTGCAGTACTTATTGGGGGACAGATGTTCGCGTGGTTCTTCAGTTTGGTCGACCCGTGTTCAACCTGTGTCTTGAGCGGAACTAGCACGAGATGAGATTCGAGATGGATGTGCTCAACTCCAGTCTTCTCGGTCCTTTAGAGTAAGTCCAAGGTTTCTAGATGCCCGATGCGGATGTGTTCAGGAACTACAATTAATGATCGGACCCTGCTACTGCAACCACTAGTGGAAGGAAGACGGAAGGTGCTCCTCACACGTGACAATGAAAAACTTGATGGTATAGATAAGATAAGCACATAACTGTACTGAAAAAGTGCCCCTCGTTGCACTTACATGCAATAAACGAAGCCTTTCTTTCCACAGTGCTTCCTACTCGCTACATATTGGAAGTTATACACATGCTCACTCAAGTCTCGTGGGCAAAATAAACCAGCAGCCTTTGAAGGACCATCAGAAATGTCGAGAACGTCACCAAACATCATCATTACCGGCACGCCAGGCGTGGGCAAGACGACACACTGCGAAGAACTTGCGAGGCGGACAGGCCTGAAACATCTTTCAGTCAACCAAGTTGTCAAGGACAGTGAATGCCACGAGGGCTGGGATGAGGAGTTTCAAAGCTGGATTGTTGATGAAGACAAGGTTGGTCTCCTTCATCATCCGGTCTCATACGTATAGCTAGACCCTCAGTCCATGTTGGTTCGGAGGGCCAGGGGTCGGCTGGCGGTTGCAAGGCGTTTCTTTGGTATATCCAACGTACTGACCGTGCATTCAGTTGCTCGATTCTATTGAGGAAGAAGTTCAGAATGGGGGTCATATAATCGACTGGCATGCATGCGACCTTTTCCCTAAGAGCTGGATCGACCTCGTCGTCGTTCTGCGCGTGGACTCGACGACGCTTTACGACCGTCTGTCCGCAAGGTAATAATAACCTGAAAGCCCACCTGTTGTTGCTCGTTCCGTTCTGCCAGCTATGTATCCTTGTTTCTAGGATGGAGGAAAGAGTGCAACCAGAAGAGAAGAAGGAAGAAACCAAAAGGAGAAGCAGAACCCCACAACTGACTCTGCATATTTAGGAAATACCCGGAGGCCAAGCTTCAGGAGAACATAGACTCGGAAATCATGGAGGTTCTGCTCCAGGAGGCTAGAGATGCATTTGATGAGGAGATTGTTGTCGAATTGACAAGCAACACATCAGATGAGATGGAGAGCAACATCTCGAGGGTCGAAGCGTGGCTCGACCAGTGGAAGAAGGATCACTCTTCATAGAGAAGGCAACGAGATGAATGGACAGAGACTAGGGGAAACAAATGTGAATGCGGCACGCGATCCTTTAGAGGTTCGTAGCTCGTCCTTCGGTGCGAAAACAGGACATGGTTTGTGGCCCTCGCCATCACACATCGCAACGAGACTTAGGAACTGCTGAGGACGTGATGTGACGGTCAAGCTAAGTCACAGCCAAATATAGTTGATACCGCCATCTCTATTCTTTCCGGCTGGATCCTGCATGGAAATGGTTAAGTTATCATTCAAGAACTAACTGGTCCTAGTATCGCCACTGGCCTTCTCACGTTCCTCGGCCGTGTCCCAGGAAGCCACGAAGGCCGGTGGATGGTTGATAGGATATGTATCTACCGGGATGGACACCCCATTATATGCAATGAAATGGCCGCTGTACACATGCAAGCCTTTTGTGCTTAGTTACACGCCCCCTTCGCTGGCAAGCAACACGCCAACATACTCACAGCCAGTGTCGTATGCTTTGAGGAGATCCTCGGTACATTTTGACTGGCGTATGTCATTGCTTTCTTCGAATACTGTCTTGCTCTCCTGCCGACCATGTCTACGCCTCCAGTAGTCAACTTCATCACTGGCAACGCCAACAAATTGCGCGAAGTCAAGGCAATTTTAGAGCCCGCCATCACTGTACAGAGCCAGGCAGTCAACCTAGAGGAAGTCCAAGGTACTGTCGAAGAAGTCACCTTGGCCAAATGCCGCAAGGCAGCGGAAACAGTAAGTTACTTTCTTCACCGCGAAAATGAGTACTCTGTACGTTATTGGTACGTGAAATATTGATCAATTCTTCTGGGGCTTAGATTCAAGGCCCTGTTCTCGTTGAAGATACTTGCCTCTGCTTCAAGGCTCTCAACGATCTTCCCGGCCCGTACATGTAAGTGATCATCTCTTAGTCCGATTGCCTCGATCTACTGACAGGCTCCTAGCAAGTGGTTCATGGAATCCATTGGTCACAAGGGCCTGAACAATCTCCTCGTTGCGTACGAAGACAAATCTGCCGATGCTGTCTGTACCTTCGCTTATTCGCCCGGTCCCGGTCATGAGCCTGTTCTTTTCCAGGGGCGAACGAGGGTTAGTCATTTCGCAAGCCCATGATGCTGCAGAGATAAAATGCTAACGTTACACTAGGGCAAGATTGTCCCACCGCGAGGCCCGGCGGATTTCGGTAAGTAATCCGGTCTTTCCCCGTATGGCTGCACTGGTGCTAATCTTAGAAAGGATGGGATGCCATCTTCGAATATGATGGCCAGACGTAAGTACAGCACCGATGAGCTACATGATCGCTCGTCCAGGTAACATGTGATATAGCTACGCCGAGATGGATAAGGCTGCCAAGAACAATATCTCCCATCGTGGCCTTGCTCTAAGGAAGCTGCAAGACTGGTTCGCTCAGCAGCGAGCGAACTAGGTACCTTTGATGATCGGACAAATGGCCAACGAGTCCCTTCGCAGCAAGGGCGGTGTTGCTTCCGACATCAGTTACTGGTTTTCACGGTAACGGCCCGGTTCCTGGACCCTCGAGTCTGTGATGTGTGTCAGGTCAGATTCAGGTCTGGGTCAAGGCAGCTCATCAGGCCCATGGCGTACCTGAGAAGTTCGAACTCGCGATACCGGCGGAGGTATTTGGCCCCCCGACGATACGGTTTCAGTGATTCATCAGCCATTCTGTGCTTGAATGTCTGACCGATAAGACGAGAAAGCGCTGGAGGGTCGCGAAACATGGGATCGAAAACTAGAAGATTAGCAGAACCGTGCTTCTGTCTCTCAAAGCCAACAATTGTCAATGAATGTCCTGCACGCGTTAGATGATTAGAAGAGGATAAAGAGAAAAACATGGCGCAAAAGCACTCACCGGCATGTTGAAAATATATTGGTGGCAGTGTCGTGCATGTCACCTTGGGGGGTTCACCATGTGCTCCCTGCCCGAAGTACTGTTCGACAGCCAGCATCAGCTTGGCCTCGGACTTTCCTGGCTCGGCGTCCTTAAATCCCTGAGCCACACATCTACTTCCGTGTCAATTCGTCATCCTAGCCAGGTAGGTGTTTTTGGGTCGACTTACGGGATCCCTAGACTGACAAAGAGTGCCTGAGCCTGTAGGACACACGGAGTTAGCGCAACAATTGGCTCATTTTGTTGGCGGGTATCTTGCCTCCGGCGTGCCAATGTACTTGCGAGTGCCTTTGATGCCACCTGTCTCAAGCCGGCCCTGCGAGTTGATACCCAGATCCCATGCCCTCTCGATGAATTCTTGGATCTCAAATATGGTCGGCAAGCGGCCCCTGAAGGCATCCTTGCCATGGGCATTAACACCGATAATATACGAAACCATCATCTGGATGTTGCGGTAGCCGCAAAACCCCCCTACAATCCAATAAGCTTATGGTGCTTCTTCTGATGGCTTGATGGGAGCTTAATACCTTCCTTCTTGAGCTTCGACACGTGTTGAACAGCTGGACTACATAAGTAGGCATATTGCGTCGATTTGCTCTGTCGAAGAAGCTGCTCTAGAACGGATATGACCCCTTGAGCAAGTCAATGCAATTCAGTCACCCGGCTTGAATGCAAACTCACCATCACTTTTGACCTCACCGCCTCTTTTAAGGAGAGAAACTAGCCAGTCCGGCATCTGTTGCTCGTGGGCGTATTTGCCCAACTCTGCTTTCTGAATGGTGTTAGTTAATTGCTCAAGCGAGACACTCGTGAGGAGTAACGTACCCCAAGACGCTTCTCCCCCTCCTTGGCCTTCAATTTAGATGGAGGCATCGACAGGAGCTTGCTCCATTGCTCAACGGCTGCTCTCTTGTTTTCCACGGCGGGATTACTGGCAGCGTGGTCGATGGATGCTGGGCCAGAGGCAGAAGCAGTTGTCGAGCCGGGAGGCTCAATGGGTTGTGTGTTTGAGGAGTCTGCACCCTGGCGTTCTTCTTCAAGGTGGAGGTCCACATGGTAGTCGATCTCGGCGAGGGAGACGATCTCACCACAGCCTTCAATGGGGCACTCTCCAAAATGCTCTTGCGGAACCCGGGGACCGGATGAGGAACTTTGGAAGCCGTCTTCTTCTGGGTGCAATGTCTCCATGTGCTGAGAAGCGGCTTAGCACGTTAATCAGGTCTCGTATGACAGCGCTGGAATATACTTGCCAACAGCATTTCGTACTCTCCACTGCCAGCCTTTCCGCAAAAAGGGCATATCATGTTGGTCTCCATGACAGGCGAACTTGGTACGATACTGACCAACAGACAAATGGGCGGACGGAAGCTCTTGGAAAGGGTTAGGGTAGAAAGATTGTATATACTTAAGAAATGGGGCAGAGTGAGCAATGTATCAATCGCAGAGCTATCACTGAGACGCTGGAAGTATGCGTTGGCTAGACAGGGAGGAAAGAGGGTTCTTCAAAGCTCTTTGTTTGTCCCAAACAGTTGCTACTGTAAGACGCCTGGAAAAGGGAAATACTGGACGGTTAGAGGCGCTTGGCTCACATAAGGCAAAATCGAGACGGGGTGTCCTGGACGGGCGAGGAAAGTAATAACAGACGGGAGTCTATGTCGCTTTCCACGACGGGTTTGGGAACAAGTTGCCGGGATGTGGAAGATGAAGCGTGTCGGATCAGGGTTCCTGGTTTCCGTGATGGACCTTGCGGCAGCTGCCTGGGAGCCCCTTCTAATTTGAGAAAACCCACGAGTCGCCGCTCCAGTGTTCTGCTGGTGCTGAGTGAGCTGAGGTAAGGCAAGAGGGACCCTTTCGTTCAAGCACTACCACCAGCGCCGGCAGATGCACGGTTGTACTAAATTTTTATGCTTGTTGTCAGATGTTTTATGCAATGCCGTGGCCTCTCTGATGCGCAGACACTGTACGGCATCTGAATTAAGCGTGCATACATGGAAACCACCAGGAGTTGTCGGATTGCAGAATGGGAAGGCCAATGGGGCGGTCAGTCTTGATCTAGACGAGTATCTTCTACATAAGAATGCATTTGCCGCCCTCGGCCGCCTCGCCTGGATTCTGGGCCTTTTCGATCTCGGCAATCAATAACTCAAAGGCTTTCCCTACGTTCTCGTTGTATCGTGCACTCGCCTCCGTCCAGCCACACTGGATCTTCTCCGCTACCCTCTTGCCCTCCTCGGCGCTGACCTGTCGCTGTTCAGGACGGAGGTCGCTCTTGTTTCCGACGATGACGATGGGGACTGACTCGGTGCCCTGCGATATACAGTTAGCCAGTTTGAAATGCCCAGCAATGGGAATCGCCTTACAAGATGGTTAAGAATCTTCTCTCGGATGACCTGCACCATCTCAAAGGAGGGCAAGGACGACACCGAGTAGACCAGCATGTAGCCATGGATGCCGATAAAGTGCTTGGAGTTCAGAATGCTGTATTCATCCTGTGCGTTGTTTCGTCAGTCACACCTGTATCCTGTCCGTGGCCTCCAACCCTTGGAACCAATGCAGCGCTTCCATATCTCTTGTATTGTATGGAGCATCATTATGCCGTCGCCGCCGGGGGCAGGGCCAGGGATGCAGAGGAGCAGAGAGGGGTGACGTACTTGGCCAGCTGTGTCGACAATCTCGGTCGCAAACTCCTGGCCCTTATACCGAATGGTCTTGCTAAAAGTATTCTCAATGGTGGGGTAGTAGCTGTCGACAAAGTGTCCGTCTACAAACCGGACTGCAAGCGACGATTTGCCTGTGCGCAAAGGAGGAGAGATTAGCAGGATATACGTCATCGATCCAGACCACCATAGCCAACATTCGACCTTTGTAGGATAAGGTAAAGGGAAAGAGGGCGCTGCAGACATCCGTGGAGGATATTACATACCGACAGACCGACTGCCAACGATGGCCACCTTTCTGTTCTTTGGTGCCGGCATTTATCTGACCGAGGGAGTGTTGCAGGTGAAGAGAAGGGTGTCGTATGCAGTACCGCACGCGCACTCTCTCTTTTTCTTGCAAGTTTCTGTCGAGGAGAGGAAAGTGGATGCAGTTGCTTTTTTCCTTCCAAAAGCTTGTGAAGAACGCACGACCAATGCCGGCATCAGTGCTGGTGCCAGTGCTGCGGTGGTATGCTGTTGCGTTGTGCAATAAGCAGGGGAGAACGCCGTGCTTATGGGGGAGAGAGCACAGAGAGTTGTCGTTGGCGACACTGAGGGGCCTGGGCTGAGGTTTCAAGAAAACAGGACAATCGTCGCAATAGGGGCAAGAGAAAAGGACAAGCAATGAAGTGATGATAAGATCACAACGAACAAGGTACCGTAAACCTTGGTTGTGAGGAGCGGGGGGCGGGGGGGTCAAAACCGAAATCCCAAAAATCGCCCAAAGTACCTAGGCAAAGGTAGGTGATAATGGATGGAGGGAAGTGATTCACAGTAGCAGAAAGACGCAAATGAGGAAACCATACCAGAGGATACCTACCTTAAACCACATTAGGTATACATGACACTGGGACGCAGACCCCAGAATGCAGGCACATGCAGATTATAGCATTACACTCTGAGAGGGGACGGACTGCCTGTCCTCCCCTGGTATGTGCAGTGTTACATAACATGGCCAAGGCATCATCCTAGGTACTCTACATGCAGCTTTCACTGCGGCTGGGGCTGGACAAGGCCTATTTACTCGAGTACTGACAACTAGGTAGATAGTTGGGTAGGTCGCATGCAGTAAGAATGTGGGCAGTGGGGGTACCTATCTATGTAGTGTAGCTGCAGCTGTATAAAACTGCTTGGCTACCTACCTCTAGCCATTATGTGCCATTCTGTGTACCTAGGTAGGTAAGTAGGTAGCCTGACTGAGGTCTACCTGCCGAAGGTACTTCATTTTGTGGGGACAAAGACTGTGGGGTTCACTGGTGTAGCTAGTTGCTGCAACAAGCTTCCTGTTACCTATCTGCCTGCCAAAAGCTTGCGCCGGAGTGCCCAAGGTAGGTACCTAGGTAGAAAGTTCAGGTCGAGAGTTAATATTTCTTGCATCACTGCACTTTGTCTTCCCTTGTGATTAAAGATTGGGCATCTCCACTCCCGACGCCAACCTGACCTGTCCAGGACGAGATGGCGCCTTTGAGCACATGAGTGTAGGTAAGGCACCTGACATTGGTCTTGCTAGACCATCAATGTGGATCGAATACCCAAACGGTTGTCATCCCTCAGTGTCTCTCACTATACTGGTATATCAGCCTCTATCCGACGGCTTCGCTTATAAACATTTAGCTGTCAGTATTACCCATTCCCCCCTTTGCGTGCCCGTCGTGGCTACTTTGCCGCATCGTCATCGCCAACCCACCCAAGCCTCCAAGATGACGTCTCCCTCTCTGCCTGTTCGAAGTGGGCCTCTCATCACCGACAGTCGAGTCCCATTCCTGACCCGCGGCAGACCATTCTACGTCGGTCATGTCTTCGTTAGAGACCGTGACCGCAGTGCTGTCGACGCCATCGTTTTCTCTGTAATCATCTGGAGCAGCCCCTTACCGTAAGTCTCACCCGATAAGAATACTATAGTCCCGGGGTCCTAGCCCTTCCTTTGTCATCATCGTCGTCGTCGTCGTCGTCGTCGTCGTCATCATCATTCTGATCGCCTGTGTCTCTGCCGGAGCTCATTGACGAGATTTTGCAGGCTCGTCGTCAGTTCGTCCGTGTCGAGCTTCTGATGCAAAGACATGAACTCTTCGATCGAATCAAGCAAGTACTTGATTCCTTTCCCGTGACTTTTTTCCTCGAGTCGTCTTCGAAATTGGCTACCGAGAGACAAATAGCCCAGCAATATAGCCAAGTAGCCGTGGGCCACGGCAATTGAGGTCTTCTCAACCGAGTCGGCCTGTGCCGGTTAGTTTCATTCCACATCTTCTTGCTCTCCTTGCCGAGACTTACAGTCCCCGCCGATTCGCGATTCTCGAGGTAAACATCCATCAACCTGTCCAAGGGAGAGTCGTCCCGTCCTTGCCAAGAGTCCACCGACCGTCGAGTGGAGGGACAGTGCTCAGTAGTGTTGATCATGACTCCCAGCAGCAACATAAGTGTCTCATAGACGTCCTTGGAGAATGCCCCCTGGCGAACGGATTGCTGCAGAAGTCCGAACCCCGCAACGCTGGCCTCAGCTAACTCGCGAAAAAGTTCCCCCCGACTGAACGCGCTCGCCGCGGCGGGATTGTTGTTTGTTGTGTTCAGGGCTAGCTTTAACGTTGCGGTCTCAAAACCGCCGAACTGCTGCATGGGTCGTGCCATGGCTGCGGTCAGAATATCTGCGACTATGGGGAGATAGAGCTCGGTCCATCGAGAGCCAGCGTCTGATTCCATTGCCGCAATGGAATGGCCTTCCAGGAGAGAGAGCGCAAGCCCGCCGACTGTCCCTTCAATACCCTCTGCTCGGCTTTGCTCCCAACCTTTTTCTGCGAAAGCGAACAGCTGATCTGTGAGACCAGCAAGAATGTCACGAATTGCTGGGCTGTCGCCGTTACACAACACCGAGATGGCCTTTATGGCAACCATTCGTGGCGACAGAACTGCAGGTGGCGACCCCTTCCATAGGTCCAGTTGCTGTATTGTCGACTTCAGTACACCCAGAGATGACTGCGCATTCCTAGATAGATTGGACTGGCGTTGACTAGCGATGCCTGTGATATCCTCGTCGAGTTTGAAAAGTCTTGAGGCCAGTTGCGCAATGCCTTCTGACTGTAGCTGTGGGACGAGGTGTGGAACGGAATACGACGTAAAGAGAACGAGAAGAACGCACAAGAGGATGAAGCCACTGACAAAATCCTCTTCTTGTCCAATGGCCTGGAACAAAGCATCCTTGGCACCTTGGTCGCGGAATTGACGAACAAATGTTTTGTCCCTTAGCTTGCCTGCCAGCTCTAGCAAGGCATTGCGCCTCGAGCGTGCCAAAGGTGATTTCGGTGGTTGCGGTGTGCCAACTCTGTCAAGTAAGTCGGCCATGCTGTCAGCAAAGCGGTGATTAGCACCAGCCTGCCTTAACGCATGAATATCAATGATGCCACCGCCTTTCGAGGAGCTTGCTTCCTCAACGTCATCCTCCTCCTCAAACGCAAATGAGGCCAGCTTTGACATGGTTGGAGCCGGACTCAAGTCGCGTTGACTACCATCAATGCCCATTTGGCTTCCAAGGCTGTCTCCTCCAGACTCATCTGCTTTCAACGTCCTCTGTTGCCCGTAGGTAGATTTCAGCTTCCTGGTACTCGACAACGCTTTGGGTCGAACCGAAGGTTTTGGTGTCATGTCCACAGACCTAACCGGAGTGGAAGGCGAGGCTTCCTTCGCCCTTAACCCAGAGAGAGATACGTCAGAGCCGTCAGATGCATCAGAGTCAGATTCGGAGCTCTCTTCTGTCTGTGCTGCTAGCTGATCGATCAGGCGAGCACGCCTCGGCTGGTGGGGTTTCTTCGGCTTTGAGAGGGACAAGTCTCTGACGGGTGTGCTCGGTTTTGATTGTACAATCGCCGGTTGTGGATGGGATGGTCGTGGAAGGGCTTGACGTATCTGCAAATTTGTCTCGGTCACACGCAGAACTTCGGGTTCAGTGCGAGAACGTAAAGCGGCTGGACGTGCTTCGACCTCTTGCTTAGTCTTGAGTTGATCAAGTCCTGGCGCGACAGGTTCCTCCTTGGCAGTGCGCAAAGAGCTTGAAGTGCCTGAGGTGAAGGGCGGTTTGGCGCGACGGATATTCGAAGGCGCCCTCGCTAGTGGTGCGGTGGCTGAAGGTTTGCTGTCAATCTTGCGTGTGCGTTCGGTCTTGGTTGTAGGGACGGCAGACATTTTCCTCTTCTTCGAGTGGCTCGAATCGTCAGGCGGGGATGCGGTGGTATCGGTAAGGGGCGCATCGCGTCGAGGCATTGGGCGATGGACAGGTTCATCATCGGGGGGATCGTACAAGTCGTAAAGGTGATCGGCGGACGCTGTAGTTGCCTTAGCAGCTTGTGTGGTATCGGGGGCACGCCGTGAACCGTTGGACAAGTCGAGAAACGCGTGAATGGGTCGCTTTCGTGATGTCTTGCCGTAAGTTGTCGTCTTTTTGCGCTGCACGCTCGGCCCCTCTCTTGTAGCCATCGTATGTCGCAACCTATTACAGGAGCGTTTACGGCTAGCTCTATGCAAGTTTCCGGCAAAATGGCTGTTGGTAGCAAGGAGATCGCGGTGTCAGTCGAGTGATGTGCTGCCTGCAGTAGGCGAAAGGACGAGGTGATCGCGGGCTTGGAGGCGGAGGTGATGCGACGGGCCCGGTGTTTCTGGTAGGCGTGGGGTTGTTGTTTTTCTGAAGGCAAGGAAAGGAAGGCGTAGTGGATGGACGGGTGGTGGTGTTGTCAGGGTGTATTCGACGGGGAAGCGAGCTAAGCAGCGGGTACTTGTAGATGAGGTACCAGAAAGAACGAAGAACGACTTGCCGCTGCCTTTTGGAGCCTTGATGAAAGGTTGCAGACGTAGCGTTCAATAGAGGCTGTAAGTCTTGTAAAATATAAGAAGGGCAGTCATACCATTACAGGAGAAGCACGCTTTGACATTAGACTTGATTGATGGTTGACGTGAGGTTGTTCTTTTCGAGCTTGTTCATGAGGACAATCTAATTACAGGTTTCGAGTGTGGCGCTCGCTGGTTCGACTTTCTGTCTGTGGCACATCTCTGCGGTTGCCCAGGGATGCTCCCGTCGGGACGGGGTCTGCGCACAATTGTGAAGACACGTATCGGGGCGCTGGATAACACCCCGCTTATCGATAAATGCCTTAATTCTATATACATGTATACACAGCATCGGTCCCACATCTCACTTAACCACTGCAATAAGGTCTTGCTTCGAACCCCTCTCCCTAAGGTACCAAGGTATCTGGTAGGTACCTAGTTTCGAAAGACTCCACACGACTTATCTCTCCTCATCTTCCTTATCCCGAATCACAATCATCTCAGCACCATTGACCTGCTTACCTTGTCTCCCACTTTTATATTTTTATTACCGATACGCTATTTCACCTTGCATTGTATTGGCTCAAGGTACCCTAGGCTTCTTCCGATCCAAGTAACGGTAGACGGCGAGCTCCATTCCATTGTGTCTCGTGACACTCTCACTGAACCCTGGGGGCCTTCCCGCGCATTTTATATCGGCCATTGAACGCTCAACGGCTCAAAGGTGGCTGCTCTTCTCTGCCCCCTCCTCCAACTTGGATCCGCGGTGCTAGGATTCTTTTCATAAAGATATTACGATAACTTAACCACAATTCCTGCACCCCTTTCATCCCATGCAATAGGGTAGACCAAGTCGCCGCCTTTGGACGGTCCCCGAATTTCATTCCTGCCCTTGCAGCCCCTCACACATACGTCTTTATTGTCGTCCTTATCCAAATCCCTCCCTACGTACGTCGTTTGGAAGCTTCCGCTCAACATTGTCTAATTCAAGCCACAGTCAAACTGCTCCAGAATGTCGAGCCAAGAACCCAAGTCTGCCGGCGGCGTCGGTCCGACGCAATGCATCGGTCCCTTGTACCGCTCAGAAAGCCAAAAGCCCTCGGCAACCGTCTCCACTGAGATCAACTCTGACAACGTTATTATCTTGCCCCAGACGCCCCAGCTTATTGCCCTCCTCACGTAAGTCGCCCACCTCATGCTACGGTTTCATACTTGCATTACAATATCAGTCTCGGCACCAGGGTAGCCACTTCACAGTGATAGTTGGCGAACGCTCGAGCTCGCCTTTCTGTCCAAAGATCACAGTTGACTTACTCGTCTGGACATAGCATCATCCGAGATAGGAACACTGAGCGTGGTGACTTCATCTTCTATTCCAATCGCATCATTCGCCTGCTTGTCGAAGAGGGTCTGAATCACTTGCCCACCGTTGAGCATGATGTGACAACACCCATTGGTCGGACCTACTCTGGCCTAATGTTTCAGGGCAAGATATGCGGCGTATCCATTATGCGCGCCGGTGAGGCCATGGAGCAAGGCCTACGGGACTGCTGCCGCTCTGTGAGGATCGGCAAGATTCTGATCCAGCGTGACGAGGAGACTGCTCAGCCCAAACTCTTCTACGACAAGCTACCAGAGGACATTGCCCAGCGCTGGGTGCTTCTTTTGGACCCCATGTTCGCCACTGGCGGTTCCGCCATCATGGCCGTGCAGGTTCTCAAGGCCCGAGGTGTTCCCGAGGACCGTATTCTGTTTCTGAACCTCATTGCCAGCCCCGAGGGTATCCAGAATTTTACCGCCAAGTTCCCCAAGCTCAGGGTTGTCACGGCATTTGTTGATCAGGTAAGCACAAATCACCTCGAACCGCAGGGACGCAATGGACTAACATCTTTTTAGGGTTTGGACGAGAAGAAGTGAGTTTGAGTATTGCGATGCTACCGTATCTTTTGCTAAGGTGCTACTACAGCTACATCGTTCCCGGCCTTGGCGATTTCGGCGACAGATTTTACACCGTCTAAGTGGGCTCTAGCTGCCCAGGGATCGTCGTGCGCGCCTGGAACTTTGGACGGTTACGGTATCTTGCTCGTTCGTCTTCCTCGCGCTGCTTCCGATGTCCCCTTGTAATCCAGAACTTGGGATCCTGCCTCGCAAACGAAGTTCGTTGGGAGCCGGGGCAAGACGCCTGATCATCTAGTATTCGTCATCGTCCACATCGATACCCTCGCCTCCATATCTCCGATCGTCATCATCGTCGTCGTCGTTCACCGGTCGGCTTGGGGGTGCGCGGCGGGCGCTAGGGATCTTGTTTTGGCTTCCGGCGGCGGACCCTGCCTCCTTGGCAACGGCATCTTTGATGTGTTAGCAGCATACTCCTTAATGGCCTCGCAGAATGCAGGTGGGCTATGGGTGTATTGGGGAGATAGTATCAAGCTTACCTGCTGCATCTACCCACTCGCCATACACGTCCACGGCTGCTGAGAGGTCTACATGGTTTAGCACTGGCGGGCAAATAATAGGAGGCATAAGAGCTCACAGTTGATGCTGCACTGGAACATTTGACCGCATACCCTGCAGTCCAGCGAACCAACGCCCGCTTTCTTGTCTAGCTTTACAGCAACAGAGTCTTCGTGGTTGCAGAAAAGGCATGTGAACTTGGAGGGAAGGGGATCTTTCTGTTGCGGGCATCAGTAACTGAACCTGATGTGGCTTGGCATGTGCTGCCTTGCAGCCTTGACAGTCAAGATACGTAGGCGAAACACAAGACTGTGGATGGACGAACCTTTTTGGGGCCCTGAGGCTTGCTTGAACTCTTGCGCTTGCCCATGATGCTGTCTTTGCGCTTAAGCTTGGCACTAGGCGTGTCTGGCGTGTGTGATGATACAGAGCACCCGGAGGCTCAGGAGCCGATACTACTGCGGTGCGCAAGTGCACGCGCAGGTTGGTAATATAGATTCGGAAGAGGTGTCGGAAGGCTGGAGGAACAAGTGCCGAATAATAGTTTGTTAGTGAGTAATGAGAAGAGGTCAGGCAGCCAGTAAGGTGCTGTCGATTGCGTAATGTAATAAGGCGACTGGGTTTTTTCTCCCCTTTTTCCCCTTTGGCACTGTAGCGTATGTCCTCGACTTCTGACAAAAGAGCGCTGGACCTCCTCCAGTTAACGGAGCTAGAGTGATGGTTGAGTAGACAAAACCTGGTTCTTGCGCGACAGATAAGCAGAACAGTCAGTCTTATCGGAGAAAGAAGGCGGGGTGGCTTGCCCAGCCACACCACATCTGTAGTATTAAGTAAGCACATAATTGATAAGTCTCAATTGGTGTGTATGTCAGTGGATACTAGGTGGGTAGGTTGTTGGGTACGGACCAAATGCTTCCTACCTAGGTAATGGTTGAAGATCTATTTGAACCTACCTAGGTACCCAAGATACCGCCAGTATCTCCTCCCATGCTGCAAGCAAAAGAAGTTGACTTGTTGCCATTATTTCCAGGTTTAAGCAGCATCGTCTGGTCAGAGCGATGGCTTGCTGGTTTGCGCGGGTAGCGTAATGGGTTATACCAACTCAGTCAGGAGGCGCAACCCGTTTCGCCGAGGTGCTCCGTTTAGGAGTGAACAGTATCTATCGACTATGTACTTGGGTACTTGATCCTGAAAACACCTGAACGGTGTAGATGAAACGGATTGCCTAACCGTAAGTACTCCCAGCTGGCGAAGGATTCCTCGTCTCCGTGTCTCAGTTCTTATCTCGAATATTGGAGCCGGCACAAGGCGATGCTGGTTGTTTATCTACCGAAGTACCTGTACGCTGTGTCGAATACATATATCTATCTGTTCGCGGTGTGGTCCTCCCCTTACCGACAGCCCCGTAGCCGCTACCTCGCCGCAACGCCGCCCCTTGACAACCGCCCGTTACTGGGTCGAAGCCGAATGCCGCCAGCATCACTGTCTAGGTACTCAGGCCTGGCGAGGGAGGTGCAAAATAGTAACATTACAGAGGTACGGACGGGCAAGGGCTTGTCGGTAGGTATCTTACGTAGTAGCTCATCAGTTTGTTCAGTCCAGGCAAAAACACAAGGCGTGGAAGGTACCTCAAGGTGGGTAGTGGGTAGGTAGGTTGGTAGGTAAGGAACCCCACCAGAAGGAAGGGCCCCAACCTCGTGCCGCAGTCCTACCCCAACACTGTAAACCTAAAGTGCCCCAATGTATCTTTCTACCTATGCTGTATGGCGAGCTACCACTGGTACCACTTCCTTCACCCCTCACCTTCCCCCACCTCCAGCCAACCTCAAGCGCATGCGCGGCGCCTTCCGACAGGTCATGGGATCCCGCTCGGGGCGTCGACCGTCTGCGCTTCTCGCATCTCTCTCGCCCTTCATGCTCTTTACTACATATCCGTTGCCTTTCTTTGCATTCGATAGAGCTATCAAGCATCCTTGACTAGTTAGTAGTGGACCAGCCATCGGTGGTCACCGACTTGTCTTGTCTCCTCTCCTACCTCCTACTGTTCACTTCTCCTTGACGCTTGTCGTCTTTGTCCTGCCTTACTTAGACTCGCCTCCGACCTTTCCATCTTCTCTTCGTTTCTCCTCTTCCTACCTATTCTCCTACACCTCCTCGTTCAGACCCTTGTCGACCATTTCCCAGGCTTTCATTGTCTCTGTGTTCTCGTGCTGTGGAGTGTCATTTAGAAACCGATCGTCATGAGCGGCCAAACATCCAATGACGGCTCCTTGGCCGAGGTTCTTAGCTCCTTGAGATCAATCCAGCAGACACAGTCTGACCTGGTGGCTGCTGTCGATTCGTTACACCAACGATACCAACAGTTGACCAGTGATGCCGATGTCGCTGCACTCGGCCCGAGTCCACCCCTTGGCGAGGCCCCGGAGAGACCCCACACTCCCGGCCGTACCGAGGCTGGTGCTGTTGGTGACTTGGCTCAAAGCTCCTCATCCGACTTGAAGTTGCAGGCTCCGGCTGTGCCCTCCTCGCCCAGCCAGCGATCAGGCCTCACCTCGCGAATCATTCTAACGTACGTTGGTCACCTTCTCCTCCGTTCTGGCTCGCTATTGACTGGTCTCTGACTTTGTTGAGCCAGGACGTACCCAAAGCAGATTGGTATAAACCCACTTCCCATGAAATGGGGCGAGGCAGATCCCCACGCCCGTGGACCAGTTGTTGTCTCCCGGTCCTCGACCACCATTGGAAAACGAAACGGTATGTAGACTTGGAATTCCCCTTTGGCTACGTATTATTTGCAAGTCCAGCTGACTTTTGACATCTGGCACTAGCTGTTGGAGGTAAGTAATCGAGACCTCTCCCTGCATCGGTTTGCCTGCGTCGAACTAACAGATATATCCAGCTCAGTGAGTATATCAAGAGACCACGGAGTCCCTTGTGGTGGAAGAAGCAGAATGGATCCGCACAGAGAGTCCGGCTGACGATGTGATACGCAGCGGTGGCTCTTATTCCATTTACTATGCACTGGCCGTTGCCAGCAAGCAACTCAACCTGGAGCATAGGTTAGCCCATCAAGCACCTATCTCGGTATGCTATGTAAGCTCACCCGTCCCAGACCTGACTTTACCAACACGGAGCCTGCCGCCAAAATTGGCCCGTTTCCCCAATGGGGAGATCCAAAGAAGATTGTCGCCATGGATCCTTGGGGTCATCTAGCCCCGTGGCTATTCAAGGACACCATTGAGAAACAAAATGGTAAGGGGCAGCCGCCCTGGTCACATCGGCGAACCATTCAACTAAATTGACTTGATAGTCGACATTCGCCCAACGATTGCCATCACCAAGGCACACATGAAGGTGCGAAGTTGCGTGTAACAAAGTGTGCCTTCATGGTTAACATGTGTTAGCTTCCTGAGCTAGAGGAAAGTGTAAAGAATGGCCGACTGTGAGTGAAGCTGCATTATAAATCTCTTCGGACAACTGACCCGGAGCAAGAGTTCCCGATGGTAAAGTTTGCCTCAACAACCTAGGGGAGCTTGCTGTGACCAAATTCGCCGTTGAACCAGTATGTAGGCATCCCGACAATTCAGACTCACGATGAACTGACAACACTCTACCAGGTCTGGTACCTCCCTGGTGTAGCAGAGAGATTTGGAATCGGTATGTTGATGCTTGCATCTTTGGACCAAATATTGACCGTGGACAGACGAGGGCGCTTTGAGGCGATCTCTTTTCGAACACACCGGTGGTAGCTACCCCGAAGTCGGTAATCCCATTTTCCCAACGGTGATGCCAGTCCTTATTAACGGATGGTAACAGCTCATTACCCGCAACGACATCAAGGTGTTTTTGCCTCCGATTGGTGAGCACATTCCGCCATAGCTATCCGGTGCCTTGGACAGAACACGACGATGGACTGATCCGTGAAATGAATAGGGGGGCTTACTGTTTACTGCTTCGGGGACCCGGCTAAGATGTCTGATGAGTCGGTGCGGCTGGCACTGCGTATCCACGACGAGGTTTGTGAGCTGTCTTCTACGTCTAATGCAATTGCTCACCGTTGAACAGTGCAACGGTAGCGATGTCTTTGGCTCCGACATCTGTACCTGCCGTCCGTATCTCATCTTCGGCATTGAAGAGGCAGTCAAGGAGGCCCAGAATGGCGGCAGTGGCGTTGTCATTTACTTTCGAAAGGAGGGCCGAGCCCTCGGTGAAGTCACCAAGGTGAGCAGTGCTTGAGCTAAGTCCTACAAGCATCCGTTGCTAATCTGTCCGTAGTACCGTACGTGTTTCCCTGGTCGTCGCATGTTGCCCGTTTCGTGTGAAGAACTCAAGGGGTGTCAGAATCAGGATTATCATGACAGCTCTGCTAACTGACCTTCCAGTCGTGTACAATGCTCGCAAGCGGGGCGAAGACCGAGCATCCGATTACTTCAAGCGAACAGAAAACATTGCAGGGGTGAAGGACATGCGATTCCAGGCGCTGATGCCTGATATTCTCCACTGGCTTGGCATTCGCAAGATTGACAGGATGCTGAGCATGAGCAAGTAAGTGATTGGCATTGATCCGTAAAGCTAACACTGCTGACGAGCATACCTCCAGTATGAAACACGACGCCATCGTGGGACAAGGGTAATCAAGCTATTCATTGTCAGGTAGTAGCTCAAGGAACTGCTAACAAGCCCCCAGAATTCCTATACATGAGCGTGTCGAACTGCCCGAAGACTTAATCCCGGCGGACTCCCGAGTCGAGATCGATGCAAAGATCACTGCCGGTATGCGGATAAATAGAAACCTCGACCCTATTGTCAGATGCTAATTGGGTGCATGCAGGCTACTTCACTGCCGGCAAGCGTATGACGGAAGAAGAACTGAGAGCTGTACAAGGCAGAATGTGGGAAGAGTAAGTTCCCTGCCATGCTTTCTTTTGTTTTCGTTCCGTTCCGATGGGTGCAGAACATGACTGACGATGTTGCACTCGTAGTCTTGACCACTAGGTCGTGCAGGCATTGCCAGGGGGGATTAGAAGGGGAATTCAAACGCAAGATGCCATCGCTGCCAAGACGAGGGAGGACGGATGATGGTAAAACCCGCTCCAAATAATACACCTGCGTCATTGTTGTTCCCCGGATAGATGGGCCGACAAAGGAGAAGGGTATAGTTCGCACACGGCATGCATTCGCCCTGGGTCGCGTTGGTGTGACGAAGCAAGAGACGAACCTTGGAGCGCGAGCCCGCTGGCCAAGTCAGTAATACTGCAGCCCAGAAGCATATCGGCAAGCGGATAACGCAATGTTGAACGAAATTGCCCAAGGAGAAACCTGTGGGAGTGGGTGAGATGCTTCTACCGGGCGCCACTCCAGCAATTGTGTATGCAACATGTTGTACAGGAAGACCCATTAGACGCATCGGCGCGGGAATAAAACTAACTAACTTAAAAAAAAAAAAAGAAGAAAGAAAAAAGAAAGAAAAAACATGCGTGAACGATGGATGAGCGATGGGGTCGTATCACTTGGTTGCGAAGGAACCAGGCCCGGCTAGACCCAACCTGGAGTGTGCAGGCTGACCAGGGTTGGCGTCGCGATGCAGATTATCATGCGGATATACTCTGACACACTGCAACACCTACGTACGTCCCAAGCCAATGCCAACCCTCTTCCTTGACCGGTCCAGCAGTGCCACGGCGGGAGGGTTGGACTCGAATTGCACGGGAATGGGCGGGAACTGACGGGAACTGGGCGAAGAAGTGGTTGGCATCCCCACAATAGCTGCATGCGTGACGCCGGCCATGCATGGGCTTTGCGTATAAGTGCCCAAACAGAAGCTCACCGACCCATACACGACCAGACACATAGTAATTGGGAGCCGGGTCCCCCATCAGGCACCGGCCATGTGGTCCAATGATGGCAAATTGAGACTTGTCAGCGGAGATCGGTCGGCCTAGCTCGTCCCCTCCCCCTTTCAGGAACCGACGTTCCCGCCGAGGATCCGGACTCATAGATCGATGGCTTGTTGATAATGCACACGATTCCCCCCAGGTGAAAGGGGAGGGCTTGAAAAAGACGGCAAAATGACATCTCTTGGTCCCGCACTAGCAGTCATTGCAGTTTTGCAACGACGGCTGCAATACAAAGACTGACAAATTGTGTACCCAACCGTCACGCACACTTAGCTAAGCAAAGGCCAAGAGCAAGACAGAAACATTGCCGATATCAACATTATGGCTGCCGTGCCCCGCGACTTGCGAGGTGCGAATGGTGTGCGCCGGAGAGAATCATCGCCGCGAGCCGATCACCAACGCCGGCCAAGACTACTGAGAGCCAGCGCAACGGAGCCAACCATCACAACAACATCCAATGCCAGTCGCGGGGACATATCAAGTCCGCAATCATCTCAAAGGGCGACCGAACTGCTCAACCGAGTGGCCGTTTACTCAGGCCATCCCCCTGAGTACTCACCTACTTCGGACGTTGTGCCACCGATGGCATCACTCGGCTCTGAAGACATAACTGTTCAGGCAACAAACCGTGTACAGGGTCATCGGGAACACCATCCCTGTGCGTGAACTTCCGCTATTTCTCTGAACAAGCTCCAGACAGTTTGCTGATGACCATTGGACAGACTCAAACGGCTATTTCAGCTTCCCCAACTTTGACGCCTGGGACGGAGAGCAGCGGAGCGACGACAAGGAGGACGTATGAGTTGGTTTGGGCCAAGGGGTGAAGATGTGAGAAGACATCCCATGCCCGAACGATGAGTAAGTCAAAGGGGCCCAAAATGATAGTACTAGGGACAACGGACCAGGTTATCCGTATCCGGAAAATCAGCGTGAAGTCAAAGCCGCGTTACGGAGAGTTTACGTTGCCAACCGGGGCGAAAGAGCTGGGCGGCGAGGTGGCCAGTCAGCGGTCGCGTGAGCGCTGATCAGCATTGAGCACTTCTTGCTCTACGTAGAGACGGGGCCGGCCGGTAACACAGAACGAAACAATTGCTTTCGGGGCCCCTGTCTGAAGTCGGCGAGATAATGAGGTTGACAGCCTGGCGTTGGCGTGGTGGGACTAGATCGTTCTTAGTCGAATGCACACCACACGAGACAGGTGAATGTTTCGGTGTTGAGGAAAACAAGGGGGGAACATCTCGACTGGCGTCCGGTTTTGAGGATTTATTTGGTTGGGTAATCATCGATACGTAATGTGCGTATGTCCGGTCGAGCGAAGCCACGGTATATATAAATCATTGAGCGGCATTGAACGACTTGGCGATAACCAACGTGCGTTGCAGTAAGAAGTCATCGTGGGTGAACAACAAAACTGCGTAGCAGAAATCCGGTTAGGCGGGTGGCAGACAAGACAACAGGGTGCGCACGAGTGCGACTCCACCACGCAAGCCACATTGGGGCGCCGAAATGCTCTTGACGTAGCCAATCTTACACACTTGAGATGTCGCCCAAGTGGGGCAGTTGGGGCTCAGTCCTGTATCTTATGAAGGGGGCAGGTTGGCGGATCACGTGATACACTGTGTTGATAAGAACTGGAATGGTATTCTTGTGATAGACTGCCCAATCAGTTGACTGACGGCGGTGGGGAAGGGGCTGACACGGTTTTTCAGATCTAGTCGCACTGTAGAGGACTGCAAGAGCAAGATTACATAATTCGGGGCACACTCGCTAAGAATTTCGAGCCACACAAGACTGCGACTTGAATTTTATCAGGCCGGAAACATTTATCACCCCTCCAATTCTTCCAACTAACTCAACGTTCATCCGCCAGATAATTAGCAGCCGCCCAAAATGGCTGTTGGAAAGTAAGCAAACCGCAGTTCTCGATGGAACTTTTCGATGCGGCGTTTTGTGCGCGTGCGCACATGGATTGTGTTTACGCCTGTCGCTATCTTCGGTCGCTGACTAGCTTTTTTTTCACTGCAGGAACAAGAGATTGTCCAAGGGCAAGAAGGGTCTCAAGAAGAAGACCGTGGACCCCTTCACCCGTAAGGACTGGTACCAGATCAAGGTGAGAATTGTTCTTGCGAACATAGAGTGTCGTCTGCACACATCAAAGGTTGCTAACGAGTTTCCAGGCGCCTGCCCCCTTCAACGTTCGCGAGTGAGTCTCCCGCCGTCAGTCCGAAAACAAGGTCGAAACACAGACATGAACACATGTCAACGAGAGCGGAGTGCGAGAAGGGCCACAGCCATCGAGATCAGGGTTGCTGACAAAGTGCGTTCTCTAGTGTCGGCAAGACTCTGGTCAACAGAACCACCGGTCTGAAGAACGCCAACGATGCCTTGAAGGGCCGTATCCTGGAGGTCTCTCTGGCGGATCTCCAGAAGGACGAGGACCACGCTTTCCGCAAGGTTAAGCTGCGCGTTGACGAGGTCCAGGGCAAGAACTGCCTGACCAACTTCCACGGCCTTGACTTCACCTCGGACAAGCTCCGCTCGCTCGTCCGCAAGTGGCAGACTCTCATTGAGGCCAACGTCACCGTCAAGACTACTGACGACTACCTCCTCCGCCTTTTCGCCATCGCTTTCACTAAGCGCCGCCCCAACCAGATTAAGAAGACGACATACGCCGCCTCTTCGCAAATCCGTGCCATTCGCCGCAAGATGACTGAGATCATCCAGCGCGAGGCTTCCACCTGCACCCTCACCCAGCTGACCTCCAAGCTCATCCCTGAGGTCATTGGCCGTGAGATTGAGAAGTCCACCCAGGGCATCTACCCCCTGCAGAATGTGTGTTCCACCCACCTCCGCCTTCGCGATGTATTCGAGCATGATGAAGTTGCTGACACTTGTCCTAGGTCCACATCCGCAAGGTCAAGCTCCTGAAGCAGCCCAAGTTCGACCTCGGCGCCCTGATGGGTCTCCACGGCGAGTCTGGCACTGACGACCAGGGTCAGAAGGTCGAGCGGGAGTTCAAGGAGCGCGTTTTGGAGGAGGTTTAAGGAATCAGGCCCCGTACATGATGGATGCTTCGGCAGAATGGGACTCTGGCTCTACCGGCCGGAAAACAAAATCGGCATTGTTTTAGGTCGTTGCACATGGCGTAGCATTAAGGCGGCTGCGGGTCTAGGTTACCTCAAAATGGTAAATGGTCAATTCTTCAATACACCGTGCCGGGTGTGTACGCAGCCTCGCTTCCGGATCATGATGGCAAGACTCTGGGTCCGGGATCCGATTGGATGGAATATAAAAGGCGTCATGTGGAATGGTCGGGTTCGTTTGGTATTTGGTTGCGGTCCGCCGTCGACCAGAAAGCGGTTATTGCAGTAACAATGCAATTGGGTTCCCGAAACTCGAAGAGCTCGTCCGCCCAGTGACTAGGTTTAAAAGTACCATCCGATCCCCCTAAACCACATAAAACATTGTACATTGCTCTCGAGTTGCAAATGTGAGGACGCCCGCCCGACTGCTCTGCGACCCCCAATCGCCGTCACGTAAGCTAGTTGAGATTCTATACTCTAAATGTATCCTTCGATATGCTGATCGAAAGACGTTGGAACGTCCCACTACTGGAGTACTTGCCCTATGTCATCTTCTATCTTGCCGACCTGTGCCTAAATATCTCTCACGAGGCCTATCAGCATACGCCCTGTTTCGCTTCATAACAGCGGCGATTGCCACCCATCGACCTTGGTCTTGCGCGGGAGTGCTACAACGGTGCACATCCACTACTCCTGGTTCTTCAAGAACTCAACTACGGCTGCAAAGTAAAGTCAGATTGCAGACATGAAGCCAAGGATACGGAATGCCTTACCCTGGCGAAATTCCTCCGGCTTCTCGGATATACACCAGTGCCCCGCATCAAGATCCGCCAGTCGAAATTTAGGAAAGAACTGCCCAATAATGGGCAAGACGTCGTCGGGGACATACTTGCTTTTGGTCCCTCGGACGAACAGAGCCGGCTTCTCGAACCGGACCTTTGTCGGATCCTTGAAAGGGAAGTCACCCATGTGGTTCAAAGATCGACTGATGATGTCCAACGGCACGCGGAACTTTTGCTGCGGCTTACTGGGCTCTGGTCGGTAGAGATTTCCGAGGAGAAACTGGCGGATGGGAAGGGACTAGAAATCAGGTCAATGTTAGCTGGGCGAGTTGCTATCGGTTGGTCTGGACAGCCTAACACTCTCGTAGTCCTGGAGGATTTGGTCCGCCTCGGCTTGCCTAGTAATATTGGCAGCTTCAATCTTCTTCAGTGCTTGGATGTATTTGCTAAAGAAGCTCTCCAGCACAGCGTCAACCGGCGCGTTATCAACTGCTACAATGTTTTGCACAAGTTCGGGAGATTTCAAAGCAAGAGTCATGGCGGCTTTAGCGCCCCTTCGGATGTCCGTTCCATTTAGTGTCCAATTCAACAGGGCTCTGTGAGACATGAAAATACTCACATTGAGTGCCCTATGATAGTAGGTTGCTCTAGGCCATGCTGATCTATGAACCCAGCAACGTCGTCTGCCATATGAAAATAATCATGCTGTCTGTCATGAGGCGATTCACCATGGTTTCGAAGGTCCTGGCCTCCCTGTCAGCCGCTGATTTCAAGATGCTGCATAGGTTAGGAAACTGACCAACGCATAGACAGGTCGACACAAGTCCCGGGCAAGAACTCTGAGAAGCAATTAGCAGCCACTTCACAGGCAAAGTGTCTCCATTTTCCTTACTTGCTGATAGTTCTATTGTTCTTCTTGGACCCAAAAAGCCCATGAAGAAAGATGATGGGACTTCCGAAGAGTCCGGATCCTGGCTTGCTGGGCTCATGGAGGTCGTAAGATAGGCTTAGTCTTTTTTGGCTGGACATACGCCGACTCATGCTAGAGTACCTGAAGGTGCTTGCCAGGATGGAAGCCTGTGGTCGGAAGAGTGCCATCGTGGGCTAAGCAACTGCTTGTGTCAAGGCGAAAAAGCATTGTTGACAGAGCATTATTGTTTAATTGGTCGACAGAGTGACAGATGAATTCTCCAGAGGGGTGGGTCGGAGTACACAGAAGAGGTTTATACCTATATGTACCTTGAGCTAGAAATGTTAGGTATAGCAGAATACCATAGCTAAATTACAGGTAATACTTAGTACTATTCTACGTTTGCTCCTATACTAGATTAAAGTATAATAGATGTTATTTTATTTATAATATATATATATATATATATAGTCTTATATTAGATATTATTTATCTAGATATATCTAAAAGAGAGTCTAGCTGTAACAGGGCGCTGATAGTGACGCGCCTGCCAATAGACTTCCAACCGGTCGCTCTAACTGTAATAGAATTGGCTAGGGGCACTTAACCAGGTAGGGCTCAATAGTAGGTATTGGTGTATTATAAGACTAAAAGCTTGTAGAGGCGTTAACCAGCAGGCCTCGGTATCTAGTAACGCTCTGTAAGTGGGGTGGGTCGCCAGAAGCTTAGCGACCAGTCGTTAAGACCTACGTCTTCTGTTAGGAATACTATTATAATTACTCCCCCTCCTATATAACTTTATCCCTAAAGTTATAAATATAATATCTTTTAATAATAATAATAGAATATAGTCTTTTTAGGCCTAAAATAGCCTTATAATCTTTTGATTTATAATACTAATTTTTTTTGATATAATAGCCTTATTATTTTATTTTTTATTAAATACTTTATATGTTTTATTTATTTTATTTAGTAATATATTAATAAACAGTTACTAGGTTATAAGGTTAATTATTAAATAGATAAATAGTTGTATAAAAATAAATATATTAGCCTATTATCTAGCTTATTTTCTTTAGCCTATTAATTACCTAAGTAAAAAGTTTTTTTTCACTATTAGCTGTTTATTTTTTTCTCTCTTTTTTAGGTTTAGGAACTTTTTTATATGTTTTTACTAATGTAACTTTTTTTATTATTTTTTCTGATGTACTATATCTTGTTTTTGTTTTTATTTTTTAAATATTTAATCTTTCTTTTATTTATTTTATTTATCTAATTTTTATTAAATAATCGCTATAATATCTATTGTTTTTTATATCTAGATAATCCTTAACTATTAATATAACCTTTATACTAGCTTTAATAGCCTTAAGGGAGATACTCCCTATATATACTATCTTATAAGTATATATTATAATATAAATAGTCTTAGCTATATTACCCGTCGCTATATAGCTAAGTATATTATCTATTAGGTTAATAAACATATTCTATAGTAAGTTGTTAATCTTTTAATAAGTCTTTATTATTAATATTAACGTTTCTTTATAGGTCCCTTAAAAACTTTTTAATATTATCTAGTATACCTAAAATATAATAATATATTAGAAGTAGAAGCTTTAACAAGTATCCTACTTCTATATTATCTTATATTTCCTTTATTATAAGGAATTATATATAAGATATATATATAACTATAATCTATTAAACTAGTAGATTAATGCATATACATAAACTACGTAAGCAGAATGATTACGTAATTATAGGGAATCTAGAAGAAGTATCTAGAACAACCCCTCTTCTCCTCTTAACTCTATTCTTTTATTAATGTTATCTACTAAGTTCGGGTTATTAATTTAGGGTTATTAAGTTACACAACAGTTAACTTGATCTATAAGCAGCTTACGTAAGTATAGAATATTCTAGTAAGCTAGATAGGTCTATATAAGGGCTAGATCCCTTCCTGTTTCTAGGTCTTCTCTCTTTTCTATAAGCAAGTAAACTAGTATAAGAAAAATCCAACTATTATACTCTCTTTAATATAATATCCTTATATCTACTATATCTACCCTTATTATATCTTATATTCTTGCTTCTATAAAATATATTTATATAAGAGATATATTCTCTTATATTCTTTTAGGCTATACTTCTCTATAAGAGACTAGCCTACCTGTTATGCTAACATAATATATTATTATACCTTTAGAGATAATAATAAGCTTAGCTTTATTAACTATAGCTATATCTTTTCAACTTTTTCCTATTATACCTATACCTAAAAACAGGTCAATAACTGTATGGTTAACCTATTAATAGATAGTTATAAAGTTTATTTAGAATAGATAACTCTTTATAAGCTTTCCTTTATATATAAGTATTTTACCCTAATAATTTATCTTTTAATATATTTAGTAAGCCTTTTATAACTTTTTTATAACTAATAGTTCTATAGTTTAACCTTTTTAACTTTAAAAATAAAGATAAGATTTATTTCTATCTAAATACTTTCTAGCTAGCCTATCTATATAATAACAGCTATACTATTACCTTGAAGTTAATAATTAGTAGTCTTAAGGATTATAATAGTAAGATTAAGCCTAATAATAAAATTAAACACCTTAATACTTTTCTAAAGTTTAAAAAGTTTTATTAACTTATCGGTAAATATTTAGTAAATAATATAACTATCTATATTATTACTTTTTATAGTATTACCTTTATTAGCTATAGTTATAACACTATAACTCTCTTTAAGCGTTATACCTTAAAGACCACCTATATCCCTAATAATAAAAAAAGAATACTTTTAAGTTTAAGCCTAAGTATTTTTTTAAATAGATTTATAAGACTAAGAAATGAAACTGCACAAAAGATGTGGCGCGCCATTGATGTTATCAATTGACACAAGATCATTACCTATATGTGGAATCTAAGTCACCTCCTCAAGGGCTATAGAGACTATTGGCCTTGCACAGTTATGTTATGATAGGCAAGAACCCTAGGTAAGCAACTCCTAGGTAAGAATCCTATTTTTTTTATGCGTGCGTGCGACCGGACTCGAACTCGCACACTCTCGTGCACAGAGCAAAGCTGGGCTCATAACCACTAAGAAATGAAACTGCACAAAAGATGTGGCGCGCCATTGATGTTATCAATTGACACAAGATCATTACCTATATGTGGAATCTAAGTATAAGTATAAGTATTACTATCTTAATGGTCACTTTTTATTAAGCTATTCTATATATAGTGTCTTATATTACCTTAATATCTAGAATTTAGTAGACACCTATAATACTATAGCCTTTAAAGTCTTTAGTTGTAATATTAATCCTATATAGATAACTGCTATCTAAATACTTAATAAGGTACTTACTACTATTAAAAATAAGGCTAAAGCCTAAAGTAAGACCTTTAATAAGGCTATCTTTATAACTAGCCTATATTTTATTATTATCCTCTCTATAGATAGGGTTATTATTAGCCTTTTTAACATTATTAATAATAACTTAGTAAACCTTAATAATTTAGCTATTATTACTATTAATATTCTACTTTATATCGCTATTAATATCTAGATAGACCTTAATACCTTTTTTATAGGTCCTTATTATATAATTATAGAGATAGCTATCGCTAAAAACACTATAGTGTTAATAAACCGTTATTTTTCTAATAAGTAGGTCTAGTCTATTAAGGCTAAAGGTAAATACTATACTTTTATACCTCTTATAGCTACTAAAGATGCTACCTATAAGGAGTATAAAAACCTCTATATTACAGCTATTAATACTGTTTATACTACTAATATCTTATAGCTTAATCTTTTTAACCCTAATTCTTAAAGATAGTCTCTTGTTTTATTAGTCTTTTAATAATTATGCTATAATATTAACTATATCTATTCAAGGTTTATATATAACGTTTGATATAGATAAAAGGGTTTTTTAGGTAGCTTATAATAGTCTTATATTTAATAAGTAGTCACTATTAATAATTTAATTATCCTATTTTTTCGTAGACTTTTTTCTTTATTTTTATACTTATTAACTACTTTTTAAGCCTTTTTAACGTATCTTAATAGTTTCTATATATTATATTTAATAGGCTAACTAGCCTATTTAGCTAGATATTAATAATTCTAGCTACTACCTTAATAAGTAATAATCGTCTCTACTTCTTAAATATTATCTTTAAGTTTTAACTTAAAAAGTTTTATTAAGTTGTTAGTAAACTATTAGCTAGTCTTCTATAGTTTTAATAGAAAAACTAAAAATATATTATATAATTATCTATATTACTTTAAAAGGTAGATATAATATACCTAAGTATTAATTCTCTCTATAATTACTATCTTAAGATATTATAATATTAGTGTTTTATTTTTAACGTATATACTTTTTATTAAAAGCCTAATAACCTCTCTATAATAAAACTTTTTTAAAGGTATTTTTAGTGATAGTAAGCAGCTTATAACTCTATACCCTTTACCTATATTTTTATTATGTACCTTTAAACTTTAGTAGTTTTCTTAATTTAGTTATTAACCTTTTATACTATAACCTTATAGCTAGATATATATTTTATATACCTAGAATAATACCTATATAGTGTTATAAGTAGAGATACTTTAATAGTAAAATATTAACTATTATTAGATATAAACTTAGCCTTATCTAGTTATATAGCCTATCTACTTAATAAGCCGTCGGTATATTGTTATAGGTAATATTTTGATATTGAATAGGTTTACTTTATTTAGCTATCTATTTATAGGTAGTATATAGTAAATAGTTAATAATATATTACCTTTACCTTAGTAAATATTTATTAAAATAAGCTTATAAACTACTTATCTTAATCGCTTATAATCCCTTTTACTATCCTAAGTCTATATTTTACTTTTTTATATAGGATTTCTACTATTGATACTATATTTAGTATTTTATAAGTAGGAATAAATATTGTAAACTCAGTTATATAATATAAGATAATAAATATATTATTATATTAGACATTATTATTAGAATATTTAATAATAACCCTATGATAAAGTCTATAGAAATCTCTTAAAAAGGATGTAATAATAATAAAAATAGTTAAAGCTGCCTATATAGCTCATACTATAGGGTTATAACTTTAAAATAATATTTATAGCCTTTACTATACTACTATACGTCTTTATTAATCTCTTTTTAATAGAAGTTCCTTATAAGTAGCTTAAGGGTTTTTATAGCCTTTATATAGCCTACCTTAAGATTATTATAGTGTTGATAAAAGATCTCTATTTTTAGAGATTCTATCTATAGGATTACTAGTCTTCCTTTAAAAAATAAGGTATCCTTGTTATTAACGTTATATATTTTAGATTTATTAGTTATATTATATATTTCTGCTAAGTATAAAAGATAAAACTTATCTTGAACCTATAGCTTATTAACAAGGTTTCTATTTTATTTAAATAGTATAATACTGATATTATTTTACTAGTTATAAGCTTCTTAATAACCTAATATAAGATATATTACTTTAGTATAATAATCTTAGCTTTATTAAGTTTTTTAGTTACTTTAGTGACCCCTTATTAAGCGTTTATTAATACTTTTTATTTATTTTTTTGCCTTAGATTATAACCGTAGTAGTTATTACTAAGTAACTAAGGCACCCTATAACCTACTAATAGTTAAAAAGAGAGAGTTTCTTACCTTAAAAGCTATCTATTTTATAACTAGAGATTAATAGAGAAGCTTTTACTACTTAAATGTATACTATTATAATTTTATTTTCTTTTTCAAGGCTGATAACTTTTTAGTATATATTAAATAGTAATTTATTAATAAGTTAAAGCTTTTTTATTAATATTAAAAAGCTATCTATATATAGTATTTCCCTTTCTATATAGTTTAGCCTTTTAGATAGTCTATTTATAGGGTTTATCTTTATTACCCTATATTATAGATTTAGATTAAATATAGATAACTTATATACCTAATATATAAGCTTTCTATAAAGGTCCTATATGGATATACCGATAACACCCTTTAGTATTTAGTAGTCTATTAGGATAATAAATTTCTCTAATAGCCCCTTAAAGGTAATAAGCCTCGTGCTTTAATCCTTTAACTATAGCTAATAGCTTTTACTGCCCTATAGCTTATCGTTACTTTATATTATTAAGCTGTTATAACTAGTAGGCAAGTGATTACTATTACCTTTCTACTTATTATAATAGCAGAGCTATAATAGCTTTAACTGATATATCTATCTCTATATATATATTTTATTAAGGGATTCAATATATACGTATAGTTATAGATAAAAAAGCAACCTTTAGCTAATTAAAAGCTTTATTAGCTTTTTTAGTCTATTTAAATAAATAGCCTACCTTATATATACTTTTAGTAGAGCTATTATAGGTATTATAATATCTAAATATCTTGTAATAAATATATAGTAAAAATTATAAAACCTTAAAAAGATTTAGATACTTTCTATTAATATTAATATTTTCTATTTAGTGATTATTTATATTTATGATTTATCTATTTGAATTCTCTCTAAAGGAATTATATACCTAAGAAATTTAATTTTTGTTAATAGAATAAGTATTCTATTAGCTTTATAAATAATCTAAATATCTATAACCTTTAAAAGACCTTCTTAAGGCCCTATATACATTGCTTTCTTATAGTAGGGTAGATAATAAGGTAATCTATATATATAATATAATATATATCTAGAAGCTTATTAAGTATTTGATGAATAAATATCTAAAATATTATAGATATATTCATTAAGCGAAAACGTATAATTATATATTTAAAGTAACTATATCTTATCTAAAAGGCTATTTTTAACGGTCTTTTCTTTAATATTAATATAGTAGTATATATTGTAAATATCTACCTTTATTATCTATTTTACTTTATAAAGCCTATTTAATAGTTTACTAATTAGTAGTAATAGATATTAATTCTTACTTATTACCTTATTAAGGCTATAGTAATCTATATAAAGGTATATTATACCGTTTTTCTTTAGTATAAATAGGATAGATATTTAATCTTATTAACTAATTATATAATATAGCTATTTATTAAGTTCTTATTAAGGTATTAATAAAGCTTTTCTAATTATTTATTATTTAGTAGGTAGATTAGTCTATATAGCGGCTTTTTTTTAGGAATAAGGTTAATTAAGTGTTTAGTCTTACTATAGACCTATAGACTTATTATTAAGCCTTTATCAAGGGTAGTAGCCTTACTTTAGAGCTCCTTTAGAAAGACCTCTACCAGCTTTATTTCTTTTTATTTACTAACTTTATAAAAAAAATAAAGTATATATATATATATTTTATCTTTAATAATATTATAAGTAAGTTTCTTAGGCTTTATAATAAAGACTATTTTATAGTACTACTTATTACTAGCTATATTAATCTAAATACATTTTTAGCCTATAGAGTATCTAGCTATAAAGAGTTTTAGTAAGCCTTTTTTTCAGTAAATAGTTACTAAATCTTTTCTAGCTTGCCTTTACTATTAATTAAAAAAAATATAAGCTAGTATATCTTTCTTTAGCCTATTCTTTTACCTATAAAGGACTTGATGATTAAGGCTTTAGTTTTTACTAGCTTTAGATCTAAGTTTTAAATTAGATTCTATTAATAAGGTCTACCTTAAAATAAGTATTTACTAATATTTTTACTATTTTTTAATACACTTTTATAAGATCATCGTTTTACCTATAGTCGTCAGCCTTATTAGTATTTTTATTATTTAAGATATAAGTAGGCTAGATATAATACTTATAGTTACTTATTTTCTAATAAATTAACCTTATAGATTCTTAGGTATATTTTAACCTATTATACTGTAATAGTTAGTCTTTTTAATTAATAAATAAACAGCCTATTATTACTTTTACTATTAGGCTTCTTAGGTTTAAGGTATATATTTATAAAATATTCTATATAGTTATAGTTAAAGCATTTTATAAAGTCTAATTAACTTTTTAATAGTTAGCTATTATATCAGTTACTTTCTAATTATTTATATAGTAAGTTAGATAGCCTTATATCTTTCAAGTTTTCTTTATATTTATCTTTTTAATATAGCGTTAGCCTTTAAGCTACTTGCTTATAGATACAAAATGCTTCTTAAAGTCTTTTTGTAACCTTTTCATTAACTTTTGAGTCCTTTAGGGACTCTAGTTAGTCTACCCTTTAGGCTATACTTTTTATCTAAGAAAAAGGTATTTTATATTTAATTGTTTTGTTTTATAATATAATTGGTAATCTAAAAAAGTATTAATAGCCCTTTACTTCAGACTTCTTTATATCTTTAGTACTAAAATTATAATAGATTACTAACTATATAATAAAGCACTATAATGAGGTTTATATATTATCTATTTATTTAATTTTTAGCTTATATTAGTATTCCTATTTCTAGGTCTTTAGGTTAATATACTATTAGTAGGTAAATATTAAAAACTTACTTTATTTTATGGGTTTAATAAGCCTTTTTTATAGTTATACCACCATATCTATAAAGTTGTAGATATCTTTAGGAAGACCTATTTAATATACTGCTTTATAGTGTTTTCTAACTAAAGTCTATTTACTGTTTCTATAATAATAATTTAATATACTATTTAGGTACTTATAGATTCTTTCTTAATAGGTCTATAGTTATAAAATAAAGGTTTCTTATATTCTTTTTAATTAAGGCGTTATACCGGTCGGTCAATAAGCTTTTATAGAAGATATTTATAATACCTTTATTCCTTATAATATTTCTTAACTATAGTCTTTATAGCTTTTTAGAAATATGATATAATTATCTATATAGGGTCTAAAATCTTTTACCTTAACGTTATTGTACTAGTATTTAATATATATTTATATTTTATCTAGTCTGTAACCTTTTAATAATAAAAGCCTTGTTTATTTTATTATTATTAGTTAAAAAGTTTAATATACTAAGGTCCCTTAATTATAACCTTCTATATATCTCTTTTTTATTAGGTCTCTATATAAATCTTAAGGTAAAAGCTAATCTTTATTTTTAGTTAAACATATTAGGTATTTCATTATAGATAGTTATAGCTTATCTATATTAATAGCCTATTAGTATAAAATTACTAAATAGTTGTTGGAATGTCACCTGGGCGACATTCATACTTAAGGCCAATTCCGTCACGACCAAGTGGCGGGCCCGCTTTTTAGGTCGCTTAGAATAGTTAGTATATTCAGTGTTATTTTAATCTATTTTACCTATACTAGTTACTTCAAAAAGATGGAAGCTTTAGAATTATAATAGAATTAGCTAAAGGCATTTAACTAGATAGGGCTTAATAGTAGGTATTAGTATATTATAAGACTAAAGCTTATAGAGGTATTGACTAGCAGGCCTTTACGTCTGGTAACGCTCTATAAGTAGGGTGGGTCACTGGAAGCTTGGCAACCAGTCGCCGAGACCCACGTCTTCTGCCAGGAATACTATTACACTAACCAATTGAGCCAAAAGGTCTATTAGTGCTTGAATTGCCTCACAAGCACTGCTGTCAACACCACCTATATGTCTTTTAGCTACGTAGGGTCTTTGTACAATAACACTAGCTAATAAATTTAACTAGACTATAAGAATTATTTATAAATGAGTTATATTTCTACTATAAGTAAGTATTTAAAATATTATAAAGACTAATTCTATACTAAAGAATAGTACTATCTTTCTAAATAAACTTACATTTAATTAGGAAGTAACTTATAATATTACTATTCCATAGTAAAATAAGTATTGAAGTATATAATATATCTTATCTTTTAATATTAAAGAAAGTAAGACTAAATCTTTTCTATTATAAAATTAGTAACCTATTACTAAAGGACTAAAAACACTAGTAGGCTAAAGATCTTTCTATATAAGTAGATATAATAGGATTACGGCTATAGGCCAATTCTAGGGAAACAATATAGGTAAAAGATAGGTATAAGTGTATTATAAGACTTTAATTTAGGCTTCTAAGTATCTATTAGACTGGCCCCTTAATTTATAACGGCGATAGGTCGCGAACTAATCGCTAGAATCCTATTAATCTAATCTAATCTATAGCATCCAGCCCTTAGTACCTAAGGGACTATATTAATACTATTATAATTACCTCTCTCTTTAAAGGCTTAATCCTTAAGCTATATATATATTCCTTAAGGTAATTACTAATTAATTACTATTTATAAAATTATCGCTTTATTATTAGTCTTTTTTTATTATATTAACTATTAAATCACCAAGTTAGCTTTTTTATTTACTTACTATATTAACTAATAATTATGAAGTCGGCTTTCTATTAGTAAATAGTTACCTATTTATACTGTTAGCTATATCCTTAATATAGTTAGTTTAATTATCTATTAGTTTAAGTAACACTATAGTAACTAGGCTGTTTTGTTATATTAATAATATAAAGTTATAGAGAGTAAAATATAGCTAATAGTCTTTATATTTAGCTAACCTTATAGATAACCGTTTTAGCTAAGGCTAACAATAAGACTATAAGCCTATCTTAACGTATTATTAGACCTAGCTTGTCGTTATAAAGCCTTTAATGATTAATTATAGTTATTAACGTCTAAAAAGACCTCATCCTTTATATACTTAATATAAAACTAAGCCTAAAGGTCTTTATTAGCCCTAATAGTCGCTATATCTATAATAGAATCCCTAGGTTAAGGGGTAGGATACCTATAGATAGATTAAATCGGCAAGCTATTAGCGATAAGTCGGCCTAGCCAGCTATATAGAATACCCCTTAGCTAGGCCAATCAGCTAAAAAAGTTAAGTTAAATTCCATATTATTACCTATACCTACTGGCTAGACCTCTAAATCTGTTATCTTTTTTTAGGCTTTACCTTTTAGGTATAATTTTATTATAATTATTCAATTTTACTTTCTAAAAAAAGTCTAACTAAAACAATAAAGGATAAGCTATTATAACCGACATACTTAGTAAGGTCTTTAGCGACTGTGTACTAATTAAAAAAGTCTTAATTTAACCTATTAGTTATAAAATTAATAAGGATTATATAAAAGTAAAATACAGCCTTTTTATAATTATTTATTAACTATCTATTAGTTAAGAAATAGTATAAGTAACCTTTAGTATATATTTATAATATTTGATTAGGAAATAGTATACTCAAGTAGATATTAGATTAACTAATAGCTATTTAGATAGAAAATCAGCTTTATTTAATAACTTTAGAAAGCTATCATATTAACTAGGCTTTTATAAAGGTTACCTTAACACTTTAGATATAATAAGAAATATTAAGTTACTATTAAATTAGTAAATAAAAAGGCTAGCCTATAGGCTATTTTTGAAATATTTATTTACTAATTATATATTAATCTAGAGCTTTAAAAATATTATCTCTATAGCTAGCTTTATAAAGCCTATTAATAGACTAGCTAATTATTATTATGGTTTTCTACTAAATAGTTAGTAATATATTAGGCTTTAGGTATAAATAGTCTAAAAAAGAATGAGCTGTTAGCCTTTTAATTTTTCTATTATCTTTAACTAAGGTTATGAAAGGTATTAATCTAATAGAAACAATCTATTTAGAAGCTAAAGGATATTACCTTTACTACTAAGTAACTATAAAAGCTTTAGGTAGACTAACTATCCCTAAATAGCCGTTAGATAAGCGAGATATATTATAATAAAACCTTATATCTAATAAACCATTAGTAAGAAAAGCCTAATAAGACGTTAAGTAAGTAAAGCTAGCTCTTTTGGCTAACTATAATAAATGCAATAAAAAAAGGTATATTATTAATAACTATTATAGTAAAAAGATATATTATTACTGTCTTAAAAAAGGTTATACTAAAAAAGTTTATTAGACTTTTTTTCAGGCTAAAGATAGCCTTTATAAACACTGTTTATAATAGCTTTTTATATATAAACTTATATAATAAAGATTATTAGTCTTTAGATAGATATTGACTATTAAATAGTTAGTAATTAATAAGTAAAAAGGTTTAAATCCCACTATTGGGTTTAAATCCTATTACTACTAGTAATAGCCTTAGGGTGTCTAAATAATTAGTAACAGCCTACTAAACACCTCATAAAGAAGGGTTTAAATTCTACTTAAAGGTTTAAATCCCACTTAAAGGGTTTAAATTCTATTCAATAGTAATAATAGATATACAGCCTAGGGACTAGACCTCTAAAGGAGGAGGTAATTATAATAGAATCCCTAGGTTAAGGGGCAGGATACATATAGATAGATTAAATCGGTAAGCTATCAGTAATAAGTTGGCCTAGCCAGCTATATAGAATACCCCTTAGCTAGGCCAACCAGCTAAAAAAGTTAAGTTAAATTCTATATTATTACCTATACCTACTATCTAGACCTTTAAATCTATTGTTTTTTTAGGCTTTACCCTTTAGGTATAATTCTATTATAATATATTATATATTAATAATTCTTTTAATGTAACAGGCGCTGACAGTGACGCCTGTCACAATAGACCTGGTCGTGTCAATCTAACCAATTGACCCAGCGACCCAAAAGGTCCACCAATGCTCGAGTGATCCTCACGAGCACTGCTGTCAACACCATCTATATGGCCTCTGGCCATGAGGGGAATTGCCTATAACATTTGACCTTTATTAGCTTTCTATTTACTATAGTAACTTATTAAACTATAGTTATAGGCTTTGTTATCTAGCTTATTAAGTTCTTAACAAATATTTAGTATTATCTTATAATATAGTCTTTTTAGCTATAGGTATTATATGTTATAATTAACTAATAGTATACTGCTTTATAGCCCTTATATCTATAGTAAATATATTAGTCTGTCTTTACCCTTTTAGCTAGCGTTTTATCTTGAGGCATTTTATAAGCCTAACAGGCGTTAGTAATAGCTCTAGTAACCGTTTAGTAATTAGGTTTTTTCTATAACCGTTTAGCTATAATAGTTATATCTCTCAGCAAGAGGATATTAATCTTTTACTTTTTAGGATACTTCTATAACCACTCTTCTAGGTAAAAAAAGAATATATATATATAGGGCTTAAAGTCTTTAAACAATATACCTGGCTGGTAATAAATCGCTAACTATTTACTAAAAAAGGCTATAGATGTCTAGCCTAGCTAGCCTTTCTATTTAGTCTTCAAGAGCAGCTTATATAGCTAATACTTTTACAGGGTTAGATCGATATACCTTTAGTAAATGAACACTAAATGGTTAACCTATACTACTAGCAAAGGTAGACTTTATTAATATATCTATTATTCTTATTATACTATTACTAATAGATAGATTATTAACTATTAGATACAACAGCTATTAGAAGCCTCCTAAAGGGTATTACTATCTTTAATTACTATTAGCTAATTATCTATTATATAGAGAGTAAAGTACTCTTTAAGGGTCCTATAGACATAAGCTGGCGGCATGGTTATAATATCTTCTAGCTATTAATATAACTAGTAATAATACCAGCACTATAGAGTTACTAGCTATTCACTAAATAGTCTTTACTAATAGCTCTATTGTCTAATTAAACACTTATAGTATTACTATATTTTATTCTACCTATTACTAGATAATTATAATAGAGTTAAAAATAATAGATATCTTTATTAATAATAAATTTTTAAGTGTATTAAAGTTAACGGTAGGTGTTTAGTAACTAATTGCTATATACCTTAAGAAGCTTCCACTTATATCGTCGGTCTAAATCCTAGGTATAAGGTAAAAGTTGGAGAATTATAATAGAATTACAGCTATAGGCTAATGTTAGAGAAATAATATAGGTAAAAGGTAAATATAAGTATATTATAAGACTTTAATTTAGCCTTTAACTCTCTGTTAGACTAGCCCTTTAATATCTATCGGTAATAGGTCGCTAACTAATCGCTAGAATCCTACTAATCTAATCTAATCTATAGTATCTAGCCCTTAATACCTAAAGGGACTATATTAATACTATTATAGTAGACTACCTATATAGTTAGCCTATTATATAGTCTAATAGAAACCAGCTTAAATTATACTATTCTATCTATATCTATTTTTCTTAGTCTTTTTCTTTCTAATTATAGCCTTCAGCTATAAAACTTTTTATAATTACTTAAGTTAAGCTTTGAATTGAGCTAAAAGATAATAAATAAATACTATTATTTCGTTAGGTATTTCTACTCTTTTGAAATATTAAGATTTAGTACAGACTGAAGGTATTATATAATAATACGCTATATATTATATTTATTATATACCAGGTAAACTAGTCTAGACTGCTTATAGTGGTTTAAAGCGCTGGACTAAAATAATAAGAGCTATATTATACTACTAAAGACTTAATAAAGAGATCTAAAAATAGAAAGAATTTACTTTATTAATATTATAAGGCTTCAAAGTTTAACAGTGTATTTAGTAATAACTTAACCTTTTAAAGCTATTAAGAAACTATTAGAAGAACTTTTATTAATAGGTATAGCTATTTTTAGCTTTTTATTAAACAGTTAGTAACTATTTCTTATTACAATAAAAAGCTACCTGTTTATATCTAAGAAATATTTGAAAAATGACTTTATTAACTTACTTTACTAGGTAATAGGTATGGAAAAAAGGTATTAATTGGATTTAAAATCAGTAACATTTAATATTAAACGTAAGGTTTATTTATAATTGAAAAAAGACTTTAGGTATAGTAAGAATATTATTAAGACAGTCTTAAAACTATTAACTAGATTATCTTTAAACTATAGATCTACTAATTAAATATAAATATAATACTTTAAGAATATATACTCTATAGGTATATATAAGAGATATAATAGTCTAATAATAGAGATCTTTCTATCTTTAAATTTTGATTAAATAGTTAAAGTTTTATTAGACTATTAATATTGCTAGTTTAAGAGAATATTAAACTTATATGCATAGTTTTAGTTATTAACTTTAGCTAAAGTTAAAAACTATTTTATCTAATAGTATTATATAGACTAAGAGTATTAAGTAGTAGCTATAATAGTATAGTAGATATAAAGCCTTTTAAAGGATTACTATGGTAAAAACTTAAAAATTATTTAAAAAGTATAGTTATTATTATTATTATTATTATTATTATTATTATTATTATTATTATTATTATTATTATTATTATTATTATTATTATTATTATTATTATTATTATTATTATTATTATTATTATTATTATTATTATTATTATTATTATTATTATTATTATTATTATTATTATTATTATTATTATTATTATTATTATTATTATTATTATTATTATTATTATTATTATTATTATTATTATTATTAAGTTATTATCTAGCTATTAAGTGAAATATAGAAACACTAAATAGACTAATAACTTAGTAGCTTAATATGGAAAAGCCTATTTATACCTATAATAACTATAAAAGAAATAATTATAATAAAAGGCTATTAACTATAATTTATCTTCATATAGCCTAATAAAGAAATTAATATGATTAAATAATAGACATCAAGTAGTAAAATAATATTAATAGCTTTAATAGAATAAGCCTTTTAGCTAAATCAAATATTGATAATATCTTAAATGAAACAAATAGACTATAGAAGATTATAAAAAGTAAAGCTATAAGTATATAACTAGGTAAAGCCTAATAATAGGTATAGGTATATTATAAGACTAAAGCTTATAGAGTTACTAGATAGCTATAGCTAGCTAGTAAATCTTTATACTAAATAGATCTTATTAAAGAGCTAGTAAATATTCATTAAAACTATAACTACTATTATTAATTGAATTTAATTACTTCTTTTCTCTATTTAACTTGATTTTTAAGATTATTATATAATTTCTTTTTAGGTAATAATATTCTATTTATACATTAGTTTCTTTAATAACTTAAATCACTATAAATAGATTATACTACTTTACTTAATATATAATAGCTGTAAAATATATAACCTAGTAATATATAATACCTTTAACTTATATTAAATCCTAATATCTTAAAATAATAGAAATAACTAAGAATATAAAATAACTATTATAGAAGACTTTTAACTATAGCTTTATATATAAATAACCCTAATAAGCCTATATCACACTATCTATATATTAATGTAAGTAATTATATACCTAGTTAAGCTATAGCTTAGTCAATATACTAATAATAATAATACTATTAAATATATTATTAAGATTATAATAGCTTTAAAGTTATTAGAATAGGGTAAAGTTAAAGACTATCTTCAACCCCCTTTTAGATATCTTCTTCCTTAGTTATTATAACACTAGACAGAAGGTGTAAGGGGAGCTTGTATAATAGATATAGAAGTATAAAGGGAAGTGTAATAATCACTTACTATTCTACTTATAGATATATAAACAGATAGAAGTAGAGGTTATATAACTCTAATAGACTAAACAACCTAGCAGGTTTAACCTTTTTAATATTCTTTTAGACTAATTAAATATATAAAGACCTAATTATAAAGTTATCTTAGTATTTCTTAATATTTAATGTTTTCTTATTTAATCAGCTTTTCATAGTCCTTATATTAATATATAAGACTAATAATAGTAATTTAAGCAGCCTATCCATAACCTTACTATAGACCTATCAAAAATGGATTTTAACCTTAATTAGGTTAAAAAAGGGTTAGGTTTTAATAGTTATAACCTTGGTTAACGTCTATATTAATTACTTCTTATTTTAAACTTAAAGTATATTAGGTATATAGTTATCATTATCATTTAATTATATAGTTATATATCTATCTACTACCTAGCTATGGCTTCTCTATATAGCCTAGTTTTAGGAGTGTCTTATGATAGAATTAAACTATTAATCTTCTTATTATTTATTTTAATTAGTATTATTTTTATCTATTAAGCCTTTTTTATACCTTTTTATTAGAACCTAGAATATGAAAAAAGATATCTATTAGAATAACTAAAGTAAGAATACTTTAATAGATTAATCTAATTATAACTATACCTAAATATAAAGATTAACTTAACCTTAGAAACTAACCTATTAAGATAATACACAAGATAAGACTAACTATTAATATATTAAATTTAAAGCAATTGAAACTAAATGTAGGGGTATTAAATCGATATTAAGCTAGAAAAACTAAAAAAGAACTAAAAAAGATAAAAGAGCTAAAAAGACTATTACAATAGACTAATCTGTTAGGATATTAAGTAAAAAAAAGGCTATACTAATTAAGTATATAGATCTAATAGACTAGTCTAAAAGGTTATTGGCTAATCTTTAGTATACTATTACTAAATATAAATAGGAATAGGTATAACTACTATGGCTAGTAAAGCTTATCAACTAAAGGTCTTATAATCTGAATAAATCTGCCTTTTATAATTTTACTAGTTATAGCTTATAGCTATTATACGTTTATAAAATTTCAAGTTTACCTTTCTAGAAAGATTAATATAAGATAAGGTATTAGATTAATAAAATAATAAAGACTATTTAATACCTAAAGACTATAATAATAGTATAGATAAAGTATAGATATAAATAATTATACCTTATATTATATAATATATTTTTTTAACTAATAAATAAGATAAATATTATACTTATATAATAGAATAACTAACATCTTTATATTTAAAGCTTAATAATACTTAGGGTAATCTAGATCTATAGGTTAAAACTAAAAAACGAATTCAAGTATAGCTTTTTTAAAAAAGACTTAAAAAGCTAATTACTTAATAAATACTTAGTAATTAATAGTTTTAAAGAGAATCTTTCTATATATATCTACTAATATACCTAATAAGATATACCTATATATGTTAAATACTTAGACTAGAAAGCTAAGGTAGATCTTTATTTAAATATAGATATTATAAGTACTTTAATAATAAAAGATAGATATATAGATATAAAGTCTTAAGCTAATATAAGTACTTATTAAATATGTAACATTGTCAAAATAGTGAAAAGAATACAAGAAATTATTAATATATAATTATAGGGTCCTTAATAAGGAATATATTATAGCCTAAATAGATAAATAGATCTAAACTATTAAAGATATTAATACTCTATAACTAGATACCTTAAATAACTATAAGATTAAATAGTCTTTATTAAAGATTATTTTTTTACTTAAAACCTAATAAAGAACCCACTATATAGGATTAAAAGATATTGAGTAAAATAATTTTTTAGTATTTATTTATAAAGTATATATTAACCTTTAGGTATAAAAATAAAAAATACTATAGATCTTTATAGGTAATTATCATAGGATAGATAGACAGTAACACTAGGTATTACCTATAGGAGGTACATAGATATTTATATACCCTATAGGTATATATCCAGTGTTACCACTATTAACTACCTAAGGGAGAGGTTAACTAAGGAATATAGACCTTTTATATACCTATCCTTTGATCTTCGCTCAGTTTCCTTATTATTACGTGTTTTGCTTACTGTTTCTATAATAGAATTAGCTAGAGGCTTAGCGAATAGTCGTTGATACCTATATCTTCTGTTAGCTTCTATATAAATTTATCCCTAAAGTTATCATATAATATCCTTTAATAGTAATAATAATAAGATATAGTCGTTTTAGGCCTAAAATAGCCTTTAGCCTTTTTATTTATAATGTTAATTTTTTTTTTGGTATAACAGCCTTATTATTTTTATTTTTTACTATATACTTTATATATTCTATTTACTTTACTTAGTAATATATTAGTAAATAGTTATTAGGTTATAAGATAGATTATTGGGTAGATAAATAGTTATATAGAAGTAAATATACTAACCTATGATTTAACTTATTTATTCTTAGGTTATTAACTACCTAAATAAAGAGTTTTTCTTATTATTAGCTACTTATTTTTTTTAGGTTTCATAATTTTTCTATAGTTTTCTATGGCTATGACTTTTCTCTATAATTTCTTTTACCTACTATATCTTTTTTTTTATTTTCATTCTTAATATGTAATCTTTTTTTTAGTTTTTATTTCTATTTACTTAATTTGTATTAAGTAATTACTATAATATCTATTATCTCTTATATCTAGGTCATCCTTAACTATAAGTATAACCCTTATACTGGCTTTAATAGCCTTAAGAGAGATACTCCCTATATCTATTACCTTCTAAGTATACATAATAATATAAATAGTCTTATCTATATTACTAGTTACTATATAGCTAAATATAATATTTATTAGGTTAATAAGAAAAAATATTTTATAGTAAGTTATTAATCTTTTGGTAAGCTTCTATTACTAATACTAATATTTTTTTATAGGTTACTTAGGAGATTCTTAGTACTATCTAATACGCCTAAAGTATAGTAATATACTATTATACCCTTAAAGTTAATAGTAAGCTTAAATTTATTAATTATAACTATAACCTTTTGGCTTTTTTCTATTATACCTATACCTTGAAATAGGTTAATAACTATATTATTAACCTATTAATGGATAGTTATAAAGTTTATTTAGAATAGGCAACTTTTTAAAAGTTTTCCTTTATATATAAGTATTCTACCATAATAATTCAGCTTTTAGTATATTCAATTAATGTTTTATAACCTTTTTATAGCTAATAGTTCTATAGTTTAGCCTTTTTAACCTTAAGAATAAAGATAAGATTTACTTCTATCTAAATACTTTTTAGTCAGCCTATCTACATAAGAACAGCTATACCTTTACTTTAAAGTTAATAATTAATAGTCTTAAGAACTATAATAATAAAACTAAGCCTAATATTTAGATTAAATATCTTAATATTTTTCAAAAGTTTAAAAAGTGTAATTAACTTCTTAATAAGTATTTCATAAATAATATATCTATTTATAATATTACTATTAATAATATTACCCTTATTAGCTATAGTTATAACTCTATAACTCCCTCTAAATGCTACACCTTCGAGACTACCTACATCCCTAATAATAAAAATAAAGATATCTTTAAGTTTAAGCATATATCTCTCTCTAAGGAGATTAATAAATATAAGTATTACTACCTTAACAATAACCCTTTATTAAGTTATCGTATACATAGTGTTTTATACTACCTTAATATTTAGATTTTAGTAGATATCTATAATACTATAGCCCTTAAAGCCTTTAGTTATAATATTACTTTTATATAGGTAACTGTTATCTAGGTTTTTAATAAGGCATTTATTACTACTAAAATTAAGGCTAAAGCCTAAAATTAAAGCTTTAATAAGCCTACCTTCATAATTAGCTTAGGTTATATTATTATCTCCTTTATAAATAAATTTATTATCAATCTTTTTAATACTATTAGTAAACACTTAATAAATCTTAGTAATTTAGCTATTATTACTATTCATACTTTACTTTATATTACTATTAATATCTAAATAGACCTTGATACTCTTTTTATGAGTTTTTACTATATAATTTTAGAGATAGCTATTACTAGAAATATTGTAATATTATTAAACTGTTATTTTTTCTAAAAAGTAGGTCTAGGGTACTAAGGCTAAAGGTAAATACTATACCTTTATACCTCTTATAGCTATTAAAGATACTACCTATAAGGAGTATAAGCACCTTCATATTATAGCTATCAATACTGTCTATACTATTAGTGTCCTATTGCTTAATCTTTTTAACCTTAATTCTTAAAAACAGTCTTTTTTTATTAGTCTTTTAATAACTATTTTATGATATCAACTGTATTAATCTAAGGTTTATATATAGTGTCTAATATAGATAAGAAGGTTCTTTAGGTAGCTTATAATAGTCTTATATTTAGTAAATAGTTACTATTAGTAATTTAATCGTTTTATTTTTATAGACTTTTTTCTTCCTTTTTATACTTATTGACTGCTTTTTAGCCTTTTTAAGATATCTTAACGGTTTCTATATATTATATTTAATACGCTTATTAATTAAGTTAACTTAATATTAATAATTTTAACTACTACCTTAATGAGTAATAATCTTTTTTACTTTCTATATATTATCTTTAACCTTTAGCTTAAAAGGTTTTATTAAGCCGTTAGTAAACCGTTAGCTAGTCCTCTATAGTTTTAATAAAGAGACTAAAAATATATTATATAACTATCTATATTACTTTAAAAGATGGACATAATATATCTAGATATCAATTTTCTTTATAATTATTATCTTAATATTGTGATATTAGCTTTTTATTCTTGAAGTATATATTTTCTATTAAGAGCCTAATAATATCTTTATAATAGAACTCCTTTTAAAGGTATCTTTAATTATAATAAACGGCTTATACCGCTATAGTTCTTACCTATACTTTTACTATTTATTTTTAAACTTTAATAATTTTCTTAACTTAGTTATTAATCTTATATATTATAACCTTATAGCTAGATATATTTTCATATACCTAGGATAATACCTACATAGTGCTATATATAGAGATATCTTTATAGAAAAACATTAAGTATTATTATATATAAACTTAGCCTTATCTAGTTACATAGTTTTGAATTCAATATATAATAATTATTTTTAGATATAATGGTAAAAGCCTTATATACTTAAAGTATAGTTATATATAATATATATATTATATTTATAATATAATCCTCTATATACATCTGATAGAATACTATAAAGCTTATGTTATATATGTTTCAAGAATAAGAAAAATAAATGCTCTTTACTAGTATATAAGACTCTAAGTATTAGTAACTTAACATATAAATTAAATACTAATTGAACTCTACTATCTAGAATATATTAATAATAGTAACTATTAGATGAATATTGATGAGATAAAATGCTTTACTACTATTAGTAATAATATATAGAATATTATTAAATTAGTATTTAGAATCTATTATTAGAAGACCCTGCCTATATAAGCTACTAGTCTTCTAGTCTAAGTACTTCCCAGCGTCGCTGCTAGTAGCCCCAGTGGTAGCGTTGGGAAATTTTCCCTTTTGCTTTTTTGTTATTCTAAGGTCCTAGCTTCAAATCTACCTTAAAGAGTAGTTTTTAAGAATTAATATATATAGAATCTTAGCATATAATAATATAACCTCTTTATTTATACTATATTATACTTTTCTATACTATGTTCTGGCTTTTATATATTAAATCTTTAAATAAAAACTATTACTTAAGTTACAGTCTAGTGCAGGATGGATAACCATAATATACCCCTCAGTATTCTATACTATAATAAGTTTAAAGAACTAGAAGATAAATTTAATTATAATACTAATCTAAGTATTAATACTAATAGTAATACTAGTCTTACTATACTCAATATAGTAGAGATAATACAAGATAATAATAACTTTATTAACTCTATTAATACTATTATACTAGAAGAGCTATAAGCTTTAGAAGAAAAATAAGAAGACCTAGAGGAGCGTAATAATATTAATAGTCTTAATATATTTAACCCTTATACTATACTATATAATATAACTATGAAGTATAAGGAAAATATAATAAACAATAGTATAAAACTACTATTATTTACAGTATTTAATAATAAGATTTCTCTGAATACTACTACTAAGAAATGAAACTGCACAAAAGATGTGGCGCGCCATTGATGTTATCAATTGACACAAGATCATTACCTATATGTGGAATCTAAGTCTACTGATAAAGAATTTAAAGTAAGCTTAAGTATAAATAAGTAGTATTAATACTAATATAGTTAATAGGACTTTATACTTAGTAATGATTAATTAACTATTATAAATTTCTATTATAATAAGTAATATAGTACACTAATAGTAGTATATATATCTAGCTTATATTATACTATATATAATAGTTTATATATTAAATAAATATATTTAAAAGTAAATTACTTCACACTTTTAAATCTTTTTTTAATACCTTACCTTCAAACCCTCTAAATCTATATCTTACAGTTAGTATTCTACCTTATTACACTGATTATATACCTTATATATTATAGTAGAATTTATTATAATGTAATATATATACTTATAGTTAACTTAAGCTATGTAATATTGTAATAGTATTACAAAAATATTCCATGTAATTGTAGTAATATTATAATTACATGTAATATAAAAAAATATTATATTACAATTATATATAATGTAGTTGTAATGTAATATGTAATTTGTAATTTTAATGTAGTATGTAATATTTCTTAATACTCTGGTTATAGGTAGTATTTTAATATTTAGTAGGTTTGCTTTATTTAGCTATCTATCTATAGGTAGTATACAATACGTAGTTAGTAATATATTAACTTTACTTTAGTAATTTCTTTTTAAAATAAGCTTATAAATAGCTTATCTTAATTATTTATAATTCTCTTTAATATCCTAAATCTATGTTTTACTTTCTTATATAGGATTTCTATTATTTATAGTATATTTAGTGTTTTATAACTAGAACTAAATACTATAAACTTAATTATCTACTATAGAAGAATAAGTATATAATTATATTCAGCGTTATTATTATAAGTATTTGGTAATACCCTTATAATAAAGTCTATAGAAATCTCCTGAAACAATATAATAATAAGAAAAATAGCTAAAGCTGCCTATATAGCTTATATTATAAGGTTATAACTCTAAAGTAATATTTATACCTTTAATATACTACTATATATTCTTATTAATCTCTTCTTAATAAAACTTCCTTATAACAAGCTTAAGGGTTTTATAGCCTCTATATAGCCTACCTTAAGGTTATTATAGTGTTAATAAAAGATCTTTATTCTTAAAGATTTTACCTATAGGATTACTAATTTTTCTTAAAATAAGAAGGTATCTTTCTTATTAATAATATATACCTTAGATTTACTAGCTATATTATATACTTTTACTGATTATAATACATAAAACCTATCTCTAGTCTATAGTTTTCTAATAAGCTTCTTCATAACCTAATATAAAATATATTACTTTAATATAATAACCTTAGCTTTACAATGTTCTTTAGTTACCTTAATAACCTTTTACTAAATATTTATGAATACCTTTTTTACTTTTTAGCCTTAGGTTATAATAATAGTAATTATTACTAAGTAACTAGGGTACCCTATGGCCTACTATTGATTAAAAAAAGAATATTTTATCTTAAGAGCTATCTATCTTATAGCTAGAGATAAATAGAGAAGCTTTTACTACTTAAATATATACTATTATAGTCTTACTTTCTTTAAGGCTAATAACCTTTTAGCACATATTAGATAGTAATTATTAACAAGTTAAAGCTTTTTTATTAATATTAAAAGGATATCTATATATAATACTTCTCTCTCTATAGTTTAGGCTTCTAGATTGTCTATCCATAGGGTTTATATTTCTTGGCCTATATTTAGATTAAAGTTTACTATGGACAACTTATATACCTAACGCATAAGCCTTCTATAAAGGTCCTATATAGATATACTAATAATACCTTTTAAGGCTTAATAGTCTTTTAGAATAGTAAATTTCTTTAATAGCCCTTAACGATAATAAGCCTAATACTTTAATCCTTTAACTATAGCTAACAGCTCTTACTGCCCTATAGCCTATCGCTACTTTATATTATTAAGCTTTTATAACGAATAGGCGACTGGTTATTACTGTTTTTTATTAGTTATAATTAGATAGCTATAACAGCTTTAAGTAATACATTTATCTCTCTATATATATTGTATGAAGCTTTTAGTATATAAATATAGTTATTATTAGAAAAGTAACCTTTAGCTAATTAAAGGATTTATTAGCTTTTTAAGTCTATATAATTATAGATATTATAATACCTAAATACCTTATGATAAATTTATAATAAAAGCTATAGAACCTTGAAAAGAGCTAGATATCTATTATTAATATTAATATTTTCTATTTAATTGTTATTTGTAGTTATAAACTATCTATTTTAATTATTTCTAAGGTAATTATATACCTAAGAAATTTACCTTCCTCAAAAAATAAATATTTTACTAGGTTTATAAATAATCTAAATATCCATAACCTCTGAAGAATCTTCTTAAGGTCCTCTATATATTACTTCCTTATAGTAAAATAGCTCATAAGGTTGTCTACATATATAATATAATATGTATCTAGAAGCTTACTAAACGTTTAACAAATAAATATTTTAAATACTATAGAGATATTTATTAAGCTAAAAGATATAACTATATATTTTAAGTAACTAGATCTAGTCTAAAAGACCGTCGTTTCATAGTCGTTCTTTTTAACATTAATATAGTAATATATATTATAAATATCTATCTTGTATATCTTTTCTACTTTATAAAGTCTATTCAATAGCTTAGCGATTAGTAGTAATAGATATTAATTTTTAATTATTACCTGATTAAGGCTATAGTAGTCTATATAAAGGTATACTATATTATTTTTCTTTAATATAAATAGGATTAACGTTTTAGCCTTACTAACTATCAATATAATATAGCTATTTACTAAATTACTATTAAGTTATTAATAAAGCTTTTCTAATTATTTATAATTTAGTAGATAGAGTAATCTATATACCGGCTTTTTCTTAGACATAAGGTTAATCAAATACTTAGCTTTACTATAGACTTACAGTCTTATTATTAAGCCTTTATTAAAGATAGCAGCCTTACTTTAAGGATTCTCTAGAAAGGTCTCTACTAGCTTTATTTTTTTTACTTATTGGCTTTATAGAAAGATAAAATATATATACTTTTTTTATCCTTAATAATATGATAAATAACTGCCTTTGGCTTTATAATAAAGACTACTTTATAGTATTATTTATTAATAATTATATTAATATAGATATATATTTTAAGCTATAGAGTGTCAAGATATAAAGACCTTTAGTATGCTTTTGTTTTAAATAAATAGTTACTAAATTTTTTATAGTTAGCCTTTACTATTAATTAAAAAAAATAAGCTAGTATACCTTTCTTTACCCTATCATTTTACCTATAAGAGACTTATAGATTAAGGCTTTAGCTTTTACTAGCTTTAGATCTAAGTCTTATATTAAATTTTTACTAATAAGATTTACCTTAAAGTAAATATCTATCAATACTTTTTATTAGCACAACAGGTAGGCTAGTCTCTTATAGAGAAGTATAGCCTAAAAGAGTATAAGAGAGTATCTCCTATAGAATCAAGGATATAGGATAATAGGGGTAGATATATTGGATATAAGGATACAGTGTTAAAGAGAATATAATAGGTGGATTTTTCTTATACTAGTTTTTGCTTGCTTATAGAAGAAAATAGAAGACCTAGAAACAGGAAGGGATCCAGCCCTTATATAGACCTATCCAGCTTACTAGAATATTCCATACTTACGTAAGCTGGTTACAAATCAAGTTAACTGTTATATAACTTAATAACCCTAAATCAATAACCCTAACTTAATAGATAACCTTGGTAAAAAGATAGAGTTAAGAGGAGAAGAGGGGTCATTCTAGATACTTCTCCTGGATTTCATATAATTACGTAATCATATGCTTACGCAATCAAAATATATATTAATCTACTAGTATAGTAGATTATAGTTATATATATATCTTATATACAACTCCCTATAATAAGGGAAATGTAAGATAATATAGAAGTAGGGTACTTATTAAAGCTTTTACTTCTAACACTTTTACTATATTTGTAGTATATCTTTATAAGATAATTATTATGCCTATAGTAGTTAGCCTTATTAATATTTTTACTATTTATAATATAAGTAGACTAGATATAATATTTATATCTATTTATTTTTTAATAAGTTAACCTTATAGATTTCTAGGTATATTTTAACCTTTTATACTATAATAGTTAGCCTATCTAGTTAATAAATAAACAGCCTATTATTACTTTTATTATTAGGCTTTTTAGGTCTAAGGTATATAGTTGTAAAATATCCTATCTAGTTATAATTAAAGTATTTTATAAAGTCTAATTAACCCTTTAACAGGTAGCTATTATATCGGTTACTTTCTAACTATCTATATAACAAGTTAACTAGCCTTATACCGTTTAAGGTTTCCTTATATTTATCCCTTTAATATAACGTTAGCCTCTATAGCTATTTACTTATAGGTATAAGATGTTTCTTAAAGTCTTTCTATAACCCTTTATTAACTGTTTAGTCCCTTAAGGACTATAGTTAGTCTACTTCTTAGCCTATATCTTTTACCTAAAGAATAAATATTTTCTATCTAATTATTTTCTTTTATAATATAGTTAATAATATAAAAAATACTAATAAACCTTTACTTTAGACTTCTTTTTATCTTTAGTATTAAGGTTATAATAGATTACTAACTATTTAATAAGAAACTATAATAAGGCCTTTTTATTATCTATCTATTTTTTGAGCTTATATTAGTATATTCAACTTTAGGTCTCTAGGTTAGTATACTATTAATGAAAAAAAAAATTAAAAAGTTACTTTATATCAAAGGTTTAATAAGCCTTCTTTTATAGTTATACTACTATATCTATAGAGTTATAGATATCTTTAAGAGGGCCTCTTTAATATATTACTCTATAATATTTTTCAACTAAAGTCTATTTACTCTTTTTATAGCGATAATCTTATCTACTATTTAGATATTTATACATTTTCCTCTAGTAGGTCTTTAGTTATAGAAGAAGGGTTTTTTATATTCCTTTTAACTGAAGTGTTATATTAGTTGGTTAGTTAGCTTTTATGGAAGATATTTATAATACCTTTATTGCTTATAATATCCTTTAACTATAGTCTTTATAGTTTTTAAAGAAATCTAATATTATTATCTATATGAGGTCTAAAATCTTTTACCTTAATACTATTACTTTAATCCTTTAATATATACTTATACTCTATCTATTCTATAATGTTTTAATAATATAAACCTTATCTATTCTATTATTATTAATTAGAAAGTCTAGTATATTAACGTTTCTTAATTATAACCTTCTATATATCTCGCTTTTATTAGGTTTCTATATAAACCCTCCTTAAGGTAACGGTTAATTTTTACTTTTAGTTAAATATACTAAGTATTTAATTATAGATAGCTATAGTTCATATATATCAATAATCTATTAATATAGTATTAATAAATAACTACTATATGGTGCTTTTTTTATTTATTTTATTTATACTAGTTACTTTATAAAAATAAAAGCTTTAGAATTATAATAAAATTAGCTAGAGATATTTATCTAGCTAAAGCTTAATAATACGTATAAGACTAAAGCTTATAGAGGTATTAACTAGTAGTCCTCTATATCTAGTAAAGCTCTATAAGTAGGGTGGGTCGCCAGAGGCTTAGCGCCCAGTCGCCAAGATCCACGTCTTCTGTCAGGAATACTATTACAGTTTTGCCGTTACGCTTCACCTTTACACTACGCCACTTTATATTACGCTAGTGTAACTTTCTTTGCTTATTATAGTCCAGCATGTTCTATTAGATCTGGAACGGCTGTTAGAAGGACTATATTAGTAATATAGAAAGGATCAAGTAGATTACTTATAGCCTATTTTACTAAGTAAAGTATAATTTATTGAACTATTGATATCAAGATAAAATATAATATATAAATATATATATATATATGTTAGGCTATTAAGAGACCTATTAAAAGATAAATCTAATAGATAGTTATTATAGATTTATCTAAAGCTATAGCCTATAAAGTAGCATAATGCTAAAATATATTATATAGACTATATAATAAGTAGTTAATAAACCAATAATAAAAGAAACCGATAATAGAAAAAACTAAAGAATAATAAAGAGATACTAAGGTGACCTTCATTATTTATAAAAAGCTTTATATTAAACTAGATATAAAGCTTATTAAGTCGATTAGCCTATTTATACTTAATAATAAAAAGGGCTTTTAAAGATAAGGTTAAAATAGCTATAGTTTATCAAATACTCATTAATACTTTAATTAATCTCTATATAACCCTAATATCACATATTATATCTGTAACAAACGAAGATATCTGTAAACTAGATGCCTAATATAAGATAATTTAAACCTAAAGTTTATATTTATTATTTATAGACTACATATTTATAAGATTTTAATTACCAAAGTAAAAATAAAACTTTAGGTATAAAAAGCAGAGAACTCAAGAAATAGGGACCTATAGAAGATACTTTAGATTGACTTATAGAAAAGACTACCTTTTAAATTTTAATAACTACAAAACGCTAAATAATGATCTTATAAAGATCTACTTAAAGAGAACTAGATATTAATATATATTTATATATACTAATAAGTATTATAAAGCCATAACTAGTGTAATAGTTCAAGTTGAATCAGACTAGTATTATACTTTCAACCATTATTAGATTCAAAAAAAAACAAAAATAAAATAGACTTTTAGATTATAGTTTTTCTTATTAAGAGAAACCACTATTTATGGAAAATCCAATATCTATTTATTAAGCCTAGCCAACTAAAAAGCTTAATAAACCTACTATTATTTTAGCTTTCTATAGACAAAAGATTATAAACAACATTAAAGCTTATAGGTAAAAGTACAAATATGTTTCTATTATTAAGCTAGTAGAGATAGTAGTATGAAACTTTATTAAGAATATAAAGAAAATATATATTATATATATCTATAGAATTCTAAAGAAAGTAAGCCATATATAGCTATATTTAGAGAGTAAAAAAAGGGAATGTAAGAAGAAAGTACTTCAAAAGATTAAATAAGAAAAGAGTATTATCTAATAAGAAATTAATAAAAGGTTACCTAATATTTAACAAAGCAATATACATAATAAACCTTTTTTTTAGATATAAGACAGCTCTATAGATCTCTATATCTATTAAATAACTAATGGCTAGAAAAGATTGATAAATATATTAATGAAAACCTAGTAAATAGTTATGTAACTTACTTAAACAATAAAATAGACGTTTTAATCCTCTTTATACTGGAAAAGAATAAGATCTCATAGTTATATATTAGCTATTAAGGCCTAACCAAGATTATTCTTAGAATTTCATGCCTATTCATCTTTATTAGTAAGCTATTCAATAGACTTTATAAGTATAATAAGTCTTGAAAATAGACTTAGGAGATTTCTACTACTAAATATATATCAAGAAGTCTAATGAATTAGAAATAATATTCTAAACAAGATATATTATTATACTATTTAGACTACAAATATATTAGCCTATTTTAGGTATATATCTATTAAGTATTTATTAAGCTACTTAACATCTACTATTATTACAATAACAATGTTATATAGCCCTATAACAATCTAATAACTTGATAAGACTTAGGATAAAGGTTATAGATTAAATATTTAGACCTCGGTTACTAAATGCTAAACCAAACATATAGACTAACTTAGTAGGCCTAAAAAGATATATCTATTTATATAACAGCTAAATCTTATATCTTAAAAGTTAGTTATAGATAATAGATCTTTAGTTTACCCTATTCTCTATTTACCCCCTTATATATAAGAGACTTTTATAAATAGGAGAGAGTCTATTTAATACTAATTAATAGGTATTTAATGATTATATACAATTAGTTTATATAATTATAGATTAATAAAAGTAAAAAGATAAGACTTAAGTTATATAAAGAATCTAGTTTCATAATATCTAATTATAGAAGATATTAAAACCTACTTTTTATATTAACTATTTATACTAATTTCTCTTACGCATAATAAAATAAAAAACACTATAATTCTTTATATATATATATATATATGAGAATTGAATAGTATACCGTTATAAGTATATTACTATTATTATAACTAATAAGACGTTATATAATTAAAAATAACTATTACTATGTTAATATCTATAATATAAGACTAAAAAGATAAGCCTATATTAGATAAATATATCTTTATATATAAAGATATATTAATAGGTAGTAGTATTCTATTTATAATCCAGAGATCTTAAATACTGTTTTAGTTTTAGACTGAAAATTAAGACCTTATTAATAATATATCCTAAAAAAAGATAATAATATACCTAATATTAGAGAATTGTAAAAAAGAAAAGATATATTCATAATAAGAATATATATATTTTTTATGTTTATAGTTTAGAATCTAGATATACTTATATAATTATGCTTATATTATAAGTTGAAGAATATATATCTTTACTTGAAGCATGATTAGTCTCATTATATAAAGATATACATAATAATTTAGATTTTTTAAGTATTAAATAACTTATATACTTTTAATTTTATATTGCTTGGTTAATTAGATATAAGTATTTTAGTGTAATAAAAATTCTATCATTCTATTTAAAAAACAGAGTTCAATTCTTCTCTATTTTTATTTATTCTTATATACTTATTAAGCCTCAATATACTTCAAAATATTATTTATATACTCCAAGAGGTATATGTTATATAAAAATAGACTAGTTCTAATACTTACAGAAAATCTAGAATAATATTAATATATTTATATTATATAATAAACTATAGGAAGAAATGTGTATTTAAGCACAAAAATGTATACATAAATATAAATACTTATACTTTGATATATAAATATAAAATATATTATACTTATATTTATATTAAAATATGTATTCTATATATATTATGTACTCTATATATATTATGTATATATATTATGTTTCATGTTTTCCTTTAATTCTCTACCTGGTATGTAAAATCTACTAAATTATTCATATAAATCTAGATTAATAATAAATTGATAGGATAGCCTCAAGAGACTTTAAAGATTGGATAGTTATCTATCAACAGCTAGTTTTTACTTATACTTAAGGGAATTTATTAGACAGCTAGTAAAAAAAGCTATCTATATAGATAATAAGCTAAAATAAATAAATAACCAGTTAACTTTATATAACAACTTTACAAGTCATATAGATAAGATAGAAGTATTTATAGAATAAGTATAACCTTTTAAATACCTATTAAACTACCTAAAACTATAAGGCTAAAAATAATAGCTAAACAGCTAGTAGTATTAATTAAATAATAAGATGTAGTATTAACTTCAGGAAATAAAAGGCATTTTATATAAATAACTCTAACTAGGGTATGGGTCATATAGAAAGTAGAAAGCTTTAAAAGATTATAGAGTTATAGTATACTAATACTATAGAAGGATATCTATAACTTTTTATTAAGATAAATAATCTAGAATAAACCTTATAGGCCTTACATAATTTTAGTTTTCTAAAAAAAAAGATAAGGAATAAAAATAAAACTATCTAGATAAGCTATACATTATACTATACAATAAGGCTAAAGTCTTTATTAGCTTTTATTAATATTTTTGGATTACTAAAGACTAATACTATATAGTGTTTCTAGATATCTTAGCTAATTATATAAAAAGGTTTTATTTATATTATATTAACTCTATGTAAACATAAAGAAAAATATATAGTGTACTAGACATATATTTTATTATTAGTATTAGTTATAGTTTATATTAGACTAACTAGACTATAATATCTTTTATATTAGTTAGGAGGGAGACCCTAGATAAGATCCTGATAGAAATTCTAGAAATATTTCTAGACAAGTTACCTTTTATATAATAAGTATTTAGTTTAAGGTTTGAAGAAGAGATTGAACTTTATGTATAGGTCCCCTATATTACGACCCAGGAAACATTAGTTAACATAAGCATCTAGAATAACCTCTTACTAAAGGAACAAGGGGAAAGTAGACCTTATAAGTATACCAGATAGATACTTATAAGGAACAGAAGAACTATAGTATAGGTTATATAAAGATAAAGAAAAATAAGTATAGAGTAAGATGATTACTTATAATTATAAAAGCAAATATTTACTAATATCTATTAGGTGTTCACCTTGAACAAAGATAGTCGTCACTTATAACTATTAAATAGCTACGTAATAGTCTTAAACATAATACTATATGTTAAGACTTGTATATAGAATAAACTTAAATATACTTAAGGATACATTTCTATAGCTTCTTCGTAATCAATATACAATGTATTCTTTAAATGTGTTTTAATATTTAACTTTATTAATTTAAATAATAAAAAGCTATATAAGCTATACTAATAATCTTAAACTATATAACTAATTATTAGGTAGTTAATAGAACTATGAATTAATACTAATATTGCTAAGTATTCACCTTTATTTATTTATAATATAAACCTTATTATTAAATATTTAACCGTAATACTTTAATTATTTTTACTGAATAAGTTAACCTTTATATTTAATTAATACTATGAATAATAAGATATCTATTTCTAAAACTGTTTTTATTTTACTTATTATAAGATCTGAAACAAAATCTTTAATAAAATAATCTCTCTATTTAATAATATACCTAAAGAAGTTAATATGAAAACTAGCTAAAACTAAAGACAAAGATATACCTAATATTATCTATAACTTAAGTAAAGATCTAGTTATTATTAAGACGATCTATGAGTTATTTTAAGCTAAGTTTAAAAACATGAAGCCTATAACTAGAATTTTGAAGATATTATTGATATGAATACTTTAAAACTGTAGTAACTAAAAATAGTATTATAGGAGATGTAAACCTAACTAAATTATAGAAACTTTAGCAAAAGGTTAGTAATCTTTATATAGTAGCTAAAATTATTTAAATACCTATTAGTATTTAAGGTAAACTTAAACTTAATAATCTATATCTATTTAATAAAACCTCTAGTTATCTCAAGTGATTCTTAACTTAGGCTTAAGCCAATTTTTCATTCTATAATATTAGCTTCAAGGATAAACTAAAATAATTATTTATATTATATTATTCCTTGAGGAATACTGGCCTAATTCCAATCTTATCTAATAAACTATAGTAATAAATAAATAGATAAGCCTAAAACCTAGAACTAAGAAAATCTTTTATAAATATTCGGGATGTAAGAAAGCCTTATTATCCTTATTTTAAGATATAGATAAAGGTAAATAAGCTAAATAAGATATTATTAAACTATCATAAACTAAGTTAACCTCAGGATATATAACTAACTCTAATAACTAATAGCTAAACTTTATATAACTAATAAATCCTTAATCTTTATATTCTATTAAAGAATTAAGGAAGATAGATGTAAAAGATAAAATTATTAAGATTTTAAACCTCAAAAAAGCTCCTATAGTATATAAAACTAGCTATTGAGATTGATATATAAATCTTCCAGTACTAAAAAGAAAAAAGAGAAATATAACAACCTAATACTAATATAAGCTAAAAATATACCTAAGGCCGAAAGTAACTATTTTAATAGAATAAGGGATAAAATAGTTAATAGTGACTATAAGGTGGCTGGCTAAGTATATTATATAGGTAATATATAGGCCTTATAGATATAAGTATAACTAATACATAAGAAAAGAGACCGTAAGATATAAGGGATATCTAGCATTATACCTATATAAAAAAAGATTACTATTTAAGAAACTATAAGTAACCTAGATAACTTCAAAATAAACTTTTACTAAAAACACTAGATAAGCTAGCACAGCGTTAAAGAAAGTCCCTTATAAATAACTTACCTAGACTATCTATTATAATTATAACTATTTAATCTATTAAGATTGGAAAAAATAAGCAGCACAATACCCTAAGGAACTATATAGTAAGACCTTAGTAATAGTAAAAGAAATTTAAAAAAAAAGTTAAATAACCAAGTCAAATAAATAAAATAAGAATAGTATTATAATACTTATAAAAGTATATTAAGAAATGCTTAAATAATTAATTAACGTTTATAACTAAAGTAGATTTAGTATAATTAAGGAATATTTAAGATAATAAGACGTTTATATTAACCTTTATAAGTAAATATTCCTAAGTAAAAGAATTCTTTAGTATATATCTTAATTATAATACCTATAAAAACTATTACTATCCTTTATAAAGAAATTAATAATAATACTATATTTTATATCGATAGGATAATTAATTAGATATTAAAAAACGATATCCTTAAAAAAGCTTAAAAAGACACTAAAGGACATAATAATAAGTAAAATACTTATTGAAATAAGTAAAGATTAAGAAAAGATTATGAAATGACCCTAAAAAATAAGTATACCTTTACTTATAACTCTATAAGAAACTTAAGAAACATATGAAAAATAAAAAGAATAAACCGATGTCTTAAAACTCTTAAAGCTTACCTACAAGATTTAGATCAAGATATAAAAGGTAATAATATCTTTGGATAATATACTTATTAGAATAGTCGCTATAGTTAGCAAAATCATAAAGTTCCTTAAACCTAAGCTTTGTATTAAAAAGATATTCTAATTTAAGTGATAATAACGACTTATATCCTGAAAACTCTCTTAATAAGTTTATTCTATTATATAAGATAAAATGAAAAATAGTACAATAATTAATAGAATTAAGGAATATTATATCCTCTATATTGAGTAAAACTAAGACCTATTTTTAATATATTTTAATATAGATAGATAATCTCATTTACTATTAAACTCAAAAGATACCCTATATAATACCTATAAGCTATTAACTATATAAATCTCTATTAGAAATCTATTAACTAGAAAATTAAAAAATAACAGTTTGAAGAGATTAAAAAAGATATTAATAAATAGGAACTTAAATTCTATAGAACTAAAGACGTAGTAGACTAAAACTATATATCAGTCTTTAAAGTCTAAAAGAAACCAACGTTTAAAAATAATAAGCCATTAGACTTTAACCATCTTATATATTATAATATATCTTACAACATTTCCATAACCTTTACAAGAAATTTAAACAGAAAAAAATCCTTTTTTTCTATCTATAATAAAAAGAAACTAATAGTTAAGATCTATATAAATTAAACATTATAAATATAGAGAATTAAGGAATACTATAATAACTAGCTTAGTTATTAGCCAAACTTAAAGAAACCAATAGCTTATATATATAAGGTAACTAAGTATAAATCTAACTCTATATATAGTAAGTATATTATTTATTTTAGAGGGATGAAACATATATAGTAAACCTAGTTATAGAAAGACGTTTCTATAGATATTAATAATACTATTAAGAAGTAAACCCTAAGTAATAATAGACGTTAACTATGGTAGGACTATAAAAGATAATATAGGATAAAAAGTCCCTATATATAATAATAATAAGTATTAACGATATATACTTAACACCTAAAGCCCTAATTAATAGAAGGTATACTTAATTTATAATAAATATTAAAATATACGTAAACTTAAGATTACTACACCTAGTAGGTTAGTATAATATTAAATACTAATATAAAATACCCTATACACCTTTTGAACAATTAAAAAATAGTTTTATGTAATAGAGAAACTATTAATTCAGAGACTATATATCTCCCTATAGTTATTAAAGATTATTATAAATAACTAGCCTTTAATATTATAGCCATAGGATAACTAGATATTATTCTTAATATCCTACAGTTAAAAGAAATAACCTTAATATAGACTAAAAGTATAGCTAACTTTAACAAAAAGATTTAGCTATAAGATAGCATTATATACTATAACCCTTAAGTAAACTTGAAAAATAAGTAAAATATATTATATATATTAGAAAAGTTAAACCTATGAGAGACTAGCGATTTATATCTATAATAATAATTTAGAGTATAACCTAGTAATAATTAGATAGATATAGTAATAACTTGAGGAAAAATTTACTTAACTTAATACCTTTTGAATACTATAGATATATAGAATTATTTATTAAAAAACTAAACATAAGACTACTGGAATGTAGACTATATAATTATAACATCTAACTTATAAAAGGTAGATACCTAAAGCTTAGGCCTCTCTATAATCTAAACCTAATAAAAAAACACTTGATAAATAGCTTAATAGAAACCTTAACAAAAGTTATATCTAACTATTAGAATTACTAATAGAATATTTAGTCTTATTTACTTTTTTTAAAAAATAGAGAACTATAGCTATATATTAACTATTAAAAGCTTGATAATATTACAAAGAAAAATAGTTAGCTATTGTTATTTATATTTAAACTTTGAGACCTTTTATATAAAGTGAAATAGTTTATAGTACTTAATCTCAAAAAAGCCTATAACCTTATGTAAGTTAAGAAAAAAAGATAAATAGACAATAGTACTCTAAATATAATAAGGTTTTTTTAAAATACTTGTTATACCTTTAAGATATACTAATATATCTACTATACTTTAGATAATAATTAATTAAGTCCTTAAGGAAAAACTTAACACTTTTGTTATCTATTATCTTAATAATATCTGAATCTTTTCTTAAAACCTTAAAGAATATAAAGGATATATATATTAGGTATTCAAAAAGCTTTGAGCAGCTAAAGTATTAGCTAAACCTAAAAAAAGTAAACTCTATTATTGAAAGGTAGACTACCTTAGATTTATTGTTACGTTAAAATAAATCCAAATAGAAACTAATAAAATTAAATAGTTAGAGATTAGTCTATATTAATAGATACTACGAATATTTAGTTATTTTTAGGACTTACTAACTTTTATTAATAATTTCTTAAGAACTATATAAAGATAGTTATACTACTTTAATAACTTATATAGTAAGATAACAACTTTTAACAGATAAAAGAATATAAAGAGGTATTTAATAAGGTTAAAAACCTTACTATCTTTAAACTAGTTATTAAGATTTGAAACCTAGATAAATGATTGAAAGTTAAAACTAATACCTTAGACTTTACTATAGAAAGATAAATAAAATAATAGGATAAATAAGGAGAACTATACCTTTATATATCTTATTTAAAATCGTTTTATAAACTTAAGTTAAGGACTATAAACTTTAGAAGAAAAGTAAAAATAGCCCTTATGAGCTATATAGGTATATCTATTACTAATACTATCTGAAGTATAATACATAATCTATTCAGAGTTTATTATTCTATTACTAAAATTAAGAGAACTATTTATAAAAATATAGTATAATAATATCCTAATTATTATTGATGAACTTATAAAATATATAATTTTTATTCTATATCTAAAGGCTAGTGTAGCTAAGAATTCTATGATATATATATGTAAAATATATTATCAATTACTATAGTTACCCAAAAAAACCATTTTCTATAAAAATAAACTATTTACCTTAAAGTTTTAAAAATCCCTGACTTTATAACTTAGTATAAACTAGAAACTATTGACCGTTTTCTATCTATAAAACGACAGTTAAGTAGAAAAAGTTAATTCGATACTTAAATAACATCTATAATACTATAATAACTATGACTAAAATTACTAGGTAATACTATCTCGTATAGCCTAGTTTACCTATAATAGTATAATGAAGAATACTTTAAACTTATTATTATATTTGAATTCTAGATTTAAATTAAGTGTCTATAAGGAACTATAGCTGACTATAATAATGTATAAGAATTCTAAAATAAAATAGCCCTATATTTAGAGTTGATCAAATAGTAAGCAAAAAAGTATATTGATAATTTAAGAATCAAAGGATTAATCTTTAAAGAGGGAGATAGTATATACCTTTTATATAAAAATATCAAGATAAAACAACTAAGCGATAAGCTTAACTATAAAAAGCTTAGACCTTTTGAAATCCTTTAAAAAAAGTCTTAAATATTAATTATAAACTTAGTTTACTAGATATATTAAAAGTCTATCTAGTCTTCTATATTATACTATTTAAACTAACACTATAAGAATTGAATACTAATAACTATTTTATTATTAAGAGTATTAAACTCAAGTTTAGAGTTAAATAAATTATTAATTAATACTATAATAAATACCTTATTAAATAGAAAGGCTATAGATATAAAGGTAACTTATAGAGACTAGTTAGAAACCTTTAATACGCTTAAAGACCTTTTAAGGACTATTGTTAAATAAAAACCTAAAGTTATTAGATTTTACTTTAATAAAAAAGATAAGTTAACTATACTAAAACTACTATTAGCCTATATTTTATAGATAAGCTTAGATCTTACTAAGGCCTTAATGAAATTCTTAAGGATAATATCTAAAATACTCGAACCTTTCTTAAATACTATTTATTTAGCTTGTTAAAGATAATTTAATTTTACTAAAGACTTATCTATCTTAGCCTCAGCCCTCCTTAACGCCTTCATATATTGTTAAAGAAGTCTTTCAGCTTCTTTCCTTTTATAATATAACCGATTAGACTTAATTAAAAGATAATCTATTACTACTAATTAGCCTAGATCTAGTTATAAAAAGAGGATAATATCTATATTTATAAATAGTATTTATAGTTATATTATAAGGATAGCCTTGATAAGTATACTTATAGTAGTTTAATTATCCTATTAACACTTTATAGTAGTAACCTAGTAATTAATAGGATAAATAAAATATAATATTAAAACTAAATTCTTTAATGTTTAAGGCTAGTTTTAAATAACGTTAAATAAAAAAGCGGTTTGAAATTTTTTTTACGAGACATTATATTAGTATTATAAAAGAAATACTATAAGTAACAACCTTTACCTTAAGAAATATAACCTACTTATATAGGTCTTAGGGATAAGACCTTGAGAGGGGAGACCTCATATTATAAGCTAAGAAATATTAGTTAATACAACTATCTAGAATAACGTCTTATTAAAGAAATAAAGGGATAATAGACCTTATAAGTATACTAGATGGGTATTTATAAGGAATAAAAAAACTATAGTATATGTTATATAAAAAGAAAAAAAAATATAATAAGGTAATTATTTGTAATTATAGAAATACATTTCTATTACAATCTACTAAATATTCACCTCATATAAAAATGCTAATCACTTATAACTATTAGATAGCTGAATAATAGGTTAAAATATAACACTATATATTAGGACTTATCCATAAGATAGACTAGAATATACCTAAGGATAGACTTCTATAGCTTTTTAATAATAAAGTTATAATATATTCTCTAAATACATTTTGGTATGTAACCTTAGTAAGTTAATTAATAAAAAGCTATATAAGCTATACTAATAACCTTTAAATAGACGACTAATGATCAGGTGATTAATAGACCTATGAACCAAGATTACTGTTGCTGAGTATCGACCTCTGCTTACTTATAGTAGAAACCCTACTGTTAGATATCTGACCGTAACACCCTAAGCCTACTATAGATTACTAAGACTTGAAATAGCTCTTAATAACCTTAAGCAGGGTTGGGAATAAGTCAAGTCAAGCCAAGTCAAGGCCTTGACTAAGACTAGGCTAGTCAAGTCAGTATATTGACCAAAACTAGGCTAGTCAAGTCAAGTTAACTAGCCAAGTCGACTAGGTGACTAGTCTTTATATATAATATTATAATATATAATACTTATATATATAGTGTATACCTTAATTACAAAGTAAACAAATAAATACATGATATATATCTAGGTTATTAATTGGATACGCTCATAATATATGTATATTTATATTATAGGATAATATAGTATAAAATCTATATATAAAAGATATAAGATATATATATAGGTTTTTAATACTTGTATTATAAATAAGTATTATCATAAAGAGGTGAAGCAAGTATACTAGCTAAATATACTTATATTATAAGAAATCAATATATAACTAGTTATTTTCCTCTTCTTCTTCCTCTATACTATTATTATTGATATATATCTCCTCTAATTCCTTTAGAGTACTAATCTTCCAGTATTTTAAAAGAATTAACTCTGCTACAATACTAAGGTTTAGTTTATTTCTATCTTTAGTAACTATATTACTAGAAATACAAAAAACCCTTTCAATAGCAGCTGAGGTATCGGGAATAGCTAAATATCGTCTAGCTAAAATAGCTAATATAGGATATTTACAACTATTAATTTTCTAGTATAATAAAGGATTAACCTATAGAAAGTTACTAAGTAAATAAATAGACAAGTAACTAAGTAAATAAATAAATACATAGATAAATAAAAGATAAATAAAAGATAAAAACTAAACAAATAAAAAAGTAACAAATAAATAAAAAAGCTAAATAGAAAATGAGAAATAAAAATAAGAAGAAAAAATAGAAAGAATTGGTAAATTAAAGAATAAATAAATAATAATAGTAACAAAAGTAATAATAATATAGTATATATATATATATATTATACTATATTATTAATAGTTACTTACGTCTTATCCTAGTGGGCTTTTTAAGAAATACGTTAAGTATTCTAGTTCTATATTATTAGTACTTATATAGAAGTCATTATCTAAATATGAATTATAAGATATATTAGAATCTAATATATTCTTAGTTGTAATTCTACTATCTTTTTCTAGTTTGACTCTAGTATTAAATGTATTAGTAAGTATTAGATAAACAAATTAACACATATAATATTATATTTACTTATAGGTTGTATTTGTCTTTAAGTAATTTAGTAATATTATCTTTAATACCTCTATAGTTGTATAGAAGCTTATTTACTGTAAAATAATAAAGTTCAAACCTAAGATCTAGTACTATACTTATAATATAGGGTTTATAAGTAACTAGATTAGAATGATCTAATTTTTATAGGAAGTATTTATTTCACTTCTAGATTTCTTTTTTTATACTTTTAGTTAAAATAGTATAATAAGTAGCCTATAATATATATATACACTAGTATATATACGTTACTTAAAAGATTATTACTTACGGTTTCTTTTACTCTATCTCTTAAAGTCTTAAACTTGGATAATAGATTATCTAGTTTTTTATATATAGTATAAATATATAATAAACCTATATTAAGGTTAATATGAAGCTCAGACTGTAAGTGTATATTAGGCTATGAAAATACCAGAAACATAGATTCTAGGTCTTTTAAAGCCTTATACTTACTACTAATAGTATAGAGCTTTTTAAACTCTAAATTACTAGTATTTCTATATATATACTCTAAAGTCGGCCTTAGCTTTAGAGTAGTAGGAATTATACAGTAAGTAGAATTCCATCTTGTTTTAGTATTTAGAAGATATAGTTAGTATATTTTAAATTATTTACTTTTTAGTACATATATATATATATATATATATTTACCTAAAAAAGTAACCTTTTCATTAAAATTAGAAGGTAAAGTACTATGGGTTTTAGCTCTACTTAATCCTTCCAATAATACGTAGTTAATTACACTTATATATTTAACTAAGATAAAAATCCGTTAAATTCGTTTAGTAAGACCTATTAAAGTAATTAGTGAATAATATAATATAATAACAATAACTATATATATATATATATATATAGTTGTATTAAGATTAATACTTACGACTTAGTAGACTTTATTTTACTACTTCTTTTTTTTTATTCTATAATAGAATTATTATTAATTATATTAACATTTCAATTAATATAATTAGATACATCTTCTTCTATAATAACAATCGATATAAAGCCTTATAGTATATCTTATACTACTATATTAATCATATATAAAATATATCTAATATTATTCTTAAAAGACTTATTATAAGTAAACTTATAATGAGCTTTGAAAGAATTGATAAAAGTAGTATGATTACAAACGTTCTATCTAGTAAAACTAAGTATATATTAGTATATCTTCAGATATATTCTAGAATTAATAGTTACCTAAAGCAATTAATAGGCGTTAAGCTCAGATAAATAGATAAAGTATCTATTACTTCTTGATATAAATAAATATCTATATAGGATCCTATAAGGTCTTTAAATACAATAAATATAGTTAGTATGTACTAGATATAATATTAATAATATATATGTAGTTAATACTAACCAATAAGCTTAGATTCGCTATTAATATAGCTAATGATAATAACTAGATAGGCATCCTGGGACTTAGAAGTCTGTATTTTAAAAACCAAGGATAGGTTTCTTAAGCTTTTGATATTCTTTGTAATTTCTAGGTTAATAAGAGATAGAAATCTAGTATAAGTAGTATCTAATAAGCCTCTTATCTTCTTTTGATTAATTACTAGTATAGATCTAGATAAACCTTTTATTAGTATATTTAATATTAGTTTTAATTGTTAACAACGTATATATATAGTGAATCGCCTATTATAGTGAGTCGCCTACTTTTCTCACTTTCTACCTCTTTAACCTTTACACTAGTATTCCTTTATATATAAACATGTAATCCTCCTTAATTAAAAGCCGTATTATCCTTGCCCTTTGAGCTATCAGAAAAGACCTATAAATATCTATATAAAAAGTAGCGACTATCTTTAAGGTCTCTAGAATAATATTTTATAAGTAACGTATTAGACATATTATATAATATAAGATATATCTAAAATTAAAAAAGATAATAGAAGTAAAGGAGAAGGTAATTCTTAAAAAGGTTATTAACCTACTTAATCAAGGGTTTCCTTTATAATAAAAAGACGTATAAGATATAGCTAACTAACTCCTGAATAGACATAACGTAACGTATATCAGACCTTAGTAGGTAGAGAACTTTATATAACGATAACCCTAATTAAAAATATAATTTTGATATTAGATTGACTATTAGAGGGTCTTAGCTAAAGATCCTATAATTATAAAATGCTGGCTTATAATTATATAAAATATAATCATAATGTATAAGATATAGGATTATAATATCTATAATTTCAATAGGACTAGGTTTCTAATAGAAATACTGGTATATATAAAGATTATTATAACCTTTAATTATAAAGGAAGGCCTTATATAAAGCAGCCTAATGATTAAGAATAGTTTCTATTATTTAAGGTATATATATAGATAGTTAGGTAATACCTCTATATATTATTATAAAAGATAAATATTACTTTCTCTCTTAGTATCAAAATAGCTAGTTTCTAGCCAACTAGTATATCTATCTAAGTAAAAATAGATACATAATAAATAAGATCAGCCTAAATTAGTTAAATTATTTTAACCAGTATATAAAGCCTTATATAAAGGGGACTTATTAACTTTTAATCCTTAATAGCTATAATAGCGATAAATTAACTAAATTTAACGATTTCTCTAAGGAATAAAAGATTATTACTTTACATATACCTCTCTATTTATTATATAAGCTTTAGCCTCATAATATAGGTTATTTTAGCCTATTAAAATACTTATATAGCAAAAACAATTAGAAAAGTAATATAGATATAGAATTTTATATTATAAAAAATAACTTTTTTTAACTTTAACGTAGTATTTTTCATTTTAATAAGGGAAAAAAAATATAAGCTGGCTTTAGGTAGGCTAGTCTTATACCTTTTAACCCTAAAATTATTATTTTTTATCTAGATTTTAAGCTCAAGATATTAATACCCTTTAGTCTACTTTTAGGTAGTAATAACTTTTAGGACCTAAAGATACTAACTATAGTAATTAAGGGTATATAAAGCTTTAGTTCTCTTAGAAAAAGAATCTAGCAATATTAAGATAGCTTACTAATAGTAATATATAAGCTTATTAACTTTTAAGCTAAACGTATTAGTAAGTTAATGTATAGGCTTACTCTTATTAAGGCAAAAAACCTTAGATATTGTATAGGGATAGATATAGTAAGTAAACGTTAAAAGGCAAAAAAGACCTAACTATATCTCAAAATATCACTTAATATAGCTAAAGTAGAAGCGCTATAAAAAGAAAAAGAAGATATTAAAGCTAAAGGTAAAAAAACGTCTTAAAAGGAGGCTTATATAGAGGGTAGAAAACCAGGCGTATAGCGATATAGTCATTGAAGAAAGACTACGGAGGAGCCCATCAAAAGTCTGAGCCCACAATGCCAAGACCACCCCATGTCGGCCTACCCTCCCCGCCCCACTTTAACTATTATCTAACCAATTAGAGCAATAGGATTTTCCCTCTTCCTTTTTTCCTAACCAGGGCCCTGGCTAGAAATCTTGCTACTGTAATAATAACAACAGTAATAATAATGATAATAATAACACCACTTTTTTTACCTTATAACTATTATAACTATAGGCTGTAGTGTCAACCTTACTTTACAGGCAGTCATCTTTACCTTTTAAAGCCGTAAAGTAGATAAAACAGCTAATAAGACTATAGATATTACAGGATTATCTAAGCGTACTATTAACAGTGTTCTTATATATATAAAAAAACACAGCTTTAATCCTATTACTTCTACCTTCTCTTTATAACCTAAATTTATTAAAGATACCCCTTAAGCCGGCCAGCCTAAAAAGATAACACCTATAACAGCAGCCTTTATTATTAAGAAGATCTATTATATCGTTATAATAGAGAAAAGATATATATTGATATTACTAGTAAGCTATAAAGAGAACTTAATATTGATATCTCTACCTTAATAGTCTACTAGATCTTTTAGTTATATAGATTTAGAAAGATTAAACCTATATATAAACCTGGCTTATCTAATTAGATAAAGTAAGAGAGGTTTTCTTAATATCTAATATATCGCTATTAGACTCTTAAAGATTAAAAAAAGGTTATTTAGTCTATTAGGGCTACTATTATATTATTCTACCGCTATAATGGCTACTATCTATAGCGTTAGCCTTATAAAGCCTATATAAAGTTATATATCTATACTTAATAGAAAGGATACTTTAAGTTTATATTTTAAGGCTACTTTATATATAATAAGAAAGGCTTTTACTACTATTAGTTACCTAAGTCTGTTATAATATAATAAGAAGCCGTTATCAAGGTTAAAGTATTAAATAAGGAATTAAAGCTAGTAAAACACCTTAAATAGGAACTAAAGAAAAAGATAGTCTAGCTATAGCTTTAATAGATCTTCAGCTATAAACTGACTTTTTACTAGAATACGTATACTAGTAAGTTAGTCTATAAAGATAATAGAGGAATGAATTAATACTAATATTAAAAAGAGATTTTTCTACTTAAGCCTTTCCTATTTATCACTTAATAGTGTCTATCTAACACTATTATCTAAAAAGATAAAGTATTTTCCTATAACTATCACTATATCTACTATATATATACTACCTATAATATCTAAAAGCTCCTTTAGTATAGTAATAGTCTTAACCTTAACCCTATTAAACCTTATTAGCTATAGATAAAGCGATTTATAATAAGGAAAGGTGCCCCTATTAACCAGGCTATAGCTAAAAAAGCCTGGTAAAAGTACTAATAGGTATTACTATAAGAAAAGATTTAGGTATAGAGAGAGCGAATACTGGCTTATATTAAGGTAATTATTACCCTTAACGGCAGTAATAAGTATAAGGAGGGCCGGCATGCTGGTAAATACCGGTTAGAGGTTAAATATAGCAAATAAAAGCCATTAATAGTGGCAAAAAGCCACTAAAAGCCACTAAATAACTGGCCTTACCTGGACGCTGTTGGGATATAACATGCTGGCTGTAATTACTTTTGGTGGGTACCCGTGCAAATACCCTTGCCACTCGACATGGGGTGGTCTTGGCATTGTGGGCTCAGACTTTTGATGGGCTCCTCCGTAGATATAATGTATAAACCTTTAAGGTAGTTTAGGATGATAATAAAGAAGATAGTGATAAGTAGTTTTAATTAATTTTATACGTTATAGCTTAATTAACTTATAGAAAAAGTAGAGAGGTAGAAGGAAGTAGACAACTTACTATAATAGGCGACTCACTATATATATACGTTATATATAGTATTATTATCTATTATAATAATTAAAACTTACTGATTAAAATAATGTAATAATTCTTTAAAAGAATTAGACTTTATAGTAGTAAACGATAAGTTATTTTCTACTATAAAGTCTAATATCTTTATATAGGTATCCTCTTCTTTAAAATCAGTAAAAGTATTACCATAAGGTCATTTATTACTAAAAAAAGCCCTCCTTGATAGGTATAATATCTAATTCTATATATATATATAAGTATATTAGTATTTTACTTATTAAACAAAATTAAGAAAAGAGAATTATACTTACTTTTAGACCTATTTCATTTAGACTTTTCATTATAAGCTATATGTAGATAGAATTACTTATAATACTGTATAAAGTTAGAAGTTAAAAAGCCTTCAACTTTAATTACCTACTCTTTATTATACCTAGATATTAAATAGTTAAGATAAAAAGGACTTATTAATCAGTATAAATATTAATGATTAATATTAGTAAATATAAATAATTAACATTGAGACTTAAGGTAGTAAAGGTACTTATATAGTACACTTTAATAGTATGTGTCTTTTTTTTTCATATTAATTAGTAAAAGAGTACATATAAAACGGTTATTCTTAAATATATAAGCTAAAGACTTCTTATCTGGCTCTAGCTTATAGTCCTCTTTATTATCTAAAGACTCAATTATATTACTACTAGCTATACTACTAGTAAGAACATTACTAGTGGTAGTAGTAAAAGTAGGGCTCAGGCTAAAAAGAAATACAAAAAGAATATATTTTAGTATAGTATAAGTCATAGTTATAATATAGTATAATATTTATAAGGTACTAAATAGAAGGAAATAAAGCTTAGAAAGTGAGAAATTGTTGGCCTTTACATAATACGTAAGTAACCCTTCTTAAGTTATTAATAAAAAGTAAAAAATAAACTTAATAACCTTTAACTAACGAGTATTTAGATTTAATTAACTTAATAATCTTTAATTAACTTAATAACCTGCAGCTAACTAGTGTTTAGATTTCACACTTATATTATTATTTTTTTCTATCTGTATATACCTCTCTTATCTCCCTTTTTTGATTTCTATTTATATATATATACTTACTGGATAGATATATATACTACTAAGGTTTTGAATAAATTGACTTTTAGTTATAATAGTACTTTAGAGTTATACTTATACTATTATTAAATAGAAATAAGTAGTTGAATTTATTACAAGTAAAGACTTTGTATAGTTAATAAGTATTCCTTATATATAGAAATTATATAATTAATATATATTAGAATCTATATAGTTTTATATATTATAATTAACTTTACTTACTTATAGTAAGTCTTAACTAGTCACCTAGTACTTGATTAAGACTAGGCTAGTCAAGTCAAGTCAACTAGGTAAGCTGACTTAAGTCTGACTTAACTAGCCTGACTAGCTAGTCGACTAAAGACTAGGTGACTAAATTCCCAACCCTGACTATACCTTGTACTATATAATATATTTTTACTAACTAATTAATAAACTAAATACTATATAGACATTCATAATAAGACATAGGATCTTTATATAAGAAGCCTAATAATACTTAGAGTAATCTACGTGTATAGATTAGGACTAAAAAGAAATATTAAAGTATAGCCTTTTTTAAAAAAAAACTTAAAAAGCCGATTGTCTTAATAAACATTTAATAATTAATAACGTCAAAGATAACCCTTAGATATATATACCCATTAATATACTTAATAAGTCTACCTATATATACCGACGCCTTAAGATAGAGAGTAAAGCTAGATCCTCATATTAATGGAAATAGATTAAATAATCTAATAATAATAGATGGATATATAGAAATAAAATCGTGAGCTATCTTAAGTATTTACTAAATATCTAATATAATAGATATAACAGAGAAAATGAAACGATATTTAATATATAACTATAGGGTCCTTAATAAGAAATCTACTATATCCTAGATAGATAATTAAATCTAGACCGTTAAAAAGGCTAATACTTTATAACTAGGTACCTCAGATAATTACAATGTTAAATAGGCCTTATGAAAGGTCACTTTTATACTTCAGACCTAATGAAGAAACTATTATATAAAGTTAAAAAAGATACTAGATAGAATAACTTTTTTATTTTTTAATAAGTATTTATTAACCTTAATATATAAAAATGAGCATATTATATATCTTTATAGGTAATAAGAAAAAAAGTAGATAAATCGTCTATAGCTTATTTAATAAATAAAGTATAATCTATTATACTATTAATATACAGGTAAAAAATAAAAATAAAAATTTATTTCTTTTTTAGGCTAATAGAAGACGTATAGAAGAAATGAATTTAGGTAAAAGTTACTACTAACTTACCCCAAGCTATATAGCCTATAAAGTAAAATGAAACTAAAATCTACTATATAGACTGTATAATAAATACTTCATACTCTAATAATGGAATAAACTATAGAATAAGAAGAAAGTATTAAGGTAATCTCTATTCTTTATAAAAAGCTTAATAAAACACTCAATATAAAGCTTACTAAGCTACTTAACCTATTTAATCTGAATAAAAAAGCGGCTTTTCTAAAGATAAGGCTAAAATAGCTATACCTTATTAAGTATTTACCAATATTCAAATTAACCTCTATATCATCCTAAGATTACTTATTATACTTATAATAACCTAAGGCATCTATTATCTATATTTCTATTACAGAATAATAAAAGCCTAAGCTTTATATTAATAATTTATAGACTAGATATTAACAAGGCTTTAGTTATTCTAATAAAAATAAGACCTTAGGTATGAAAAATAAATAACTAAAGAAATAGAGACCTAAAGTGGATATTTTAGATTAACCTGTAAAAAAAAGGCTATTATCTAAACTAAAACAACTATAAAAATCTCAGTAATCGTCTTATAAAGCTTTACTAAGAAACACTGAATATTAATATATATATATATTATAACCTTAGAACTAATCTATTACCGTAAGCTAAATAAGGCTAACGTTAAATAATAAACCCTCACAGAGCTTAAAGGAAAGAAAAAAGTAAACGCAGCCTTCTAGATTACACTTTGCCTTATTAATAAAAAGAGCTATCCATAGAAAATTTAGTAACTATTTATTAAAGCTAACTAACTAAAAAGCTCTATAGACCTTCTGCTATTCTAGTCTTCTATTAAACAAAAATGCAACATTAGCATTAATAAATTGAAGTATAAAGATCTTTTTATTGTTAACTTGAAGATGATAATATAAAAGATTATTAAGAATATAGAAAAGATATACATTATAGATATCTATAGAACGTAAAATATAAATAAGCCTTATATAATTATATTGAGAAAATTGAAATAAAAAAATTAGATACAAAGGAATTACTGAAAAAGCTTAAATTCAAAAAAATATTATTTAATAAAAGTTTAATAGAAGGTTACCTAGTATATACTAAAACTAAATATAAACCTAACCTGCTTGTAGGTATAAAGCTGCCCGATAGGGTATAGTATCTATTAAATAACCAAAAGCTAAAAGACCTTTATAAATATATTAATAAAAACCTAGCAAATAGTTATCTAACTTACTTAGTAAGTAAAATAGGTATTATAGTACTTTTTATTCTAAAAAATATAAAACCTTATATTATATATTAACTGTTAAGGTCTAAACAAAGTAAATATTAAGAAGGACTATCTACTCTTATTACTTCGTAAGCTATTAGATAGGCTTTATAAAATAAAATAAATCTCAAAAATCGACTCAAGTGATATTTACTATAGAATATATACTAAAAAGTCTAACAAATGGAAAATAGTATTCTAAACAAGACATAGGTATTTTATCTATATGATCATACTATTCAGGCTAGTAAATATATTAGCCTTATCTTAAATATATACCTATTAAATATTTATTAAGCTACTTAGTACCTATTATATTGCTTACATAAACAATGTTATAGGTTACCTCTTAAGTAAGAAATAATATATAGGGAACCTCTATAAGGTACTATAAAAGCTATTAAGATTAAAGCTATTTATAGTGTAAAATAAATATAAATATTATATATAGAAAACTAAATCCTTAAGATATGTTATTATACGAAAAGACGTTTTCATAAACCTAAGCAAAATATAAGTGATCGCTAAATAGAAGCTATCTATAGTATACTAAGATATTCATGTCTTCTTGGAATTTTATAACTTCTATAGAAACTTTATTTCTAATTGCTTTAGTATTATTATATCTATAACCGACCTAGTTAAGAATCGTAAGTTAAATAAAAAAAGGTTTATTTGAATAGTTAAGAGATATATAAAAAGTATTCTAAATTAGAACATACCTTTTCTTTAGCGATTATTTTATAATGGTTGGATTTAGTAAGGAATATATAGGTTAAAATTAATAGTTTCTAAGAATAATTTTAAGACTTTTACTGTAACTACTAAAACGTTAATAGTACTTGATTGCCTACTACTTACAAAAGCCAAGTAATATAAAATCAAGATAGAAAACTAGCTAATAAAAGGAATATTAAATATCGTTATCATACTTATAGACGACTACGCTTTCAAGGGGATAATTAATATATTAATAAGATCTTTATAAAAGGCTTACTAAATAGTTATATAAACTGTTAATATTTAATTTCAGAATTTAGTATCACTTAAAGGTTATAGACTTAGTAGACGGTCTATTTAAAAGGCTAGATTATATAAGAAGAGAAATAAGTTATAAGGATATACCTTTAATATTAACCTAAAAGTTAACACTATATCTTAAGCTATTAGGGAATACTTAATAAGAAATTATATTCTTAAGAAGAATAAATAAGCCTATTAAGATATCTATATAGGGTATAAAAATATAGCAAAATAAAAAAGATATTCTTCTATATAGGAATTTATTTCTCTCTATAGCTAGTAATTAACCCTAAGATTCTCTATTATTATTATATAAATTATATCTATAGAGACCTAAAGCTTTAAACAGTAAAATAGTGTTAATAAATATTTAATAAAAACATAAAAAAGGAAAAAAACACCTGAAGCTAAGGTTACTATTCTAAAGAGATATATTCTATATACTATAATATAACAATTATAAGATATGAAACGGCGCTATAGATATAGCTACCTAAAGTTTTAAAAGATTTTATCTATATACTATAGGCTAATAACAGGACCTATAAAACATAGTTAATAAAAGCCTATAGACTAGCTAATAATAGAAAAGGCTACTACTTTAACAAAAAAAACCTTATTTCATAAAAAAAGATTAATAATTTCTAATTAAAAAGTTAAATAAAGAATAATTGTTTATTAATATTACAATAACCTAATAATAAGCTATATAGAAGTACATTAGATAAAAAAGTTAATCTTAAGGAATTGTTATTAGCCTAATATCCTTAATAGTATCTAGAAATATATTATAAGTTAATAAGTTTGTTAAGAAAAAAGAGTATTGCGGTATAAACCTTATATCAAGCTATAGCTATTACTAATATTATTACCATACCTATATTAAGAAATTAATATAGATTTACTACCAGCTTATCGCTAAATACTTACCAAGATAATACTAACTATAACTATATTTTTAGGATTATATATAGATTAATAAAGTTTACTATATATATATATATATATATATATCAACCTAAAAGATAATTATAATAATAATATTTATTAATATTCTATATATAAAAGTTAAATATAGATTTAGGACTTCTTTCAAGATAACTTATAATTAAGATAATCTTCTTCTAAGGTAGTTTTAAGAAGACCTTATAAGAAAAAGACAACCTATTGTTAACTATCTACTATATGCTACCTATATATAGGTAGTTAAGTAAAATAAACCTAGTAGATATTAAAACCATACCTATAAGTGTATATTGAAGACTTACTCAATAAATAGAGTATAATTACTAAAAGCTTTATTTACCCGTAGTAGTATTAACCGTTATTTAACTATAAGGCTTTTATTTATAAAGACCCTATATAGTTATAATATATAATATATTAATATATACTATTAATAGTAGAATTAATAGTTTAAAGCGTATGAAAATAAGTAACCTATATTCTTAAAATATATATAGAGAAGTATAGGTATACTAATCAAAGACTATTAAGGTACAGGTAAAAAGGTATAATATAAGATACTACTTATGAAAATACTATTTTAAAGATATTGTTAGGCTTTTAATAGGAAACTTTTAATTTAGAAATAAACAACTAGTTTTATAATCTGTTAAGGTAGTAGCTATTATAGAGAGGTTTAAGATATAAGCTTACTATATCTATTTATTAAAAGAGTATCGGTATGTATAAAACGCCTTTTTAATAAGGATATTAGAACTTCAGGGAAATCACTAAAGGGGTAATGAAGGGGTAGTAGCTTTATTAAACCTTAAAGATAAACATAGAAAGTCCTTAAGAATAATCCGATAAGAAAAAACTAAAAATATCTTGAAGAATAAACAGGTTAACTAATAGACTATAATACATAGAAACTAATAATATACATTAGAATATATAGGAGAAGGTAAAGAAATACGAAAACTAATTATAGAAATCTATAAGAAATAGGTTAACTAAGGTATTAATAACCATCTATTAAACTGAAAAAGTAACTAGCTACTATCTATAAAATTACTAGCTGTTAACCTATTAACAAAACCTTATAACTATAAATTAGACTAAAGAGAGTTTGAACTAACTATCAACTAGTAAAACTACTAGATATAACAAAAATTAAAATAATAATATAATAAGAATCTAAAGAAGCTTATTAATATTATTATTGCTATTAGTCTTATTACGTTTTTTTTCTACCTTTTTCTCTCTATCTTTCTACTTAAAAAGATAAAAAAATAGACCTATATAAGCAGCTGTCTTATACTAATTATAACTCTTAAGCAGTATACAGTTAGTAAAGGTAATATGATGGATTAGCTTTTTCTTTTTATTATATAAAAGATAATAGTTATATTAGCAAGCTTTCTTAATGATAGTAAGCTATAAGTAATACTATTATTACTAGTATTACTATTAATAGGCTTCTTTTTTTATTTATTAATATTATAATTTAAGGACTTTACTTTCTCTTTTTTCTATTCAGTTAGGCCTTAATAAGTCTTTTATAGGAAAAAGTTATAAAAGGCTAACTTTAGCTCTTTCTTTAAATTCTTTTTAGACTTTCTTTTAAACCTTCTAGTTAGGTTAATTCCTATAATTACTATTATAATTAAGTTAATAAGCCTTTTTTAAGCGTTTACTAGTAGGATATATAGCGTAACACTTATAGACAATGATACTCTTAAGACCTTAAATGATAAAAATAAAACTATAAAAGGAATGGTATAAGTTAAAATAAGATTATCCTTATAGTTATTAACTATTTAATAAAAGGCTTCTTACTTAAGGCACTTTTTATAACGCCCTTGTTATTAACTTAAGAATAGATAATATAAGATTATTCTAATAAATTGATATGTTTTCATGGAGCATTTATCTAACTTTTATTATAAGTATAGGTAAACTATAGAAAGATTAATTACTTTTAAATTTCTTTTTAAGTTATGAAAATGCTATCCTATAGACGATTAGTTATCAAAAGCTTAATAGAGAAAAATCGATATACCTATATCTAAATTATAAAACCAAAGTACTTATAGGTAAAAGTAAGCTTTAGGTTTAAAGTTTGATTAGTATAAGGTTTAGTATTCTAAATAAAAGCTTCATAGTATACTTCGTAATTTTAAGCTAAATATAAAAAATATAAATGAAAGCCTACTAGATATACTAATAAATGAGATTATTGAGCTAGCTATTACTATTTATAAAGTAAAAATAAGTATAATTATTTTAGGTCTTTTAGGTTATACCTTAAAGCTTTTAATACACCTATACCAGTTAGTTTTATAAGTATATTATAAACGTTTAACAAACCTTATTATAAGATACTTATTTTAACTATATAAGTAGTAAGTCTAGTAATAAGAAAACCTTAATAATAGATCAACTTTAAGAGGTTATAATATAATTAGTTAATATAGTTAATCTAAAAAATATACTTAAGGGTATAAAACTATTATCCTTATTACAAAAAAACCTTTAAAATCTTGTACACTTAAATAATAATAGATATTTTGATAAGTAAAGAATAAAAAGTTAAGAAAAATATAAGAGAAAAATAAGGATATTAGAAAATAGAAAAGAAATAAGGGAAGTGTAAAAACTTACTAGAATAAAACAGAAACTTAACAAAAGAAAATGGATATTATATAGAAAAGTTATAATATATAGAAAGAATATATATAAAAGATAAAAAAATAGTAATCAATAGTTGATAAACGCTTAATAAAAGATAAAAACAGAAAATAAGCTTATATATATTTAAGGGAAATTAGCTAGATAATAAAAAAGTAAAGTAACATGTAACTCTTTAGTAATAAATATCTATTATAATACTATATAACGATTTTATTATAATACACCTATAAATGAGATAAAGAGTTATAATTCTATTTATAACTATAACCTTTTATGATAAAAAGATAAACACTTTGGAACAAATTATGCCTTTAGGACTATAGATAAAAATAAAGTTATATAAATAATAGTCTATCAATCTTAGGCCTAAAATATCTTAATAACCTATCGGTAATAGCCGTATAATATAAAAAGCCCTAGGGACTAAGGCTTATAGAAAGCGGAGTAATTATAATGAGACTATATACTAACTAAGTATATAGACCTAACGGATTACCCTAGAAGGTAGTCGGCTAATCTTAAGCGTATTATTGCTAAATATAAGTGGAAGTAGTTATAGCTATTACAGCTAGTAAGGCTTATTAGCTAAAAGTCTTATAACTAAAATAGACCTACCTTTTATACCCTTTCTAGTCACAGCTTATAGCTTTTACACCTTTATATTAGGTGATTAAAAAGATTAATACTTTATAACTAGATACCTTAAATAACTACGAGATTAAATAGGCATTATTAAAGGTTGCTTTTATACTTTTGACCTAGTAAAAAGAACATTAGATAGGGTTAAAATACAAAGTTGAATAGTTTTCTAGTATTGATTTACAAAGTATATCTTAATCCTAAAATATAATAATAAGAATACTATAGATCTTTATAAGTAATAAGAAAGAAGTAAAGTAAATTGCCTATAGCCTATTTTGTTATAGAAAATCAAATCTATTATACTATGAATATTAAGATATGAAACTAATAGAAAATGTATATTCCATTTATTAAATTAATGAAAGACCTATTAAAGATTTGTCTAATATAAAGTTATTATAGATTTACCTTAAGCTATAGCGTATCTGATAGAATAATACTAAAATCGATTATATAGACTATATTGTAAGTAACTAGTAAACTAATAGTAAGAAAGACTATAGGATAATAAAGAGATATTAAGATAACTTTTATTATTCCTAAAAGCTTTATATTAAACTAGGTATATAGATTATTAAGCTGATTAGCCTATTCTAGCTTAATAATAAAAAGGCGTTTATAAAGATGAAGTTAAAGTAGCTATAGCTTACTAATTATTGATTAATAGTCTAATTAACCTTTATCTAGCCCTAATATTTCTTATTACACCTATAAAGACTTCAATATCTGTTAACTTTATACCTAATATAAGATAACAAAAACCTAAACTATATATTAACTATTAATAGACTAAATACGTAAATGTTTTATCAATATAATAAAATAAGACTTTGAGTATAAGAAATAGATAATATTAGAAGTATATATCTATAGGGGATACTTTAGATTTACCTACAGAGAAGGAAGGCTTTTATCTAAATTAAACTAATTATAAAAAGTTAAACACTTGTTTTATAAAGATTAATTAAAATAGAATTCGATATTAGTATAGATTTATATATATATATAGATATTATAAGCTTATGATTAGTGTAATATCTTCTACTAATGAAGGCTAATATTAAACTAATAATCTTGATAGGGCTTATAGGAGAAAAATAAAAATAAAGATAGATTTTTAGATTATGTTTCTCCTTAATAATAGAGATAATATTTGTGGAAAGTTTAATAACTATTTATTAAAGCTAAGAAACTAAAAGGTTTTATAGTCCTGTTATCGTTTTCAGTTTTCTATAGAAGAAAATCATAATTGATCTCAAGACTAATAAATAGAAATACAAGTATCTTTTTATTATTGAGCTACAGGTAACAATATTAAAGATCACTAAAAATAAGTAGAAGATATATATATATATAGTGTATATCTATAGAATTTAACAGAAAATTAAGACTTGTATAGTTATGTTTAGAGAATAAAAAAGGTGAAAAGAGATAGAATAATTACTAGAGCAGCTTAAATCGGAAAGAAATCATTTAATAAGAGATTAGTGAAACATTACCTAATATTTACTAAAGCTGAGCATATAATTAACCTCTTTTTAGACATAAAGCCGCCCTATAAGCCGTTATACCTATTAAGTAACTAACAGCTTAATAAGTTTTATAAATATATTAATAGAAACCTAGTAAATAGTGATATAACTTATTCAAAAAAAATAGATATTCGAGTTTTTTTATAAAAAATGATAAAATCTTATAGCTATATATCAACTATTAAGGCCTAAATAGAATTACTATTAAGGACTAATACCTATTCCTTTCACTTGATAAGCTATTATATAGGCTTTATAAAGTAAAATAGATCTTGAAAAAATAAGTTGAGGGATACATACCTATTATTACATATACATTAAGATGTCTAACTAATAGAAAATAGAATTTTCAACATGAGATATAGATATTTTAAATATATTATTATTTGATTTAGCCTAAGAAATATACTAACCTTGTTTTAGATATGAACCTATTAAGTCTTTATTAAGCTACTCCGTACTTATTATACTACTTATATAACCAAAGTTATATTTTATTATATAATCAGGGTATAATGTATTAAAGACCTCTATAATATACTATAAAGATTATAAAGATTTTAGCTATTTATAACGTGAAATAAATACAAGCTTTATTTATATGAAACATAACATTAAAGGTATATTATTATATTAAAAACTATCTTAATCAACCTTAGTAATATATAAGTAATCATTGAATAGAAGCTTTTTATAGTCTACTAAAAGTCCAGTTTCTTTCAGGATTTTATAACTTTTTTAGGAAATTTATTACGAACTATTTTTATATTAGTCTCTCTATAATAGGCCTATCTAAGGGCGGTCAGTTAAGTTAAAAGAAAAGCCTACTTAAATAGCTAAAAGACATATAAGTAGTATCATAAAAGCGAAAAAAAATCTTTTATTTAATAATTATTTAACAGTATTAAAACTTAATATAGTATATATAGATTATAATTAATACTTTATAAAAAGTGGTTTTAGGGATTTTATCTTAACTAGTAAGAGGCTACGAGTAACTGATTATCTATTATTTATAAAAGTTAAATAATATAAAACATAAATAGATAATTAATAAACAAAAGGTTTTTAAGTTTATTAAAAGCCTAAATTACTAAGCATATTACCTTTAGAGAATATTGAAGATCTTTATAATGCCTGAAGACTATTAAGACTTAAAAGGGATAATAAGTATATTAATATTTGACGTTTATAGAAGGCTTACTAAATAGATATACTTATAATAGTATTCCTAACAGAAGACATAGGTCTTAATAACTGGTCGTTAAGCCTCTGGCGACCTACCCTACTTATTAGAGCTTTACCAGACGTAGAGGCCTACTAGTTAATACCTCTATAAGCTTTAGTCTTATAATATACTAATACCTATTACTAAGCCCTACCTAGTTAAATATCTTTAACTGACTTTATTATCATTTTAAAGCTTTTAATTTTTAGAGTAATTAGTATAGGTAAAATAGATTAAAATAATACTAGATATATTAACAATTTACAACTATTTTACCGATGAGCTATTAATATAGATAAGCTATTGCTATCTATATATAAATACCTAATATATTTGACTAAAAGTAAAAATCAGCTTTTGCCTTAAGGAGGATATAGATAGGAACCTAATAAAAGGGAGATATATAGAAGGTTATTGTTAAGGGACCTAAGTATATTAGACTCTGTAATTAATAATAGTAAAGTAAATAAAGCTTTTATTACTAAAAGGTTATGGAGTAGATAAAGTATAAGTATAGGTTAAAATATTAATTTAATAATAGATCTTCAACCTTATATAGCTCATAATATTGTATTTTTTAAAAACTATAATGACTATAGTTAAGGAATATTATAAGGCCTTAATTAAAAGGAATATAAGAAACCCTTATTCTATAACTATAGACGTATTAAAAAAGAATCTAAAGGTATCTATATAATAAATTAGATTCTTGCTATAAAAATAGTAAATAGACTTTAGCTAGAAAGCACTATAGAGGAGTATATTAATTAGGCCTTTTTAAGGATATCTATAACTCTATAGATATAGTAATATAACTATAAAAAGAGGCTTACTAAACCTTTAAAATAGAGTAATTCTTTAGTGTTTACTTACTAATAGTATATTAACCTGAAGACCTAAAAATTAAAATACCGGTATAAGCTAGAAGAAAAACCAGATAGGTAATAGATAGACCTTATTATAGTTTTTTACTAAATAGTTAGTAATCTATTATAACCTTAACACTAAAGATATGGAGAAGTCTAAAGTAAAAATCTATTAGTACTTTTTCAAGCTACTAATTACACTATAAGATAAAGTAATTAGATAGAAAATATTTATCTTTTAGGTAAAAGATATAGCCTAAATGATAAACTAACGATAGTCCTTAAGGGACTAAAAAGTTAACAAAAGATTATAAAAGACTTTAAGAAGTATCTTATACCTATAAGTAAACAGCTATAAAGGCTAACACTATATTAAAGGGATAAATATAAGGAAACCTTAAAGAATATAAGGCTAGTTAATTTATTGTAGAGATAATTAGGAAATAACTAATATAATAGTTAACTATTAAAAGGTTAATTAAACTCTATAAAATACTTTAACTATAACGAGATAGAGCACTTTATAACTATATACCTTAAACCTAAAAAGCCTAATAATAAAAGTAATAATAGGCTGTTTACTTACTAACTAGATAGGCTAACTACTATAGTATAACATGTCAAAGTATACCTAAGAATCTATAAGGTTAACTTATTAAAAAATAAGTCAATATAAGTATTATATCTAGCCTACTCATATTATAAATCGTAAAAATATTAATAATGCTAACTATTGTAGGTATAATGATAGGCTAAAAAAAGGTATATTGGCTTATTTTTTTTCATTAATAATGAAGGCTAACTATAAAAGATTTAGTAACTATTTACTAAAAGTAAAAAGGAAAAAAAGAGAACTAAAGCTCCTTATAGCTAGGTATTCTATAGGCTAAAAAGATATCTAGATCGATATAGTTAATAGTAAGTAGTACTATAAAGTAATATTTATTATAAGGCCTAAAGTAATTACTTATAGTATTATTTAAAATAATAATAAAATATATAAACTTTATCTATTTTAATAAATTAATAAGTAAAAAGAAATAAAGCTAGTAGAGAGAGGCCTTTCTAGAGAGGCTTTAAAGTAAAGCTGCCACCTTTAGTAAAGGCTTAACGATAAGGCTATAAGTCTATAGTAAGGCTAAATATTTAATTAATCGTATTCCTAGAAAAAAAGCCACTATATGAATTAATCTATCTACTAAATAATAAGTAATTAGAAAAGCTTTATTAATACCTTAATAAAAACTTAATAGATAGCTATATTATATAATTAGTTAGTAAGGCTAAAACGTTTGTCCTATTTATATGAACAAGAACAATATAAGATACCTTTATATAGATTATATAGCGTTAATAAGGTAATAATTAAGAATTAATGTCTATTACTATTAACTAGTAAACTATTAGATAGGCTTTATAAAGTAAAATAAATATTAAAGGTAGCGATTTAGACCGTTTACAAAGCTAGTAAAATACTTTTTTTATTAATGAAAGGTTAAATTCCTTACGCATATAACTATTATAAAGAAGATTAAAATGAATAGTTTATAAGTATAAATAATAATTAAGTAGAAAGTATTAATATTAGTAAAGGATATCTAAGTCTTTTTAAGGTTCTATAACTTTTATTATATATTTATTATAGGGTATTTAGATATTATAAAGCCTATAATAGCTTTAATAAAAGGATATATAGGTATAAGCTATTTATGTAAATAGACTAAGGAAGCCAATAAAGTCTTTAATTAGCTAAAGGTTGCTTTCTTATTAATAACTATACTTATATATTAAATCCTTTCATATAATATATATATAGAGATAGATATATTAGTTAAAGCTATTATAGCTTTTCTATTATAATAAGTAGAAAGGTAATAGTAATCAGTTGCCTACTAGTTATAAAAGCTTAATAATATAAAGTAACGATAAGCTATAGGGCAGTAAAAGCTATTAGCTATAGTTAAAGGATTAAAGCACTAGGCTTATTACCTTTAAGGGGCTATTAGAGAAATTTATTATCCTAATAGACTACTAAATACTAAAGGGTGTTATCGGTATATCCATATAGGACCTTTATAGAAAGCTTATATACTAGGTATATAAGTTATCTATATTTAATCTAAATCTATAATATAGGCTAAAAAAGATGAACCCTGTAAATAGACTATTAAAAAGGCTAAACTACATAAAAAAGGAAATACTATATATGGATATCTTTTTAATACTTGAAAAAACTTTAACCTATTAGTAAATTACTATTTAATATATATTAAAACGTTATTAGCCTTAAGAAAGAAAATATAATTATAATAATATATATTTAAATAGTAAAAGCTTTACTTTTAATCTCTAGCTGTAAGGTAGATAGCTTTTAAGGTAAAAAACCTTCTCTTTTTAAATAATAGTAGGTCATAAGACGCCTTAGTTACTTAATAATAATTACTATTATTAGAACTTAAGGCTAAAAAATAAAAAAAGTATTAATAAACGTTTGATATCCTATATTAGGTTTTAAAGAAGCTTACAACAAATAAAACAGTATTAGTATTATACCATATGACTAAAAAGAAAACTTCTTAAAAACTATAGGCTAAAAATTAAGTTTTATCTATTATAATTAGTAAAAGTATATAGTATAACCGGTAAATATAAAGTATATGATGTTAATCAAGAAGATATCATATTTTTAAAAGGAAGATTAATAATCCTATAGGTAGAATCTCTAAGAATAAAGATCTTCTATTAACACTATACTAACCTTAGGGTAGGCTATATAAAGGCTCTAAAAACCTTTAAGCTAGTTATAAGGAAGTTTTATCAAGGAGTGATTAATAAAGATATATAGCAGTATATTAAAAGCTATAGATATTAGCTTAAAGTTATAACCCTATAGTATAAGCTATATAGATAGCTTTAGCTATTTCTATTCCTACTATACCTTTTTTAGAAGGTTTCTATAGACTTTATTATAAGGTTGTTATTAAGTGGTTATAATAGTAATACTAAATAAAATTATATATTTATTATCCTATATTAGAGAACTAAGTTTATAATACGTATTTCTATTTATAGAATCCGAAAAGAAACATCAACAGCGGAAATCCTATATAAGAAAGTAAAATATAGATTTAGGATACTAAAGAGGATTATAAGTAAATAAGTATAGCAAAATCAGCTAGAGATACTTAACTAGATAGAGCTTAATAGTAGGTATTAGTGTATTATAAGACTAAAGCTTATAGAGGTATTAACTAGTAGGCCTCTACGTCTGGTAAAGCTCTATAAGTAGGGTGAGTCGCTGGAGGCTTAGCGACCACTCGCTAAGACCTACGTCTTTTATTAGGAATACTGTTACAATTACTTCCCTTTCTATATAAAATTATCCCTAAAGTTATTAGGTAATATCCTTTAATAATAATAATAAGAAATAGTCCTTTTAGGCCTGAAATAGCCTTATATCCTTTTTATTTATAATACTAATTTTTTCTTTTTTCTTTAGTATAAAAATCTTATTATTCTTTTTATTTTTATTTTTTGCTATGTACTTTATATATTTTATTTATTTTATCTAGTAGTATATTACTAAGCGGTTACCAGGCTAAAAGGTAAATTATTAGACAGATAAATAGTTATATAGACGTAAATATATCAGCCTATTACCTAGCTTATTTTTTAGCCAATTAATTACCTAAGTAAAAAGCTTTTTCTTACTATTAGGTGCTTATTTTTCTTTTTGTCCTCTCGTTTTTAGATTTAATAACTTGTTTATAATCTTTTATTACTATAACTTCGTTTTATAATTTCCTTTGTCTATTATTTCTCGTTTTTATTTTTCCTTGTAGTATTTAATCTTTTTCTAGTTTTTTTTTATTTACTTAGTCTTTACTAAATAAATAGTATAACATCCGTTATCTCATATATTTAGATAGTCCTTAACTATAAGTATAACCCTTACGCCGGCTTTAATAGCCTTAAGAAAGATACTCCCTATATCTACTGCCTTATAAGTATATATTATAGTATAAATAGCCTTATCTATATTACTAGTTACTATATAGCTAAATATATTATCTATTAAGTTAATAAAAAAATTCTATAGTAAATTATCAACCTTTTAGTAAGCTTGTATTATTAATACTAAGGTTTCTCTTTAAGTCCCTTCAGAAATTTTTAATGCTACCTAATATACCTAAAATATAATCATATACTACTACACCCTTAAAGCTAATAGTAATCTTAGCTTTATTAACTATAGCTATATCCTTTAAGCTTTTTTTCATTATATCTATACCTAGCAGTAGATTAACAACTAACTATATCGCTAATATATTAATAGATAGTTATGAAGTTTATTTAGAATAGATAACCTTTTAAGAGTTTTCCTTTATATATGAAAATTTTACCTTAATAATTCAGCTTTTAGTATATTTAGTAAGCCTTTTATAACTTTTCTATGGCTAATAGTTTTATAGTTTAGCTTTTTCAACTTTAAGAATAAAGATAAGATTTATTTCTATCTAAACGCTTTTTAGCCGGCATATTTATATAATAATAGCTATACTTTTACCTTATAGTTAATAATTAGTAGTCTTAAAGACTAAAATAGTAAAACTAAGCCTAATCATAAGATTAAATCCCTTGATATGTTTATAAAGCTTAAATAGTTTTATTAACTTATTAATAAGTACTTAGTAAATAATACCCTTTTTAGGTATAGTTATAGTACTATATCTCCCTTAAAGCGTTATACCTTGAAGACTACCTATATCCCTAATAGTAAGAATAAGGATACTTTTAAGTTTAAGCCTATATGCCTTTTTAAGCAAGTTTTATAAATATAAGTGTTACCGCCTTAACGGTAACCCTTTATTAAGTTATCCTATATATAGTGCCTTATACTGCCTTAATATTTAGACTTTAATAGATACCTATAACACTATAGCCCTTAAAGCCTTTAGTTATAATATTAATCTTATATATACAACCGCTATCTAAATACTTAATAAGGTATTTACTATTACTAAGAATAAGGCTAAAGCCTAAGATAAGATCTTTAATAAGGCTGCCTTTATAGCTAGCCTATATTCTATTATTATCCTTTTTATAGATGGAGTTATTATTAGCCTTTCTAACACTATTAGTAATAACTTAATAGACCTTAATAGTTAGCTATTATTACTACTAACGTCCTACTTTATATTACTATTAATATCTAGATAGACCTTAATACCCTTTTTCTAGCTCCTTATTATATAAATATAGAGATAGCTATCACTAAAAACACTATAGTATTAATAAACCGTTATTTTTCTAATAAGTAGGTCTAGTCTGTTAAGGCTAAAGGTAAACATTATACTTTTATACCTTTTATAACTGCTTAAGACGCTATCTAAAAGGAGTACAAGAACCTCTATATTATAGCTATCAATACTGCCTATACTATTGGCGTCTTATAGCTTAATCCTTTTGCCCTTAATTCTTAAAGGTCGTTTTTTTATTAGTCCTTTAACTACTATGTTGCAATATTAAGTATATCTATTTAAGGTTTATATATAGCGTTTAGTATAGATAAAGAGGTTTCTTAGGTAGCTTATAATAGTCTTATATTTAGTAAGGGGTTACTATTAGTCATTTTATAGTTCTACTTTTTATAGACTTTTTTTCTCTACTCTTTATACTTATTAACTACTTCTTTGGTCTTTTCAAGATATCTTAACGGTTCATATATATTATATTGAATAGGGTAATCAGCCTATTTAACTAAGTACTAACAATCTTAACTACTATCTCAATAACTAATAATCTTTTCTATTTTCTAGATACTATCTTCAATTTTTCACTTAAAAAGTTTTATTAAGTCGTAATTAGACCGTTAGTTAGTTCTTTATAGTTTTAGTAGGGAGACTAAGAATATATTATATAATTATCTTTATTACTCTAGAAGACAGATATCATATATCTAGATATTAATTTTCTTTATAATTATTACCTTAATATACTATAATACTAGCTTTTATTCTTAAAATATATATTTTTTATTAAAAGTCTAACGACCTTTCTACAATAAAGCTTTTTTAGAGGTATGTTTAGTTATAGTAGACAGGTTATAATTCTATAGCTCTTACTTATATTTTTACTATTTACCTTTAAACTATAGTAATTTTCTTAATTTAGTTATTAACCTGTTATATTATAAGTTTATAGCTAGATATATACTCTATATACCTTAGATAATATCTATATAGTACTATAAATAGAGATATTTTAATAGTACAATATTAGCTATCATTATATATAAATCTAGCTTTATCTAGTTATATAGTCTATTTATTTAGTAAGCCGTCGGTATATTGTTATAGGTAGTATTGTAAGATTTAGTAGGTTTACTTTATTTAGCGATCTATTTATAGGTAGTATATAATAGATAGTTAGCAAGATATTATTTTTACCCCAATAAACTCTTTTTAAAATAAGATTATAAACAGCCTATCTTAATCGCTTATAATCCTCTTTAGTATCTTAAATCTATATTTTATTATCTTTTATAGGATTCTTACTATTTATGCTATATTTAGTGTCTTATAAATAGGCTTAAATATTATAAACTTAGTTATTTAATATAAGATAATAAGTATATAATTATAGTTAGTATTATTATTATAAGTGTTTAACGATAACCGTATAATAAAGTCTATAGAAATCTCTTAAAAGGGATATAAGAGTAATAAAAATAGCTAAAGCTACCTATATAGCTTATACTATAGGGTTATAACTTTAAGGTAATATTTATAGCTTTCAATATACTGCTATATATCTTTATGAATCTCTTTTTAATAGAAGTTCCTTATAAGTAGCTTAAGGGTTTTTATAGCATTTATATAGCCTACTTTAGGGTTATTATAGTGTTAATAAAAGATCTCTATTTTTAAAGATTCTATTTATAGGATTATTAGTCTTTTATTAAAGAATAAAGTGTCCTTCTTATTAATACTATATATTTGAAATTTATTAGCTATGTTGTATATTTCTACTAATTATAATAAATAAAACTTATCTTTACCTTATAGTTTTTTAATAAGTTTTTTTATTTTCGTTATATAGTGTAATACTAATACTATTTTACTAGTTATAAGCTTCTTAATAACCTAATATAAGATATACTACTTTAGTATAATAACCTTAGCTTTATTAGGTTCCTTAGTTACCTTAATAACCCCTTACTAAGTATTTACCAATACTTTTTTTACTTTTTAGCCTTGAGTTATAACAGTAGTAATTATTACTAAGTAACTAAGGCACCCTATAACCTACTAATAGTTAAAAGGAGAGAATTTATTACCTTAAGAGCTATCTACCGTATAGACAGGGATTAATAGAGAAGCTTTTACCGCTTAAATATACACTGTTATAATTTAACTTTCTTTTTTAGGGCTAATAACTTTTCAATATATATTAAATAGTAATTCATAAATAAATTAAAGCCTTTTTACTAATGTTAGAAGGTAATTTATATATTATATTTCTCTCTCTATATAGTCTGGCTTTTTAGATAGTTTATCTGTAGAGTTGGTCTTCTTTAGCCTATATTCTAGGTTAAAATTAAATATAGATAACTTATATACCTAATATATAAGCCTTCTATAAAGGTCCTATACAGGTATACTAATAACACCCTCTAGTGGTTAATAGAGTATTACGATAGTAAATTTCTCTAATAGCCCTTAAAGGTAATAAGCCTAATGCTTTAATCCTTTAATTACAGCTAATAGTGCTTACCGTCTTATAGCTTATTATTACTCTATATCGCTAAGCTTTTATAACTAGTAGGTAACTAGTTGTTATCACTTTTCTATTTATTATATTAGGATAGCTATAATAGCTTTAACCGATATATTTATCTCTATATGTATAATATACTAAGAGTTTTAATATATAAGTGTAGTTGCTAATAAAAAAGCGTGTTTTAGCTAGTTAAAGGCTTTATTAGCTTCCTTAGTCTATTCAAACAAATAGCCTACCCTTATCTATCTTTTTAATAGAGCTATTATAGGTATCATGATATCTAAATACTCTATAATAAATTTATGATAAAAGTTATAAAACCTTAGAAAGACTTAGATGTCTTTTATTAATATTAGTATCTTTATTTAGTAATTATTTATACTTATAATTTATCTACTCTAATCCCTTTCAAGGTAATCATATACCTAAGGAATTTAATTCTTTATTAATAAAATAAGTATTTTACTAGCTTTATAAATAGTCTAAATATCTATAGTATTTAAAAGACCTTTTTAAAGTCTTCTATATATTACTTCCTTATAGTAGAGGGGATTATAAGCTTATCTATATATATAATATAATATATATCTAGAAGCTTACTAAAGCTTTAGTAAATAAATATCTAAAATATTCTAGGTATATTTGTTAAGCTAAAATATATAGCTATATATTTAAAGTAACTATATCTAGTCTAAAAGGCTGTCTTTTAATGGTTTTCTTTTTAATCTTAATATAGTAATATGTATCATAGATATCTATCTTTTATATCTGTTTTACTTTATAAAGCCTATTTAATAGCTTATTAATTAGTAGTAATAGATATCAATTCTTAGTTATTACTTTATTAAGGCTATAGTAATCTGTATAAAGGTGTATTATATTATCTTTTTTTAATATAAATAGGATAAATATTTTAGCCTTATTAACTCACTATATAATATAACTATTTATTAAGTTCTTTTTAAGGTATTAATAAAGCTTTTCTAACTATTTATTATTTAGTAGATAGATTAATCTATATAATAGCTTCTCTCTAAAAGTAAGGTTGATTAAGTTTTGAGCCTTACTATAGACTTATAGAGTTATCGTTAAGCCTTTATTAAAGGTGGCAGCCTTACTCTAAAGCTCCTCTAGAAAGGGCTTTATTAGCTTTATTTCTTTTTATTTACCAACTCTATAAAAAAAATAAAAAAATGTATTTCTTTTTTATCTTCAATAATATTATAAGTAACTACCTTAGTCTTTATAGTAAAGACTGCTTTATAGTACTACTTATTAGTAGCTATATTAATCTAGATATCTTTTCAGCCTATAGAGCGTCTAGCTATAAGGAGCTTTAGTAACCCTTTTTCTTTTTAGTAAATAGTTACTAAATCTTTTATAGTTAGCCCTTACTATTAGTTAAAAAGAATATAAGCTAATATTCTTTTTAGCCTATTATTTTACCTATAAAAGACTTTAGGATTAAGGCTTTAGCCTTTACTAGCTTTAGATCTAAATCTTATATTAGACTTTTATTAATAGGGTTTACCTTAAAGTAAATGTCTATTAATATTCTTACTACCTTTTTAATATACCTTTATAGGATAATCGTTATACCTATAGTAGTTAGCCTTATTAATATTTTTACTATATAAGGTATAAATAGGCTAGATATAATACTTATATTTACTTATTCTTTAATAAGTCAACCATATAGATTTCTAGGTATACTTTTACTGATTATATTATAATAATTAGCCTATCTAGTTAATAAATAAATAGCCTATTATTACTTTTACTATTAGGCTTTTTAAGTGTAAGGTATATAGTTATAAAGTGTTCTATCTAGCTATACTTAAAGTATTTTATAAAGTCTAATTAACCTCTTAATAGTTAGCTATTATACTGGTTACTTTTAATTATTTATATAGTAAGTTAAATAGCCTTATATCTTTTAAGGTGTCTTTATATTTATCTTTTTAATATAGTATTAGTCTCTATAGCTGCTTGCTTATAGGTATAAGACGCTTCTTAAAGTCTTTTTATAACTCTTTATTGACTTTTCAGTCCCTTAATAACTATAGTTAGTCTATCTTTTAGGTTATATCTTTTACCTAGAAAATAGGTATTTTCTATCTAATTATTTTTATCTTATAATATATTTAATAGCCTAAAGAAATACTAATAGGCCTCTATATTAGACTTCTCTATATCTTTAGTATTAAGCTTATAATAAATTACTAACTATTTAATTAAAAACTATAATAAAGTCTTCCTCTTATCTAGCTATTTCTTTTTTAGCTAACACCCGTCTTCGGTTAATATACTATTAATAAATCAATATTCAAAAGTCGTCCTATTTTAGAGGTTTAATAGGCCTTTTCTTATAGTTATATTACTATATCTTTAAAGTTATAGATATCTTTAAGAATGCCTATTTAATATACTGTTTTATAATACTCTTTAGCTAAAGTCTATTTAATATTTTTATAGCGATAATCGAATCTACTATGTAGATACTTATAGATTCTTTTTTAATAGGTCTATAATTATAGAATAAAGGTTCTTTGTATATTTTCTAATTAAGACGTAATATTGATCGGTTAATAAGCTTTTATAAAAGACACTTATCATACCTTTATTCCTTATAATATTCCTTATAATATTCCTTGACTATAGTCTTTATAATTTCCTAAGAATATAACATTATTGTCTAAATGAGGTTCAAGATTTTTTACCTTAACACTATTATACTAGTATCTTAATACATACTTATACTTTATCTACTTTATAACTTTTTACTAATAAAAGCCTTATTTATCTTACTATTATTGATTAGAGAGTTTAATATATAAGGGTCCCTTAATTATAACCTTCTATATATCTCTCTTTTATTAGGTTTCTATATAAACCCTCCATAAGGTAAAAGCTAATCTTTATTCTTAGTTAAGCATATTAGGTATTTAATTATAGATAGCTATAGCTTATATATACTAACAGACTATTAATATAACGTTAGTAAGTAGTTAATATACTTACTGTTATTTCAATCTATTTTACCTATATTAATTACTTTAAAGATATAAAAGCTTTAGAGTTGTAATAGAATTAGTTAGAAGTATTTAACTAGGTAGGGCTTAATAATAGTAGGCCTTTATATTTAGTAACACTCTATAAGTAGGGTAGATCGGCGGAAGCTTAACGACCAGTCGCCAAGACCTATATCTTCTGTTAGGAATATTATTATAGAATAATTTGGCTTTCTTAGAAAAAGAGTTTATATTTATAAATAGAGAAAAGTAGATATAAAGGTTAGAAAGCTAGAAAAAGTACAAGCTATATAGGGCTTATTCAAACATATAGCTTACTATATATATGTATATATTATAAGTTATTGATATTTAATTTTCTAGATTTAGTATTACTTAAAAGGTTGTAAACCTAGTGAATACTTTATCTAGAAGGCTGGATTATATAACAAAAAGAGCGAATTATAAGGATATATTCTTAGCATTAATCTAGAAATCTAAACTATATATTAAGTATATAGTTAGATATATTATAGTAGAGTTTCTATTATTAGTCAATAATGGTTAATACTTAGTCATAATAGTCTTAGCTTATTAGTCTCTCAATTACTTAATAATTATTTATATAATTAAAGGTTATAGTGTAGCTTATTTAACTTTTTTTTCTAAATATAATTACTAAGGTTATATATTCAAAGATATTTAGAGAATATATTACAAGTTAATTACTAAAAAGCTATAGAAACAAATATATCTATATTAAAATAAGTATCGTTATATCTTATTATTTTATTATTAGATCATAACTTTTTATTATTCATCCTTAATATCAGGTTAGTTTATTATTATCTTAATTTAGGCTAAAGAACTATTTTAGTTAGTATTCATTCTTTTTAATCTGTTCTATAACTTTCTTATGTTTTTTTATTCTTAAATAATTATAATATACTTTTATAGCTTATAAATATCTTATTATTCTATTAGTCTAATAAAGGTAGATTAAGCTAAACTAGTTATTAATAGATTTCTTAAGGTATAATACTAGATCTCTGCTCTAAAAGCCTTATCCCTAAGGTCGCTATAAGTATATAATATCTATTAGGTTAAAGAGTTATTAAACCTACTCTCTTAATGATTAATACTAATACTATATCTAGTTATATAAGTAAATAAAAACCGGATTTTAAGAGTTGCTAAAACCCCTATAAGTATTTTTTTCTACTAAAACGGTTATATGTTATAAAATTAATATTATACTTTATACTTATTATTTTAAGTCTAGTAAGGTTTATAGAATAGCTAAAAAGTTATTATAATATATTAAGTATATTTATACTAGTTATACCTAATATAATCGGAATAATATTATAAATACCTATAAGTTATCTATTTCTTACTTTGTATCTTCTATTACTTTATCTTTATTAAATTATTACTTAATAGAGTAATATAAGGTATAAAAAGATAAAAAAAATAAGATAAAAGAGAAGATAGAGATTCTCTCAATTTAGCTTATTACTACTCTAGGTTACTTATCTTACCTCTAAAGGTAAAAGTATTCCTTAAAAAGTATAGGTTCAAGTTAATTTATTATAAAATATAGTCTTTAGATAAGTTAAAGACTTCGGATTTTAAGATGCCTAAAATAAAGGCTAAAGTTAAAGATAATTTAGCTTCTTAAGATTTTAGCGATATAGTTAACTAAAGCTTGCTAGGTGTTAGTCTTAAGTTTATAGACCTAGGTCCCCTAAGTCCTCCTTATGGTGTTACTAGATTATTATCTAGTAATATTAGAGGTTTTCAACTGGTTCCTATAATTATCTTTATATCTATACCCTTTATATTTAGTTAGGTATTATTTTTATTATTTCTATAGTTTTTATTTATAATCATCTTAACTTCATATTCTAGTTTATTTAAATCTGTAATAAAATAGTTATTAATATTTGATCTCTATAGTTTTAGTTCTAGTAATATAGTATGAAAGACTAGGTTTATCTTTATTATTTTTCGTAAGTTAAGTTTATACCTGTTATTTGAGATTTTCTTAAGGAGTCTAAAAAATCTAAGTTTTTTATAGTTAATCTTATTATTTAGTCGCTTAGTTTTAATGCTTTAATATAAACGGTATACGCTATATGCTCTCTTAAAGATTAGTTTATTAATTCTTAAGTTATCAATATATTTCTTTATATATTATCTAATAAACTTTAAGTCTAGGCCTATTTCGCTTTTAAGCTTATATGTATTATTATAGTTACCCGTAGCTTTTAATCTCTACAGCTTTTACTATAGTTCTCTATAAATACTCAATACAAATCTCTAATTTAGATAGAATAATAACTTTAATATACTTCTTTTATAATAATATTATAAGTAAATTAGGCTAAAGATAGTAATAATATCTAATTATCTTAATTATAGTTGAAATAAAATTATAAATACCATTTAAGTATCTCGTTAATATTCTTTTAAAATATTAGTTCATAGATAAAAATAGTAGATAGTTTATATTTTATACTTTATACTAAATTATAAGACTAAGGAATTCTAAAACTTTAAAGTAAATAGTTTATCTCTACTTAAAACGATTTCTTTAGGTAATCTATATTTACTTATTATAAATTGTGTAAATATATATATAAGATCCTTAACTATACCAGCGTTTAGATATAGGATAACTTATATATATTTTAACGTTATATGTCTTATTATAATAGTATTGTTTATAGGGTAAAGCCTAGGAAAAGACAACGGATTTAAATAGTCTAGATAGTAGGTATAGGTAGTGATATAGAATTCAACTTAACCTCTTCAGCTGGCTGGCCTAGCTGAGGGGTATTATATATGGCTGCCCGGGCTGAGTTATCGCTAATAGCTTGCCGATTCAATCTATCTAAAGGCATCCTGGCTTTTAACCTAGGGATTCTATTATAATTACCCCCCTTTTTTAGAGGCCTGGTCCTTAGGCCGTACGCCTATTATTAGTATTTAATAGGATTTAAACCTTTTAATAGGGTTTAAACCTTTTAATAGGATTTAAATCTTTTTTACCAGGTGCTTAACAGGCTATTGCTAATTATTTAGACGCCTAGAGACTATTACTAATAGTAATACGATTTGAACCTAATAGTAGGATTTAAACCTTTTTACTTATTTATTCTTAACTGTTTAGTGTTTAATATTTATTTAAAGATTCATAGTCTTTATTATATGAATATATATATAGAGAGCCACTATAAATAGTATTAATAAAGGCTGTCTTTACCCTTAAAAAAGTCTAATAGACTTTTTTAGTATAGCCTTTTATAAGATAGTAACAATAGATCATTTTATTATAATAGTTACTAATAATATACTTTTTTTTACTATATTTACTATAGTTAACTAAAACAGCTAGCTTTACTTACTTAACGTCTTATTAGGCTTTTTTTACTAACGGCTTACTAGTTAAAAAGTCTCACTATACTATATATTGCTTACCTAGCGGCTATTTAAAGGTCTAGTCTACCTAAAGCTCCTATAGTTACTTAATAATAAAGTAATATCCTTTAGCCTGTAAATAGAATACTTTTACTAGATCTATAGCTTTCATAACCCTAGTTGTAGGTAATAGAAATATAGAAAGACTAATAGCTATTTCTTTTTTAGACTATCTATACCTAAACCCTAATATATTATTAACTGTTTAGTAGAAAACTATAATAATAATTTGCCAGCCTATTGATAGGTTTTATAAAGCTAGCTATAGAGATAACGCTTTTAGAGCTTTAGATTAATATATAATTAGTAAATATATATTTTAAAGGTAGCCTATAGGCTAGCCTTTTTACCTGTTAATTCAATAGTAACTTAATAGTTTTTTTATTATATCTAAAGCGATAGGGTAATCTTTATAAAGGCCTATTTAATATAGTAGCTTTCTAAGGCTGTTAAGTAAAGCTAATTTTCTATATAGATAGCTACTAGTTAATCTAATATTTACTTTAATATACTATTTTTTAGTAAGATGCTATAAGTATATACCAAAGGTCGCTTATACTACTTTTTAGCTAATTAGTAGTCAATAAATAGTTATAAAAAGGCTATATTTTACTTTATATAGTTCTTATGAGCTTTATAACTAATAGGTTAAAATAAGACTTTTTAGTTAATAAGCGGTTACTAAAGACCTTATTAAGCGTATCGGTTATAATAGCTTATCCTTTATTACTTTGGTTAGGCTTTCTTTAAAAGGTAAAATTAAATAATCATAATAGTATTACCTAAGAGGTAAAGCCTAAAAAAAGATATCAGACTGAAATAGTTTAAATAGTAGGTATAGGTAGTAATATAGAATTTAAATTAACCTCTTTAGCTGGCTGGCCTAGCTGAGGGGTATTTAATATAGCTGGCTGGGCCGACTTATCGCCGATGGGTCGCCGATTCAATCTATCCATAGGCATCCCGCCCCTTAACCTAGGGATTCTATTACACTTATATATCTAGTTATCTATTATTCTATTAGTTATGTTAGTATTAATATATATACGAATTATAATAAGTTTTTATATTAAGATAATATTACTATAAGTGTTATGCTTAAGGATAACTTATATTTCTCTTAATATTAGGACCTTATAGTTTAACCTTTAACTAAAAGTATCTATTCTTTTGTGTTTAATTCCCTAATACTATTTAGCATTAAAGTTATATTTCAATAGAAATCGTGTTCTATTAAATTCATTATATATTTAATTATTTATAAAGTTTGAAATAGATAAAGCTTTTATAATCTATATAGACAGAAGCTTAATACGTTATTCTTAATCAATAAGGTCTTTATTTCTAAAATATTTAGATAATAGCTATAAGTTCCTTATTACAGATTAGTTTTAACTTCACATTATTTATCTAGATTTAATATCTTAACAACTAATTTAGAAATAATAAGCTTTTTAACTTTATTAAATGCCTTTTTTTTCTCCATTAAAAGTCGTTATTTTTATATATAAGCTATGAAAGTAGTCTAATTATTTTTATATAGTTCTTAAACATTGTTAATAAAAATTAATAAATCTTAAGAACAACTATACATTTCTGATATCTATTAGTATAGATGAGTCTTAACCGGTTTTACCTTATTATCCTATATTTAGATTTCTGTTAATATAATAATCAACCTAGGGTAGTTAACTCCTTAAGTATAAAATTTACTTTTCTTAGGTTTAACTAATGGTTTAGCTTTTAAAAATTTCTTAGATATATAATATATCTATTTCTTATATTTCTAAAGGCTCTTAAAGAAGATAGAATAGTATTATAGTAATAACTACTAAAGATATTGAGTTTCTTTTTTAAACCCTTGTTTATTATTATTTAGAATATAAGAGGTATATCAAGAAGTCTAAAAAATATAATAAGTATTTTAAATAGACCTTATTAGATATTAAATACTGTTTTTCTATTTTGTTTATCTTTTTAATCGTCATCAGTTTATAGGCTTTTTTCAGATTAAGTTCTATAAACTATTTTACTTCCTATAAAAAGTCGCAAAGCTTAAAATAAATAGTAATAGGTAACCATTTTTAAAATATTACTAAGCTTTTAGTAGTTAATATATAAATATAGTTTCCTATTTCTTTTCAAATAAATAGGATTAGATATCCTATTGGTAATTTTAAATAGTTAGATATAACCCTTCTTAAGGTGTTTATCAAGCTATTTATTAAGTATTCCTTCTTCTATTAGGTTTAGATTATAGATAGGTTTAAGCTTGGGATATTTACCCTCTATAAGTTAAATCTTATAGTTAAATAGTCTATAACTTCGTGATCCTATTTCTAGTCTTTTAGTAAACAGTTTTATATATTATATATTTCTTAGTATTTAAATTCTATCAAGTTAAGTTAAGCTTTTTCTAAAGTTATTATTATACCTATTTAGTGGTTATTATATTATATATTAAATTATTATTATAGATATAACTTCTCAGGCTCTTAGAGGTATAAGCTTTTTAATATAAATAATATATTTATATACTTTTCAAGTTTACTTAAGGGCTATGGTATATAATACTACCCTATAGCTTAATCTCTCTATTAAAGCCAACTAGACTTTTAGTCTATATTAAGTTTTTTTTTTTCAGGATTTTAAGGATAATATCTAGTTATCGTATAGCTATAATATTAAAGACTAATTATCTTTAATAATCTTATACAACTATAGAGAGATATATAGTCTTTAGGCTAATAGTTTTCTCTTATATATAACTATTTCTCTTCTAATAGTCTATAGGGTATATAGGTTGTCTTTATATCGCTTTTTAATATTTAATTAATTTACTATATATAATAATATCAAGTTTACTTATATTCTACTATTAAATATAACTTTAGTAGGCTCCCTATTAATTAAGACTTTTAGTATCAAATAGGTATTATGATTACTTATTATTATCAAGCATAAGGACCTTTTATTCTATATTGCCTGCTATAGTCTTATTATAGCTAATATCTATTATTCTTTATTTATTATTACAAAATAGTATTATCAATACTAGTGGAAATATCCCTCTATAGTTGGGTTTACTATACATATTTTTTCATTCATAATATATAGTATATTTATTATATTGATAACTAGACTAATACTTAGTAATCTTGTATGTATAAGTTTTTAGCTTTTTTAGGCTTAATTAAAAACTAAGCTAACCGTTATAGGTTTCCTTAATTTCCTAAAGTTATTGTTCTTAGTCTATATATACTTTAGTAACTAGATATCTATTCCTTTATTATAGGTAGAATATAATAAGGCTTTTTTTTAATACTTGTTATAACTATTATAGCTATATTCTACTTAAAATATATCGTAATATATAAAGTGATTAAGGTTTAAGTGTTTATTATCCTTAAACTTTAGTGCTTTTTGGATTTTAAGGATTAATATATAGTCTTAATCTAGATCTATAGAAATTAAGCTTTTATATATTAATATTTCTTTTAACATTTGTAAAGTTATATTCTTAGTATTTTTAGTTAATAGATCTGTAACAAAGATTTATATAATTAATAGTTTATTAGCATTATACAAACTAGCTTTATAGATTAATAGTAAGAGATTTTTACTTATCTATATTTAAATATATTGAAAGTAACTCTTAATCTTATCTGGTATAAAAGTATAATATTATTTTAGTTTTATTAACTATTTTACTACTTACTATCTCATTTCATATAATAGGATAAGTTTGTTAAGAGATTTTTAATATATAAGTTGTTATTTTCACTTTAACTTAAATACCTTCTTATATAAAGTTTAGGTTTAAACAAGTTTATAACCCTTCTAACTATAGGTACCACCTTAATAGACATATATTTTAGTAATATTATAAATCTTTATACCTTTAATTATATCTATTAGGTAAGCTTTAAGACTTTTAATACGTTAGTTTACTTTTTCTACTTTTTAATATATTTCTTAAGTTCTTAATAGAGTCATAGATAGATTTATACTTATTGTTTTAGGTTACCTTACTTTTTATTTTTATTTTTATTCTTATAAATATGCTAGCTATTACTACGTATTCCTAAGTATTTTCTTAAAGGGTTTTAAAATATCTTTATCATATTCTCTTACTATGTAGGTAATTCTTCTATTAGTATAAAATATATTATTATTACTATTAGTTTATCTATATAGAGTACTATGGGCCTTAGTAGGTATACTTTCTAGTGTAATGCCTATTTTTTCTTGGAATCCCCTTTAGATTTCCTCTTTAAGTTCTATTTGTTTAACTAGGTTCCCTCATACCTTTGTTCTTCTTTATAGCTATTTCTAGATTACTTTCAGAGTTATATATAGTTAAGGTATAGTAGTAATATCCTATTCTATAATATTCTATATATTAATTAACCCTATAATCTAGGCTTAATTCTATTAAGTAACTTATTATATAAGCTTTTAGGCTTATAGTGTTTATTACCGTTATAGGCTTTATTTCCTAATTAGAACTTTCTTAATAACTATAGTTAAAAGTTTTTATTTATTTATTTAATTTTAATAGATTACTATATATTGCTAACTTTATTCTAGGTATTCTTGTATGATATATAACTTTTTCTAATTATTTATTAATTACTTTATAGAATGGTATATTCTATACTCTTATAGATATAGCGTTAATGTCATTATTCAGTTCCTTTATGGTTTTTATATACTTTGCTTAGTAATAGCCATTATTTTTATTAATAGTCCCTTAAGTTACTGTTCCACTAAATCCTTATTATGTTCATATATAAGATAGTGATTATTATAATAGATAGTCTAAATAAACTGTTTATATAGTATTCCTTTCAAAGCGGTATTAGCTTTCTTTATATCTTTTAGTAAAAGCTTATACTAAAGTCGCTTAGGTTGTCTATAGTCTGAATAATAGTATTCTTTTTTCTTATAGTTATAGTATTTCATATCCTGTATATCTTGTAGTTTTTTATCTTATTTTTACGCTATACTAATATTTATAGGCCCCATATATTACCTATATAATAAATTAAGTTAGCTATTATATAATCGCTATTAACTGTTCTTTTTCCTTTTTACTAAAATAGTTACTTTAGGCCTTAGGTATACCTTTAGCTTATATTAGTATTAGGTTACTATATTTCTTCCTTTCGTTATTTACAGATTTATATATTAATCTTGATAGCTGGATCCATATACTCTAAGAATCTTTTAATAAATCTAAAACCCTTAATTTCACCTTTATACCTTTCTTAAGTCTCTAATAAAATATAAAGATTGAGGATTTATTAGTTATATAGAGTCTAAATACTGGTTATTAGAATTTCGCTATTTGTATTAAAGCTAACTTAATTTATTATAATCTATTTAAACCTTATTTAGCTTATTTAGTATTATATATATATTAAAATAAGGTTAATAAGGCTTTTTTTAGTTCCAGATATTTAATATAAATCTTTTTACTCTTAGTTTTTAGGCTTCTTTAGTTATTTATTATACAGTTTGTTAGGTAAGATTTAAATTAGATTGATACTTTTTCTTTAAGAAATGATATAATATTAATAACTCTTTTTAGTTTATGTTAAAAACTAATATTATAAAATCGATGGTAAACTTAAACTTATGGTAAAAATCCGTTAAGATAGCTAAAAGCGTTATTAAATAGTTATAGATTATTAAATTTAAGCTTATCTTAAGTCTTAATAGGTCTTTAGATAATATTAACTGTTATATAGCGATTCTTAACTTTTTTTAATGATCTTGAAGTCTAGCTAGATTTTAATCTTTTATACTTTTTTTTAGGTTCTTCTAGTTCTATAAAATTTATGTTAATAATATCTATAAGTCTCCTGTCATAGGCCTTATTTTCTTAAACTTTAGCTTAAACTTCCTTATATATATAGTCTTAATAGTAACTAGATCTCTATTTAAGTCGTAGGTAACATTAGGTATATCTTTAGCTTTAGCTAACTTTTATATTAGATTCTATTAGGTGTATTATTAAATAGAGAGTTTAATCCTATCAAAAGTTCTCTTAGGCCTAATAGTAAATAAAAAAAATAGCTTTGAAAACAAATATTTTATTATATATCTTATTGGATAAATATTACGGTTAATTTACTTAATAAAATTAATTAAAGCATAAAAGTTTATTATCTAATACTAAAATGTCTACTTTAAATAAGTAGAGTTTAATACTTAATACTAGTAGTCTTAAATTATTAGTCTATTAGTTACTTAAAAATTAGTTATATAGCTAAAGGCTATAGTATAACTTATATAGCTTGTTTACTAATTAAATTACTAAGGTTAGATATTAAAAGCCATTTAGAGAATATATTATAAATTAATTATTAAAAAGATATAGAAAGAAATCTATCTATATTATAATAAGTATCCTTATATCTTATGATTTTATTTTTAGATCATTACTCTCAATCATTAATCCTTAGTGCTGAATTAGGTTACCGTTATATTAATCTAGGTTGAAGGATTATATTCGATCGCTCTAAATCCCTATTAATCTATTATATAATCTTCTAAAGTTTCTTTATTCTATAGTGACAATACTATACTCCTATAGCTTATAAACGTCTTACTGTCTTATTAATCTAACTAGGGTGGTTTAGGCTGTGTTAGTTACTAATAGACTTTCTAGGTTGTAATATTGACCTGTTAAAGAATACTTACTATAAAGTTATTTTTAAAAAGAACAAGTAAACCTATAAAGAGATACATATATATATCTAAGCTGTTAAAACCTAGTAAAAGAAATAAATCAATTGTCTCTTTAGAGACTTTTTAATAATTAATTACTAACCCCTAAATCCATGATTTTATTATAGAAAATATAGCTATAGAAACTTAAAGCTTGAGAAATAAAAAGGTATTAAAAAATACCTAACAAAAAGCTACAAGAACACCCTCCTAGGCTAAGGTTACTATTTTAAACTAGTATATCCTATATATCGTTATATAGAATATTATAAGATATAGAATAGTATTATAGATATAGCTATCTAAAGCTTTAAAAGAATTTATCTATGGACTATAGGCTAAGAACAAGACTTATTAAATATAATTTATAGAAGCCTATAGATTAACTAGTAAAAAACAAACTATTATACAAATAAAAAGACTTTATTTTATAAAGAAAGATTAATATTTCTTAATTAAAAAGTTAATTAACAGTAATTATTATTATTATTTTAATAACCCAATAATAGGCTATATAGAGGTAAATAAGATAAAAAGATTAATCTTAAAAACCTTTAATGAGCCCAATATTCTTTATAATATCTAAAATATATTATAGGTTACTAAGTTTATTAAAAATCTAAGAATAGTAAGTTATAAGTCTTATAGTAATCTATAGGTATTGCTAATATTAATATACCTATCTTAGAAAATTTATATAAACTTTATTGTTAGCTTTTAATTAGGTATTTATTAATATAATATTAAATATTACTATATCCTTATTATTATTTATAAGTTAATAAAGTTTATAGTAATTATATTAACCTAAAAGATAATTATAATAATAGTACTTATTAGTATTCTATATAAAAAGGTTATATATAGATTTAAGACTTTTAAGAAGATTATTAATAATGAGGATAGCCTTTTCATATACTAGTTTCAGAAAAACCTTATAGAAGCAAAGTAGTGGACAGTTAAATAAATAAACATATTAGATATTAAAATAATACTTATAAGTATATACTAAAGACTTACTAATTAGATCGGTAGTGTAATTACTAAAATGTAAATTTGCCTATAATAATAGCTAGTATTTAACTATTAGGCTCTTAATAATAAATGTCTTATATAGATAACTATTACATATTATATATATACTATCAATTATAAAGGTAATAGCTTAAAAGGTATAAAGATAAGTTCCTTATATTATAAGCATCTATATAGAAGCAAAGGTATACTAGTAAAAGGCTACTAAAATATAAATAAAAAAGGTATAATATGAGATACTAATTATAAAAGTATTATTATATAGATATCGTTCATCTTTCAATAAGAAGCTTTAATTTAAAAACAGAAAACTAGTTTAATAATTTATTAAGATAGCTATTATAGAGAAGATTAAGATGTAAGCTTATAACATCTATCTATTTAAAGACTATTAATATATATATAACACATCCTTAATTAAAATGTTAAACCTATAAAAATAACAAAAAGCAGAATAAAGTACTAATAATTTTATTAAATCTGTACGATAAAAATAAAATATATAAAACTAAATAGTCCTTATAATTAATATAATAGAAATACCTACAACTACCTTATAAAATAGATACGTAAAGTAGGAAAATATAATATATAGAAACTAACAATATATCTTAAGAATATATAGAAAAAAGTAAGAAAATATAAAAACCTAATTATGAAAGTCTATGAGAAATAGGATAACTAAGGTATGAATAGATACCTATTAAAGTTTTCTCAGAACAATATATAAAAGAGTTAAGCTTTTCTTAATATAGTATATAAGAGAGCTAAGAAAGTAACTAGATATCATTTATATAATTACTGACTATTCATCTATTAATAAAACCTTATAACTATAAACCAGACTAGAAAAAGAAGATCTAGATAAACTATTAACCGATAATACTACTGTTTATTACTTAAAATATAATAATAACTTAATAAGAGTCTAAGTAAGGTTATTATTGTTTTTAATATTACTGTTATTATTATCTTTATTTTTAATTTTTTTATTCTTTTCTCTTTTATTATTTGCGCATTTAAAAACTCAAAAATAGCCTTTATATAAATAGCTATCGTATATTAAATATAACTCTAAAATAGTATATAGTTAATAGAGATAACATAAAGGATTAATCTTTTTTTCTTACTATATAAAACATTTAATTTTATTACTAGGCTTTTTTAGTATTAATAAGCTTTTAATTTAATAAATAGTATATAACGTTTATAATAATCTATTAAAACACTGTATAAGGAATAGTTATAGGTAAAATAAATATTGTTACCAATATTTATTAAGCTATTAGTAACAGTATTACTTTTAAATTTATTAGAAATACTATTATTATTAGTAGTACTATAAATAAGATCTTTCTTTCTAATATTATAATTAAAGGACTCTTTTTTCTTTTTCTCTTTTTACTTAGTATAACCTTAATAAGTATTTTATAGAAAACAGTTATAGAAAGCTAACTTATAAGAGTATAAGTATATTTTAACGAATAGTTACTAATAGTCTAAATAATAGTTAGGCTAAGAGTTGAAAGGTTAGACTAGATAAATAGAGCCTATCTCTATAAGCCTCTTGATAGGCCAGCTTGAATATTATTACTTTCTATATACCTATTATTATAACGGCCACTATTTTCTTCCCTGATATTACCCCTTAGGTATTAACCTTTTTATATAACTTTAGCTTCTCTTTATTATTACTGTTAATATAACCGTCTTAATAGGACCTTTTTAAGTGTTTATTAACAGCATATATAATATAACGCTTATAGGGAGTTATAGTTTTAATACCTTAAGTGATTAAGATAAAACTAAGAATAATAGTACTAATATAAGTTAAAATAAAATTATCCTTACAATTATTAACTATCTAATAAAAAGCCTTATATTTTAAACCCGGTTTTGTAACATTTTTATTATTAACGTATATATATAGTGAGCGGCCTATGTAAACGGCCTACTTCCTTCTATTTTCTACCTCTTTAAGCTTTATATTACTATTCCTTCATATATAAACATATAATCCTCCCGAATTAAAAGTCGTATTATCTTTACCCTCTAGGCTATTGAAAAGGACCTAAAAGTATCTATATAAAAGATAGCTCTTACCTTTTAGGTCCCTTATATAAGACTCTACCCCTAACGTAACAGATAATCACTATAAGCTAAGATATATTTAAAATTAATCAAGATAACTATATCTAAAAAAGAGGTAATTCTGAAGAAGGTTATTAATCTGATTCATCCATGGTTTTCTTTATAATGAGGCGATATGAAATATATAGCTAACCGAATTTTAAATAAATATATTATAATATATATTAAACCTTAATAGATAGAAAACTCTATATAATAATAACCTTAATTAGAAATATATTTTAATATTGAAGTAACTATTAGAAAGCCTTAACTAAGTATTCTATATTTATATAAGCCTGGTTTATACTTATATAAAACATAATTATAAAATATATAATCATGATATTTATAGTTTTAATAAGACTAACTCCTTAATAGGAATACTATTATATGTAAAGATTATTATAATATTTAATTATAAAGAAAGGCCTTATATAAAACAGCCTAATAACTTTAAACGGATTTTTATTATCTTAGGTATATATATAAATAGCTGGATAATATCTTTATATGTTATTATAAAAGATAAATATTACTTTTTCTAATATTAAAATCAGTAATTTTCAACTTAATAGTATATATATCTAAGTAGAAATGGATTAATAATAAATAAGATTGGTCTAAGTTAATTACACTACTTTAATTAGTATATAAAGTCTTATATAAAAGGTACTTATTAACTTTTAATTCTTTATAGCTATCATGGCTATAAATTAACTAGACTTAATAACTTCTATAAAAATTAAAAGTTATTACTTTATATATATCTCTCTATTTATTATATAAGTATGAGTTTTTTCAATATAGATTATTTTAGCCTATTAAAAGACTTATATTATACAACATTTAAAAATATAATATAATTATAGATTTTATATATTATAAAAACTATTTTTTTCTACCTTTAGAGTAGTATTTTGTTACTTTAATAAGAGAAAAGAAGATAAGCTAAGTAGAGATAGGCTAAACTTATATCTTTTAACCTTACAATAGTGATTTCTTAACTATGTTTTAAGCTCAAGATATTAACTATTATGATTAAAGATATATAAAGCTTTAGTTCTTTTTAAAAGAAGATCTAATACTATTAAGTTAGCTTACTAATATTAATATATAAGCTTATTAACTTTTAATCTAAAAAGATTAATAGGTTAATATATAGGCTTATTTTTATTAACGCTAATAACTTTAGACTTTATATAGAGATAGGTATAGTAAGTAAATATTGAAAGGTTAAAAAGACCTAACTATATTTCAAAGGGCTACTTAATATAGCTAAAATTAAATTATTATACAAAAAAGAAGATATTAAAGCCAAAGGTAATAAAATATCCTAAAAAGAAGGGTTATATAGAGGGTGGTAAACTATATATATAACGATAAAGTAATTATAGAAAAAGTAGATATAATATATAAACCTATAAGATAGTTTAAGATAATAATAAAGAAGATAGTATTAAGTAGTTTTAATTAATTTTATATATTATAGCTTAATTAACTTATATAAAAGGTAGAAGGGTAAGAGATAAGAGGCTATTTACTATAACAGCCTGCTTACTATATATATTATCCTAATAATAAGTTTTATAACATTTACTTTGGAAAGTTAATATACTTTAATAAAATAATTATCTAACTATTATTATGAATATAGATAGGTGTCAGGACCGCAGAAGAGAGAGGGCCCACCAACACCCGACCGGCGCCACACCATAGGCCGTATTTAGAGGAATATATACCCTAAGACCCACTTATGTATATAAAAAGGGACTAAACTAGTAATAGTTATATACTAAGAGAAGGCAGATTTAAATAATGAGTTACTGTTACCCCCTAGGTTACTAACTGTTAACTCTTCTACTTAATATAACCTAGCCCTTTAATATATTTAAATCTCTACCTATCTATAGGTATACTGACTATTAGAGTAATAATAGAGACTAAAGCGTAATTAAGGGCCACCTAACGCTTATATACCGATATGCCTGTATGGCTATAAGGTAAGCCGACACCTGACACTATAATGACCGAATAACCTACTAGGGGGGAGTAAAGCGAGACTAACTATAATAAAATAACAGAGGAGCAGTTAGAATATATCCTTATAGAGATAGCCGCCTAAGTAAAAAAAAAGATAATTAAGTAGATCTAAGAAATAGAAAAAAAGGAGGCTTAGGGTAATAACCTTATATAAAGGTCTATAACTATTGCTTAAGGTATAACCGATAGGCCTTAGGACCTAGAGCTAAAGCGCTAGAAAGGCTATACCTTAACTAAGCAACTTATACCTATTCGCTACAAAAGGGGTAACTAGGCTAACCTTAATAACTTTTTTTTTTAGATTAAGGGGCAGTTTATAATAAATAAAGAGGATTATAAGGATAATATAGATAAGGTATACTATACTAATATCTATCTAGAGGGTAATATAGCCTATAAATAGATAAACTATATAACTATTAACTATAGGGGTAAGGCCTTAAGGGTATTATAGGCCTAGATAGAGACTTAGCTACACTATAGTGTTACTGATAATAATATATAGGCCTTTAGTGCTACTGTTAACCTTAACAAGCTAAAGTAGAAGCCAGGATAGATATACAAATAATTTATTAACTAATATAAAACAATAGAAATAGAGTGCCTTAACCTAAGAATAAAGAGATAGTAGGTGGTCTATATACTTTATTAACTACTACCTAAGTTAAAAAACTATATACTTATGTAAGAGATACCAGTAGACCGATAAGAACTTAATAATATAGTAAAAAAGGTAAAAATAATTATAAAGACCTAATAAAAGGAAATATAAAACAATTAACCCTTAGGCTATTATAAGAAAAGGAACCAGTAGGACTTAGTTCTATTAAGGGATACCCCTATAGAATAAAACACCTTAGACATAAGGTTAACCTATACCTCGTTAGTATTTATACCTAGAGTAATAACTTTACTAGTAATAGGCACCCCTAAGGTTAAACTGAAAAGGGAGAAGGTAAAAAACTACTGTCCTACTATATAAATATAAAAGGTCCCTAAGTGCTTTAACTATAAAAAGATAGGATATATATCTACTAAATATAGTAAAGCCAGCTGTTATTAATATAAGTAGCTAAAGTATATAGAGAGACGTTATATCTAACCCTAGGTGTTAGGGGTTAACAGTATTTAAATCGCTTAGGATAAAGGGCTATACTACTGTAACATAATTGCTTAGTTAATAACTACTAGACGAAAAGGTCTAGTCTTGCTTCCTCTAATGTTAGAGAGGAACAAGACGTATACGTGCTTAAATATGAATTCTATTACAACTACTATTTTAAGGCTATTATTTAGGTTAAGGTTAATAGTAGATAGAGGAAAGGTATAACGCTAATTAACCTTAAGGTAGATAAAACTATTATAGATTAAAGGATATTATACAAGTCTAAACTAAGGGATATTAAGGGAGAAATAGCGCTATTAAAAGGGATATAGGGAGGTAAGGCTTCTAATTACAGCCTATAACAATTATTAATAAAGGTTACTAACGATATAAAGATAGTTAAGATTTAGTTAAATAAATTCTAGGTTAATAATAGTTATAGTTATAATACTATTTTAGGTATACCTTAAGGTAGATAAGTATATATAACGTTAGACTAAAGGGTTATTAAGTAGATCTACCCTTTAGTAAAAGATTGTATTAGCCTGGTCTAGAAGAGAAAAGCTATATAAAGAATATATAAGGATGTAAAGGCTGTATTACCCTTTAAGTTGATAGTTAAAAGACTAAAGTATAAATACTATAGGGAAGCATTAGTATTACCCTAGAAACCCTTTATTAAGGACAGTATAACGGAATTTATACTTCCTTAAGAGTATTAAGACTAGGCGTATATATTTAATATAACGCTTATAGTAAAACCGGCCGGTAAGAAGGGTTAACAAGACTTAATCGACCTAAAACTAGATATAAAGCCGCTGTTTAGACCTATCTACCCCCTAATAGAGAAGGAACTAAAGAAACTAAGTATATACTTAATAGACATACTAAAAAAGGGCTAAATTAGACCCTTAATAAGTCCTATAGGGATATTAATCCTATTTATACTTAAGAAGAAAGATAAGCTATAACTCTATATTAACTATTAAGGTTTAAATAAGGTTATAAAAAAACTAGATATTACTATTATTAATTATAGAAATCCTTAACTATCTATTAAAAGCTAGATAGTATATAAAGCTAGACCTGAAGGATATATACTGTTAGATATCTATCTATAAGTGGCATAAATAGAAAACAGTGTTCTAAACAAGATATAGACATTTTAAGTACTATATTATACCTTTTAGGTTAATAAATATGCCTATAACCTTTTAGACCTATATAAATAAGGCCTTAGTAGGCCTTATCGATATTAGCTATATTATATATCTAGATAATACCCTTATCTTTATAAAGGATAGAGAGAGCTATATAGAGGCGGTATATTAGGTATTATACCGGTCTAAAGCTATAGGGCCATATATCAATCTCTAGAAATATATATTTAGTATATAAATAATTAACTTTCTAGGGTTTATTATCTTACCTAAAGGTATTAAGATAGAGGTAGATTAAGTATTAGCTATTAAGGATTAGCTATTATCTATTAATATAAAAGATATTTAGGTCTTTTTAAGATTTATAGAATTTTACTAACGCTTTATTAAAAACTACTTTAAGTTATATACCTTAATAACCGATTGACTAACTCTATAGGTAAAAAAGAAACTAGTAATAACTAAGAATACTTCAAGGCCTTTTATAAGCTATAAGTTATATTTACTAAAGCCTTTATTTTAAAACACTTTAACCTATTTTTACCTATTAGGATAGAAACCGATATATTAAACTTTATAATTAAAGTGGTTTTATATTAACTCTATAGGGATATTTAACACCTAACTATCTTTTTATCCTAAAAACTTAAGGGTATAAAACTCTAGTATAAAGCGCTAGAGGCTAAGCTATTAGCTATTAGGAAATCAGTACTATATTAGAGGTACTACCTTTTATATACCTAATATAAGATTGTATTCTTAACCGACGATTTAAGGCACTAATACTTTACTAGTAAGCCCTAGCTAAATAATAGGTAGACTAAGCTATTTTAAGATTTCTCTCTTTTTAACTTTGAAATTTAACTATTAACTAGATAAAAAGAATATAATAGATAGGTTATTATACTATCTAGACTATTATATAATAAAAGAAAAAGGTAAAAGGGTATATAGTATATTTCCAGAGGATTGCTTTAGCTGTTTCTAAGGATAAGTAGTAATATTCTAGCGTAAGAGATCACTAGAGGTTATTCTAAAAGCTCTAGTAGGGAATATTATAGATAATGTAAAATAGGCCTAATAAGAGGATAAGAAGCTTAAGTCTAAAAAGTGATAGATATAAACGGATAACTAGATAAAGGATAAGGATAGCTGTAACGGTCCAAGGCAAGGTATATTGCAACCAGCTATGGCGACTACATACGAGTATCTAAAGCTAGGGAAGAAAGGAGAAAAGCTCCCTAAAGGTTCACCGCTTCTCAGGTCTGGTCAGGGCGAAGGAGCGCACAGGCCGTCGGGTTGACGTTGTTGCGGTTCCGTGCCTCCGATCAAAGGTGATGTGTTTCCTGGCCGCGATATCTAGCAAGGCTTCTTTAGGCCTAGCCCGTTATAATACCCCCCTTCTCCCTCTCCTAGGGATAGGGGTCTCCTTCTGCTGAAAGGCAGCCCACGCTGCTGTGTCTTTGAGGTTGCTTAGCGGTTCCTAGGTCGGTTTAGCGTAGTCTGTCTATTTTACTAGAACTCTCTAACCCTTTCCTTTACGCTTTATCTGTAATATCTCCTTGACCTTGTACTCTAGATCAGGCCTGGATGTTAGGGCGGCAGGTTGTCTATCATCTTGTTGTTAAAATGGAAAAAGGTTATCCCTTATATGTTTTAGGAGTGAGATATAGAAGACGTTATGTATCCCAGGTGGTGTATCTAGGCGGCATGTGTGGGATCTAACGGCCTTTAGGACTATATACTTAGCGTAAACCCAGTCAAGCTTCTTAGATGGCCGGTCTATCCTAACGTTTAATAGCCGTAGCTATACCTTATCCCCTGGTTTGAACTGATTAGAGGGTTGACGACGGGCGTTTATATAGTGCTCTTGTTTTTCTTGTGCTGTGGCCATGGCAGCCTAGGCCTATGCTATAGCATCTTTTATCTTCTATACCAGATTCTCAGCTTTTGTGATAGGGGTAGTGCCCTCTATCCTAAGTGTCTCCTTAACTCTAATCAGGTCTATATTATATCTGTGACTGAAAAAGAATGGATTGATTCCTGTGGAAGTAGCTGGTCTGTTGTTAATTGCTATTATAGCTACTGGTGACAGCTTATCCCAATCGTCCTAGGCGTAAGCACAGAATGCTCTTAGGTAGGTCTTAACCACTTGATTAGCCCTCTCAGTTGCTCCATCTGTCTTAGGGTGATAGGCTGTAGACAGCCGTTGTTTTATGCCACACAGTTGGCAGAGACGCTTCCATATTTGACTAACAAACTGAGTCCCTTGGTCTGAGACTATTGCCTTTGGTAATCCATGGTGTCTGATTAGGCCTGTAAGTAGGGTGGATACAGTGGTTTCTGACGAGATTTCCTTTATAGGCTTAAGGACAACGTTCTTAGATAGCCTATCTGTAATAACCAGGAGGTTGGTTTGTTTATATATCCTGGTTAGTGGTAGGTCGGTCATAAAGTCAAGCGATATTTCAGCCTATATATACTCTGGTATAGGGAGTAGCTTTAGTAAGCCTTGTTTCTTCTCTCTCTAGAAGTTTATCCTTCTATAGACGTCATAGTTCTTCACAAACCTCTAAACGTCTTACGATAAGCCTGGCCAGTAGAAGCTCTGACTGATCAAGGCCTTAAGTGTATCCTTTCCTGGATGCCCAGATAGGGTAAAGTCATGCATTACTTGGATGATTTTGGTCCACAGAGGCTCATAGTGTGGGATCCAAATTCGGTCTCTCTACTTCAGCCTTCTCTTGTCGTCTATAGTGTATTCTAACAATATAATAGGTAGTCCCCAAGCTGAGGGTAGTTGTTATGTCCTTTTCTTTACTGCCTTTCTGATTAGGTAGTATCAGGCGTTGTTCTGAAGGCCGGTATCCTATAGGGCTTTTAGAGGTTCTTCTCCAAATGGGTTCTCTAGGGGCATCCTATCCTCTAGGGAGTTGTCCCCCTCTTTGTCGGTGTCTATGCCACTTGTAAATCCTGCTTTTACAGATATAGCAGTCTGATCATGTCTAGTTAAGGCAGCTTTATTGACTTATAAGGCTTTCTTTGATCCTTGGAGGAGTTAGAGTTCTTGTCCCTTTAACCTAGTGTCCTCTATATTAAAGGGTATATCTTGTTCTCTCCTTAAGAGGGTATCTAGCGTTATAGCTAGCTTGCCTAGGCGGTACTCTATCTTAAAGTTATACTTCAAGAGTAGTTTGGCCTATCTGACTTATCGTTCGCTCAGCTGCTTCTTTGTAAAATACTTAAGGTTAAGGTGATCGGTCACCATAGTGAACTCTTTTATACTCCTCAACTTAGTGTCCCACTGCTCTAGGCATCGTACTATAGCTAGTAGCTCCTTATCATGGATTAGGTAGTTATATTCTACAGGAAGGTTCTTCTTTAAGAAGAAGGCTACAGGGCATAGGAGTCCATCGTCGTCAACTTATGATAAAGTGCCTCCTACTATATATCCTAAGGAGTCTGTTTCTAGGATTGTTTCCCGTTCTAGGTCCCAGTGTGCCAGTACTAGGGCACTGATCAGGCGGGTTTTAAGCTCTTTGAAGGCCTTCTGGCATTCCTTGCTCCATATAAAGGCGGTGTCTTTCTTAGTCAGTTCCATAAGTGGCCTTACAAGTACTAAGAACTAAGGAATAAACTGTCAGTAATAGTTAGCAAATCCCACAAAGGATTATACTCCTCTTACTGACTTAGGGGTTTCCTATAGTTATATCGCTTTAATCTTCTTAAGGTCAACTTTTATCCCTTAGCCAACTTTAACAATAAATCCTAGGTACTTGACGCTCTTTTGCTTTAAAGTCATATTTATTAATATCGATCTATAGGCCGGCTTCTCTTAACCTAATTAGGACCTTCTTGACTTTATCCTGGTGGTCTACTAATGATCTATTAGAGTAGATCAGGATGTTATCGATATATGCTAAGCAAAACTTGTCTAGGTATCCTTATAGGGTATAGTTAATATAACGCTGGAATATAGCTGGTGCACCAGTTAAGCCGAAGGGGGTGACCAGCCACTCAAATAGTCTGTACCTTATGTGGAAGGCTGTCTTCTATTCTTCTCCAGCCTTAATTTAGATCTTATAAAAAGCGGCGATAACGTCCAGTTTTGTTAACTATTTTACTTATGCTAGTGATCTTAGGGTTTTATTAATTAGCGGTAATAGATATCTGTCCTTCCTAGTGATGCTGTTTAGGCCCCTGTAATCCATATAAAACCTCAATCCTCCTCCTGGTTTCCTCATAAATAATACAGGAGCAGATGCTGGCGAGCTGCTAGCTCTTATAAACCCTTTATCCAGGTATTCAGTAAGGGTCTTCTGGAGGACTATCAGTTCTTCTCATAACATCCTATATAGTGGTCCCTATAGGACTTCAGGATCAGCGCTATTCTTTGTTTTTTCTAAGGGTATCTTGTGGTTAATACCATCACGGTGTAGTGGTAACTTAGCAGCCTGATTAAGGTCAAAGACGTCCAAGAACTAGTGGTATTCCTTTAGTAGTAGGGCTTTAACGTTAGGCCTTTTCTTTGGCGCTAAGGCTTTTATTATATCTGCTAGACTTGTGGCGAAAATCTATGTCCTCTGTTAGGGTTGTTGAGTCTTTAACTTCCTTCCCCTCCTGATCAGGGCCATAAAAACCGAGGCTATCTACTGGCGGATAGACAAACGATTTTCCTTCTGGCTTAGGTCTTATCTATGGACTGTATGGTTAGCCATGCCAATATATAACAGGTTCCTGGCTGGACGGATTGTGACGTCATCCTCTACTATCCAAGTCTTGCTAAGGATAACGTCCTCAGTCTGATTAGGGATAACATAGAAGAATAAACAGCTTCTCTTATAACCATCAAGATCGATTTCCCTATATATAACTATAGTGATGGCGTCAGGGATAATTCCGTTAACGGTCTTAAGCGCTCTAGGCTTGATTTTGATATACGGCAAACAAAGCTTCTTGGCGTAGTCCTCACTTATGGTGGCAGTGGTAAGGCATCCCGAATTAACAAGGGTGTAGGTATAGGCAAGTTGGTTAATTCCTATGTTGATAAAAAAGGGGTCACTGTCCATAGTCTTTCTGACTAGCCTCCATTCCTTCTTTGCGTCCTCTTGGCCGTGCTTTTGGCCAGGAGTTACTCTTTTCCTGAGTCGTCTAAGGTCTGGCCAGACCTAGCTTTGCTCTATTCCCCAGAGCTGGAGTCGGTGTCGGTCTCTAGGGAGGACTTCGATTTCTTAGCTGAAGACTTCTTAGCCTTTGGTTCTGTTGCTTTTGATCTCTTGGCTTCTGAAGGTTCTTGTCTCTTTGGGTAGTCCCTTGTAAAGTGGCCTGTCTTGCCACAGCTATAGCAGTTGACCTCTTTCAACTTGCGGCGATGCTCTAGGCCTTTCTGCCCCCTAGGGTGCTAGACCTTAGTAACCTTGGTGGGTTCCCAGTCCATCTTGTCCTCCTTAGAGCTTACAGGTGACTTAGGCCTGGCCTGATCAGGTGTAGGAGGGCGCCGTTTATACTTCTCCTGCTTCTCCTGGTAATTACGACTGTCTAACCGGGAGCCTATCTTTATAAGGAGCCTGGTGTACTCTGAGTATGTGTCTGGGATGTCTACTACACTGATTAGGGCGTCGTGAAGGCTCTTGTTGATAGCTTTGTCTAAGTAGTTAATCCTCACTTTATCCGCCCAGTCGCTACCCCTACTCTTAGCTAGTTCCTTCTTAAACCTAGGTAGAAAGGAGGTAAAGCTCTCATGGGTTTTCTACTTAATTATATGTAGTTGAGTCAAAGCTTGGGCTTGGGCGTTGGGGTCTCCATAACAGCTTTCTAGGTAGCTCATAAACTGGTCAAGGGATTCCATTCCGTTGGTTCCCCTGTGGGCGTAGTAGGCTGAGGCCATCGTCTGGGCCGCCCCTTTGAGTCGAGCGTATATATATCTAAAGATGTCGGCGTTGCAGTTGAAAGCCATCCTATCTAGGCGGATCTTCCCTTTCATCTCTAGGAACTATCGTTGGAAGTTCTTATGTGTCCTATTAAACTTGGGGGGGTTAGGTATCTGGTGTTTTCTTTGTCTGGTTGCAGTATTCAGGGTCTAATCAGGGATAGGCGTTGGTGTGCTTGTTGTGGTGACTGAGGTAGGTGTCGTTGTGGGTTGCCTCATGCTTGTAAGGGCTTCTTACAGCAGGCGTATCTGCTCCCGTTGAGCCTCTCGCTTGTTGGCCTAGGCAGTTTATATCTCTTGTAATTCGTTGGCTTGTGAGGTTTATATCTTGTGCAGTTGAGTGGCTAGCTGGCTCACCACTTTAAGTAACTGTTGTGATCCTATAGATGGCTGGGCTTCTATATTGCTGTCTATCTTGTCTATAGCTCCCTTAACTGCTCTAGTTATATTGGGGCTCTTCCTGTCCTTGCTTATGGGCCTTACTTTGATCAGGGAAAATCCTTCCTGTATCTGGCTAGATAGGGAAACCTGAGCTCTTTTAAAGCATGTAGGCTGATGTGCAGCCTACTGTTCTCAGCTCCTCCAGGGCTAATCAGCTTAATCTGATTAGACCTAGGATACAGCGTTTCTGGCAGCTATTCTTGTTGATGGAATCCTTTTACAACTAAGCTGTATAGGCATATCGCTTTAGCCTCCCTTTCTAGGTCTGTTGTAGCGTAAAGGCTTGCACTAAGGCCTAAGCTACAGTGTACCTAATTAATTCTCACTAGTGGACCACACGTCTAGTCTAGAGAATTCTAGTGCTTCTTTTGAGCTTTAGATAATGTAACGGTCTAAGGCAAGGTATATTGCAACCAGCTATGGCGACTATATATAAGTATCTAAAGCTAGGGAAGAAAGGAGAAAAGCTCCCTAAAGGTTCACCGCTTCTCAGGTCTGGTCAGGGCGAAGGAGCGCACAGGCCGTCGGGTTGACGTTGTTGCGGTTCCGTGCCTCCGATCAAAGGTGATGTGTTTCCTGGCCGCGATATCCAGCAAGGCTTCTTCGGGCCCAGCCCGTTACAATAGCTTAGTTTAGTATAAGGGATAACTAGTCATCCTAAAAAGGTATAAGATCTAAATATAGCTTTTAATAGTATTCTATAATAAACTAATAAAGGGCTACCTAAAGGTAACCTAAGCACTTAAGAGAATAGAAAAGATATTTTTCTAGAAGTTAATAAGGAGGGTTACTTAGGAGTATATATATATATATATATATATATATATATAATATTAATAAACCAAGCTAAAATATCATCTACTATATAGAAGACTTTTTTTATTAGTGTCTAGTAGGCTATAGGAATATATTATATTTAACTTTATTATAAAACTACCTATATTAAGGGGCTTTTTAGGGAAGTTATATAACAGTATTCTTATTGTTATTAACCGATTAACTAAGTATATAATTTACCTCTTAATAACAGACACCTTAATAGTAGACCAGCTAACGGCCTTTTTAGTTAACTAAAAGTTTTTTTTATTTTAGTATACTAGAGGCTATAGTCTTAGATAGAGGCTCCCTATTTATTAGTTATTTCTAGGTAATAGTATACCACCTATTAGCTATTAAAAGAAAACTTAATACTATATATTACCCTTAAATAGATAGATAGACTAAACAATAGAACTAGAATATTAAATACTTCTTAGAAGTCTTTTATAATATAGATTAAGATAACTAGATATAGTGGCTGCCTATAGTAGAGTTTATATATAATAGGACCTAATATAGTGTAACTAGGGTAGTACCAATAAAAGCTTTAATAGGGTATTTATTAAAAGGTCTATATAATGTTACCTTTTTAATAGAAGGACTAATAGAAGTCTTAACTATAAGAAAGAAGGTAGAGCTATTAACTAGCTAGAGGAATATTATTTCTAAAACGCTTAGAATATCTAATAGGATATATAAAAAATAGCATAATATTTAGAGAATAAATATTAGTTTCTAGGTAGATAAAAAAGTCCTATTATCTATTAGGTTTATTAAGTAAAAACAGCCGTTAAAAAGTTATCTAATAAGTATTCAGGCCTTTTTATAGTTATATAGGTAGTTAATAGAGGTAAAGCCTATAAATTAGATATAGGGATTAGGTATTAGATTTATAACATTTTTATATTATTATAACTAGAGAAGTTTAATAGACTAATAGAGAAGCCTTAAAAGGTTTCTATTAAAAAGGAGAATAAGGATATATATAAGGTTAAATAAATCGTTATATATAAGGGACCACTATATAACTAATAGTATCTTATTAAGTGGAAACAGTATAGAGAGAAAGAAAACTTATAGGAACTATAAAAATATTTAACACTAGAACTATAATAAAAGTATAAGGTAGAGACCACTAAAGGGATATAGGGTGATAATAGGGACTAATAGAGTTAAGGGATCTATACGGTTTACCGGCCGGTATAAGGAAATAAATTCTATTTAGTACTAAGGCTAGAAAGCAGGATAGCTATAGGGCTATAAAAAATCTAAAAACTATTAGTAGAGGGATAGTAGGAAGGGACTAAAGGGGACCACTTAGGTATTAGGGTTAGAACCTTTATCGCTATTACTATCGCTATTATTGTTACTATTATCGTTATTATTATCCTTACCTTTCTCTATACTACCCTTATAGGCCTTATCCTTCTTACTATAGATATTATTATCTACCTTAAAGTCTAGTTTACCGGTATACTATAAGAAGTTAAAAGCTAATAAGGGAGTACTAAAGGGGTACTAAAGTTTATATAACTTAAGAGTAGGTCTAGAACTACTTTAAAAAAAAGGGCAGTTTACACCTTACTAGCGATAGTCTATACTATAAGGGTAATATTTTAGGCCTTAAGGGCTGTAGCGGCAACCTTAATAGACTTAGCTAAAGACTTAGCCGTTTTAGCCTAACAGTAGACAATATTAATATTAGCCTTAAGGGTAGCAACGTAACGCTAGTAGAAAAGCTACTCTTTTTCCTCTACTTTAGCCTTACGCTTAACGTTAGGAATTTTAGCCTAGTTAACCTAATATTAAAATACCTTTTTACTTATAACTTAGGCCTTAGTAATCTCCTCTTAAGATAATATTAGCTTAAGGAGTAATAGGGGATTATTAGGGGGACACTTATAGATATATTAAGGTAGATATAGGTAGGGTTAATAGAGCGTTAGACCACCTTAAAGAGGCAGTATAGCTTAATAACGGGTATAGTGGTGGTATAGGTGGCCTATAGAGGGTTAATAGCTATTAATAGCTATAGGAACGGCCGGAATAAAAAGAGGGATAAGTATATAGGAATATAGGTCTTACTATATATACCGATATAATAAGAGTACTTATTACTGACAGCTAAGAATTATTAAACTAAAAATATAATAGGGGGACACTAGAGGTATATTAAAAGGATACTAAGAGATAGAAAAAATATATAGGTAGTCTTAATATAGTAAGAAAGGTTAACTAAAAAGACGGCTACTATAGTAGGCTTCTAGTTAGCTATCTACTAGAGATAGTAGTTATATAGGATGTCTCTAACAAGCTTATCCTTAGCAGCGTTAGTATAGGGGCAACGGTAGAACGGTAGAGGGGTATTAGTGCCACCCTAGCCGTTAGATAGACTAAAGACAGCAGGGCCACCCTAGCCACTAAATAAACTAAAGGTAACAGAAGTAATAGGTATAGATATAGATATAATAGCAGTAGTAGAGAAGCGGCTATTACTATTACTACTGCTATTATTACTACTGCTATTATTACTACTGCTATTATTACTATTATTACTATCATTACTATTATTACTATTATTATTATTACTATTACTATTAGGGGTAACAGTAAGGTTATAATAATGGGTAAAAAAAATTAAAAAAAGTTAGATAGAAGATTTTTTATTATTAATAGGCAATATAGCTAGAAAAAGCAAGTTGTAATAATAACTCTTAGCTATAAAAATAAGGGAATTTAAGAAAGTAGCCTTAAGAAAAGGCCTATTACTATATTATAAGGACCCCCTATAGGATAATAAAAAGGGTATCCTAATATCAATAAGAATAGTATAACTTAAGGCTTACAGAAGATTCCCTTAAGGCTGAACGATAACTAATAAATTGTTTAGATTTTATAAAATAAAAAAGGACCACTATAGACCTAAAAGGGCACCAGGTTAAATAATAACTTAAGGAAAAAGGACCCTTAATAAGGCTTTATGTAACGCTTTATATAACGCTTTAGGTAAAAGGGCTTTATGTAAAGGCTTTATATAGAGACTTTATAGTACTAAAGGGAAAGCTGCTTAGGCTATAGGTAGACCTGGCACGGCAGTAGGGGAACACTAAGGGAGCACTAGGGACAACTTAGTCGCCTAGGACGGCTAGGTCCTAAGGATAGGACCTTAGGGCGGGGGGATTATATCAAGACCATGGAAGGGAGAGGGCCCACCGGCGCCCGACCGGCGCTACACCATAGGCCGCATTCAGAGGAACATATACCCTAAGACGCACTCATATACATAAAAAGGGACCAGACTAGTAATAGTTACACTAAGAGAAGGCAGATTTAAATAATAAGTCACTACTACCCCCTAGGTTACTAACCGTTAACTCCTCTACTCAGTACAACCCAGCCCTCTAACAATAGGCTATAGAAAACTAAAATGTTTTTAATCTTTTTTTATTTAAAAAAAACTAGCCTATAAGATAATTAGTTCTTAAATATTTAATAAGAAAATATATATATTTAGATCTAAATTCTAAAAAATAAAATACTTATACTTAAAAGTAAGACTTTAGATAAAACTTAAATAATATTAATTTTTAATATTTTAAGTATAAGGTTAATAATATAGTTAATAATTATAACCTAAATAAAAGAAATTTATATAAAAGTCTATTAGATATATTAATAATTGTATTAGAGTTAGCTGGAGATATTTTACTAGGTAGAGCTTAATAGTAGGTATTAATATATTATAAGACTAAACCTTATAGAGGTATTAACCAGTATACCTCTATATCTAGTAAAGCTCTATAAGTGGGATACGTCACTAAAGGCCTAACGACTAGTCGTTAAGACCTATATCTTCTATTAGGAATACTATTATAATTACTTTTTTTCCTATATAACTTTATCCCTAAAGTTATTATATAATATCTTTTAATAATAGTAATAAGATATAGTCCTTATAGGCCTAAAATAGCCTTATAGTCTTTCTATTAATAATATTGATATTTCTTCCTAATATAACAGCCTTATTATTTTTTATTTCTTACTATATACTTTATATATCTTATTTATTTCATTTAGTAGTATATTAATAAGTAGTTAGTAGGTTAAAAGGTAAGCTATTGGATAGATAAATAATTAAATAGAAATAAATATATTAGCCTATTACTTAGGTTATTTTCTTTAGCCTATTAATATCTGAATAAAAAGTTTTTTTTACTATTATAACTTTTTCTTTATAGTTCTTCTTATCTATTATATCTTCTTTTTATTTTACTTTTTAATATTTAATTTCTATTTTATTTAGTTTTTACTAAATAATGACTATAATATTCATTATCTTTTATATCTAGACAGTCCTTAACTATAAATCTAACCCTTATATCAGCTTTAATAGTTATAAGAGAGATACTCTATATATCTACTGTCTTATAAGTATATATTATAATATAAATAGTCTTATCTATAGTACTACTTACTATATAACTATATATATTACGTATTAGATTAATAAGAAAAGATATTCTATAGCAAGACTAAGAAATGAAACTGCACAAAAGATGTGGCGCGCCATTGATGTTATCAATTGACACAAGATCATTACCTATATGTGGAATCTAAGTCCTAATATATCTGAAATATAATAATATACTATTATACCCTTAAAACCAATAGTAAGATTAACTCTATTAACTATAGCTATATCTTTTTAGCTTTTTTCTATTATACCTATACCTAAAAATAAGTTAATAACGACATTATTAACCTATTAATAGATAGTTATAAAGTTTATTTAGACTAAATAACTTTTTAAAAGCTTTCTTTTATATATAAATATCTTACCTTAATAATCTAGTTTTTAATATACTTAATAAGTCTTTTATAACTCTTTTATAGCTAATAGTTCTATAGTTTAATATTCTTAATCTTAAAAATAAGGATAAAATTTATTTTTATCTAAATATTTTTCAATTAGCCTATCTATATAATAATAGCTATACTTTTACCCTATAGCTAATAATTAATAATCTTAGAGATTATAATAATAAAACCAAACCTAATAACAAGATTAAACACCTTAAGATATTTCTAAAATTTAAAAACTTTTGTTAACTTATTAATAAGTATTTAGTAAATAATATATCTATTTATATTTTTACTATTTATAGTATTACCCCTATTAGCTATACTCATAGTACTATAACTCCCTTTAAGCGTTCTACCTTAAAGACTACCTATATCCCTAATAATGAAAATAAGAATATCTTTAACTTTAAGCCTATAAATTTTTTTAAGTAGCTTTATAAATATAAGTATTACTATCTTAATAGTAACTTTTTATTCAGGTATTCTATATATAATACCTTTTACCGCCTTAATATCTAGACTTTAATAGACACCTATAACACTATAAATCTTTAAGCTTTTAGTTATAATATAACTTTTATATATATAACCGCTATCTAAATACTTAATAAGGTGTTTATTATTACTAAAAATAAGGCTAGAACTCAAGGTAAAACCTTTAATAAGGCTATCTTTATAACCAGCCTAAGTTCTATTATTATCCTCTTTATAAATAAAGTTATTATTAATCTTTTTAATATTATTAATACCAACTTAATAAACCCTAGCGATTTAGCTATTATTATTATTAATATTTTACTCTATGTTACTATGAATACCTAAATAAACCTTAATACTCTTTTTATAGGTTTTCATTATAATATTATGGAGATAGCTATTACTAAAAACACTATAATATTAGTAAACTGTTACCTTTTTAATAAATAGGTTTAGTCTATTAAGGCTAAAGGTAAATACTATACCTTTATATCTCTTATAGCTACTAAAGATACTATCTATAAGGAGTATAAAAACGTCTATATTATAACTATTAATACTACTTATACTATTAGTATCCTATAGCTTAATCCTTTTAACCCTAATTTTTAAAAGTAGTCTTTTTGTATTATTAATCTTTTAGTAATTATTCCATAATGTTAATTATATTAATTTAAGGTCTATATATAATAGCTAATATAAATAAAAAGGTTTTTTAGATAGATTATAACAGTCTTATATTTAGTAAATAATTATTATTAGTAATTTAATTATCTTATTTTCATAGGTTCTATTTTTTTAATTTTTCTATTTATTAACAGTTTCTTTAGCCTTTTTCAGATACCTTAACGGCTTTTATATATTATATTTAATAGACTAACCAGCCTACTTAACCAAGTATTTTTAATTTGAGCTATTACCTTATTAAGCGATCATTTCTTTTACTTTTTAAATATTATCTTTAAGTTTTAACTTAAGAAGCTTTATTAAGATATTAATAAACCGTTAGCTAGTTCCCAATAGTTCTAATAAAAGTCTAAAAATACATTATATAACTATCTATATAATCCTAGAAAATAGATATAATATATCTAGATATTAATTTTCTTTATAATTAGTATCTTAATATATTATGATACTAGCTTTTATGTTTAAAATATATATTCTTTATTAAAAGCCTAAAAATCTCTTTATAATAAAACTCCTTTTAAAAGCATTTTTCTTTATAATAGGCGGCTTATAACTCTATAGCTTTTATCTATATTTTTATTATGTATCTTTAAACTTTAGTAATTTTCTTAATTTATTTATTAACCCTTTATACTATAATCTTATAGCTAGATATATATTTTATATATCTTAAATAATACCTATATAACACTATAGATAGAGATACTTTAATAGTAGAATATTCGCTATTATTATATATAAGCTTAGCCTTATCTAGTTATATAGTCTACTTACTTAATAAGCTATTAATATATAGTTATAGGTAATATTTTGTTAGTATAACAGGTAGGCTAGTCTCTTATAGAGAAGTAGAGCCTAAAAGAGTATAAGAGAAGATATCTCTTAAAAGAATATATCCTATAGAAGTAAGAATATAGGTTAATAGGGGTAGATATAATAGATATAAGGATAAAGAGTTAAAGAGAGTATAATATTTAGATTTTTCTTATACTAGTTTTTGCTTGCTTATAGAAAATATAGAAGACCTAGAAACAGAAAGAGATCTAGCCCTTATATAGACCTATCCAGCGTACTAGAATATTCTATACTAATATAAGTTACTTATAAATTAAGTTAACTGTTATATAACTTAATAACCCTAAATTAATAACCCTAACTTCATAGATAACCTTAAAAAAAATAGATTTAAAAGGAGAAAAAGGGTTATTCCAGATAGTTCTCCTGGATTTTATATAATTATAAAATTATCTTACTTATATAATTAATATATATATCAATCTATTAGTATATAAGATTATAGTTATACATATATGTTGGAATGTCACCTGGGCGACATTCATACTTAAGGCCAATTCCGTCACGACCAAGTGGCGGGCCCGCTTTTTAGGTCGCTTAGAGGTTATGAGCCCAGATGCCTCAGTGGTTAGGCCGACCACATGCGTGTTTTCCCCGCACGCTTATGAGTTAAAGTGCTGCGCGTTCAATTCGCGCTTTGCGACCGTAAGTCCAAAATGGCAGGCGCGTGCGACCGTGAGTCCAAAACAGGCAGGCGCACAGACCAACCGGGTAAGGTCAGTACCGGATTTGCCCTTAAAGGGGGCTGTTGGAATGTCACCTGGGCGACATTCATACTTAAGGCCAATTCCGTCACGACCAAGTGGCGGGCCCGCTTTTTAGGTCGCTTAGAATATATCTTATATATAATTCCTTATAATAAAGGCAATATAAGATAATATACAAGTAGAGTACTTATTAGAGCTTCTACTTTTAATACTCTCTTTTTTCCTTTATTCTAAGGAAAAAATTACCCTGAAAGGTAGAGGAAAAATTACCCTACAAGATAGAGAGAAAAAGTACCCTAGAAGGTATATAATATTCTCTATATTATTCTTAATGAGTAAGATAACTTATTAAGAAAACTTCCTAAAAAATATTAGAAAGAATATTAAAAAATATAGGCTTATTTAGATATTTTTAAGCCTATAAGCTTAATAAATCTTTAAATCTAACCCTAGGAAGGGGTTTTATTAAGCTGTCTATTAGTATAAGTAAAGCAGAGATATATTCTACTTCTATATTACCGTCTTTAACTTTTTACTAAGTACAATAGTAATATGTAGCAGTATACTTAGTCTTTTGGTGGTATTCCGGGTTATAGGCTAAGCTTAAGGCTCTATTATTATCTATTTTAAAAGTTATAAGGCTTATATTAAACACTATTTTAGATAACAAGCCTTTTAACTATACTGCTTCTCTTATAGCTTTCTATAGGCCGTTAAACTTAGCCTTAGTGGTTGATAGAGATATAGTTAACTGTTTTTTTAATTTTTAACTTATAGGCCCTCCTAATAAGATAAAGAGATATCTAGAAGTTAATTTTCTAGTCTCTTTATAGCTAGCCCAGCTAGAATCAATATATCCTACTAGTTTAAAGGTATTATTATTAGTATCTATATTACCTTTATAGATAATAGAAGTATTAATAGTCTTTTCAAGGTATTTTAATATACCTTTACCTTATTTAAGTCGGAATTTTATTAGATTATATAGGTAACAAGAAATAAAAGATATACTATAGGCTATATCTAGCCTTATTAAAAATATAACGTATATAAGGGACCCTATAAGGCGTTAATATTTCTTTAATAGGTCCTTAAAAAAAGTATATCTTTTTGATTTATTACCTGGAGGGCTATTTAATATACCTAGCGATATAGATATATTATTTATTTTTACTTCTATTAGATTAAACCTTTCTAGTAGTTATTAGATATAATAGGCTTAAGAAATAGTTATAGATCTTTTAGATCTATCCTTTGTTATATAAAGCCTTAAAAACTTTACCTAGGTCTTATATCTCTATATATTAAGAGATTTTACCCTTTAAATCTTCTATATACTTAGTATCTTTATTAAATATAAGAAAACTATTAATATAGGTAATAATATAATAAGGATTATTTTTATCCTAGTCATAATAAGTAGCTTTATCTAACTTTAAAGATATAAAACCTCTATCTTTTAATATAGACTTTATCTTTAACTACTACTGTCTAAAAGCTTATTTAAGGCTATATAAAGCCTTTAATAAAAGTAATATTTAATCCTTATTATTATCCTAATTAATAGTATTTAATTCCAGGTATAATTTAAAGAATTTAGATAAAAGGATATTAAAGGGGTCTATATAGACCTTTTCTTCTAAATCCCTATATACAAAGGCTCTAACTATATCTATTTATTAGATTTCTTAGTCTAAAGCTATTAAAAAAGCTAATAATACTCTATAGGTAATCAGATTACTACTAGTAGTAAAGGTCTAAAAACAGTTAAGCCTATATTTTTATTAAAAGCCTTTAAAAATAAGGTAGGCCTTATATTTATTAATTTTACTATTAATAGTGTATTCTTTCTTTGAGACCTATGTAATAGTTAAAGGTACCCTAAAAGCTTTTATAGCTTCTTTTCAGTCTACTACCCTTAAAGTGCCTCTTCTAATAATAATAGCTATTTCTTTATATATAGCTTCTAACTAGAGGTCTTTATTAAGGCTTTCTAGAGCCTATTCTAAAGTAGTAGGCTCTATAGACATAATACTATAGTTATATTCTATAGTATTATTATAGGTCTTATATTTATCTTTTTCTTTTTTATATATAGAAGGTATAGTAACCTTTATTTTAGAAGAAAGATTAATAGAAAGGATAGTATTCTTATTTATAAAAGTACTAAAAGGAATAGTAGTTTCTTCTCCCTCTCTTATAGTACTTTCTATAAATTTAATATATAAAGTCCTTACTATAGAGGACTTATAAAGTCTAAAAGGAATATATATTATATATATATTGTTTTCTTTTTAAGATAAATAAATACCTTTTTCTATATAGGTATTTAATTTATCTAATTATATATACTTTTCTCTAGGTCTATATATAAAGACCTTAGAGCCGATTTTATATATATTTAATAAATCTGGTTTATTATCCTTATTAGGATAGAAATAATCTAGAAAAGCCTATATAGAGGTCTTTTCTAGATATCTTATAACAGGATAATTTAATAACTTAATAGTTTCTTTAAGGATTATATCCTATAGAAACTTAGGTAAGTTATTTACTATTATAATAGTCCTAGATTTATCTAGGATAGCCGTATTTATTCTTTCTGCTATACAGAGGAGCCCATTAAAAGTCTAAGCCTATAATACTAAACCACCCTATATCGAGTGGCAAGGGTATTTATAGGGGTGCCTACCGAAAGTAATAACAGCCAGCATTTTATATTCTAACAGCGTCTAGGTAAGGCCAGTTATTTAGTGGCTTTTAGTGGTTTTTTACCACTATTAATAGCTTTTATTCGCTATATTTAACCTTTAACCGGTATTTACTAGTGTACCAGCCCTCCTTATACTTATTACCGCCGTTAAAAGTAATAATTACCTTAATATATGCCAGTATTCGCTTTATCTATACCTAAATCTTTTCTTATAGTAATACCTATTAGTACTCTTACTAGGCTTTTTTTAGCTATAGCCTAGTTAATAGGGGTATCTTTCCTTATTACAAATCGCTTTATTTATAGCTAAGAGGGTTTAATAGGGTTAAGGCTAAGACTATTAACTCTAATACCCCACTTCCGCACCACCCCCACTTCTGCACCACCCAAAAATCCCGCATTTCTCCTCCTTCATCAACACCACTACCTTTTTCAAACTATTATAACAATTGCTATATATCGCCAAATAACGCCATTTTTTCAGGATACCTTTTTTAACCCATCATGAAGCAATATACTGAAGATGAGCTCCAACGGGCACTTCAAGATATAGATACTACTTGCTCTATCCGCCAGGCAGCTCGTAGATGGGGAATTCCCTATCATACTCTTCGACATCGATTCCACGGCATGCAATCAAAGGATACTGCTTATATTCATATGCAGCGGTTATCCCAGGCCCAAGAGCAATATCTATCTGAATGGGTTCAAATCCAGGATGCCCTAGGCGCTGGCCCTACCCATCAACAACTAAAGGGCCTAGCAGAGCGTATGCTAGGCGATGGGCAGCAGCCCATAGGGAGGAAGTGGATAGGGCGATTCCTGCGGCGAAACCCATCACTTAGGACCAGGCGATCTAGGGCAATAGATGCCCGGCGATGGAAGGCCCATTCTTCCGAGGTTATCCAGGGTTTTTTCCATCTTCTGGTTAATATCCCTGCCATCCAGGGAATCCATCCATCTAACCGATGGAATATGGATGAGACTGGCATTATGGAGGGCAGGGGATCTAATGGGCTAGTGCTGGGCTCTGCAGCATCGCAGCATATCCAGAAAAAGCAGCCAGGATCCCGGGCATGGGTATCTATCATCGAGTGTGTGGCTGCTGATGGGAGGTCCCTATGCCCACTGGTTATATATAAGGGCAAATCAGTCCAGGCCCAGTGGTTCCCATCTAACCTATCTGGATATGAAGGATGGCACTTCACATATACGGATAATGGCTGGACAACTGAGAAGACTGCCCTTGAGTGGCTAAAGAAGGTCTTTATCCCAGGCACTATGCCTAGTGAGCCAGAGGCAGCCAGACTGCTGGTTCTAGATGGGCATTACAGCCATATATCTACTGACTTTATGTGGGAATGCTTCCAGAACAAGATATATCTACTATATCTACCGCCGCACTCCTCTGCTGTCCTCCAGCCACTGGATATATCGGTCTTCAGCCCATTAAAGCACGCCTATCGAAGGGAGGTTGGATATCTAGATGACTGGGTTAGTGATTCAACTGTTGCTGGCAAAGGGCATTTCTGGCCTGTTATATAAGGGCTAGAGATGCATCTATAACAGCCCAGAACGTTAGAAGTGGCTGGAGGTCAGCTGGACTATGGCCAATATGCATACAGCGACCTCTATCTAACTCGTTAGTAATAAAGGCATCATCCAGCCAGCAGAACAGCCAGCAGACTAACCAGCCTAGCAGCCAGCAGTGGGGTGAATCCGTATCTATCGTCCCATGGTCAACACCTCGTCGATCTGCTGAACTACGGCATCAACTACGCCAGTTAACCCAGCTGGCAGAGGATGGGCTAGATACCCATACTATTCGTCACCTATCTAGAAAGGTGCAAAAGGGGTATGATGAACAGGCATCTAGAAGGGCACTTCTAGAGCAGAAGGTCCACCAGCTGGAGGGCCAGTTGGATGATATACGGCAGCGCAAGAGAAAGAAGGTCCGTCTATCGCCTAACAGCACCTTCGCCACTATTTGGGACATCCAGCGGGCGCAAAGTCCGGATATCGGCGATATGGATAGTCCGGATGAATCCAGTGCATCCGAATTATCTAGCGAGGCCGAAAGTTGCATATGGGTGGGCGGCAGAGGTGGTGAAATAAGTGGTGATAGTGGTGGTGGTGATGGTGATGATGGTGGTGCAGAAGTGGGGGTGGTGCAGAAGTAGGGGGGTTGAGTTACTATACTAAAAAACCTTTTAAATATTATAGATAGCGTATATATAATAGATATAATAATAGTTATAGGAAGATATTTTATCTTTTTGGATAATAGTGTTAGGTAGATATCATTAAGTGATAAATAGGAAAAACTTAGATAAAAGAATCTCCGTCTAATATTAGTATTAGTTAATTCCTTTATTACCTTTATAGATTAACTTACTAGTGTAGGTATTTTAATAAAAAGTCAGTTTATAGCTAAAGATCTATTAAAGCTATAGCTAAACTATCTCTTTTTTTAGTTCCTATTTAAGGCGCTTTATTAGCTCTAATTACTATTTAACACTTTAACCTTAATAGTGGCTTCTTATTATATTATAGTAGACTTAGGTAACTAATAGTAGTAAGGCCTGTCTTATTATATATAAAGTAACCCTAAAATATAAACTTAAAGTATCCTTTTTATTAAGTATAGATATATAACTTTATATAGGCTTTATAGGGCCAACGCTATAAGTAATAGCCACTATAGTAATAGAATAATATAATAATAGTCTTATTAGACTAAATAACCTTTTTTAATCCTTAAGAGTCTAATAGTAATATACTAAATATTAAGAAAGCCTTTCTTACTTTATCTAATTAGATAAGCTAGGTTTATATATAGGTTTAGTCTTTTTAAATCTATATAACTAAAAGATCTAGTAGACTATTAAGGTAGAGATATCGATATTACGTTCTCTTTATAGATTGCTAGTAATATTAATATATATATATTTTTTATTATAACGGTTATAATAGACCTTTTTAATAATAAGGGCTACTATTATAAGTGTTATCTTTTCAGGCCACCCGGCTTAAGGGGTATCTTTAATAAATTTAGGTTATAAGGAGAAGATAGAAACAGTAAGATTAAAGCTATATTTTTATATATATATAAAAATACTATTAATAGTATACTTAGATAATCCTATAACATCTATAGTCTTATTAACTATTACTTAGATTCCACATATAGGTAATGATCTTGTGTCAATTGATAACATCAATGGCGCGCCACATCTTTTGTGCAGTTTCATTTCTTAGTCTATTTTATCTACTTTACAGCTTTAAAGAGTAAAGACGACTGCCTATAAAGCAGGGTTAATACCACAGCCTATAGTTATAATAGTTATAAGGCAAAAAAAGTGGTGTTATTATTATCATTATTATTACTGTTGTTATTATTACAGTAGCAAGATTTCTAGCTAGGGCCCTAGTTAGGAAACAAGGAAGAGAATAAATTCTATTACTTTGATTGGTTAGATAATAGTTACAGTACGGCGAGGAGGGTGGGCCTACATAGGGTAGTCTTAGCATTTATAGGCTCAGACTTTTAATAGGCTCCTTCATACCGTTTTACTCTAATATATAGGGCGTAAAAGGTTCTAATATAATACCTTTTTATTTAATATAGGTAGTTAATTCTCCTATATTAAATTTAATACCGTTATGTAAATATAAACAGTTAGGGTAACTATACCTCTAACTTTTATAGTATTCTAGCTTATTTATGAGGATATTAATTATATCTTTTTTATTTTTAAAGAATTTAATATCTCTATAGCTAGAATAATCGTCTGTTAATAGAATAATATAATTACATCTATTAATAGAAGTAGAGGTCATTTTAAGAATATCTATATATACTTTTTCTTGTAACGGTCCAAGGCGAGGTATATTGCAACCAGCTATGGCGACTACGTACGAGTATCTAAAGCTAGGGAAGAAAGGAGAAAAGCTCCCTAAAGGTTCACCGCTTCTCAGGTCTGGTCAGGGCGAAGGAGCGCATAGGCCGTCGGGTTGACGTTGTTGCGGTTCCGTGCCTCCGATTAAAGGTGATGTGTTTCCTGGCCGCGATATCCAGCAAGGCTTCTTTAGGCCTAGCCTGTTATAATACCCCCCTTCTCCCTCTCCTAGGGATAGGGGTCTCCTTCTGTTGAAAGGCAGCCCACGCTGCTGTGTCTTTGAGGTTGCTTAGCGGTTCTTAGGTCGGTTTGGTGTAGTCTGTCTATTTTACTAGAACTCTTTAACCCTTTCCTCTACGCTTTATCTGTAATATCTCCTTGACCTTATACTCTAGATTAGGCCTGGATGTTAGGGCGGCAGGTTGTCTGTCATCTTGTTGTTGAGATAGAAAAAGGTCATCCCTTATATGTTTTAGGAGTGAGATATGGAAGACGTTATGTATCCCAGGTGGTATATCTAGGCGGTATATGTGGGATCTAACGGCCTTTAGGACTATATATTTAGCATAAACCCAGTCAAGCTTCTTAGATGGCCGGTCTGTCCTAACGTTTGATAGCCGTAGCTATACCTTATCCCCTGGTTTGAACTGATTAGAGGGTTAACGATAGGCGTTTATATAGTGCTCTTGTTTTTCTTACGCTGTGGCCATAGCAGCCTGGGCCTATGCCGTAGCATCTTTTATCTTTTATACCAGATTCTCAGCTTTTGCGATAGGGGTAGTGCCCTCTGTCCTAAGTGTCTCCTTGACTCTAATTAGGTCTATATTGTATCTGTGACTGAAAAAGAATGGACTGATTCCTGTGGAAGTAGCTGGTCTGTTGTTAATTACCATCATAGCTACTGGTGACAGCTTATCCCAATCGTCCTAAGCGTAAGCACAAAATGCTCTTAGGTAGGTCTCAACCACTTGATTAGCCCTCTCAGTTGCTCCATCTGTCTTGGGGTGATAGGCTGTAGACAGCCGTTGTTTTACGTCATACAGTTGGTAGAGACGCTTCCATATTTGACTAACAAACTGAGTCCCTTAGTCTAAGACTATTGCCTTTGGTAATCCATGGTGTCTGATTAGGCCTATAAGTAGGGTGGATACAGTGGTTTCTGACAAGATTTCCTTTATAGGCTTAAGGACAACGTTCTTAGATAGCCTATCTATAATAACCAGGAGGTTGGTTTGTTTATATGTCCTGGTTGGTGGTAGGTCGGTCATAAAGTCGAGCGATATTTCAGCCTATATACGCTCTGGTATAGGGAGTGGCTTTAGTAAGCCTTATTTCTTCTCTCTCCAGAAGTTTATCCTTCTATAGACGTCATAGTTCTTCATAAACCTCTGAACGTCTTGCGATAAGCCTGGCCAGTAGAAGCTCCGACTGATCAAGGCCTTAAGTGTATCCTTTCCTGGATGCCCAGATAGGGTAGAGTCGTGCATTACTTGGATGATTTTGGTCTATAGAGGCTCATAGTGTGGGATCCAAATTCAGTCTCTCTACTTCAGCCTTCTCTTGTCGTCTATAGTGTATTCTAACAACATAATAGGTAGTCCCTAAGCTGAGGGTAGTTGTTGTGTCCCTTTCTTCACTACCTCTCTGATTAGGTAGTATCGGGCGTTGTTCTGAAGGCCGGTATCCCATAGGGCTTTTAGAGGTTCTTCTCCAAATGGGTTCTCTAGGGGTGTCCTATCCTTTGGGGAGTTGTCCCCCTCTTCATCGGCGTCTGTGCCACTTATAAATCCTGCTTTTATAGATATAGCAGTCTGATTATGTCTAGTTAAGGCAGCTTTATTGACTTGTAAGGCTTTCTTTGATCCTTGGAGGAGTTGGAGTTCTTGTCCCTTTAACCTAGTGTCCTCTGTGTTAAAGGGCATGTCTTGTTCTCTCTTTAAGAGGGTATCTGGCGTTATAGCTAGCTTGCCTGGGCGGTACTCTATCTTGAAGTTATACTTTAAGAGTAGTTTGGCCTATCTGACTTGTCGTTCGCTTAGCTTCTGCTTCTTTATAAAATACTTAAGGTTAAGGTGATCAGTCACTATAGTGAACTCTTTTATACTCCTTAACTTAGCGTCCCACTGCTTTAGGCATTATACTATAGCTAGTAGCTCCTTATTATGGATTGGGTAGTTGTATTCTATAGGGAGGTTCTTCTTTGAGAAGAAGGCTATAGGGCGTAGGAGTCCATTGTCGTCAACTTGTGATAGAGTGCCTCCTACTATGTATCCTAAGGAGTCTGTTTCTAGGATTATTTCCCGTTCTGGGTCCCAGTGTGCCAGTACTAGGGCACTGATCAGGCGGGTTTTGAGCTCTTTAAAGGCCTTCTGGCATTCCTTGCTCCATATGAAGGCGGTGTCTTTCTTAGTCAGTTCTGTAAGTGGCCTTATAAGTGCTGAGAACTGAGGAATAAACTGTTGGTAATAGTTAGTGAATCCCACAAAGGATTATACTCTTTTTATTAACTTAGGGGTTTCCTATAGTTGTATCGCTTTGATCTTCTTAGGGTTAACTTTTATCCCTTAGCTGACTTTAATAATAAATCCTAGGTACTTGACGCTCTTTGCTTTAAAGTTGTATTTATTAATGTCGATCTATAGGCCGGCTTCTCTTAACCTAATTAGGACCTTCTTAACTTTGTCCTGGTGGTCTACTAATGATCTATTAGAGTAGATCAGGATGTCATCAATATATGTTGAGCAAAACTTATCTAGGTATCCTTGTAAGGTATGGTTGATATAACGCTGGAATGTAGCTGGTGCACCAGTTAAGCCGAAGGGGGTGACTAGCCACTTGAATAGTCTATACCTTGTGTGGAAGGCTGTCTTCTATTCTTCTCCAGCCTTGATTTGGATCTTATGAAAAGTGGCGATAACGTCCAGTTTTGTTAACCATTTTGCTTATGTTAGTGATCTTAGGGTTTCGTTGATCAGCGGTAATAGATATCTGTCCTTCCTAGTGATACTGTTTAGGCCCCTGTAATCCACATAAAACCTTAATCCTCCTCCTGGTTTCCTCACAAACAATACAGGAGCAGATGCTGGCGAGCTGCTAGCTCTTATGAACCCTTTATCCAGGTATTCAGTAAGGGTCTTCTGGAGGACTATCAGTTCTTCTTGTGACATCCTGTATAGTGGTCCCTATAGGACTTTAGGATCAGCGCTGTTCTTTGTTTTTTCTAAGGGTATCTTGTGGTCAATACCATTATGGTGTGGTGGTAACTTAGCAGCCTGATCAGGGTTAAAGACGTCCAAGAACTGGTGGTATTCCTTTAGCAGTAGGGCTTTAACGTTAGGCCTTTTCTTTGGCGCTAAGGCTTTTGTTATATCTGCTAGACTTATGGCGAAAATCTGTGTCCTCTGTTGGGGTTGTTAAGTCTTTAACTTCCTTCCCCTCCTGATTAGGGCTATAAAAACTGAGGCTATCTGTTGGTGGATAGACGAACGATTTTCCTTCTGGCTTAGGTCTCATCTATAGACTGTATGGTTGGCTATGCCAATATGTAACAGGTTCCTGGCTGGACGGATTGTGATATCGTCCTCTACCATCCAAGTCTTGCCAAGGATAACGTCCTTAGTCTGATTAGGGATAACATAGAAGAATAAGCGGCTTCTCTTATAACTATTAAGATCGATTTCCCCATACATAACTGTAGTGATGGCGTCAGGGATAATTCTGTTAACGGTCTTAAGCGCTCTAGGCTTGATTTTGATATGCGGCAAATGAAGCTTCTTGGCGTAGTCCTCACTCATGGTGGCAGTGGTAAGGCATCCCGAATCAACAAGGGCATAGGTATAGGCAAGTTGGTTAATTCCTATGTTGATGAAAAAGGGGTCACTGTCTATGGTCTTTCTGACTAGCCTCCATTCCTTCTTTACGTCCTCCTGGCCGTGCTTTTGGCCAGGAGTTACTCTTTTCCCGAGTCGTCTGAGGTCTGGCCAGACCTAGCTTCGCTCCATTCCCCAGAGCTGGAGTCGGTGTCGGTCTCTGGGGAGGACTTCGATTTCTTAGCTGAAGACTTCTTAGCCTTTGGTTCTATTGCTTTTGATCTCTTGGCTTCTAAAGGTTCTTGTCTCTTTGGGCAGTCCCTTGTAAAGTGGCCTGTCTTGCCACAGCTATAGCAGTCGACCTCTTTCAACTTATGGCGATGCTCTGGGCCCTTCTGCCCCCTAGGGTGCTGGACCTTAGTAACCTTGGTGGGTTCCCAGTCCATCTTGTCCTCCTTAGAGCTTGCAGGTGACTTAGGCCTGGCCTGATCAGGTGTGGGAGGGCGCCGTTTGTACTTCTCTTGCTTCTCCTGGTAATTACGACTGTCTAACCGGGAGCCTATCTTTATAAGGAGCCTGGTGTACTCTAAGTATATGTCTGGGATGTCTACTATACTGATTAGGGCGTTGTAAAGGCTTTTGTTGATAGCTCTGTCTAAGTAGTTGATCCTTACTTTATCCGCCTAGTCGCTACCCTTACTCTTAGCTAGTTCCTTCTTAAACCTAGGTAGAAAGGAGGCAAAGCTCTCATAGGTTTTCTGCTTAATTATATATAGTCAAGTTAAAGCTTAGGCTTAGGCGTTAGGGTCTCCATAACAGCTTTCTAGGTAGCTCATAAACTGGTCAGGGGATTCTATTCCGTTGGTTCCCCTATGGGTGTAGTAGGCTGAGGCCATCGTCTGGGCCGCCCCTTTAAGTCAAGCATATATATATCTAAAGATATCGGCGTTACAGTCAAAAGCCATCCTATCTAGGCGGATCTTCCCTTTTATCTCTAGGAACCATCGTTAGAAGTTCTTATATGTCCTATTAAACTTGGGGGGGTTAGGTATCTGGTGTTTTCTTTATCTGGTTGCAGTATTCAGGGTCTGATCAGGGACAGGCGTTGGTGTGCTTGTTGTGGTGACTAAGGTAGGTGTCGTTATAGGTTACCTTATGCTTGTGAGGGCTTCTTGTAGCAGGCGTATCTGCTCCCGTTAAGCCTCTTGCTTGTTAGCCTGGGCAGTTTGCATCTCTTGCAATTCATTGGCTTGTGAGGTTTATATCTCGTGTAGTTAAGTGGCTAGCTGGCTCACCACTTCAAGTAACTGCTGTGATCCCATAGATAGCTGGGCTTCTATGTTGCCGTCTATCTTGTCTATAGCTCCCTTAACTGCTCTAGTTGTATTGGGGCTCTTCCTGTCCTTGCTTATGGGCCTCACTTTGATCAGGGAAAATCCTTCCTATATCTGGCCAGACAGGGAAACCTGAGCTCTTTCGAAGCATATAGGCTGATGCACAGCCTACCGTTCTCAGCTCCTCCAGGGCTAATCAGCTTAATCTGATTAGACCTAGGATACAGCGTTTCTGGCAGCTATTCTTGTTGATGGAATCCTTTTACAACTAAGCTGTGTAGGCGTATCGCTCTAGCCTCCCTCTCTAGGTCTGTTGTAGCGTAAAGGCTTGCACTAAGGCCTAAGCTACAGTGTACCTAATTAATTCTCACTAGTGGACCACACGTCTAGTCTAGAGAATTCTAGTGCTTCTTTTGAGCTTTAGATAATGTAACGGTCCAAGGCGAGGTATATTGCAACCAGCTATGGCGACTACGTACGAGTATCTAAAGCTAGGGAAGAAAGGAGAAAAGCTCCCTAAAGGTTCACCGCTTCTCAGGTCTGGTCAGGGCGAAGGAGCGCACAGGCCGTCGGGTTGACGTTGTTGCGGTTCCGTGCCTCCGATCAAAGGTGATGTGTTTCCTGGCCGCGATATCCAGCAAGGCTTCTTCGGGCCCAGCCCGTTACATTTCTAAAGGAAAAATAGCCCTATTATAGTTAATTTTAGACTAATATCTAGTTAACTTGGATAAAATATAGTTAGGGTAGTATAAGTCTTTTTCCTTTAGTTTATCTAGAGGTATCCCTTTAGTTAACTTAGCTGTTTTAACTAAATAGAGATATAAAGAATAGCCTAGTTTTTAGTGTTATTCTTCTATTATACTTATATATACCTCTTCTAAATTAATAGAGGTATTTTCCTCTATGTTAAAGGATATATTATCTTCTATCTTAGAAGATATATAAGGCTCTTATTTTTCTTCTTTGTTATATAGAAGATTATTAGCCTTATAGATAGAAGGATAGTTTCTAGTAGTATTTAGATAGAAACCCTTTTTTATAGTATTAATACTAATAAAGGTTTCTTTTTTATTATTATATAGATTCTAATTAATACGGAATCCTCCTCCTTTATAATGTAAAGAACCTAAAAATATAGATATAGGAAATTTAGGTATATATAAGGTATTATTTAACCTCATATAGTTAATATCCCTTTTATAGTAAATAGGCAGTAAGATAGTTCCTATTCCTTTAGGTTCAATAGGACCTATCCCTATTTTAACTATAGGGATATCTTGTTTAAATAACAAGTCTAAATAATAGTCTTTATTATTAGAAATATAGACTATAGAACTTATATTATATAACTAGTTATCTCTTAGATTTAACCAGTTATAATAGGCCTTATAAGTATAGTATTTACCTTTTTAGTTGCCCTTTATTAAACGTTAGTTAGCTTAATGGTTTATAATAAAAGTTATCTTTTCTTTTTCTTTAAAAGGCTAAAGGTTTAAGTCTAGGTTATTAACCTTTTCTTAAGGTCTTTTATAACCCTTATTTCCCTACTTATAAGGCTTTTTATCCTTATTAAAAGGACTTTTATATTCTTTATTAGTAGAGCTATTCCTCTTATTATAATAAGAGTTATCTCTACTATAGTTATTAGAAATAGGTATATAGTTTTTACGCTTATTCTTATCTAATATGTCGTTAATAAGGGCTTCTAAAAAAGGTGGCTTTTTAGTTTTTAGAGTATTTTTTATTTTTCTACCTATACTAGAAAATAATAGCTTAAAACAGCTATCAAGACCGTTTTTTATCTATATCTTATATTTTAGCTCCTATAGTATTTAGCTTAAAAAGATAACCCTTAAGAAAGCCAATAAACTTATTTAAAGTATTATAATTCTCTAGTTTAATAATATAAAATTATAAATATCACTATTACCTTAAAATAAGGCCTTTTGCTTTATAAAAAGATTTCAATATAGATAATATATCCTTAAGATCTTTAAGATCAAATATTAAGGATAAAGGTTCTTTCTAAAGGTTTTATCTTATAATTAATAAGGCTTATATTTTTTATTCTCTAGATATATCCTTATATCTTTCTTCTACTTTAAAGTAGATATTAACCTTAAGTAGCTTAAAAAATAGATAAATAAAAGTAATCTAGGAATTCTAGTTTTTTATACCCTAGAGACGTTATTTTTAAGGTAATATACAGCCTATAGTAGCCTTAATAAGGTCTGCTATATTCTAGTATTTTACTAAAATTGAATAGGTACTTTAAAACCTATAAAATAAAGGTCTTACTTTTTCTACCTCCTTATATATATATATATCTTTATAAGATATATAAGGCGGATAAAGGGCTTTTTATAACTGTCTATAAGGACTTATATAACCTTTTAAGTAGATATTTAATACCTCTTTTAGTTATAAGTAATACTAAAGGCTTACTTTTTCTATCTTAATATTCTTATAAAGAAAAGATAATATAAGGGATCTACTTTAATAGATAAGTAGGCTACTTATAAAGAGTTAAATATACTCTTTATAGTAATAAATATACCCTAGGTATATAACCTATTAGTATAACAAGTAGGCTAGTCTCTTGTAGAGAAGTATAGCCTAAAAAAGTATATAAAAAGATATCTCTGAAAAAATATATTCCATGGAAATAAAAATATAGGATAATAGGGGTAGATATAATAGATATAAGGATATAGTATTAAAGAGAATATAATAGTTAGATTTTTCTTATACTAGTTTTTACTTACTTATAGAAAATATAGAAGACCTAGAAATAGAAAGAGATCTAGCCCTTATACAGACCTATCCAGCTTACTAAAATATTCTATACTCATATAAGCTGCTTATAAATCAATTTAACTGTTATATAACTTAATAACCTTGCTTATATAATTAATATATATACTAATCTACTAGTCTAGTAGATTATAGTTATATATATAGCTTATATATAATTCCTTATAATAAAGGCAATATAAGATAATATAGAAGTAAGGCAGTTATTAAAGCTTCTACTTCTAATACTTCCTTATAGTAAAATAGATTATAAGGTTATCTATATATATAATATAATACATATCTAAAAGCTTATTAATTATTTAATAAATAGATACTTAAAATATTATAGGTATATTTATTAAGCTAAAGGATATAACTATATATTTAAAGTAACTATATCTAATCCAATAGGCGGCTTTTAATAGTCTTTTTTCAATGTTAATATAATAATATATATTATTAATATCTATCTTTAATACCTATTTTACTCTATAAAGCCTATTTAATAGTTTACCGATTAGTAATAATAGATATTAATTCTCAATTATTACCTTATTAAGGCTATAATAATCTATATAAAGGTATTTCTAAGCGACCTAAAAAGCGGGCCCGCCACTTGGTCGTGACGGAATTGGCCTCAAGTATGAATGTCGCCCAGGTGACATTCCAACAGTATTCTATATTATTATTTTTCAATATGAATAGAAAAAATATGTTATCCTTACTAACTAATTATATAATATAACTATTTACTAAATTATTATTAAGGTATTAGTAAAGCTTTTCTAGTAATTTATCGTTTAGTAGATAGATTAATCTATATAGTAGCTTTTTTCTGAAAATAAAAGTAATTAATTATTTAGCCTTACTATAGGCTTATAGCCTTATTATTGAGCCTTTATTAAACATAACAGTCTTACTTTAAAGCTTTTTAAAAAGGCCTCTACTAGCTTTATTTTTTTTACTTATTAACTTTATAATATATATATACTTTTTTTATCTTTAATAATATTATAAGTAATTACTTTAGGCTTTATAATAAAGGCTATTTTATAATACTACTTATTAATAGCTATATTAATCTAAATATCTTTTTAGCCTATAAAGTATCTAGCTATAAAAAGCTTTAGTAAGCCTTTTCTTTTAGTACATAATTGTGAGCACAACAGGTAGGCTAGTCTCTTATAGAGAAATATAGCCTAAAAGTACATAAGAGAATAGATCTCTTATATATAAAGATAAATCTTATAGAAGCAAGACTATAAGATATAACACTAAGAATATAAATTCACGATGGTCAAGGGAAAGATAGAGAAGAGTAAAAGGTAGAGGTAAAAGTGTTGATATTCATGATCATAATTCTTTCTCTATAAGGGAAATATTATCTTCTTATATAAAAGGTTATAAGATATATTGTAATAGATTATTTTTTAGATATCTTAGATATCTAGGGGTTATAAAGTATGTAGGGTTTATCTTTGGAATCTAGGAGTTATTCTAGATATCTAGGGGTTACTTTAGGTATCTAGGGGTTATTCTAGATATCTAGGAGCTGCTTTAGATATCTAGGGGTTATTCGAGATATCTAGGAGCTGCTTTAGATATCTAGGGGTTATTTAAGTAAGACTAGCTTAGTTACTAGTTTTACTAATGTCTTAGAGACAACCTATATACTTTTCTTATCCATTTTACTAGTAGAATCTAGTTATCTTATTTATATTATTATATAACCTTTAGTTATAGTGTTATATAGAGATTTTGTTATAAGAAATAAGAGTTATTAATTCTTAATTCTTAGTTTCCTCCTTAAGTTATACTTATAAAGTGTAACTTATAAAAAAAAATTTATTATAAAAACCTTTATTAAGGGAAAATTGTATAGTTATAGTTATAGAAAAACCTTTATAAAAAAATAAAAAAATTATAAGGGGAAACCTAGTGTATAAGCTGTTTAACCTTTCTTTTAGAAAGTAATTCTTTATTATCTATAGTTTCTTTAGGTAAAAACCCCTTTATATTTAAGTTTATTGTCTCTATAAAGTATTTAAATACTTCTTTATTAACTGGTTTAGTAAAGATATCTGCTATATTATTTCCAGTGTATATATGATATAAAGAGACTAACTCATTATTAACAGCTTGTCTAGAAAAGTGGTATCTTATATCTATATGTTTAGCTTTCTTATGCAGTTCTGGATTTTCAGTTATCCTTTGGGCTGCTTCATTATCTATTAATATAATAGGCTTATTAAGAGTTAACTCTAAATTTAACTCTTTATATATATAAGAGAAAGAGTTATATAGATATATAGATTCTTTTATAGCTTCACATAGAGCCATATATTCAGCTTCACATGTAGATAAAGCAACTGTTTTCTGTTTTATACTATTCCAACTTATTATATTATAGTAACCAAAAGTACTTATGTATCCAGTTGTAGACATTCTATCATCTAGATCTCCAGCCCAATTAGAGTCTGAAAATAAGATTAACTGTAGGTCTATATTACAGTTATATATTAATCCAAGGCTAGGGTATTTATTAAGATATCCCCATATTCTATCTAGAGCTACAAAGTGTTCTCTAGATGGGTTACTCATATATCTAGCACATAAATTAACTGGATATGTTATATCTGGCCTAGTTTTTAAACTAGCATATAGTAGCGATCCTACTTCTTGTTGGTATCTTGTTATATCTTCTTTTGTTGCTTGTTCTATATTTTTCCTTAGTTTTATAGAAGGTAATATAGGGGTATTATAAGGATTTATATCCTTTTTATTATACTTTTCTAGTAGTTTATTTATATATTTTGTTTGGTGTATATATAAGATCTTATCTTTTCTATTTATAGTTATTTCGTTCCCTAAAAACGTATGCGGAATTCCTAAGTCCTTTATTTCTATATATTTATATACAGCCTTATAAAAGTACCGTATGTCTTCTTCAGACTGAGCTGTTATTATTATATCGTCTACGTGACATACTATTATAGCTCTTATATTCTTATTATTTGCTATAAAGATTCCTTCATCATAAGGGGATTCTTTAAAGCCTATCTTATTTATTATAGATCTTAACCATTTATACCAAAGTCTAGGGCTTTGTTTTAGTCCATATAGAGCTTTATTTAGCTTACAGTATAGGACTTTTTCTATATTATTAGTATATTCCAGGGTATTTATGTTATGGTTATATGAAAATCCAGTAGGTAGTTGTACCCATATTTCTTTATCTATATCTGCATGGCAAAAGCATTAGAGATATCATATTGTCTAAAATACCATCCTAGCTTTATGCCTATTATTAATATAGCTCTATAGTTTTCTGGCTTACAGGTAGTACTAAAGGTTTCTAGGTAATCTATACCTATATATTGGTTATACCCTTGTACTACCCATCTAGCCTTATATTTTATAGGATTTTCCGCTATATCTGTTTTTAATTTATATACCCATCTTCCTCCTAAGGGTTTATATCCATTAGGTAGAGGAAGTATATTCCAAGTATTCATCTTATGAAGATTATTAACCTCTTCAACCATTGCTTGAATCCAATTATCTCTATATATAGAGTTTATTGCCTTTTTATATGTTGAGGGTTCATCGATTGTATTTATAGATAAGATATATGAAGCTTTATTAAACCTATTTATTTGATTATCTTTATTATTTATAGTGGAAAGTATTGGTTTAATTATAGGGCAGTCTTTTATAGTATATAAAGCGCTTTCTTGTTCTGCTACCCAAGTATATTCTTTAAGCTTTTCCTTATCTAGCTTAGGAATTTCTACTACTATCTTGGAATTATTAGTTATAGGACTATTATTATTATTATTATTATTATTATTATTATTATTATTATTATTATTATCTATTTCTCCTAGATTCAAGGCTTCCCTTCCACTGTTATTGTCACGTAGGGGATTATTTATAGGAGAAGGCATAAATTGATCTTCTAGAACTACTATATCTCTAGTCCAAAAGGTAGTTTTCTTCTGAAAATCATATATTTTATATATATTGCTTCTAGAATTTAACACTATTGCTTTAATAGCTTTATTATCTAACTTCTTTATCTTAGGATCTTTATTCTTATAATAACATATAGATCCAAATGTAGTTATATTATCTAAGTTAGGTTTTATATTATTCCTTATTTCATATGGTGTTTTATATTCTAGAGCTTTATGAGGAGTTATATTATATAAATCGACTGCTGTAAGGGCAGCTTCTCCCCATAGATATAAGGGTAAGTTAGCTTGTAGTAATAAAGCTCTTATTTTATTAGTTATAGTCCTTATAGCTCTTTCTATTATACCATTAGGTTCATGTGTATAAGGTGCCTTTATATTATGGTTTATAGATGTAGTCTTTATAAAAAGAGATTTATTATTTATAATATTTACAGTAGCTGCTGTATCTAAGCAGAAAAGAACTGAATTTCTATCTATAGGTGCTATATTACAACCTATAGTCTTATTAGAAGAAGTCATATATATAGAAGCGTAGGAATTACTTACGTCTTCAAAGTCTAGATCTATAAGATCTTGATCTTCTTGATCTTCTTCTTGTTCTTCAGTGATTTTATCTACTGTTTCTTGTATATCAGAATCAGAATCTTCTTCTATTATAGCCTTTCTAGCTATTAGAGCTTTCTGTGCTCTATAAAGCTTCTTCTTCTTATTATTTGCCTTTCTTTCTATTCTTTCTTTATCCTTATGGTTCCAGGACTTTGGAGCCTTATTTGGATGTAAAAGTTGCAATCTTCAACCAAATGGTTTTTTAGTTTGCAATATGTGCAATATAATCCTTTTATCTTCTTCCAAGGTTTCTTAGGCCTAAAAGAAGTATATAGGACTGTAGAAGAGCCTTTTCTTTTGCTTCATCTATAAGATTTGCAAAAAGAGATTCTATAGTATAAGAATCAGCATCTTTTCTAAGAGCTTGTGTTACGTTGGTTATAAAGCCTTCATAACTATTATCCAGACTATTTAATACCCAAGCTATAATAACTTGTTTTGGTAAACCCATATCCTTAGAGGATAGGTCGTCTGTAAGCTCTTTTACCTTATTTAGGTAACTCTCCATAGAATCAAAAGAGTCTAAAGAGGTATTGAAAAATTCCTTACAAGTAAGATATTCATTGGTAAATCCTGTAGGTTCATATAGATCCTTCAGTTTTTTCCAAGCTTCAAATCCTGTAGTTGAATCTTTTATAACCCGTAAAGGGGCATCCTCACAAAACAGCTTCATAAAAGCTAAAGTTTTGTTATCAGACTTCTGCTGAGCAGGAGTTATAGGAGGTGTTATAAGACTTGAGTTTATATCTTTACTTATAAGTAAAGCCTCAAATCTGGTTGCCCAAACTAGGTAGTTAGAGCTACCTGAAAGGCGGGGGATATTGATAGATCTTTCCATCTTTAAAAGATGAGGAAGTGGTTGGATTTGATATTGAAGGTTATGGTTGGATTTGTTGTGAAAAATAGATATTGAAAGTATGTGGGTTTGTTGTATTTGGCTTGCGTTGCGTTGGAAGTCGATTTTATGATATATATGGGCGTAATCCACCAAAGCTTTCACCAGCCAGACAGCAGACCAGTTAGTCTAGTAGTCTAGTCAACTACTAAATTAACTCAATCGATTGATTACCAATTGAGAGGTCTTGGGTTCAATTCCAGCTGGAGGCAAGAAGAAAGATCCTTTATCGGTTGGATCTTAAAGTAACCGATAGACCTTCTGAGCGTTGTTGGGTTGGTTATCCGTCCGGAGCTGTAGTGACGTAAAATATAGCTGGTGTGTAACTTGCCCGGTAAGCCGATCCCTCTATTCCGTTGAATATGGATTGCTGGGTATGAGGTGTAGTAGCCTTAGAGTTGTTCTTCCATAAAGTTCCCTTATCAATGTGGTTTGTCCCCTGATAAGGTTGAGCTTTTTGGATAAATAAATCCTTTTTTAACTTTTTGTAGCAAGTCTTAAAGGTAAAAAAAGGGGAAGTAAAGAGATAAAGTCCTTCTCTATCGAGCTGGGCTCATAACCACTAAGAAATGAAACTGCACAAAAGATGTGGCGCGCCATTGATGTTATCAATTGACACAAGATCATTACCTATATGTGGAATCTAAGTCACCTCCTCAAGGGCTATAGAGACTATTGGCCTTGCACAGTTATGTTATGATAGGCAAGAACCCTAGGTAAGCAACTCCTAGGTAAGAATCCTATTTTTTATGCGTGCGTGCGACCGGACTCGAACTCGCACACTCTCGTGCACAGAGCTAAGCTGGGCTCATAACCACTAAGAATATAAATTCACGATGGTCAAGGGAAAGATAGAGAAGAGTAAAAGGTAGAGGTAAAAGTGTTGATATTCATGATCATAATTCTTTCTCTATAAGGGAAATATTATCTTCTTATATAAAAGGTTATAAGATATATTGTAATAGATTATTTTTTAGATATCTTAGATATCTAGGGGTTATAAAGTATGTAGGGTTTATCTTTGGAATCTAGGAGTTATTCTAGATATCTAGGGGTTACTTTAGGTATCTAGGGGTTATTCTAGATATCTAGGAGCTGCTTTAGATATCTAGGGGTTATTCGAGATATCTAGGAGCTGCTTTAGATATCTAGGGGTTATTTAAGTAAGACTAGCTTAGTTACTAGTTTTACTAATGTCTTAGAGACAACCTATATACTTTTCTTATCCATTTTACTAGTAGAATCTAGTTATCTTATTTATATTATTATATAACCTTTAGTTATAGTGTTATATAGAGATTTTGTTATAAGAAATAAGAGTTATTAATTCTTAATTCTTAGTATAACAAATGTAGTTAAGCTTATACCTAGGATAGATAAATAGAAGATATAAGGATATGTATTTAAAGAGAGTATAATAGTTGGATTTGTTTGTTACTAACTTGCTTGCTTAAGGAGAGAAATAGAAGACTAAGAAACAGGAAGATTTCAGTCCCTTATATAGTCCTTTCCAGCTTACTAGAATATTCCATACTTGCGTAAGCTGCTTATAAATCAACCTAAGGATTGCGTAACTCCATAACCCTAAGTTAATAACCCTAACTTAAATAGATAACCTTATAGGAAAGATAGAGTTAGGAGAAGCAGAGAGGACATTCTAGGTGCTTCTCTTAGATTCGACCAGATTACGTAATTATCCTGCTTACATAATCAACACATATATTAACCTACTAAGTTAGTAGATTATATATGTATATATCTTATATAGATAATTCCTTATAATAAAGGAAATATAAGATAAAGAAGTAGTAGAGCGCTTAAGAGAGCTTCTACTTCTAACAATAATTACTAAATCTTTCATAGTTAGCCTTTACTATTAAGTGAGAAAAATACAAGTTAATATACCTTTCTTTAGTCTATTATATTATCTATAAAAGACTTAAGGATTAAGGCTTTAGCTTTTATTAGCTTTAGATCTAAGTCTTATATTAGACTTTGATTAATAAGGTCTACCTTAAAATAAGTATCTATTAATATTTTATTATCTTTTTAATATATTCTATAAGATAATTACTATACCTATAATACTTAGCCTTATAAATATGTTTACTATTTAAGATATAAGTAGACTAAATATAATATTTATATCTATTTTTTAAAAATAAGTTAACCTTATTGATTTTTAGGTATATTTTAACCTATTATATTATAATAGTTAACCTATTTAATTAGTAAGTAAATAGTCTATTGTTATTTTTATTATTAGACTTTTTAGGTCTAAAATATATAATTATAAAATACTCTATCTAGTTATAATTAAAGTATTTTATAAACTTTAACTAACCTTTTGACGGTTAACTATTATATCAGTTGCTTTTTAACTATCTATATAATAAGTTAACTAGCCTTATATCCTATAACGTTTCTATATATATATCTCTTCAATATAATATTAGCTTCTATAGCTATTTACTTATAGGTATATGTCATAGGCAATTCCCCTTATAGCCAGAGGCCATATAGGTGGTGTTAACAGCAGTGCTCGTAAGGATCACTCAAGCATTAATAGACCTTTTAGGTCGCTAGGTCAATTAGTTAGATTAACACAACCAGGTCTATTATAACAAGCGTCACTATTAACGCCTATTACAGGATAAAATACTTCTTAAAGTCTTTCTATAACCCTTTATTAACTTTTTAGTCCCTTAAGGACTATAATTAGTTTATTTTTTAAGCTATATCTTTTACCTAAAAGATAAATATTTTCTACCTAATTATTTTACTTTATAATATAATTAATAGCCTAAAAGAATATTAATAGACCTCTGTTTTAGACTTCTCTATATTTTTAATATTAAGGTTATAATAGATTACTTACTATTTACTATAAAACTATAATAAGGTCTATCTATTATCTATCTATTTTCTTTTAGCTCATACCGATACTTTTACTTTTAAGTCTTTAGGCTAATATATTATTAATAAATAAATAATAAAAAGTCGCTGTATATTAAAGGTTTAATAAGCTTTTTTCTATAGTTATACTACTATATCTATAAAGTTATAGATATCTTTAAGAAGGCCTATTTAATATACTACTTTATAATACTTTTTAATTAAAATCTATTTCCTATTTTTATAGTAATAATCTAATCTACTATTTCGATACTTATAGATTTTTCTCTAATAGGTCTATAATTATAAAAAGAAGGTTTTTTATTTTTTTTTAAATTAAGGTGTTATACTAGTTAATTAGAAAGCTTTTATAAAAGATATTTATATTACCTTTATTCTTTATAATATTCCTTAACTATAGTCTTTATAGGTTTTAAAAAAATCTAATATTATTACCTATATAAGGTCTAAAATCTTTTATCTTAATATTATTATATTAATACTGTAGTATTTACTTATACTTTATTTACTTTATAACCTTTTAATAATAAAAGCCTTATCTATTTGATTATCATTAATTAAAAAGTCTAATATATCAAGGTCTTTTAATTATAATCTTCTATATATCTCTTCCTTATTAGGTTTCTATATAAAACCTTTTTAAAATAAAAACTCATTTTTACTTTAAGTTAAATATATTAGGTATTCAACTATAGATAGCTATAGCTTATTTATACTAATAGCCTATTAATATAATATCAATAAGTAATTAATACAGCTAGCGTTATTTTAATTTATTTTATCTATACTAGTTATTCAAAAAAAAAATGCTTCAGAATTATAATATAATTAGCTAGAGGTTTTAACTAGATAAGGCTTAATAATATGTATTAATATATTATAAGACTAAAGCTTATAAAGATATTAACTAGTATACCTCTATATCTAGTAAAGCTCTATTAGTAGGATAGGTCGCTAGAGGCTTAACGACCAGTCGCTAAGACCTATATCTTTTATTAAGAATACTATTATAGTAATTAAGACTATTAAGCTAGCTATTATTATCTATAAAGTAAAAATAAATAAAATTATTTTAGGCTTTTTAGGCTATACCTTAAAGCTTTAAAAAGATCACTATTAATTAGTTTAATAAATATATTATAACACATTAATTGGATTTACTATAATATACTTCTTTTTATTATATTAATAATATATTTAGTGATATAAAACTCTTACTAATAGATTAACTTTAAGGGGTACTAATATAATTAGTTAAGATAACTAATATGAAGAGTACTATTAGAAATATAAAAGATATTAATTCTATTCTAAAGCATCTTTATAATATTAAAGATGTATAATATAAATAATCATAGATTTCTTAATAAATAAAAACTAAAAGGTTAATAAAAGTACAAAAAAGACATAAGAATTATAGAAAATAAAAAGATCAATAAGAAAATATACAAGCTTTCTAAAAAAGATTTAATTAAAAACTAAATATTATATAAAGAGTTATATTATATTAAAAAGCATTATAAATATAAAAAGCATATATTAATAAATTATTTATTAATACTTAATTAAAAGTTAAGAAATAAATAAAGAAAGAAAAATTAAGCCTATATATAGCTAAGAAAATTAGTTAAATAAGAAGAAGAATAAGAAATAAAGCTATTTAATTAAAAACTAACATAATATAAAATAATCTAATAATAAGTACTTATTATAGAAATAAGTAACAGTTTATTATAATATAACTATAAATAAGATAGATAGTTATAATTCTTTTAATAACTATAATATATTATAATAAAAAACACCTTAAGTAAATTATATCTATCTTACTATAGATAGAAATATGCCATAGGGCAATTCCCCTTATAGTTAAAGGCCATATAGGTCGTATTAACGGCGGTGCTGATAAGGATCACTCGAGCATTAATGGACCTTTTATCTGGTTAGATAGCTCAGTTAGTTTAGAGCTGGCCGGTCGAAGGTCTCTTATAGCAGGCGTCACTATCAGCGTCCTGTTACAAAAGAAAACTATATAGATAATAGACCAATAATATTAAGCTTAAATAGTCCTAACAATTAATTAATAATAAATATATAATATCAAAAAGCCTCAAGGACTAAGGCTTTTAGGGAAAAAAGTAATTATAAAAGGGCTATACTAACTAAATATATAGACCTAACAGACCAGCTTAAAGGGCTGTCAGCTAAGCTTTAGCATATTATTACTAAATATAAGTAGAAGTAGTCACAGCTGTTACAGCTAGTAAGGCTTATAAGCTAAAAGTCTTATAACTATACTAGACCTAACTTCTATACCCTTCCTAGTTATAGCTTATAGCTATTATACCTTTATATTTTCCTAACGTTATAATAAATAAAGTCTAGAAGTAATATATAACGTTAGCCTTCTTATAAATATATAATATACTAGGTTATATATATTATAATTACTATATACTAGGTAAACTAGTCTAGGCTACTTATAGTATTCTAAAGCACTTTATAAAGGAACTAATAGGCCTTCTAGTTTTCATATATAATACTTATAGTTAACATAAACGGTAAAGACTAATAGTCTATTTAAAATATAGTATCAATTTAAGATAAAGAGATATAGATTATTTTCTCCAAAGTGGGGATTTCTAGTTAATAAACCAGGCCTAGATTTATTTACATCAAGTTAACCCTATAATCTTAACATAGTTTCCTAATATATCCAATTACTATATCGTATATCTAAGCTTGTCGCCGCTCTCGGCCACTTACTAGATAAACGCCGGCCCGCACCTCTAGTAGTGGGTCTTCCGAGGCATCTATCCCATCTATCCTAGGGATGGGGTCAAATATGATATTCTTCTGCACTGCAACATCATTGTCCACAAGCGTGGTTAGCGACAGCTTTCCTAAGTCAAGAATCTTTCTCTCCTCGGACCAGTGGACGGTACAGTCATCAGTTACATCCTCGTCCCCAGCTACCTGCACCAGGAGCCTGAATTCGATAGGACCATGTCGTAAAACTTCAGCGACGCCGTCAAAAAGAAAGTTGCTCGGTTTAGACTTGATCTCGTCAGCCTCTAGATACTCCTCACCACGCACGGGCACCCAGCGATAGCGGACAAATGTCTCTTTGTCATCTGCCGCAATCAGCTTGAAGGCGTTGACGCTGTAGTATGTCTCACGTCCAAAGCTCGCCGGGGTGGGCTTTGGCGCCTGCATAAAAGCAAGTGCTGCTGGGTGCGAGGCAACGTAGTCGGCCGCGTTACCACTGGCGACGCTTCGGAAGAAGTCAAGAGCCTCCTCGCCATTTGGAGCCGGGAAGAACGGGGTTGAATGCGCAATGATGTCAGTGTGAAGTCGACGAGGGGAGTCTGCGAGCTGGAAGCGCACCGCGAGGCCGCGCGGGTTGCCGTTGGCATCGGTGTCTGGGAGATTGGGTATGCCCGTGGAGCTGGAGAAGCGGGCAATTGCTGGCGTCTCGGGGTTTATGAAGTGTTGAGCACGCGAGAGTTGAGCAGCTGTGCTTGTGGGCCTAAACACGCCTCTAAGGAGGACACCCTTGGCATGCGCTGGAAAGATCAGTCGATGGACTTCCACTCTCAGCTCCTTGAGGGGCGGAACAGTGGCTTATTAACCTGGCCTAAATCCCGGATGTGGACCGGAGATGCTGTGCAAAACGTCCACCAGACTTCGGGAGGTTGTAGCAACTTGATCGTCCATCGGCAGAGGCATGGCAGGGGAAGATTTAGGTGAACTAGCGGACAAACTAGACGTTACGCTTATCTGGAAGAGAACCAGGATTTCGAGACTTGAATCCAGGGTGCGTTCGGGTCATTTTATATATCCCGACCTCATGTACACTCCTCACAAGGTAATCAAGGGCTAAGGTCTCAGTAGCACCCATCGCCTTGCTGAACTGCAGGACTCTCATCGATGGTCCTTACTAAGTACATATGTCAAGCCTGTATTTGGGCGATGTAGCGACGGCCGCTGCGTCCAATCAAGCCGATGATTGCAAAAGCCATGCAAGCATGACTGCATGACGCGTGCAACTGCAGATGAAGGGTGGATTGGCGGGATATTTGTTCACGTATTCAGCCCACGCAAAGTGTGTTGCCATGCATAGGTCTGGCCGTGATGATGTTGGCATTGCCCAGTAAGACTAGTGCCTTCGGGACTTGATCCGTATTGGCATATGCGCGGCCCCTTTGTCAGCACCGAACCGCTCCACTGCGTGTAATAGTAACACTGGCTTACAAGGGACCTGTGAGTCCGAACAAACGTCGTGAGGGGAGGTTAACCAGTGGAGAATGTAGTATGTATTAGATTGCAGATGGTATATAATAAGACAAGATTCAAACGCCACTCAATACGTCCAGTATTCGAGTCGATGTAAGTTCAGACTCGTCAAGCTCTAGTCTCTACAGTGGGGGGGCCTCGGGATCTTCCATACACTGATCAACCCGCATAAGCCGCTTGTTTGTCTTCTTGGCCATCTGAATGAATTGTCTCAGGTACTTGACCGTGCTCGGGTACAAGTAGTGCATGACGACAAGGCTGCCCCCCTTGTTCAGGTCGCGCTGGAAAGCCTCCAGCTGCTTCTCGGGCGTAGAAGAAGTGGCCCAGAGCCAATCCTCAACGTCAATGTTCCAGTTTACGATATAGGCATCACTCTTGCCTGTTGTCGAAACCAGTTGCTGACGCATACGAGCGCCCTCGTTACCAAAAGGTGGCCGGAAGTATTTGGTCTTGAGACCATTAAACATATCCGATACGGCGTCAATGTCCTGCTTGTACTCCCAAGCAATCGCATCATTGTTAGGAAGGCCCTCCATCCTGGGATGAGTGTAGCTGTGGAGAGCCATCTGGTGGCCTTGAGTCATCATGTCCTGGTAGATGTTGCTCAGGTTGGTGTTAGGGTCTCTAAGAGGCGCGCCGACGGTGAAGAAGGTGACCTTGATGTTCTCGGATCTAATGACCTCCATGACCTCTTGGGCGTAGGCTGGGTCACCGTCGTCAATGGCGAACGCGATTGAGTTGGGACGCTTGCAGGCGAAGACAAGATTGCCGGAAGGCATCTTAGCCGGGATGTAGACGTCTTTTGGCACAGACGAGACAATCTCGATCTTGGTCAAGGTGACAGCTTCGTTTGTGTAGAAGCCCTTGAAGGCCAAACCAACCACACGTGTCCGTACAATGTTGAAGTGTGACATGGGAATATAAATGTGGTTTCCAGTAGCATAACGGGCCGCCTCGAGCGAGTCCCAAGTCTCGGGGAATGGTGCGATGGCATCGTTGCACTGCGAGTTATGCTGCTGCATAGCAATGGTGAATTTGTTGCTCCCCGTGTAAGCAACGTGCAGGTAAGAGCCATCGTAGCTAGTCACGTCGGCACACGACCTCTCGAACTGAGTGTAGTAGGCGAAATCGGCATCCGGCGCCTTTATAGTCACCTTGCCTTTAACCCACTTGACAGCATCTTCATTGTCGCCGCCATGCCATTGCCCTAGAGAATTTTGGTCCTTGGCTGAAAAGTCGTCGATAAGCTTTGCTACTGCTGTGCTACTAGGTGCGGCAACGGTCGAGATTGGGGCAGTGGTTGACGGCAGTGTCTTGACGTTATACTCAGATGGCGTGGTGCCGCAATAAAAAGACATAGGCCCGAACTGCACAGGTTCAGAGAGTGTGGTGAACAAGATAGAGGCCACCTTAGATAGGTCGATCGTCGCAAACCTGGAGAAAGGTAGGCTGTACAGCTTTTCGGTGCCGTCAAAAGTCCATCCAAGTTCACTCGTAGTCTGGAAACCGAAGGCCGTGTCCTCGCCGCTGCACGTTGTCGCTGACGCCAGCTGGACACCAAATGTTGCTCCTCTGCTGGCCTTGATGCGAAGTGAAATGCCGCCGTACCCCTTAGCCTGGACATTTGTGCACGCAGTCTTGCTGTAAAAGTAAGAATTCTTGTTGTTGGGGGTCAATTTGACCCTATTACTGGCAACCTCGATTTTGCTCATTGTCCCATCGTCGCTGCTTGGCTGCAGCATGGCGTTGTAAAAGAGGAAGGTCAAACGTGACTGAGACTCCCAATCATCAATGAGAAGGTTACCGCAACTTGACGAAACTGGTGATGACTGAGCAGTAGCTGAGCCGGACACGGTCTGCGAGCGACTGCCACTATTTGAGAAAGACGACGTTCTAGAAGAGGCGGTGGAGGCTGACGAGCCTATAGAGGTTCGGCCTTGTGAGACCGATGAAGTGGAAACAGACGGGGTGGAGCGAGTCTGTGATGTCGACAAGGGCGTGCTCGATGGTCGAGAGGTTGATGCTGACTGCGCATTAGACACCCTGCCTGTTGAGCTGGCAGATATACTACCGGACGTTGAGGTAGACGAGGCTCTCGGCGGCCTCACTGATGTAGCTGAGGACGAGGCCACTGATGAGGATGAGCCCGTAGCCTCGTTGCAAGTGAGCTGAAGGTTGCTGAACTGGTAGTCGGAAATCTGGGTGTAAGTAGACCAGACAAAGCCCACAATGCCGTCCAAGTTGGCGTCGGTGAACGATGACAGAGCAATGCTGATAGTCTGCGTCGAACCCGTCAGGCCAGAAACGAGAACCCACTGGCTCTTATACTTTTGGTCGGTACAGGCCTGCTTGCTCTGAATCTCCACCATGAATGAAGCACCCTTGGGCCCCTTGACAGTCAAGGACAGTGCCTTGTAACCGCGGGAAGCTGCTTGATAACAATCAAGAGTTTCGTAAAAGTACGATGGGGGGTCAGTCTTGGGGGTGAATGAAAGTACTCCGCCGGCAAGAGCGATGCTTGACATGGAGCCATCATCGCTAGTCCATGAACTCAATTTGTTCAGACCAGAGGGAGATGACCTCGAAAAATCGTCAATCAGAAGGTTGGAACATGCTGCGTATGCGGCTCCGGTGAGGCCAAGAAGGCGAAGAAAAGTATTGGTAAAAGACATGACGATAGTGTGTGGTCAGGTTGCAAGTCTAAAAGGAACGGCCTCCTCAATACGAGAAGCAAAGGAAAGACTGCGAGCGCAATTTTCGGGGAAAGACAGATGTGGAACTTCGTCTAGGGTGAAGGAGACGGGACAGAAGGATTATATATTTCCAAGAGTCATGATAGGAGACCTTCCCCAGGTCCAGCACATGGCCGGTGCCAAGAGCCACTCCTGCGCAAACCTTGTGAAGGCTCAGAGCATGAGCAAGACTGCAGGTCTAAGAATCCACACCCTCTCGCTTGATGGCAAGAGCATCAACAGATTAGGTGGTTGCTTGCTAGCTCTCGGACGCTAGGGCGCTCGAGCAAGCCTGGGGCTACATGATGGAGCACAAAGCATGGCGGCCCGGTCTGCCCTCGGGAGGTCAAGAGCACGCTAGAGACCGCCCCGCGTGCTAACCGTGGTCCCTCAGTCCGTTTGATGGAAGAAGGATTGTGGAGATGATCATCCAGCTAAGCGGAGGCGGCACCGGGGAGAGGATTGCAGACACGACGCTTTGCAGCTTCTAGGGCCCGAATAGATGCTTGCCAAGGTATGGCGCCGCTGGTAGTAGGTAGAGAGGATTGTGGAGTACTACATGACTGGCGTACAAAGCCGCATGATGGTTGTTTGGGATGAGTGAGTAGAGAAAGAGAGGAGGACGGGTGGCGGAAACCTGGATCAACTCTTTGTTCTCGGCCTTGTCTACAGTCATTGGAGAGTATATTAGAGTTAGAAGAAAACGTGATTCCCGTATGGAAGGCGCAACGTTGGACACGAAGGACAAAGACAGGCAAAGTCTTGCAATCTCGGGTTAGCACCAGCATAATGAAACAAATCAAACGGTGGCTAAGTTACCGATTTCCATCTAGAAACCACTTCTTGGCCCGCCTTCCAAGCAACACTTCCACAAGAAAGGATGAATCATCGGCTGACGGTGCCAATAAAAAAACGAGAGTTGCGTCCCCTGGCCATGAATGAGTAGAAGCGGATGGAACGACTGTATGTCCGCCAACACCAGCATGATGCAAACCAGCTGGCCGGTACTCCAGTCCATAGATTGTTGACGGGAGAATATGTGATGAGAGAACAGTTATAGGCTACCAAAAGCTGGGATTAGGATCATGGTCCGACTGCCAAGAAAGGCTCCCTAGTATGTTTTGGCGTTAGCTCAGCAGACCATCACGGAAGGCTTTCACGAAAACAAGCGCGAAGGAGAAAATGTCGCCACCAATCTCCCAGAGCGTCCCCCGAAGAGGACTTGGGTCAACCAGCCCTGTTGCAGTCAACCGGTGCTGCCAATCCCACGCACGATCCTGATGCTGACGGACCCTAGGCGGTACTGCTAGTTTCTTTGGACCTCGACTCCGTCCGACCTACTACAGACTTGCAAATGTAACCCAAAGGCCTGTGTCGTTACAGCCATCGCCCATCGGTTGGGCCAATGAATGGCCCAGGGAAGCCTGGGGCCGGCGATTCAAAGTGACCATGGCTCGCCTTGGCGGACACCACCGGGCTGCAGTCTGAGGCTCCAGTGAGTTCCTGCAACCAATGCTTGTTCCCGAAAATAAGATAACTCCCGGTTTGCCAAGCATCGGGGGCACGAGAAGAACAACTCACCCACCTGAAGCTGCACGCATTGAGATCTCCAATGTTCACCCAGTGGTCTCCCAGTGACACTAGCAATCGCTCTGGCGGACTGCGTGGGCTGGAGCCAATAAATTTCGCGGTGCTTTGCATCGACGCAAGTCATCGTTGTGGGCTTTTCGTACAAGATATTCTGACCTCATTGTAAATCCGACTGCGTGCGGGTTATCAACTACTATTGGATATGCTGACCATACTCGAGTAGGTAGGTAGGTAGTTGAATGAAAGATGACGGCAGGAGAGAGAGTAAACCAAGACCTGAGACCCAGCCGGCAAACATCAAGACAGAAATAGAAATGGGCATGTGTATGATGGAAGACGATGACTTTTCTGATTGCTCCTGCGTTTCGTCTCTTGCTCCTTTGTGTCTGTCGATTGACCATACTGCCCAACATGGTAGATGATACGTGGCCGTCCCAAAACGGAAGAAAGGCGACGATGAACGCCTGTATTAGGTAGTTGTGGCTGGGAGATCGGACCAGGGGCCTAGAGGTCTTTTCTTTTTATTTCAGGTGCTCCTATGTCGGGGGCCCGAGACTTGGTTGCCAGGACAAATAAGATCAGTGCGAGAATCTTGTAAGTGGTGATGTTTCGAGGAACCAACCGGCCCGGGAGCGCTTGGAGTGCAAAGCGCACAAAGGTGCCGGTTATTCGTACTTAGGTCTAGGTACCTTAGGTAAGTCATGGTAAGAGGCCTCGGAACGCAGTTCACACATCCAAGACACGACCCAACTGCGTCTGTAATTACCTAGGTAGGTAGTGTACCTGCCTGACCTTTGGTCCCGCAAGCCTCGGGCATTGCGATCAGATAGTTGAGATCTCTGCCCGACCCGTGCAGCGGCACCGGGGCCATCCCATCCAGGTACGTGTTGCTTACCCCCCCCCTTCTCTCTCTCTCTCTTTGTCTCTCTTTCTCTCTCTTTCCCTTTTCTCTTTTGACCCTGAGTTGCTGCCTGGAATCTTACAAACCACACACCTGAAGAGAGCCACCTTGGCGTTCGTTTCTCACTCTATCAATCTTAGCACGGGTGGGATGCCCAGCGATCATGTTCTACAGTCGAGGCCTTGACATTGACTAGCCACGTAAATGATATCGATGTTCAAGGCAGCAGTAGGCAAGACGGGGGGGCAACGCGATAATGGTTGCAGAGGGTGTGACGGGGCCTGGACATCTCATTATGCCGTTACCAGTGTCACCAAACCCTGGATCGTAAGGATAGCCACCCCTATTTCTTGCTCGATCGCGGGTAAGAAGCCAGGCTCCTTTCAGCAAGATAGGCAGCAGCCTGGGCTGATGAGAAAACGAAACATGGGAGTAAGTTAGTGGAGACCTCGCACGCAAGACAGCCCCTCTTCAATGAGCTGAAGAATGAGAACAATGAGAGCTGCCGGATGCGTCGTCCTGGAAGCTTTGGCTTCCGTCGGTTAAGCCAAGTTGTGGTTGGATTGAGATGAGCGCCATGCTGACTTGGAAATCGGTTGACTCGTCTGGACCTTATGATTCCCTCCGTCATCCTCCTCCTCCAATCAAAGACAGTTGTCGCACTCCAACGTCACGAATAACCGTTGACGGATCGAAGCGATTGAGAAACGACATCCGCAGCCGCGCCGGCCACCGCCGGCCCCGTTGGCATAGGGCAGCGGGTCTGGTTTTCCAGTCGGAATTACTGGAGAGCTGACGCATGCTTCTGTCTCGGGGAAACGAGTGGGCGAAATTGGCAGAGGGGAAATAGGAGCAGATGCTACTATCTAGTCGGGGAGGGATAAGCCAACGGAGATGGCGGGTACAGGTGAGGCCATATGACCCCAAAGCAACCACACACTTAGGCTGAGCTGGCAGTGCGCCTGCCAACGGCAAGGCGGCATCAGACTGGCCGGCCGACGGCCTGACAGAAGCTCTGAGGCAGAGCAGTGCATCAAAGTTGGTGGGGTGCCTGCATCATTGGCGAGCACACGCGCCCATGTTGGCCAAGGAGGAAGCTTGGAGATGCAGCCGCCTCCCCAAGTAGTGAGTGTACATAGTAGTACGTGTGTACGTAATGGGGTGCTGCGGAGGGAAGTGGAGGGAAGTGCATGAAAGGGATGCACGGCTCATCCATGACATCAATCAACAGCGGCAACGCGATCGGTCGCTGCTGACCTCGAGTACCTACCTAATAGTACACTAGTACCTTCCTCAAGACGGTACCTCCGCGTCGGTGCTCCGTGCTCAACTGGGCCTCACCCTGAATGAGATCAGGCAACCTGACAGTTGTGCACAACTGGCTGGGCTCACCTGATCGCAGTCGGCATCCTGTGCACGCTTCTCAGTCCACGCCCGCTCTGGGGCAACTCTGATTGGAGCAACTTATTTGATGTCACCCAAAGCATGGACTTGCAGCAGAGTATCTGCACCTGCCTCAATGTCGCGTTTCAAGAGACCTGGTGACGCAGCCACCCCCCCCCCCCTTTTCCCTCTGACCACGCCCCGAGCTTTATCGTGATGCATATCAGCACCTATCGGGTCCCCCATCACCCGCCTGCCGTGAGCTGAGACGATACTACCTATCATGCCCTGAACCCCCAGAAGGCCTAGGTGGACTTACTATTACTTACCTAGGTAGGTACTGCACGTAGCCCACACTACCTAACTTAGGTATGTAAGCAGGTAGGCTGACGACACAGACACCAGAGATAAGGAAAGCAGCCAACGTCGTCACTTCCTTTCGTCCCGTCTCGTCTAGAACTTCAGCTCGGCTGTCTCCAAAGCTGGCACACGCGCCTCCCGTCTGCCTTTCCGACCGGTCCCTTGCCTTGTTTCCAGGCTTCTCCGTTGAATTCCTGCTCGGTCTGGCCCAGTACAGTTTATGGCTGTGCTCGGCCCAGCCCCCAACGTAGGTAGGTATAATAAGATCACACCCACAGCTCATCGTTCTTTGCGCATGGAGCCGCTACTTTCCCTTCTCATTGACCCTTCTGCCCAACAGCATCGAGGACAAAGACTGCACCATCGCATCATTTAGTATCTTGTACGCTCGTCCGTCGTCTTCTGGTTCTATATTCCGGCATTACCCCTATATTGCCCATTTGTGTACCTCCCTCTCCAGAAGTTCTTCCTCTTCCACTCTACCGTCGCTGCCATCCTCGGTACCTCAGCCCTTTGACTTGCCCGGTGACTCACCCGGCCACTTCCGTCCTAACAGTGTGATTAGTTTGCCTCACCTACCAACTCTTTCATATTGTCTTGCCTCTTGGGCCCCATCCTAGCCTCCGCCATCAAGATCCGGCACCGGAACGGGTATAAACCCGACAGTCTCCCTACAACCTACCATCTTATATCTACCCGTTTCCATCCTTCTTCAACATCTGCCTTCTATCCAACGAATAATTCGATAGCACCCATAAATACGCAAACGCATAGCACCTTAACCTGTAAAGCTTCAAATATCGTGCCTCGTTCCGCAGCGACGTACCAGCGGCGGCCCCCTCTTAAGCCCAAGACCACCACGAACCGTCATTTCCCCGCGACGAGCAAGACGACGTAATGGCTGCCGTGATCGAGTCTCAGGCCCACTTCGACCGGGACCTCCGCAGCGCACACCAGGACTACAAGAGGACTAAAGACTCGCAGTCCAAGTGGTCAAACGGAGCCCGTCCCCTGGCCGGCTGCCGTCTCGACTGGACCACCATGGAGGCTGTCGGTGGAACCGAACAGCAGCAAGCCAAGGCGCGTCCCAGGGGAAAGAATAGTGAGACGTACGTTTTCACCACAAGTGCTGTGCCAGGTTTTTCGCATGGCTTCTTCTAACACGTCAGATGCAGGTCTCATTACAAGAAGATGCAGCACAACGTAACCAAGTTTCGATCACACTGGGAGCTTCCCCAAGGCCGCCTGCACGCGGCGGCACGAGCCAAGGAACAGATTAAGGACCCCCTCAGTCGATCAGTCATGGAGATGGCCCCGTCCCAGGAGGGATGGAAGAACCTTGCTGCCTCGGAGGATTGGAAGTACAGCTTTGATAAGATTGAAAGTCCCAACCGGCCGCTGACCCTTGATGTCTTTATAAAGACGACGGGGCGCGAAACGGAGCGCATGGTGGAGAAGGAGTATGAGATCCTTAACGAGAATGGCCAGATCCTTAAGGGCCGTAAGGCGCGTCAGAACCTACGTCAAGATTGCACTCACGCTGCCGAAGCCGACGGTTTCCAGCTGGTCTGATTTTGCGGTTGACTCCCTCGAGTGGCTGCTGTATGAGGTGGTGCGTGGTCGACTGGCTTGTTGCTTGGCAGATTGAGCTTACCTAACTGGGCGTTTGGGATTGAGCATGGCACGCAAGGCGGCGACAAAGTGCCTGGATGAGAGAGCCACGGGATGGCATTCAGTTTTGAAGGACAACAGCATCGTGTATGAAGGTATGACCATGATGATCTCTAGCATACGTTAATAGAACTCGGTTAGCGAGACTAGTTGCATCTGGCGCTTCGTGCTTCCATGACATCCTGACGGGTACCTAGTAACCAGGCTGACTGCGGGAATACTACGCCTAATCAACGGAGTCCATTGTACTGGATAGAGGTAATTTCTGATGTGTGCTCTAGATACATCCAGGCAACTAATATGACACGACATGCTTCGGGGGGATCTCCTGGAGGATTGGCCGTGATTCGTCTGTTCGGAGTCATAGTCGGGTTCCCTAGCAAGGGGCCGGTGATCCTTCTTGTTAACTTAGGACCGAAAACAGCAAAGGGGTCCATCATGGAGGCATCTCATCTCCCCTACTAGACACTACTGGGTTGAGTCATCAACGCAGCATTGAATACATGGTATTGACTGTGACGAGCAACTGTTGGTGCAGGTGCTGGGGGGCAATTCAGTTAGTACTGACGACAGACACGGGGCTGAAATGAAAGTGGCGTTTCCGCTGGCCTCTGCCGTACGTGGGTCTGGCTAGGTTCTTTCTGCCTTCGGCGCCTCTCAAAGAGCAGATGTCATGAAGTAGGCACATATGCAATATATTGAGCCATAGCAATTTCGGACCCAATATCCAGGTCCATCTATGTCTTGGCTCTTCTTCTTCTGCTTCTCGTTCTTATTCTTAATCCTTTTCTAGCCCATCTTGAACCTTCACTACTGTTGTCCCAGGCCCTCGCTGCAGCGGTTTCTCACGCTGCACAAACAACTGGGCACGTCTGATCACAATTCACGGTGTGACCCAGTAGTCTCTACCGTCACCAGGAATAATACCCGCGATGGCCACAGCACCAACCAACACAGCCCCGCTGCGGCTTGATTCCCTGTCGTCGCCGGACCTTTCGGCTGACCCCCCCCGGCCCATCGGAGCTGGCGGTCAACCTGCCATCGTTACCCTGCCGCCTTTGACATCAACGAGACCGCCGCCTCCTCCGCCGGCATCCACTGCAACTCGCATGGCGACACCCTCCTCTCTGGTGACCGAGAAGACATTGTTCTAGCAGTCAAGACGTGACGGCCAACCACACAAACCCGCCGGAGCCACCACTGTACTCGAGTCCCTCCAATGACTCGCATAGCCTTCGGCGTCACATCCATCGACTGGGGCGGCTCCGACTTTGACGAGCAGGGCCCGTCAGGTCCTACACTATGTGTGGTCCCAAGGAGTTGGCCAATCGCTTGCTTGCCACCAACCAAGTTTCGAGTTGTCCTGGTTATCGATTATGATTGTGTTGAGCTTTCCTCCAGCTGGGACAAGGTACACAAGCAAGCAAACCCGGTGACGGAACACGTACTGCCTGCGTGGAATATCTCACTGCCTCCCTAGGTACCTGGGTAGCTTACGATAGGTATACGGACAACAAACCATACCTACCTGCTATATGTACATAGTACTTTGAAGGAGTGTAGAGGCAGTCATTGCATGAAAAGGAGCAGGCAGTGCAGCCAGTGAGTAGAATTTGCCTACCTAGGTACTCTCGCCTAAGCCACCCGTTTCCGCCCGCGCTGTCACCACGGTCCACCCAATTAGTCACGAAACCACACACGGGTAACAGTGGACAGGTGCTTTGATTCAGCGGGCATTCACGAATTACCTACGCCACCAGTTAACTGCCAGACGACGTGTTTCGGGCACATGAAGTGAGTCATTCGGGGATCTCGAGCGACCCACGTTTGCAACCACGACCAGCGATTATGGCGCGAAAGGTCCTTCCAAGCCTGCTCTACCGCTGTAGAGGAGAGGTAGGTAATAATACCCGTGAGTCATTGCCATGCAAACAAGCAACCCAAGCTCCTAAACTGACACTTTCGGCCAGTGACTCCCCACAATGATACGTCAGCCCAATCGAGTTGACGACCCTGTTTCCTAAGCTTTGAATACAACCTTGGCCTTGCTCTTGGGGTGCCAGGGAGTATAGTGTTCACTACTTGCCCACCTTTAAGTCAGCCTCAGTTACTGTTTTCATCTTGGACCAGCCAAAAGCACTACACATAAGCTGCCTTGCTTGATCCATTCATTCAGCAGCATACAAAGACAACAGTTTCTCTTCTTCGGCTTGTGTAACTAGGTAATCATTATCTTCACCATTGCCAATCTCTCCGAGAGGTGATAAACTCTCACGTCCAGGGTCGATCGCTCACGAGTACCAACCCGTTTCTTCAACCGGCGTACCTTGTATGACTACGCCGCACACTCGACGACATTGGCACTATTCCCCTCCCCAATCACAATATAAGCAAAATCCAGTCACCAGCCTCACCAATACACCATTGTCCATGGAGTTTCCAGCTCCAGCAACCCACGACACGGCTCTCTGTCTGATCCCGCCCAAGGGCCAATGGCCGTCAGTCAACCGACTTCGTTTCGACAACGACAAGGCCTATGCGAAGTGGCCGCCCCATATCAACCTCGTCTATCCATTTGTCAAGCCTACGGACCCCAGTGCTCTTCGCTTGGCCTGTGACACAATTGTCGATTGCCTCGTTAGCCGTAAGGTCTTGGGCGAGGCTGTCACTCTTTCCATCCACCTAGACTCGTCAGATTATTTTCAACATAGGAATGGCAGTACCCTCTTCCTGTGTGATAAAGATGTCGGAAGGGCCTCTCAGGTTGCCGCTCTGCGAGCCGACATCCTTGCAGCCATTGGTCAGGCACGCTCTGGACCATATAATATGCACATGACGGTGGCTCAGTGTGAAGACACGACGCGTTCGTCCAAGCTCGAGTTTCTCCTCGAAAAGCTTCGTCGCCTGCCGCCTGTGAGTTGGGAGGCTAGCAAACTGGCAGTTCTGGTCCGCACATCGTCTGGACAGATGAAGCAATGGGGTCTCATCGACCTGACCTCGCCCTCTCTCCATCTCTGCGAGGACTCTTTTGGCCTGGACCAAGATACAACTACGACTGTGAGCCCGCAACAGACATGGCATATCTCCGACCATCACCCGGAATGGCAGCCGGTAGAGCCAGTTTCTTTGGAGCTGCTACCTCCAATTGTCAAGTGTCCCGAAAACCTCATCGTCGCCAGTTGGAACATTCTTGCAGAGTTCCATTGGCCTCCCTCTCGCATAAGATATCCAATAATCTTGGACAACATGCTTGCAGGAAACTCGTTAGCAGACGTCGTAATACTCCAAGAGGTAACCGACGATTTTCTGCCCTACTTACTTGAGGACGAACGCATTCGAAAACAGTATACATACGTCTCACACGGGCCGCCTGACAACCCTGCTGCCGGACCTTTGCCCAACATACTCAACAATGTGGTTCTCAGCAAGCACATGTTCTCCTGGGAATATCTCCCCTTTAAGCGTCATCACAAGGGATCATGCGTACTCAGATTTGACGGCCTGGGACATCGGGAGTCAGAGGGCCTCACATTACCCTTGATACTGGCAACCTGCCATCTCAGCCAAGGTCTGACAGATGGCGCCGTTGTCGCCAAGGAAAGGTACGGCTAGCTCGCATCGGAGGTAATGTATCTCAAATTGTTTCCAAGCTGACACTCTAGCAGAGAGCTTCAGTGCATATTGAGCCACCTCAAAAGCAGCTACGCTGCCAATCAATGGGTCATTGCTGGCGACTTTAATATCGCTACGTCTTCCTATACAGTGGATAACGCCATCAAAAAGGGGTCAATCACCGTGCAGACGGAAACCGTTCTTCGAAGCATCGAAACAACTCTAGCGGAAGCCGCCCTCCTCGATGCCTGGATGGTTTCGCGAATCGAGGTAGGTGTCACCGACAATCTCAAAGGAGATGCCCACGAAATCTTTGAAGGCGAACAGGGGGCAACCTTTGACCCAAAGGAGAACCCACATGCCGCCAAGATGGTCGGAAGCGGCTATAACAATCGTCCGCAGAGGTACGACCGCATCTTGGTCAAAAGCGGAGGGCCCTTGCAGATTTCACGCTTCAACATGTTCGGTTTCATCACGGGCAATGGCGAGCCCGGACAGGGCCCGTTGTATGCAAGTGATCACTGGGGCATCCGTTGCCTTTTGCAACGCTCCGACTCCAAGGAAGCACCAGCTACAAGCGCACGAGTGATCCCTGTACAGCCCAAGATGGCCCCCGCTGGCCTGTCGGATACTGCTGCGTTAAGGCAATGTATGGACAATTTCGAAGTTTTTCCAACGGAGCAAGATGAGACTACCCGGAAAGAGGCACTCCAGCTACTGCGGCAAATTCTTTTGGAGTCGGATCAAGCAAATGCAGACCAGACACGGGGCCGTCCTGCTATTGTGTTGGTCCCCGTAGGGTCTTATGGTCTCGGTACCTGGTCCCGGACCTCCGACATCGATTGCCTTTGCATTGGTTCCATTAGCCCCCGCATCTTCTTCACCCTCGCCCGTCAAAGGCTGAGAAAGTCGGGAGAGTCGGGCGTCCGATTGCTGAGGAGAGTCAAGGCCAAGACTGGCACCATGCTTGAGGTCGAGGTTAAGGGCATAAAGTGCGACCTGCAATACTGCCAAGCGCCCAGCGTGGTAGACCACTGGCCTGACATTTTGAAGCGGCCCTCATCAGACCCGGCCTTCAGTTTGCCAATGCAGACACTCCTGAAGCTGAAGCCTGCAAGGGATATGTTCTACCTGCAGCGATCTATACCTGATCTGGCACAGTTCCGCTTGAGTTTTCGGGTCATCAAAACCTGGGCAAAGTCTCGCGGGATTTACGCAGCCAAGTTTGGGTATCTTGGTGGCATACATCTGTCTGTCATGCTGGTGAAGGTTTGCAAGATGCTCTTGCACGATGGGGGTGTACTGTCTGCGGCTGATATCATAACGACTTTTTTCGACCACTACTCAAGGTTTGACTGGCAGAACGACGTAGTCTTTGATCCCTTTTTCCACAAGAGTCTGAGGTATCATCGCACACCAAGGGAGGCCATGTGCCTTCTCGGCTGGCATTCTCCAACGCTCAACACGGCACTTATTGCCTCTGTTCCAACCGTAAAGATCATTTCGACCGAACTCCGTCATGCTACTGCCCAGCTATCGGGGAATGAAGCAAGCTGGCAGTCTTTGCTGTCTATTCCAGACTCAAGCCAAGACAGAAACTTGACACCGAGCGCCTCACATTTTCTCGGTTCGTATCGTTCATTCGTCAATCTACGTATCCACTACTGGGGAGCGTCTCTTGAACGTGGGAGTAGGTTAGTTGGCTGGCTGGAGTCACGGTGCGCCTCGCTCTTGGTTGGTGAGTTATTTTCAGATCGCTCGCAATCAATATTTGGCAAGATGAGGCTAACCATTCCATCCCTTAGATATCAACAGGAGAGTCCCGGAACTATCTGCCAGAATATGGCCCGCCAGGTTTGTAGACTCGCCCACCTCTGAAGCCAATGAGACCCGGGGCGACTACCAAGGCTCCTACCTCGTGGGACTGGATTGGATGAATCCGGACAAGAAACCATCAAGAGATGACTTGGAAACGGCACACAGCAACCTCCGGGCCGTCTTGCAGCAGTTCGAAAAGCTCATCATGAGCGACGAAAAGTACTTCGATCCGAACACATCGTGGTTTAGTGCGACGGTCGTGAGAGCAAATGAGCTGGGCGATTTGCAGTTGGATGATCGCGAATGGGGCTTGTACGTCGATGGAGACGACGAGTCAGATACGGAGGACGAAGAAGAAGATTTTGAAGACGAAGAGATCCAGGAGTGGCTCTCGGAGAAGGCAAAGAAGGGTAAATCGACAAAGCAACGCTCGGCGACCGCCCGTAAACCTGAGGGCGTGGGCAAATTTCGCACAGCACTCGACGTGCTGAATCGGCTGCGATGGGACCCGGATATGGACAGCAACGACTTCCTTATTGGGTACGAGGACCGTTTCTTGGGGCCACAGGAAAAGGCTCTTTCTGCTTGGAAAAGTGAACAGACACACGAAGAGTTCATCCCCCAGCACCGCATATTGTGGTTCAAGCGTCGAAGTGACGATGTCATAGTGTGGCATAGGTCCGAGCGTATCGACCTTCTCTTCAAGAAGACATGAGATAATGTCCGACGTGAACGAAAATCCGTCACATCGCGAGTACCAGACTGGTCTGGCACCGCCGAAATGAGCTTCGATAATGGCGTCTGCAAGAAGGGCTCGTACGAAGAGGATGGGATTCTATCTAGACTGGGGAATACAGCGCTCAGTCGCGGCCATTCTATTTCCATTGCCTACAGTTGTGAATGCAGAGGTCCTTGATCCGGAAGCATCCTCGACCCTTCTCCTCAGTACGACGACATGCGTATGACTAGTAGGAGACGGAGCACCGGAACGCTCAAATGATCTTATAGCTTCAAGTTTGCGAAGGGGGAAAAGGCTTGCTGTTATACGTTCGTCGTAGAAACCATGACAATGCTATGCTCAACGGATCTAGGCGCGGCGCGGCGACTAGTCTTCTCTATTAGAGACGGGACCTGGCTTACAGCCCAAAAAGAAACCCATCCATCAAACCTCGAGTTGGTGCTCATCACCGAAACGCCCTGCCAGTCCCAAGACAAAAAAGAAGTTCATAACTAGAAAGAAAGAGACTGGGAAACATGTGCCCTGTTCGACAAATAAACCTTTGCCTAATAGAGCGTCATGAAAACGGCGGCTATTCCAGCCTTGTCGTACTTGACGTGCTTACCCTTGCCCTTGTCAACCTCATGATATCGATCCCAAAAACGGTTGTACAGGGGCTCGAGCATTTGCTGAATGTCCCGAGCAAACATCTGTCGCACCTCCCGTTCCATAGTGTATGTTTTGTGCCGGTTGACCATCTCATCAAAAGATGCATTGAACGCCTGGAATTTGCCCTTGATGTTGTCCTTATCCCTGCTGCTGAGACCCTTGAGGATGGAAGCTGAGTCGGCCTGGCCCGAAGTGGGCCGTTGCTTGCTTGTGTGAATGACATCAAACAAATGTGTCGACACCTCTTTACAGTCCATAGTATACATGGCTGTCGCCTTCTTGCGCCAATGGTCGAGCATGCCCATCCTTCCCTCAAGAAGAGGCGCGAGATCCGAATCGCGGATCATTCGTTCGATAATGACAACACTGTTGGCCAGAAATACACCAATCACAGCCCGACCACCCTTGAAAACTATCTTGGCCTTCTGGTCAAGTGATGCCATAAGCATATCAACTGTATCAGAGCAATAATGTGAAAATATTTCCTTGCCATCAGCACCGATGTCGAATGAGGCGAGACTTGGAATCGCGTCAGTGGACCGTCCGTCAGTGGCAACGCTGGATTTCCATCCCCCGTCACCGAGGGAGAACATGATACTCGAGATTGGCCGTAAAAACTCGACCATGGTCTGTAGACGTTGCATAGTCTCGGATACGATGGGTATTGGTGCACCGTCTTGGGGAAGTGTCTGCATAGCAGCAATCCTCCGCCTTGTATCATCCAACAGTTCACCCAACGTCATTTTGGCCGTCTCCCGCACGGGTCGGAGCGCTGCCGCAAGCGATGACTTGAGTTCGCCGGTGCGCGTTTCCAGGTTACTCGATAGACCCGACATGATCTCGGTGATCTCGTAGGCGAGGTAGCAATCTGTGTTCAGGTGACTCTTGATATGGCCATTTAACTCTCGGAGGGTGCGCGCAAGCTCCGCCATGGCGGACTGGCACGTGGCCTGGAAAACGGGTCCCCAGTCCTCCCGTGTGAAGATGCTGCAGATGTTGTCGTACTCGGCCAGAAATAGACCTTCCATAGCCTGCGCATATGTGCCGATACCATTGGTGCCAGCGCGGTAGATGGCGTCAGGGTTCTTCTTCTTTGTCGTGTTGACACTGGCGGCAGCCAGATTGGCCAATGTTGAAGAAAGGTAGGGGCCGCGTATTTCGGCATAGATCTTGGCCGTTGACGAATCCTGAGGAGCAGCACCACCACCGTTCTGACGATGGTTGCTCGAAACGTATGAATTGACCAGGCCGAGGCGCGCGATCTTGTCCTGGGACAGAACCGGAAATGGCACGTCTTTTGTAATATAATGGAGCGGTTCTACTGAGCGAGGAGTCTCTCCTCGAAGTAATTTGTCGAAGTGGCTCTCAAGTTGGGAATTGCCCGACTTAATCAAGCGGACCAGTTCTGCCATTGTCTGTTGGTTCGCTCGTAGGTTGGATGCCTGCATGTCGGCCAGGGCCTTGGATAAGCGCTTGATCGAGGCGAGGAAGTTGGAAAGGCCAGCATTGTCGGGGCCGGCACGAATGATCTGTTCTTCATCGTTTTTGCTATCACCAGGTTGGCGGAGGCGCTCAATGGCAGCAAGGACAGCATCGATGTCTGCGAGGGAGAGGCACAGAGTCAGTTTAGCTGAGGAGAGAACCTAGGAGGGAGCGTCTTCAGACGGACATACTGTTGCCTAGGACCTGAAGCTTCTTTGTCTCTCCACTCAGCGGACCAGCAACTTCGCGTACGCTCTTGCCAGTAGATTCTAGCCTTCCCATGCATGCCTGAATCTTCTTGGTCAATTGGGAGGTCTTCTCCAGCCGCGAGTTGAGCACATCGACCTCAGCACGAGCCTCTTCGTCGGCGGTATGACGACTGGTCGCAGCGCCGACGGACATGATGTGCTCCTTCGTTCGCGCCTGCAGCCTAGGATGTATGTGACTGTAAAGACAGTGATGGGGTAAGGCGGAATCAACTGCGCCCCGTTGTCGGTCCAGTAAGAATCATGGAAAGCTGGAGGCCAAACGGAGGACAAGGCGGACGCCGCCGGGCTCGTAGTTGTCGACGTTGCGGCCGTGACAGCGTTACTGTGGTTGTCGCGATGAGATATGGTTAGTTCCGTGGGCATGAAGTCAAAGTAAAGTCGCTGTCAGCTGCACTAGGTACGCTGGGCGTTGATTCACAAGCTCCAGCGGGCAGGGTGGCAGCGGCCAATGGTGGCACGTTTGCAGAGCCTGATTGGACGAGACAGGTGCTGCTGCTAGGTGCTGCTAGGTATGATTTGTTAGGGATCTGGCACGACGTACAGGCGGTTTGCCTTCAGCACAAGGTCGGATGAACCGAGTAGGGATGGATGATGAGTTGGTGTGCAATAGCTGATTGAATTTGTCAACCGCCTGATGTTGGTGTTGTCTAAGGCCAATTTGTTCATGCAACGCTTCCCGCGCATTGAAGGTATGTTCGAGGTGAGATGTAGAACTATAATCTGTTCTGAATGACGCATGAAAACACCAAACCTCAATCATCAGCTCTCACGCCTTATCGAGTATTTCCCAGGTCCTTCCGTCTATGGCAAGTACCCGGTAAAGGACAATTTTTGCATACCTACACAATAAGTCACCTGTCCGACTTGTCCGACATATTTGTCGCTCAGTAAACGCTGATTGCCTATCGTTTGCAACACTCTCCATGTTGCTACTCGTGATAGTGCACTGGAGCCCCACAACGATGTGGCAATGTGCCATCTACAATATCTGTGGGATGTACATAAACTCCATACTTCCTTGTACGTCCAAGATCTCTTGCTGTCTCTATCTCACGCATATATATATAGTGTTTCGTACGAAGGAAGATCTATGCCTTGATTGTCTGCTGCGCCTTCAAACCTGCTGTACATGCAACGGGGCGGCCTTCACCACTGATTGCCTGTGCAAAATGACTCTGTAGATCGCGGTGAAGAACAGCTGACTGATTGGCACCGACAGATTCTACAGCATCGGGACTTAGGAAAAATCTTGAGCAACATGTTGGTGGTGTCTGGACAAGCAAGAATCGTGAGATGAAAGACGTAAGGCACATGCCTGGATGGGGACGTAACTGCGGTGACTTTGCTGTGGCTAAGTAGAGTTAGCTGGAAGATGTAGGAGCAAGATATCTGTCTCCTTGGTTCGTGTCGATGGCAAGCCAGCCACTCCTTTGATGGGCAAAGGAGGAGAATACCATGACGATGAGGGCAACGCAGAGATGCCAGGACGACCAGCGTCACTTGATATGGGCGATGGCATGTAACTAGTCTTCCTTTTCATTTGCTCTCGACGTCGATGTGAGGCATAAGCGCGCGTGTGTAACAAGGGCACTCGCCAATAACACATATATCATCCGCACAATTATATGGGAAGGAACAATGGAGGGGTATTGTAGTGTCCTGGTAAGCGCCGGCCGCTATGGATAGATAAGACGAAGACGAGAAAAGGCACAAAAGGCGCCAGCAATTGTTGAAAGTTGGTAAGTTTGAGATGGGATCGTACCCTTATAGGTAGCTAGGTACCTAACCTACCTATCATCGCATGTGTCTGCATTGATACGTGCGTCCAATCAGACGATATTGCAGCACCACTACGTAAGGTATCTGGGCAGGGGTATCCCTCGAATCAATTAACGCGTGTCATTTTCAAACCGCGTCAAGTCGCGTTCTGGTGTTGAAATTGACCCCCTCCTTTTATTTTTCTTCCTAGGTAACCCGTCTGGCAACCAACCGCAGCCCACCTCTGTATGCATAGGTGCTCTCGGTGGACCGCTTTCTTTCACAGCCCCCCCTCTACCACCCTTCGTCACTCCCATTCCGATCCGCAATTTCCATCCCACCTCAATTCTGTCGCTCTCTGTCACCACTTGCGCTGCTGATACCCTTTTCTTAGTTTTGCCTTTTATCTACTGCGTTTCCTGCTCTTGAGGCCTGGAAACAGTTGTCGACATGGATTCCTTTATGCTGCAGGACGCAGCCGCCTTGGACCGCGTGCGCGCAGCCCAAGAGTTCCTCGACCCTCGTATGTTGATCACGTCTGGCTAGAATCTATCGGTTTCCCTTTGTGTCATCAATCGCCATATTCGCATGCTAACTATTCTGCCCTCATAGAGAACGATTCTCAAGGGCGCAGCTACAGGTCAGCCATCATTTTGATGCTGCAGAAGAACCAGAGGAGACTGGTCGTCAACCTCGATCAGCTCCGTGCCCACAACCCTGAACTCGCTACAGGAATCCTCGACGACCCCTTCGACTACAGTCTGGCCTTCAACCACGCTCTTAAACAAATCGTTAAGACCTTGCCGCAGTCCGGCGACGCTGAAAAACTGAACGATGTGTCATATTATTGCGCCTGGGCCGGTAGCTTTGGCATGAATGCTTGCAACCCCCGCACGTTGTCCTCGCAACACCTAAACAGCATGGTCTCCCTCGAGGGCATAGTCACGAGATGCTCTTTAATTCGCCCAAAGGTCGTCAAGAGCGTGCACTACAATGAGGCTAAGGACGTCTTTCACTTCCGCGAATACCAGGACCAGACCATGACCAATGGAGTCACCACGTCGAGCGCTTATCCGCAAGAGGACGACGAAGGAAACCCCCTCATCACAGAGTACGGTTTTAGCACCTATAGAGACCATCAGACTGTTTCTATTCAGGAGATGCCTGAGCGTGCCCCTGCCGGTCAGTTGCCTCGTGGTGTGGACGTAATACTCGACGATGACCTCGTGGACAAGGTTAAGCCTGGGGACCGCATCCAACTTGTCGGCATTTACAGGACTCTTGGAAACAGGAATACAAACCACAACAGCGCCCTGTTCAAGACAGTGATCATTGCCAATCACATTATTCTTCTGTCTTCCAAGTCTGGGGGAGGCGTCGCGACCGCCACCATCACTGATACCGACATTCGAAACATCAATAAAGTCGCCAAGAAAAAGAACCTTCTCGACTTGCTGTCTCAATCACTCGCTCCCAGTATCTATGGCCATGCTTATATCAAAAAAGCAATCCTTTTGATGCTCCTCGGTGGCATGGAAAAAAACCTGGAGAACGGTACCCATTTAAGAGGTGACATCAATATCCTCATGGTGGGCGACCCCTCTACGGCGAAATCCCAGCTCCTCCGATTCGTTCTTAATACGGCACCGCTTGCCATTGCCACCACCGGTCGCGGCTCCTCTGGCGTTGGTCTAACGGCTGCTGTGACTTCGGATAAGGAGACTGGAGAAAGGAGACTAGAGGCTGGAGCTATGGTTATGGCCGACCGTGGTGTTGTTTGCATCGATGAGTTCGACAAGATGTCCGACGTCGATCGAGTTGCCATTCACGAAGTCATGGAGCAGCAAACTGTCACCATTGCCAAGGCTGGTATACATACATCACTTAATGCCAGATGCAGCGTTGTTGCCGCTGCCAACCCCATATTCGGGCAGTACGACACCCACAAGGACCCTCACAAGAACATTGCCCTGCCGGACTCTCTCTTGTCACGTTTCGATCTTCTGTTCGTCGTTACCGACGACATTGAGGATACGAGAGATCGACAGGTCTCAGAGCACGTTCTACGGATGCACCGCTACCGTCAACCAGGGACCGAGGAAGGTGCACCGGTACGCGAGAATGCCGGCCAAGCCCTTGGCGTCGCTCTCAACAGCCAAACCGATACTCAGCGACCCACTGATGTTTACGAGAAGTTTGACGCGATGCTTCACGCCGGTGTCACTTTGACGTCTGGCCGCGGAGCGAACAAGAAGCCCGAAGTACTCAGTATTCCCTTCATGAAAAAATACATACAATACGCCAAAACCAGGATCCGCCCGGTTCTGACCCAGGCGGCATCAGACCGCATCGCTGACATCTATGTCGGTCTCCGAAACGATGAAATGGAGGGTAATCAGCGCCGAACTAGTCCTCTGACCGTTCGTACCTTGGAGACTTTGATTCGTTTAGCGACCGCCCATGCCAAATCTCGACTTTCCAATAGAGTCGACGAGCGGGATGCGCTTGCAGCTGAGGGAATCCTTCGTTTCGCCTTGTTCAAAGAGGTGATGGAGGATGAGTCGAGAAAGAAGCGGAGAAAGACTCGAACCACCGAATTCGCTTCATCCAGCGAAGAAAGCTCGTCTGACGAGGGCGGCGATGATGAGGACTTCGGAAGCTCAGCTACCAGGGCTTCAGCCGCGCGACCTACGCGGTCTACAAGAGGTGTTGCGCGTCCCCGAGCCACCGCCGGCGACCGGCAGGATGGTAATGATAATGGAGCTGCTCACGATACCGATGCAGAGTCAACAACACGACTGGATGCAGAAGGTGTTGAGGAAGAAGACGTATACGACGCCACTCCCCGGAGATCTCGCCGCCGCGGTGATGGGGCCAATTCCTCGAGCGCAGCGCCACGTACTCAGACATCTTTTGCTTCATCAGTACCTGTGTCCCAGTTGCCTTCGCAGTCGCAAGAGGATGCAGAGGATGAGGATGAACTAGCTTCAGAGACAGCCGGTCTCGCCATTGCAGACGAGCCCATTACCCCCCAGCGACTGACGGCTTTCCGGAGCGCTCTCGGCCAGCTACTCAACTCAGCCTTGTTTGACGATGATTCTGCCAACGTCGATGCTGTTATTGAAGCCGTCAACAAGAAGCTGCAGTCTCGTAGTGGTGGCGCATTTGGCAAACAGGAGGCTGTCAAGGCTCTAAAGAAGATGGACGAAGCGAACCAGATCATGTATGCTCCCATGATTCATCCTTTCCCCTTGTGTCACAGTGATTCATGATATTTTTCAAAGACTAACGTGGAAACAGGTACACTGATGGCGAGCTTGTATACAAGATCTAATACTTTGTCGCATGATGTGTTGGGTTGATTGTGAATAGACACTAGCGTTGGGCTCGCGGCAGGGAGGCGGCGTCCGTACGAGGGTTTTTCGAGTGATCAGCGGGCCATGTATCTTGGGCTTGACAAACAGTTAAACGAACACAAAATTTGGCGTCAATACCATATTTTATCTCGCTTTTTGCCGCTAATACATGTGTCTGTAATGGAGACAAGTTGATTATACCAGGTTCTATTCTCTCTGCAAACGACTTTTGAATTCGGCAAGCCGGTCCTCCACCCTGACGCCATTCCAAGTCTCGTTGCCCTCGTTGTCCTGGCCCATTTGAGGCAATCCCACTTGCTCGATAGCAAAGCTGGCAGCGACGCTCCCCCATAATGCAGCCTCCTCGATGTTCTTGCCCCTGGCGAGTGCAACGCCGAGGCCGCCCAAGAATGTGTTGCCGCCACCAGTTGGATCTATCACCTTGGCGCGGTCGTTATGAACTGCAGGAATCCACTGCTCAATGCCGGGATCCGCCTCGATCTCTTCGTGAACAATGACACCTTCGTCATCCTGAAGCAGACCGGCGAACAGTGCTTCCATGTCAGTGTCGGGCTGTAGACCGCCTCTCGTGTAATCCTTTCTGCGACGCTTCGAGCCTGGGCCGTCTCGTGTCTTTGGCTGGCGCTTGCGACCCCCGTTCCGAGCAACATAGCAACCTTTACCGCCGGCACGGATAATGAGCGTGAAGGATGAAAGAGGCATGCTGGCGAGGAGCTGCTCGCAGGACCTTTCGACGGCTGCCTTTGATATCTCGCCGGTTTCCGCGTCCAGACCATCGTCTCCCATGAAACCGGCCAGCTCCGAGTGGTTGGGACTACAAATATCGACGAGAGGCAGTGTATTCGTACAATTGAGGAGCTCATCGGGTGTACATAGGTCTGGCACGGGTTCCCATATAAAAATGGGCTTTGTGTACACATCTGGTGGACACACACGCTTGCGGGACGAAGTTATCTCTGCCACCAGGTCTCTGCATCTGGTTGGGGAGCAGATGAGGTGAAAGGACTTGGAAAGTAGCAGATGGGGTGTCAAATCGCCGGCGGTGAGACGTTTCTTGGGGGTTGTGTATCTGAAAGCACGCTTTTCCGCGCTTTCATACCCATTCCATCCGCGCGTGGTCAGGCGTTCAGGGTCATCGCGGAGCACAACAGAGGTTCCCCAGCTGCTGATGAGGTCACCCAAAGACTGCGGAAAGTCGGAGCCCTTGTCGACAATCCAGCCCACCGACGAGGTGTAAGGAGGTGGCGAGAAGAGGCGGGCTCCCAGGGCACCGTATGATCCGGCGCCACCTAGTATGTCATAGACTGGCGGCGTAGGCGGCAGGAAGTGTATTTCATCTACGGTCCCCGTCAGTGTGTGTGGGACTTGCGTACTTGTATTTGAGTTGGCGGATGTAAAATGGCAGAAGCCAGATGGTCTTTCTCACCAATGATGAACATGCCCAGTGTAACGAAGTCAACAGGAGGTAACGCGGTCAAGTCTTCGTCGGTGAGTCGTTGCTCCGACCGCTTTTGTGAATCGTTATCGGCCATGACGACGACTCGACAGCCAGCGGACCAGAGTACGAAAGCAAACGCGTGGTGCGTCAAGGGTACCAGGATTCACTTGTTACTGGTAAGGTGTGACTGGCGTGTTCCTGACGGAGTAATTTGTATGTTTTCCTCTACCACACTGATATCGCAATTCGATGTTGTGGACGATAAGGCAATTTTGAGGGTGAGCGTTGATTCTGGTAGGTGGGCGACACTTGGTGTGTTATCTGTTGAGGACGGTTAGTCAAATCCGGGTCGGTAGGTACCTGTAGATAGAAGCAAGCACATGCACGGCGGAATTGAGTGGGTGCTCAGACAGGCTGCGTCCTTGTGAGAGGATGAATATTGGTGAGATGAGACGAGGAAAACCGCTCCTGACAACACCAGAAATACGGGGTGTGAGTGAGTGGCGAGATAATAACGGATTATCAATATCGGAAAACGAGCAATAAACGAGGCAGGTGGCTCGTGAAGAGCGGCTCAGGCGACGATTTGACAGCGACTGATAACAAGCCTCAAGATTCTATGATAACCATCTGCCCTAAGTTCCATCGTCTGCCGCGGTGAGCCTGCATGGGACCTGGACAGGGTAAGCCTGCAACAGAAAGCTCCAGGCAAGTTCTAGAAGCTTTGTCTCGCCCACTTAAACTAGTAGGTAGGTTTGCTTGGGTTAATGGACCGACCCTAGGTATAGTGAAATGAGACCTTGCCCTCGTCCTCGGCAGAGTTACTTAACAAACCACCGTGAGAAGCAATCACTAGAAGTCTCGCTGTAGGAGCCCACGGCGGTCTATTACCCCTTTTGAATGCCTCAACTTTCGCTCTAATAAATAACTTCGATCCATGCCTTCCGTTCCTGATGAGAGTGTTCACGAGTCTATACAACAAGCAAGCTGGCTTGTTTCTCGTTTGTCTGAGCCGAGTGGCAGCTGGCTTACATGATTGAGATCTGATAAGGAAAGAGGGGAATAATGAGTTCATCAGTGCTCGAGGCTTCGTCCCATCATCCAGGTGCACCGTCTTGGTTTCCTGGCAATCGAAATGTAATCTAGGCATCCAATGAAAGGAGGGTTTGAACGCGCCCAAGTTCATCTGTTGCCTTACGGTAAGTGTGGGAGTTGCCTGAGCCAAATTCGCCCATAAAGTCGTCAGCACCTACGAAACAGTAGGATTTGAAAGCTTCAATGACTTCTGGTCAGTGGCATTCATCAAAACCACGTATCTTATGTATCTTGGCCACCACCTAGGCAGGTAGCTGGTGTGGCCCCACCCAAGCATGATGCACTCACTATTACTTAGCTGCCTGCCTGCGTAGGTAGTAGTGTAGTACCACCTTACGTGGCATGCGCAGCCGCTCGTACCTATTTGATGATGCCAGGTACGTACCTCCCCACAAATACACTGTAGGACGAGTGGCCTGGCATGACATGAGATGCTTGCGACAATACGATCCAAAACGCTTTGTCCACCCATTATCATTCTGTCCCCATCTACAAACTCCTCCAGAACCACCGCCCGTTGCTCTTCGTTAGGTGTGGTGCATTTCGGGTTATCCTGGCAGCTCCGCACTAGCTGAAACCTCCGACCCATTTGTCCAGCTCTCGCCCCGATCAATTCATACACCGACGCCCTATTACTTCTGCTGGGCCTGTGTCAGATTGTCATTGTCTAGACACGCTTCAACATTCTTTACTCGGCCTCAGTTGCGTCGGATTCCTTGCATTGCCAGAGGTAACGCTGGCCTTGTCTACCATCAAGTTTAGGCTTGCGACTTTCTTCGTCAGACCATCTCTGCCACGCGTTGTAGCCCCTGGGCCGTTGCCAACCTATATATCTCTCCGTGAACCCTGATCGCCTTTCGAGAAGCCTGGGCTTCTCCGTTTCGTCCAACATGGCAACAAACAACATGAACAACCTCACAACTCTTATCAAGCGGTATGCCGGCCACCTCTCCACAGGCCAGATCCCCTCTTCCACCTGGGGGAAGAGGATAATACTGGGCCACGCGTCGTTCCTGCTTTCGCCCTAGGCTAACCCTCAAATAAGCCTCGAAGCTGCTACAGCTAGACTTGAAGACATCGCTACCTCGACCATTGAGCTTCCTCAAGCCGTCCCTTCCCTCAATCAATCTGTCGTATCGCCGCCTACTGTCGCCAATGCGTCGACTCCCCCGCCCCCGCCGCCACAAGCTGCCGCTGCGCCCCAGGCACCCCCTGAGCCAGTCCCCGAGTCTGTTGAGGAGTTCGACCAGTTCATAGCTACCTCGGTTGACAAATATGTCGCGATTAGCACGCAGCTGGGCGGTCTTATTGCTGACCAGGTCAGTTTGCGTCTGTTTTATGCCACAGGCTCCAACTGCAATGCTGACACAAGTATGCACCGCAGGCCGCCAAAGTATTGCAGGGTTTCCAAGCCCAGCGCAACTTCCTACTCATCACTACCAAGGCCAAGAAGCCTGACTTGAATGGTGCCGAGATGGCCGTATACCAAGACCTCCTTAAACCCATCAACGAAGCCCTCGTCGCTGTTAGCAACATCAAAGAATCCAACCGAGGATCGGCCGTATTTAGCCAGCTGAGCGCTGTTGCCGAGGGTATCATGGTTCTCGCATGGGTTACTGTCGACAACCGTCCCTACAAGCATGTCGAGGATTCGCTGGGCTCTGCTCAGTTTTTCGGTAACAGGGTGTTGAAAGAGCAAAAAGACAAGTAAGAATGCCTCGCCTGCCCTGCTTTGCCCTGATACCCAATGGGGCCACGTAGCTAACATATTGCCTTCAAGGGATGTGAAGCAGACTGAATGGGTCCAAGCCTTCCACCAAGTTTTCCGCGATCTGACCGACTATGTCAAGCGACACTTCCCCAACGGCATACCCTGGAACCCCAAGGGAGAGCCTGCCCAAGAAGTCGCCAAGTCTTTGTCCGCTTCTGCTGTCGCCGTTTCCGCCCCTCCTGCTCCCCCCCCCGGTGGCGGCTTGCCCCCTCCACCCCCGCCTCCTGGGCCACCTCCTGTTCTTGAAATCAAGGAAGAAATCCCCGGCGGAAAGGGTGGGTTGGGCGCTGTATTTTCCGAGCTGAACAAGGGCGAGGCTGTTACAAAGGGCCTTCGCAAGGTTGACAGATCGGAAATGACGCATAAGAACCCGTCGCTTCGAGCAGGCTCGACTGTATCTGAGCGAGAGGGCTCGGTGCGTGGCAAGAGCCCTGCTCCAGGCAAGAAGCCTAAGCCAGAGAGCATGCGTGTCAAGAAGCCGCCAAAGAAGGTGCTCGAGGGCAATAAGTGGACTATCGTATGGGCCCCTGTCAACTCAGTAGTACTATAACGCGAAAACTGACATGCCGGTTCTAGGAAAACTTCGAAAAAGAGCCTCAACCTATCGAGATCGGCGCGTCCATTTCCCACTCTATTTTGATCAGCAAGTGTAACAACACCACGATCATTGTCAAGGGAAAGGCAAATGCCGTCACCATTGAGAATTCGAGCCGCCTGTCGCTGATTGTGGAGTCTCTGGTGTCAACGGTGGATGTCATCAAGTCTCAGAACTTTGCGTTGCAGGTTCTGGGAGCTGTACCAGCTGTCTTGATGGATTCGATTGACGGTGCTCAAGTTTACTTTAGTAAAGATAGTACCGGAACCAAGATTTTCTCGAGCAAATCCTCCGGCATCAACCTCAACATCATCTCAGGGGAGGACGAGGACTACAAGGAAGTGCCCCTGCCGTCGCAAATCTGCTCCTACTACGATGAAAGCAAGGGCGACCTCATTAACGAGATTGTCAGTCATTCTGGATGAAGTTGGTCGATTTGGTTATTACCGCGCAGAGGACTACGGTAGTCAATGCTGTCAGGGAAAATGGTGGATGAGGACCCGGGTGTATAGAATTGTCGTTGGCGTTTCGTTTGACCCTGTTGCTATCCCATCTTCATCCTCCTGATTTTGCCTTCTTTTCTGTTTAGATCAGCGTATATTTTCAGCGCCCTGTCAAGCATTTCTCCTCTAGCTATGTTGACGGATGGCAGGAAATAGAAGATGGAGTGCAGGGCCTGGCTGTGACGATGCCACCAATGCTGACAGGTAGTGTACATTGGAGGTATATAAGACGATGGAGATATTTATATATAAAAAAACACCGAGTTGATCGTGGCGGTACCGAAAACACTAGTCACGTCTATCACGTTGCGGAAATGCTTCTACTGTGTCGATGTCAAACAAAAGTGACCACCCCACATACAAATCACATGTACGGGACTCATCCGAGACAACACCTCCCCCTCCTCTTCTTTCTCTCTCCTTCTCTCAGCTTCGTTCGGCCCCGACTAGGTTCTCCGCCTCTAGATCTTTTTTGGTTCTTACAACTTAGCCTTGGCTGCCTTGATGGTTGGAGTGAGAAGATCGCGCATATCGCCCGCAGCCTCGTTCAGGAAAAAGCTCATGCGCTGACTGCCCAGACCCTTGGAGACAACGTTGAAGTTGATACTGTAAGAATCGTGCCAGTTAGCTGAGCGCTTGGGGAGAGTACAATGCAGGGAACAAGTTTCGTGTCACATACCTGTTTTCGTTAATCATATAAGCAATGCCGAACCCGGCATCAATGACCTGGCTCCATCCGTATCCGTTGAAGTACTCGGAGCTGAGTTGCGAAGACGACAGATACCAGGAAGACGAGTACGTGAAGGCAGGGTCTTGGTAGATGGCCGGCAGCTCTTGGCCAGGCTCTAGGAGCCTTTTCAAGCCAAACAGATGTCTGTCGACGCCTTTGCCATCTGAGGCAGCCGTGATATACTCGAGGTGAGAGTCGATAGCTTGGCGAAACAGGTCGATCTTGTCGTGGTCTTCGACGTTGGGGTCGGCCATAGCGTTGCACCAAGCAACAGAGGCATCCGAAACCGTTCTGCACGTCTCGGTACGGCCTTGCTGAAAGCGGCGAGTTGCGGCCGACTCGTACGTGGGGCGGTTCTTGCCGTACATCTTGTGGTAGGCCAGCTGGATGATCATTTGGACATAGGCATCGGGCGAGCACTTGAACTTCTTGATCAGGCCCTTGCCATATCCCTGGTATGCCTGGACAGCGAGCTCGTGCTGGCTGATAACATCATGGAAGTCCTTCCTGGCGCGGTCAATCTCGGCCTGCACCTCCTTGGTGACTTCGAACTTGACGACCTGAGGATCCGGCAGGTTGGAGCGGATCGAAGGGTCAGAGAGATCAAGCTTATTGTTAAAGATGAGATCGTTGATAAAGTCGTTAAGGCGGTGCGTAGGGGTTCCATCCATCATGGAGTGTTCTCCCATGAAGCCTGAAGTAGCGTTGTCGTTAATGATGAATTGGCACGGCTTGTCGTACCAGCGGTTCGCACCATCGCCGTGCCAGTACTGGTGTGCACGCTCCTCAAGAGTGACAGGAGCAGCATCGTCGAGGCAGACGACAAATGAAGACGCTTCGACGGCTTCCAAGGCAGCAGCGTTCTTTGGGCTGGCCTTGAGTAGAATCTCGCGCGCATCGGCCCAGACGTCACGGTTCTCACTGGTCAAAGCGCCAACGGCAGGGACTCTCTGGGCCAGCTCGTAGACTTTGTTAAACTGCTGTTCGAGCTCCGAGGCGTTGAGCTGTTTGCCGTCGACCTCATGTAGGATCTTGAAGATCTGGTTCTTGCGGATGGCAATGATATACTTGTGATCCTTGTGGGAGAACTTGACAGGGTAGTCGACAGGCTTTGCGGCAACACGACTCGTGTTGAACATCCACTTGTAGCTGTCCATGCAGATAGGCAGTTTCTTCATGTATTCGGGTTCGAGGGTGCCGTCATCGACTTGCTTCTTGAACTCGAGAACAGCCGAGGTTATGGCGGCGGCTCTCTTGGCAGGATTCCTTCTCCGACGGTCATCACGATGAGAGTAGAAGTAGCTGACGTAGGGAACGACGGGGTCTCTGTAGCTCAGGTATGCTGCGTCATTCCACCACTCGTACAACCAGTTACGGTGGGCAGGGTCTTCTCTGCGGGCCAGCAGTTTCTCCTGGAGTTTGCTGCCGATACCGCCAGGCTTGACAAATTCTTCCACAGCCTTTTTGCTGGCGGCGAACTCGGACTCGGAGAGAAGGGGGTGTAGTGTCTTGACATAGCGCGCGGCCGTCTCTTCGAGTGTGGGCACAGGCAGTCGAGGCAGAGAGTCTTGGAATCTCAACATGGGGCCCTTGGACTTGTCCTCAATATATCCTGTGCGCGAGCGAATGTTAGCCATTTCTGTCTAAAGCAAATCAAAGGCCCCTGAGGACGGCCTGAGAACGGTCAACTGCACGGATTTGCAAAGCTTGGATCGGATTGGCGACGTTACAGAGACGCAACAAGAGGCAGCAAAACATACCGGATGGAAGGGAGCTACTGTTCCGTTTTGTGGTGGACGCCATAGCTGTTGCAAAGGTCTGGGGAAAAGTCAACGAAGTGTTCGAGGGCACAAATTGGGGGAAGAAGCAAAAGAGGCGACAGGTGTGGCATAGCAGAGCGGCGGAAAGGGACGCCAAAAACAACGGATGGAGCCAGTCAAACAAGCGGAGCGGGGTGGGATCAAGGATGATGGGGTTGAGCCGAGGATATATGGGCTCGGGAGTAGGGCGACCGCCGACAGGCAAGGTGTAGGAAGGCAACTTACAGGACGATTGAACTTTAGCTGTCTCAAGGACGTCGTTCGTACCGTGGCAGACCTAGCCTCGAAAGCTCGCAGAGCGGCCGACATGACCAATTCTTGAAGAGGGAAGACGTGTGGTGGTGGTAGTCGTGTGTGGTTGGTGTATCCAAACAGTTGCAGTTGCAGTGGCGCACGTAGCCGCAGAAAGATCCGCGGTAGGACAGACGGTTGACGGCAGTGGCAGCAAGTCTAGTCAGTCAGCTTTCGGAGTAGATCGGAGCGGAGGCTAGGCTAGCCGTTGCGGGCGACAGGTAAAGAAAAAGACTGGGGAAGAAGGGATTGAAAGTGGCTGCTTGTCACAAGCCAAAACCCAGCTGCCACGCGGAACTGGCTTTATTATGTCAATCGAGCAAGGATGCGTGGTTGGAGGTTGGTGTTTAGTGTGCCAATGGCTCGAATCCTTGTTCTCTCCTAAGCTGGTTGGAGAGGAGTCAAGAACGCGGTTACGGCTCGGTACAAGGGGATGTTCGGTTGGCTATGGGGAATTGGGGAGACGGCGTATGGGGTTTTGCGCATGTGCTGCTGCTTCAAGCCTTCAGTGGCGAGGAAGGGAAATCGAGCGATAGAGCGTATTCCTGTAAAGACGTGTCGCTTATTGACAATACCTCGGCTTGGGATAGCTTGACTCGTTTTTCTCCAAGGGAGAGAGGTATGGCTGGTGACAGGGTAGCTACCTAGATAGGTAGTGTAAACTAATTGAATAGTGGGGAGGACGGCGTGGGGATATGGGTCTTCAGTCTTAGTGCTTAGTGAGGGGAGAGCATGGAGACCTCGACATGAGGTATCGCGCAGCGAAATGGAGCTTCTTGCCAACCTACGGCTATTACGGCCCGGGAAAAATTAAAGGAAGGGACAAACAGATAATAGAGACGGAGACAAGGTGGACAGGAGATAGAAGAGGAAGGCAGATGGAGGGAAGAAGAGAAAAATCGGCGTAGGGAGGGTATGTACGTTTGGTGATGGTGCTGGGCGTTTGGCGCACCCTCATTTCCCATCTCCCTACTCCATCCTCTCTCTCCCTTTCCTCGAGGGCACTATCCGCACTGGAATACATTGTCTTGGTCCGGGTCCCGTGGCTTACCTTACGCAGTACCTCCCATCCTCAATACCTAGCTACCTAGTAATAGGTACTCACATACCTTGGTAGGTACCTGATGATCTTACACGGTCCAATGTCCCGGCCCGCGGAGGTGGAAATGGGGGAATGTGCAAAAGCAACTGATGACAGTTCGGCCCCCCTGTATCTAGATCCTGAACCTAGGTAGGTATGCAATAACGCTCATGTACCTGTTCGAGCATCCAAGCATACATATACGAATCCTACCTCTGTTAGTATGTAGGCTCTATGCATGGGATGGCAAAGGGCGCATTGTTCCCCCTTTGCGTTGCCTTTCTTGCGGCCTTAGGTAACAATATTCCTCGGCCCCGTGCGGTGCAGCCGGCAACGGTGGGCCGTTCCCTTGAGCCGAGGTAGAACAAGGGGGCCTGCGCGCCTTTACCCCGTACATTTTGTGCCGAGTGCTTTCTCTGCCCACGGGTCGGCACAATGTACTAGCCTACTTGGGTACGCGTATCTGTAGCTGTCCCTACGCCCCGGTCTCTACCTACCCAGTACGGAGTACTAGGCACCCAGACGAGAAAGGGTCCGCTCTAAATGAATGGGTTGCCGATTAGGTATGCTACGCCTTGCATCTCCCACTTTGGAGATAGTTTGTATAGAGCCCACCCTTTTTGTTTGAGCCTAGGCTTTGAGTGGACTTCCTTCGATAGACTTGTACAGTATCCGTACATTCCTAGGCAATTACGTACCGAGCTAAAAGCCTACCTACCATGTATCTAATACAGACTCTCCAGCAGGCCGCTGTCCCCCCACCCCCCACTGGTCCAGCCCTTCGTGACCACCTCAGCTCATTGTCTGCCTCCCTACTCGTCAGGAACCATGACCCGCAACGCTCCCCAATCCATGTCATTCGAGCCTCGTTGGGGTATCATTGAGCCCAAGTCCAACATCTTCCACCAGAAGGTACCATCTGCGAAAAGCGAGAGGGGTAGGAATCGAGAAGCATTTTGCCAAGGCAGCACTGACTACTGCACTCACTTCTGCTGTTCAACGGACACGAGTGGGTACAGAACAGGACTGGGCCGGACCGGACCAACGGAGGTTCCAACGGAGTCCACAAGTTTGACACCGTCCTGGACGAACGGACCTGATATTCCCTTGCACTTCCGGATCACGGGGATCATGGACACGATGCGCAGCATCACCTTTATCCACTCCCTCGTCATGTTCCGCATCTTACTCCTTCCATTAGCCTAGACCATTGGGTTTTTATGGAGTGGCGGGAAAGAAGGAAGGAATGCAGAAGAAAAAACTGAGCAAGCCATCCTTCCCGTGCCACCTGACTGCAGCTTCTCGCTTGGCGATATTAGTACGCAATCCGCTTCCGATTTGGCGTGCCTGTTCCCAGTCACGAACCATCTTAACGTTGAAAAGTACGTCGTAGCTACAGCACAAATGCGGACACAAGTAGCGTGACTTGCCCTCTCTGCATCTAAAAATCTTTGCATATGTCCGATGCCCGCACCGCATGTGATAATACACTGCAGTTATCACAACAGTCACGATAGACGTCCAACACCTCCGGCGTGGGCACGGATCACGGGCTGGGTCGGTTCAGATCGCCAATGAATCATGCGTGCATCTCCCATATTCGTCAAGCAGTAGGCCCGTGGTAGGCGGCTTGCTTACATGGACATTTAACGGACCAAAGAGCGCCAATGGCACCAAATGTAACTGGGTAACATGACTTATCTAATACATTTGTACAAGGCGACAATGAGTCGCTCAGCAGATTGAAACCCCTCCGACGCCCAAAATCACCCGGACTTGTTGAACTCACCGTAATTATTCGTGCCGTTTCCTCGTTCTCGCCAACCCAAATCCCTTGGAAAAGAAAAGAGTCCCCATCTTTCGCACGTGCGAACACAGTCACAGAGCCGCCCCAAGTTGGCCTCGCCACTGTCATGAGCCAAGATACCTCGGTCAGAAAGAGATAGACACCAAAATTAGGCCTCAAAGCTCTTGATCTGCCCTTCGCTGCTCAGTGGCTGCACCGCGCCGGGCCCGGGCGCCGCCTGGAATGTAAGGTTGGCACCATCTGTCATCACGTCTTGCGCCAGCTTCAGGCCTTGGTCCCCACCAGTCTCGACCGCTGTCTTGAGGGAATCTTGCACCTCTCGGACACGGCGCTTGAATGCAAGACGGTCCAGGAACAGTTGTTGCCGGCCACGCTCGAGCTCTCTTCTCTCTGCCTGCAGAATAGCTTCCATCTCGTTGAAGTACTTCAATTTCAGCTCCAGCTTCTGGAGCGTAAGGTTTGCTGCAGCAGAGACCAGTCGCGTCATTTCACGCTCCTCGTGTGATACAAGGCCGGCAGCACGGGCACCCATCGTGGCCATGGGAATAGTCGCCAAAGTCGTCGTCGTTGTTGTTGTCGTGGTCGTGGTCGTTACGTCCTGTTGAATATCGATCTCCATAGAGTCGCCGTCCTTGTCCTTGCCCTTACCATTGGTGATGGCCTGCTCCTCTGGGCTATCGCCCTCGAGTCGTCTACGAAGCTTGCGCTTTAGCTCCTCCGCCGACTTGTTGGCCGCCGCAGCCGTGCTGGCCGGGTCGGCGAGACCCGCGAGGAAGCCGACCACGGACATGACAGGGTTGTCCGCTTGACTGAAAGGTAGATGACCCCCCTGCTGTCCGAGCATCGCAAGGCCGGTTGGGGCATTCACGGCAAGGTCCGAATCCGCGTACTTGCCCTCAATATCAAGAGACAGGAACTGCAAGACACACTCCTCGCGCGTCCGGGTGCCTACGTGGTCCGCAATCTCATTCCAATCGTCGTCCATCCTCTCGATTCCCTCGAGTAGCCGCAGGATTTCAGCATCGCTCCAAGGCGCATCCCTGTCTAGAACGGTTGTATAGGTGGGATTCTCCATGCGGGTAAATTGGGCGCTGGTCTGGTTGCCCGGGAGATGACCCTCGAGATAGCAGCTTGGGCAGACGTCATACTTGGTTTTGGAGTTGGGGTCGGCCTGCGAGCTGTGGTAATATAATCTGGTGCAGTCGATGCCGCAGGTGTGGCAGTTGACCTTGACAATGGGCGTCTTTGTGGCCTCTTCAAGGCCAGAGATACCGTTAGTAACAGGTGTTTCGCCGTTAGTCTTGGGCTCCGTTTTGTTCAGTTTCGTTCCTTTGGCGCTTGCCTCGTAAATATTCCGGCTGACTTCCAAGTTGAGGTCGCCCTTGGTAGCAGGAGTCGCTGTCGCCTTCTTTTCGGTATCGGCACTTGACTTCCCAGTCGAAACGACAGCATCGGCAGATGGTTGCCAGGGCTGGAGACCACGGGGCGTGTCGCAGATGATCTTGAAGTGGCCGGTGAAGGGAGGCCCAACGTGCGAAGGTCGTTGCTCCGCATCGACCTACAATTCCGTTAGTTCAAGCTACAGACTGCACGTATATCATGGAAATATGTACCTGATAGTTGATCAATCCCCATTGCTCAAGGAAGGAGTGAACGCGCATGATGGCGCAAACATCTCCAGCTAGGTTTCGCCGGCAGGCCGTGACAGTGAGGTATTCCACGGGGTTCAGTCTATAAGTGTTGATCATGAAGTCGCGGTAGTCCTTGTAGACGGCAGGGGTCTTGCTGCGATTACGACTGTTGAAGAACTCGGACATGGCCTTACGCTCAATGTCATTGATGGTGTTCATGTCAAACCAGGTGCTGTAGCTCGGCAGGACTATAGCATGCGTTTGCGAGATGAGATGCTCCCGAGCCGCGGATTCAAGGGTCTCCTTGGTCTTGGAATCCTGTCCGTCAACATCATTGCCGGCAGCAACAGCATCCTCACCATCCTTCGACGCAGCCTGGCCATCTTTCGTTTCGTCGCGAGAAGCACCCATTTCTTCGTCCTGAGTAGCCTCAGGCGCGGGCCCATCGGGGGCATCGAGAGGGTTGTCAGACGTGACGCCTGGTGCGGGTGTTGCGCTGTCCTGCTTGATATCGGGTTCGGGGACAGGGCCTTCGGCCATCTGGACATCTATAACAATACTATTAGTGGGCGTCCGATGCGGCAGGACGTTGCCATTCAGAACGACGCTATCACGAACCTTCAGCTGCGTCACCTGCCGCGGACGCAGCAGGTTGAAGAGGTGGTTGCGAAAGGATTGGGTTGCTGCCAGGAGATGCGGCGTTGGAGATTCCGTAGTTCGATTGGTCCTCCATAGTGATTTCTGGTAAAAGAAACTCAGGAGCAAGCGAACATGAAGACAGATGGAAAGTCGCGAAGAAGCTTGGGACCGCGCCGCGCAGAATGGGATGCAGATTGCACGAATGAATCAACCTACGGCATACACCTAGTGGAATTGGTTGATAATGATGGAGCCCACAGGTGTTTGCCCCTCCAAAAGCGCGTGGTTTCGATGAACGTTGACGAGGTCGGGTGGTTATGGAGTCGCGTTAGGACCTGGAGAAATTTTGGCGCGATGCTTTGGGGGGAACTGCTCTAAGGGGCGGCTCTCTGAAAGTTGGCCCCATTCAATGCGCGTACCTCTCGCTGTAAACCGCAGGAAGCGGCAAGCGGAGCGCTCTGACCAATCGTACACGTGATGGGCCGCGAGTCACGTGGAGGCACTGCACGTATGAGCTCGGTCATTTTGTACTCCTTCCTCAGGCCTCAATGGTCAACAATTCAGCTTACACTAGGCGCACCCCCGGGTTCAACTTATCAGCAACTACGACACTGATGACGGCACTTTTGGCGGCTGGAGGGACGCTTCATGCGAATTCGGCGTAGTAACCTCGGGCCGTGTCCAACCGCTCCTCTACAACTTGCAGTCCTGCACATCACACCTAGAGTCTCCCAGCTCACGCCGGGCCTTGTCAATTGCCCTCCCCTACCGAGTACGATCTACACAGTGCATTCCAAATTTTCTTGGGCTGCAACGATGTTCTTTCTTGCTCGAAGAGCCGCTGCTAGCGGGGCTGGCGCAGCGTCAAGTGGGCTTTTGGGGTTCCGATCTAGGTCGACAAGAAGTCTGCTTTCAACCCTTGCGATTCTGGAGCAGAGGGAGGGACAGTTGAACCATGGATCTTTGAGCGCCATCACTGCTGCGAAGAAATTGGGCGGCCCCATTCATGGCTTCGTGGCGGGAAGCAATATCAAGGGTGTTGCCGACGAGGCGGCCAAGGTTGAGGGCGTTGAGAAGATCATTGCGGTTGAAAACGCCGCTTACGACAAGGTCGGTGTTGTCATTATAAGAAGAAGATGAGGAAGAAAAAGATCACAACGCAAATGGGGTACTAACACAGATCTTATGTTTAGGGCCTGCCCGAGAACTACGCGCCGCTCTTGGCTGAGAACATCAAGAAGGGCGGATATACACACATCATCGCCGGACACACTGCCTTTGGCAAGAACCTGATGCCTCGTGTTGCCGCCCTCCTGGATTCCCAGCAAATCTCCGACATCACCTCCATCGAGAACGAGAGCACATTCGTCCGTCCCATCTATGCTGGGAACGCCATTGCAACCGTTGAATCCTCCGATGCGATCAAGATTGTCACGATTCGCGGTACGGCCTTCCCTGCCGCAGAAGTCGCCAGCGGCTCTGCTGCGGTCGAGGATGGCGTTGACCCTAAGTCTCAGTCCACCACCGAGTGGGTGTCGGAGGATCTTGCCAAGTCTGATAGGCCGGACCTCTCAACTGCCAGCAAGGTTGTATCTGGCGGAAGAGGTCTCAAGTCCAAGGAGGAGTTTGACAAGATCATGCTTCCCCTGGCTGACTCTCTGGGTGCTGCTGTCGGTGCTTCGAGAGCTGCTGTCGATAGTGGCTACGCCGACAACAGCCTTCAAGTTGGCCAGACTGGCAAGGTCGTTGCGCCTCAGTTGTACTTGGCAGTCGGTATTTCTGGTGCGATCCAACACTTGGCAGGTATGAAGGATAGCAAAGTTATTGCTGCAATCAACAAGGATGGAGACGCTCCCATTTTTCAAGTGGCAGATGTCGGACTGGTTGGCGATCTGTTTGACAAGGTGCCAGAGTTGACTGAAAAGGTTAAGCAGCAATGATTTTGTAATGTACAAAAATGGATTAATTTTCTTCCGTGCAAGTGACTGACTGATCTTTTCTTAACCTGCTGTACACTACTTGGCGTGGCTTCTCATGATAAAACCTCGAGCATCGCCTTGGTTGACGTAAACTTTTCCCGCTCCTTACCCGCGAGTCGACCATTCTCCTTCTCTGCCTCATCTATTCTATGCCAATCGTCCCATCCAACTCTTTTGGATGCAGACTCGCCGACCTCCGCTCGGACACCCTCCCAGCCAGCCGCGGGTTTTGTGTTGACTTGAGTGAGAAACTGCAAACCAGAAAGCCAGTCCTGTACGATCGAGTCGCCTGTCTCAAAGGCGTCCTGCATTGTTGAAGCAATGACGCCTGTTGGGCCTCGCTTCACCCATCCGGCACAGTATATGCCAGTAGATACTCCTGACTGAATAGAGTCAGAGACTTCAGCCTGGTCTATGCTGAGAACCCTGCCACGTCCGTCGTTCATCACAACGCCTCGCCGATCGTCGAATGCTACACCAGCTTCCTTGAACCCTGGCAGGGGTACGGACTTGTAACCGATAGACCGGAAGACTAGGTCCGAAGGCAATGCCAGTGTTTCTCCAGTAAGACGCGCTTGAGCACCGGGGTCGAACTTATGAGACAGTTCGGTCCGCTCAAAGACGGTGCCCCCGACATCAGAAGGGGCCGTCTCGCTGGCCCGGAACTCAATAGGGCTCAAGCAAGACTCAAGCGACCATGACTTGTCAACAGCGTCTGGGCGGGCCGCGGAGCCCTTGACGACCACCTCCATCAAGCGCCTCGCTGCTCTGGGTAACAACTTGATATCGGGGGGGATCAGGGTTTTGTCCACGGGATGAAAAGCAACATTTGGGATTTTCATCAGCTCTCTGACCTCTTTGATGGTAAACGCCGCCTAAACAAAAGCGTAAGCTAGAGTTCTCTGCCATCATCGAGATGGTCATCACACTCACCTGCATTGGTCCACGTCTTCCGACAACGCGGACCCGTTTGACACGAGAGGTCGCAAGCTGAGCCAAGGCCTCATCGGTGATGTCAGTTCGCCGCAGAACGTCAATATCTTCGAGAAGCATCCTGGCAACGTCCAGAGCTACGTTACCCTGGCCTATGATGACGGCTTCCTCGCCCTTCGAGAGATCCGGTGCCAGTCCGGCGTATTCTGGAAGCCCATTATACCAACCCACAAACTGGCGGGCCGAATAGACACCGCGGAGGCCAGACTCTCCAGGTATGCCCAGGATTCTGTCTTTAGCAGCACCGTATGCCAGCAATACGGCATCATAGTTACGCAATAGGGCGGAAAATGGAACAGTACAGCTGTAATGGTGAAGACCGGAGTCGCCTATGGAGACATTACCTATAAATGAGAAGGCGGGCGAGCTCGCAACCTCTTCAAACTTGTCTTGGCAGTTCTGGCCTTTGTCAGTGGCGCGCACAAGGTGCAGTTGGCATTGCAAGAGGTCCAACCTTGACCTCGGGATGGTCCGGGGCGACTCCAAACCGAACGAGGCCGAAAGGCACGGGCAGCCCCTCGTACATGTCGACTTTGGCCTGCGGGAGTTGTGACATAACGCGGTAAGAGGCATAGAAGCCGGCAGGCCCGGAACCGACGACAGCCAGGCGGAATGGGGTGTCAGATCGACGTGTCTGTCTCGTTGCGGGAGTGGTCGTACTCATCGGACGCAAGCCGGGGCCGCTGGTGCCCACCCAAGGCCGAACCTGGCTACATGCTGGGCCCGAACGGGACCGGGCTCGGGACAGCAGCATAACTGGTGAGTGGCAAATGGTCGGAATCCAAACCCAGTCCACTCGGCCGCCTAATCAATTTTTGATTGAAACCACCTGCAAGCGATAGCACTTGGTGATATGATTTGTTGAATGGAATAGGATGAGGGAGGCTAAACCCGATCTAGGTTTGGCTGCCAGTGAGGGAGGAAAGAAGAATAAGTAAATGAGTGGCAGACATCGAGTGTCAAGCTGAGCGCGATGTGATGAAAGTTGTCGGATAGAGCCCCGAAATTCGGACATGTGGCAGCGGGCGGCACCGGCAGTGGTACCTGTCGAATGCAGGGCGGGTGTCTCCGGATCATCAATATCGACACAGAGGCTGCACAAACAAAGCATCCGGCATACTACATAAATCAGTATCAAGGGCATCGGTGCTGGGAAATTTCCCAGTGACTATCTCTGACAAGAGATCAGTTCATCCCTTACAATTGCTACGATTAAACCAGCAGCTCGACCAGGACAACTCGTCGGTTGCAAACAAAGAATGTCGATTCCAGCGTGGAAGCGTGGTCCAAGCGCTGGGCACTTTGCCAATCCCAGTCTAGTGCCCCGGGGGGAAGTTGGTGGACATCCCGCCTTACCTCCCGCGCCATGGTTCCCGGGCCAGTGAGAGGGGAACAGCTTTCAGCGCTGCAGCCAAGTGATGCAGGCAGATGGGCATCGAAGCGTTACCATAGTAACCAACCTGTATGCCACCAGACAGCTTGATGATGGTGATGATGATGCGTTGCACCACCACAGTTACCGAGCTTGGTATCTGTCCGGCCTGCTTCGACCCGCTTTGGCTTGATTATGTCTAGTTTTGGTCTTGGGGTGTATTGTCCTACTCTTAAACTACCCCATCTCGCCGTTCCCACTAGCATTATCTAGCTGGGTATCCCCCTCCTTCATCAACGTGGCCCATCCATTGCAAGGCAAAGGCTTACAGAGCGAAGAAGAAAAAAAAAACGCGTGTGCGAGAAAGACAGAGAGAGAGAGAGAGAGAGAAAGACCGAGACCCTCTCCAACGACACTCTTCTCGATCAAACTCGGCCAGGTTACTCGTTGAGCTGGTGTCATTCCAGCCAGGCCACTTCTACCTGAGCCCCCTCGCGCATTCCTGACACTATACTCTCTTCGACTAGCAAGACAATAAGAGGGTCGCGACAATGGTTCACCAGCCGTATCTCTATAACGCTGTAAGCCATGACCGCGACGCCCGTTTCCCCGAGCCCAGGTTTGACCCCAAGGCCGTCACTCGAGCGAGTTGGGAACCGAAACCTCGCATACCGAAGCCTGAAGGGCCTTTGCTTGCCTTCAACCGTCATCCCGAGTGAGTTCATCTCGTTTGGTGTCTATCTTGCATTCAGTGTATCCGTCAGAGCCTTCGAAGAGAGTACTGACTGGCTATCGCATTTCAGCGCACACTTGGTACTTTCTCATCGATCCAACAATTATGTCTCTCTCAGTCCAAGGATGAAGAGTTGGATCAAATCCATCCGCCTCGTTCAGCTGGGCTTAAGAGCCGTCGAACTTATCGGAGCCGCTGGGCTACTTGCTCTGCTCATCCTGCTGACCAACATCGAGGCCCTCGCCAGCTGGGTCATGCGTATTACGGTTTGCTTTTCACACCCACCAGGTCTTCACGTTACAAAGGCTAACAACCTCAAAGCCGGGTGTCGCTACGGTGCACTGCCTGTATGCCATCTATCACTTACAGAGACCTGCTGGTGGCCGCAGCCCGGCCTCCTCCGCCGCTTACCAGCTCTTCGCCAGCGTCTCGGATCTGGGTATCATACCTTTGTACGCATACGGTGCTCTTAATGCTCACAGCAGCGGCGCTGTGTGGAAGACGCGAATTGCCGACCAAAGCCTGCTGGACTACTTCATTCCTGCCGTCTTTTATACATTCATTGGTGCCGCGGGTTTCCACCTGGTTTCCTTGTGCATCTCCGTTTGGCTTGGCTTTATGTTCCGCAAGATTACCCAGATGCCTCCGGACATGAATCCTCTGGAAAACCATCTCACTACCCGCGCCAAGCACAAGAAAAACAAATCCAGTGTTGCGACGTCTGTGAGCGGCGATAGCGAGAAGCGAATGTCAACCCCCCTCGAGGAGCGGCGCAGATCAGGCGCGCCATATGAGGATGTATCTCGACCCCCTAGTATCCCTTTCCAGCGGACACGAGCCGGCTCCGACGTTTCCAGCTTCACCCGTGACTGCCTCGCCGACTTGCCCGGCCGTCAATACCAGATCAACCCATGTGATTCTCCCCGCAACTCGGCAGGCACTGGCGAATATGCGCGTATGTCTGCACCTCGCTCTCCGTATCGTGGTTCTTATACTGAAGTTCCGCTTCACGAAACGAATGCCCACTCATCCCAATCGTCTATCTCCGCTGCGATGCTGCCGTCTCCGGGCGATGGCCTCAACACCGGAAGATTTACAGAGACCTGGTTCGCAACAGACTCGCTTATCTCACGCACACAAAAACGGAATCGCGCCATGGATGCTGCAGTCGTCGCGGAGCAGAAGAGAAAAAACAACAAGACATACGAGGCGATCGGGCAATCCTGCGCCTCAGACAACTCTGACTCGGAGCGCGACGAGAATGACATCGCCGGTAGCGACTTCGAGAACGACGTCGGAAATACTCCTCACCCAAACCCACTAGCATCAAACCCTCACGCCACGCTGCCAAGACCCAAGACGCCTTATTACTCTCTGAAAGATACCGCATTGTCGGAAGTGGACCTCAATCCGCGAAGAACCAGCGGCACATTTGACATTGCCGACGAGAGGCCTTCCTCGCTCGCTCCGAGGGCCTGGCCACGAAACCGCAACAGCTCCATCCAGCCCGAGTCCGATTTCTATTCGAAGCCCTACGGCGAGCTGAAGCCTGCTACACCTCCCGTCATGATCGGAAGTAACCGACAAGTGTCATCTGGCAACGACTTCGAGACGAGCCAGCACTCTTTAGCCTATGGACGACGCAATGTGAGTAGCAAGGTCGCCGAAGAAGGCCTTGCAGGGTCAAAAGGTGGTTACTCGCGCTTTAGCGTAATATAGGATACTTGGTTGAAAATGACGCCAGCAAACGAATGAAAGCGAATGGTGCAGATTATGTAAGGTATTATTTGTTTCGAAGTTCATATGGAATTCGATGGCACATTCACGACGCCAACGTCGAGTGTAACTGTATGGTAAGACAGCTTCGTTAGGATAGCGAGGACAAAATGGATACTATTGATACCTTGTGCGGATCAATATATTACGAACGATGTGATGTATATTAGATGCTTGCTGGAATTCAGTAAGTTGCAGCCGGTTTCGATGGATTGAAGCAGCCCATCGTGTCTCCTGACCGCTCTTCGACGCCGACCGAATTTCTTAGCTTGCAGTTATTCAACGAACATCGAAATTTCTGGCTACTGCAAGACGACTACCTCATTTCCTGCTTGTATTAATGATCGCGGACTATATCTTACGAGAACCCGGCTAAACTTCCTCGAGCGGCGGCTCCTCAGTATTGCATCGCATAACGTAACTGCTACTCAACTCTGAGCGTACTTAGCCCAGTTGACCTGAGGCTCGGCTTCTTTCCACCCCTTGTTGTCCCAGTGACCAAGCCCGCTCAAGTGTCTCATTGTTGGTCGCCCATGCGGACAGTTCCAAGGCTTGTCCAGCTCACCCATGTGCCGAACGAGTTTCTCCATTTGTTTCTGCGCCAAAGCCTTGCCGATCATGACGCTGCTGCGGCACGCTCTCATGGCGAACATGGAGCGCACCTTGGATGGCCGCGGGGCAGACGAGCGGGCCTCGGTTAGGTGGTGGTCACCAAGCAAAGAGATAAGTTCTTCGAGATCGGACAGCGTGAAGGTCGTTTCGCGGCTCAGGGGGAGAGCGAGAAGCTTGCACCTAGACCCTACCGGCTGGTTGCCTGAGCTGTCTACACTGACCTTGAAGCCGTTGACGTCCAAGGCTGGAATATTCTCCGTGACTATCTCCTCCTCCAAGGCCGTGAGCTCCAGCTGTTTTGGGTGTACCAGTCGTTGTGACTGAACGACCGTCGTCGACTGCAGCCTTTCAAAGTTATATTTTTCGTCTGACGCATGTTGGTCGATGATGAACAACTCATCGTCTCCTGAGGGATCTCCCTTACCATCTCTCGTGGCGTTACGGACAGCAATGATAAATCCTAAATTGAACTGGCCGACAATGGTCATTTTGGCAAAATCTGATTTCGATATGATCAGAGACAAGACTTCTTCGGCATCGTTTGCCTCAATACTGCAGGCCATTGTAGAGCGGCTCCGCCGCGGAGTGTTGCGTTCCAGCTCTGCTTTCCACACATGGATGCGAGACTGCAGGTCTGCTACATCAGTCTTCAAGTTTTGATTGTGCTGTAGGGTGGCGTCCTTTCGTCTGATCCCCCCCTTGAGGATGTTTGACCTGTGATCTGCGTATTTGACTTGTTTGGGCAAATCTTGCTTTGCGCCATTGCCCGTTGTCGATACCACCGCCAATCCCTTGCTGTGGCCAGGCGACTCAACACCCGAATTGGCCATCGAACTCGAGAGCTCATCGAGAATACCGGAAGGTGCTGGGACTTTCTCGCCACTAGTATCGCCCATCGACTCGTCAGGGGGTGAACCATTCGGCCAACTGCCCTTACTAGATCCTTCATTATCCAAGTCCGCATCTATACTCGGATCGGCTTGCGTTGATAATTCAACGCTTTCTTGATTTTTCTTTTCCCGCCGAACCGACGGATTTGCTGAAAACATCTGGGATAGGCGCGAGCCAAAAGAGGAATTCGCTGTCGCCGAAATCGTCAATGGTTTGAACGCAGTTGTGTTTGGCGCCAGCCCCGGCAAAGGCGACATCTCTGACCTAAGTCTGGTCCTCTTAGGCGTGTTTTCGATAGAGCCTGTGACCGTGCTGTCACCAATGGTCACGGTCGCAGCCTCCGGAGCCGACCGCTTAGGTAGCCGAGAGATCGATGTAGGCGCAAGATGATCTCGTGGCGTTCGAAGCGGTGTTATGGCCGGAATTTGGGCTCGTTCTTTACGTTCGGTGCCAGTACTAAACCGCGAGCTGTTGCCGGAGGACATAGCTGCGTCATCATTGTCGACGGCTTCGGCAAGTCGAGCGTTGAAGTCAAGGACTTGCTGAGGTGTCTGAGTGGTGGCAACGGATCGAGCTTCAGGTGGGGTAGCCGGAGAACCGGGAATATCCCCAGCTGCTTCGTTTTCCAACTCAGACGCATCAGATGAGAGAAGCGCCGTCCGATTTCTTATGCTTGTATCATTCGCAGGAGGAGCCCTAGATTGAGGCCGTGTCTCTCGTTCCTCACGTCCTACGTTTTTATCGTTTGTCGTTCGTCCAACCCAGCGACTGATCAAGCTCTGTGACTGGATATCTGCAGGTGTGAGCTTCCTGGGTTTTGAGGTACGAGTCCTCTTTCTTAGCCTATCACGAGAGACAGGTTGGTCGTTGTCCTCGCTGTCGTACTCGGAGCTGGAACCATCACCGGGAACCGGGCTTGCTGCCTGTTTCCGGCTTCCCTTCTCGTTGTCGGGGATGTCGTTCTGAGCAGGGGCCGCGATCCTACTCGGCTGAGCCTTCTGTGTTGACTGCTGAGCGGCCGGAACAGAGTAGTCCTGAGACTGGAAAAGAGATGATAAAGCCTCCCTCAGAGATTCCAACATGCGGTTCTGGTCGTGCAACATAATGGTGCGCTTATCCGGGCTAACGTTGACATCGTACAGGTGGGTGTCAAGTTGGATGTCTGCAAAGATAAAAGGGGACTGCGATGCGTTGTAGGCTCTGTACACTTCGTTGAAGACCTTGGCAAACTGAGGCAGCCCGCAAGGCCTGCCATTAACGAAGAACATCTGTCGATCAGGTGTCTGACGACCTTCCCCGTGGGACGGCCGACTCACGTAGCCCTGGACGCGCACCTCGGTAGAGACCCGATCATCCCTAACAGCTGACTTCATACCAGGCCCGCTAGTAGGCTCAAACTCAAGCGCCAGGTCGAGCGTGACCAAAACAGTCATTGTTTTGGCGCCGAAAATGTTTACAAGGTTCTCGCGCGTGGTGGGATTGCCCTTTGTAGAAAAGAGAACAATACGCTTGCCCTTTGTGGGCTGTTGAGAAACGGAAAACTTAACACCTGTCTGGATACAGGCATATTGGTTCAAGAGTGCGATGACTTTGTTCCATTCCCGCTTGATGTTACGCTGCAGCTCGCGGCGGCGCACGGGAAGATTGTGGAAGAGATTCTCGACGATAACGTTGGTACCTTTCTGGGCGGCAACGACGTGCGTTTCTTTGAGCTTTCCCGAGGACTCGAAGTCGAGTTTGGTGCCTTTGGGGACATCTTTGTCCATGCATGTAACAATGCTGAACTGCGACAGGGCAGACAGAGACGACAGGGCTTCGCCACGAAAACCAAATGTTTGAAGGGTGCCGAGGTCGGAGTAGGTTGAGAGCTTAGAGGTGTAATGCTTTAGGGCTACAGTCTCGTAGTTGTCAGGAGATATGCCTGAGCCATTGTCCTGGACTTCAATGGAGTCTAGCCCCTGGTTCTTGAAGCGCACATCTGGAAGAGGCGAAGACCAAAATCAGTCTTAGCAAGGCGACGGCAGGGGGTTGGATGAGTGAGCGTCGAGTGGTCGTACCTATGCTAGAAGCGCCGGCGTCAATGCTGTTCTCTACTAATTCCTTAACGACGGAGCAGAGATCGACGATGACTTGGCCGGACTGAATCTGGTGGACCTTCAGGGGCAAGACATTGTCAGTACGATCAGCGATGGGTTTCCTTCAGGCATGAGATGCCATGGAAGATGCTCACCGTGCGGCCCTCTATGGGTTTGATTGTGGCCATTTCCACGAAGCTGGGAAATTGATGCTCAGTACTGCGTCACTCATGTGTGACGCGCACGTTACTGTCATAAGCAAGATCAATTAGTATCCACAAGAAAGTTGTCTCTTACATAATCCTCGCATCTATGAACTAGACACCTCAGGGAAGACCAGGTGTGTCGAGAGAAAGTAGGTAGTGGCTAGTGCCGAGAACGACTCTTTAATGATCACCGCGTCAGACGCGTGGAAGGTAGACGTGATGTGCTGCACACGTGTAAAGTAATAGTCCAGCAATTAGTTAGTGGCTTTGCACGTCGTAGGCAGCATAGAAACAACGACTGTAGGATTCCCAAAGCACCAGCTGGTGTCAGCTGGCTCCAGTAACCTTGGCACCCCTTGTCCCGGTGTAATAGAACAACAACAACAGCAATAATAAGCCGGTTCAACCCTTTAGACACGATTGAGTAAGCCAGCGTACGAATAGTTGCAGCGTCTTATGTGATGCCTCACGTAGCAGAGTAGGTAGCAACGGTACGTACGTAAGGGAGACGATAGGTAGGTAATTAAGACACAGCCACACCGTCGACTCTAGCGTCTCTACGCTCGTCTCCCATGCGAAAATGCTTGACTGTCGAAAGTTAAAAGATGTCCATCTAGGCCAGCGTTCTTTGCAGGAGACACCACGAGAAATCAAGAGTCCATGAATGGCCCAACATGTTTGTTCCACGTTAGGTACTCTCGCCATGGCCAAGGCAATACCTAAGGCAGGATAACAGCGCCCGTCACGTTGCGTGGGTAAAGTTGCATACTGGTGCAGTACCGGCTGCACCATCAGATCTTGATACATTGCGGCCGACATACCTCACTCCTTGCGTGGAAGGCGTCGATAAGTAGCCTGTTCGTCAACTGATAAGTCGCTAGCGGTGACGACGGTGGCGACGACCGAGAAGCGTAGCGATGCCATGTGAAGGCAATCCCACCACCATCATCTTTCCTCGATGCCGATAAAGTAAAACTTTAAAATGCTTCCCAGACTCGATGCACGTGTCGCTCCTTGCAATCAGGCTCTATGCACGAACGAGAGAGCAACCAAGAGCTATCAGACGGCGAATAAGTTCATGAACAGAGATGACAGCGACAAGGACGGTGATTAAACCGCTCATGTCCTAGTAACCGCGTCTCGGTACCATGCTGTGACATAGGCCCTGAAGGCATGAAATTATGTCGACATTCACATGGATGGGTATTGCGCGGACATGGACATTGGCATCGGCATGGGTGTGGATATGTGATGACAAGGTATATTGCGACGGCCCACTCCCCATTTACATGTAGTTAGCCCTTGACTGCTGGAGCGGCCGCTCTGCGAATGCCAACCGTGGCCGACAAGGACCGCGGTGGGTTACCATACAGTGATGTTGTGGTTGGACGGCCTTTGTCGTCCTGCAGTGTCGCGCAGATGAAGCATTAGTTTGGGATGGGGACACCCGACTGGGAACGACCAGTGCGTTATATTATGATACCATGTAAAGGTCAGGGTTCTTGTGGTGTAGTGCCCAGCTGTGCGATTAAGGCACAATTTAAAAAGGGTAATCAATGCGTCGTTTCTCTGGCTGGCCATGCAATAAATGCAGCAAGTATGCGTACAGTAATAGCTTGCCGTATTATCACAGTCACAAGACAAATATATGTGCCAAACTAGGTGTGTTCGGGGCTGTGGTAGTATCGCAACGGCATAAAGACTTGCGCTAATGATTTGAATCTGATTACTAGGATACAGGTTGTTGCAAAAGGTTGAATCTCGACCTGATATTCGTTTCAGCTTCTGGGCAGAGGATGTCCATCTGCGGCCTGTAGCAAGTCAATTCATGAAAATGACGGCAACATCGGAATCTTAATCTGAACGCCGCTAAAGTGCGGCCCAGTTAGTTTACGAGAAAGAGGGGTTACGATCAGAGTTGAAGATGTGAGAATTGGGGGTTGGGATACAAGGGTTGGCGGGTGGAAGAGGAGGAGAAACAAAACAAAACAGCCATCATTCACACGAACGGTAAAGAGGGCGGCCGCGAAGCGTTTGCTTGAGAAACAAGAAGAACGTGTTTCACGTCACATTGGGAGGGGGTTGCGAGAACCAGGGATGCCGGGCTAGCATGGGTGGATAACATGGGAAGGGCGATGAAGTAGGACACGGCCAACAGTATTTCTTTCGGGCGTCTGCCTCCATGGCAGAATGTCCTCTGTAAAGAGGTAAGTAGATACATACCTACCTAAGTTACCTACCTGCTACCTACCTAGTGACGCTGCCGAAGCCTCCCAGCTTCTTTCCCTACACAAGCGGGTGCCTCGGGACTCCTGCCCCCTCGTTTTTATTCCTTCTCCTTCTTGCCTTTTCGGGCGTCTTGTCTTCCCAGTCACTTTTAAAAATTAGCCCTATTGAGAAGTTTGCACTGGAAATGGAGGGGCGTGCTTGGACTACATAGGGACCTAACACCCTGACTTATCAACCGCGGCACCGCGGATAGATGACCCAAGGGAGGGAGATGCTTCCACGTGCCCTGCGTCGAGAAAAAAGCACATTGTCTAACGCCATGTTGCGTACAAGTACGTATGTGGAGGGCAATTTCGGTAGGGACCTAGGTAATTACCAACCAACTGCTATGCGACTCGACGCGCCCAAGCCACGGATGGATACGTGACATGTACTTGCTTCCGCAGAGGGAAATGGACGTGCACCACAGTAGCTCAGAAGTCTCTCACTATCAGCTGCAAGTGCAACAATTGCTCCAGTGCCATACATGTGCGTGTCGAGCCATGATTTACTCAATTGTCTGCGTCAAAGTGTGTAGGTACTCTAAAGGTACGTACCTTGGCTCACTTTGGGCTACGTTGTCTACCTACCTAGGTAGGTAAGGCAAATCTAACTTGCACTTGACAGGCGGGTTCTACAGGTACACCAATACGACACACCTTATCTATGCATAACCTACCTACCTATCCTGCATTTGGGAGCTGATATTGCCGCAGAAGCACTAACACCAGCAACCAGGTGCAATAAAAGTACCTGAGGGCCAGCGACGGTAGCGATAGCCTAGCCGCGACAGCACCCATTAGCAAACAACACAGCCTGCTGCCACCACCACCGCTTCGCCTAAAGAAAGCACGTTCCTTTTCCTTCTTTCTTTCGCCCATTCCTCCAATAACGTCTGCCCTCCTTTGTCGTCGTCGTCGCCGCCGCCATCGCCGTCCCTTGTCCCTAGGTTTTCTCTGTCGGTTCCCTGCTCTCCTTGCAGCCTAGAGCTAAGCTATCACCTCTCTCGAGGCTTGATACAACCAACGAACGCTTGCTTTCCGTGAGAGACTCGAGCGAGCCCTCTCTACCCATGAAGAGGCGCTCGTCGGGTTCGACCGACAACAGCGACGAACATCCTCCCCCCGAACCTCCTGCCATCCGACTCCAACACCACTACCAATATCAACACATTCATCCCTCCCAAGATCGCAATTTTGCACTACCACCTCGTGCCCCCAAGCAGTCTGCCACTGTCGACGCCGTTGCTGTCGCCTCGAGGCCTTCGTCGGCAAGGATTAGACGCTCAAACAACCCCAATTGGAAGCTCGAACATGGCCCGAATGCGAATGGATCACCCGAGAAGCATTCCTTGACTGCGTCTTCCTTGCCGCCGCCCCTCTCGTCCTTTTCTCTGACCGCGCCATCGCCTACTTATCGAAACGACCAACCCCAACTCCAAAACCACACCCACACCCAAGCTCACGGCGCCGAACGCCAGACCCACCACGAAGACGTCGCCGGTCTGCGAAACGCCCAAGACGATAACGACAACGACGACGACGGCGACGACGACAACTCCTCTCAAGGCGATCCGATGGCTACGACTTCCGAGAAGATGCCCGATGTGCGATTCGCAGGTCGCCGCTCCCGGTCTCGCAGTCCTTGGTCCATCACCATTCTCGCTATGGCTGTCACTGTTCTTGGCATCACTCTGCTCTGCGCCATCTTGAACTCGTCTTGGACTCGCCAGATCGACGCAAAGGGATGCCGCATGTCCTATATGCGGCCCTCTTACATTCGTTTGCGTGACTTCGACACCGAACACACTCGCTTTGCGACGAAGTACTCACTGTACCTGTACCGTGAGCAGGGCGTCGATGACGAAAGAAAGGTGCTTCCCCAACTCACGCCCTCTTAGCCAGACAAGCCACTGATTGTTTGCAGTTGAGAGGTATCCCTGTACTCTTCATTCCAGGCAATGCTGGAAGCTACAAACAGGTTCGGCCGATAGCAGCTGAAGCTGCGAATTACTACCATGATTCTCTGCAACACGATGAAATTACCGCGGCTACTGGCGCTCGAAGCCTGGACTTTTTTACCGTTGACTTCAACGAAGATATCACGGCCTTCCATGGACAGACAATGTTGGATCAAGCAGAGTACCTGAACGAGGCCATCAGGTACATTCTGTCCCTGTACATGGACCCTCGCATGTCTGCGCGTGACCAGGATTTACCTGATCCCACCTCTGTCCTCGTTCTTGGCCACTCGATGGGTGGCATCGTTGCGCGCACAATGCTCATTATGCCAAACTACCAGTCCAACTCGATCAACACCATCATCACTATGTCTGCTCCCCACTCGCGTCCTCCTGTGACTTTTGACGGGCAGATCGTCAAGATATACGATGATATCAACGACTATTGGCGTCACGCCTACTCCCAAAAGTGGGCCAACAACAACCCGCTATGGCACGTTACTCTTGTCTCGATTGCTGGGGGCGGCTTAGACACTGTGGTCCCATCCGACTATGCCAGTGTCGAGTCGATAATTCCCGAGACGCACGGTTTCACCGTCTTTACCACCGGCATACCTGGCGTCTGGACTAGTATGGACCATCAGGCCATTCTTTGGTGCGACCAATTCCGCAAAGTTGTTGCCCGGGCCATGTACGAGGTCGTCGATGTCCACAGATCTTCGCAAACTAAACCGAGGGCAGAGAGAATGAGAGTCTTCAAGAAATGGTTCCTCACTGGCATGGAAACTATTGCGGAGAAAACTCTACCTTCAGAAAGGCCAAGCACGCTCCTCACTCTCGAGGACAATTCCAATGCGATCATGGCTCAGGGCGAACGCCTAGTTCTGCGGCAGCTTGGGCGCGAACCGAAACCACGGGCCCATTTACTTCCGGTGCCCCCTCAGGGATCCCCAGAAAGCAAACGGTTTACTCTTCTGACCGACACGGCTTTGGATAAGCCAGGAGAACACGGAAAGTTGGAGGTCTTGTTTTGCAGTGTTTTCCCGCTACATCCCGGCCAAGCGACAACCTTGTTCTCAATGAACATGGATCTCTCAGGAGACAGTAGTGGGTCAACCAGGCTGGCATGCAAGAACGCTGCACCCGACGTCATCTTACTACCTCCGTCGACGAAATCTCGCCATGAGCCGTTTTCGCTCGACAACGAGCCGATAACGAGGCCCTTCTCGTATCTCCAGTTTGACACCGAAGACATCTCTGATCACCAATTTGTGGCCATTGTGGATAAAGCTGTCACAAAAACTGAAAGCTTTGTGGTGGCCGAGTTCAGCGACTATTCTCAGTCCCACAGACGGCGAAATATCAGTCTACGTCGACTCCTCGCGTTCGGGATGACATTGAGCCTTCCGTCAAATCGGCCCATGGTTGCGGAAATCAACATCCCCGCCCTTCAATCCAGCCTCCTCGCTTACAGCTTAGAGATTGGCAACCAAGCGTGCGGCGCCACTTCGGAGCTCTTCTCCCCCATGATACGGCAGCACCTGGCTCAGCCGTACGAGTCCAAGTTTTTTGTAAATGCAAGGCATGCCAGCATCAGTATGCATGGCTTAGCCCCCTTCGTTCCACCTCCCCTAAGGCATAAGGGGCACGACGAGCAGGGCCTCAGTCTTCAGTTCTGGACCGACCCGACATGCGAATCCGCTATCCAAATCAAACTGACGGTTGATGCATTGGGCAGCTTGGGTAAGCTGTACATGCGCTATCGAACTGTATTCGCAGCTTTCCCACTGCTCGTGGTGACCCTCGTGCTTCGCAAACAGTTTCGGGTATACGACACTACTGGCACGTTCATCTCTTTTTCTGAGAGTCTCGACCTCTGCTTGCGGCAGTCACTGCCTCTTATGCTTCTTTCTTTGACATTCCTCTCCTTATCAATGACAGGATCCTGGTCGTCGGAGCCAGGTGTGTTGTGGCACTGGCGCAACACAACGTCGGCTGCAGCCGATTTTCACAGCAACGACCTTCTTACCGGCACTCAAGATCCTTTTTTCTGGTTTCTGATCCCCCTCATCGGAGTCGTTTGCATCGGCGTGTGCGCAGTCCTTCACTATGTTACCCTGGCTTTGACCCAGCTCCTCGGAATCGTCTACTCGCGGTTGGCACTTCGACCCTACGGCCAGGCGCGAGACGAGCGCCGGCGAGCGCAGCTGCCGGCTTTTGTCGCCTCGTCGCCCCGACGGCGCATGGTTACCACGGCGGTTCTTCTGTTCCTGGTATCCACCTTTATCCCCTATCAATTCGCTTACTTGGTAGCATGCCTCGTCCAGCTCTTTACTGCTGTCCGCGCACTCCGGATTGCCTCAGAGCTGAAGTCTGGGCCGGCCTTCGCCTTTTACCACTACGCTCACTCAATCTTGCTTCTCATGCTCTGGGTCCTTCCTATAAACCTGCCGATCCTGGCCGTGTGGATTCGCAACCTTGCCGTCCACTGGCTTACACCATTCTCCTCGCACCACAATGTACTCTCCATCATGCCCTTCATCCTTCTTGTGGAGAACCTGACAACGGGCAAGATGGTGCCTAGAGTTACTGGAAGGATGAGGCACCTTACGAGCGTGCTTTTGTTTGGCACTGCCATCTATGCTGCAATTTATGGTGTCTCGTATGCCTACATGCTACACTACCTTGTCAACCTTATAGCTGCATGGTTAGTCGTGGTCCACTCAACAAATGATAATTGGCCCCTCGCCGGCTTCAGTTCGATGTTCGAAAACAGTCACGTCGAAGATCGCAAGCGTGGTAAGACGCCATGATGGCAAAACTGACACTCGGCTATTTTCTAAAGTTGCCATGTTGGCAAAATTCTATCGATCAAAAAAGACATTCAACCTCCCAAAAGCGGATTTTCAATTCAACCACCTCACGATGTAAATACGACACATGCCCGGCTCGCCAAGCCCTTGCTTTTTAATATGGGCTCATGGCGTAGAAGATGCGGGAGCCTTCATTTCTTTGATATAGACGGTCTCAACCATCTGCAACCGACCTCAAACAGGCCCTGTTTTGATGTCAGAGTGGATATATAAGGCCTTTGAACACGACACAACGGTGTTGGCACAACGTTTAAGTTATCATTATTTGTTCATCTACATCTTGCATTGGCTGGAGTTTGAACGGTTGGTGCGTTTTGGCTAGAAGTGTCGAAACGCATATTCCTTTTTGCGGACTAGGCCAGGGAGCTTCGGAATCGTTTCAGGCGCTTTGTCGTTCTTCTCCATTTGGCCTCGGCCTAAGGAAATACAGCGGTACAATAAGGCGTCCTCTCAGAAGGGCGTTTCTGTGAGAAGGGTTACAGGCTAGAAAGGACGAGGCTTCTTTCCGCTCGATAATTGGTATAATGTGATGTCGGGTTTTTGCTTTGGTCTTGGATTCCGTCCCTGGTTTTAATCTAGTAGCAACCCCGAGGAAGGTTTATATTCTCTACACAAGAAAGGGGAGGAGGCCTACCGTAGTCCAGAGCGCGCGCCAGTGGAAGGCAGGGGAAGACGAAGTTATACTTTGCGTAAGGAAACGCACTGAGTTGCAGGTGGCGGCGACATCCCACAACAGATATCAATCTAGAATGCTGGATCAACCCTGCTGCTACCGTGGAATTCATGCGAACCTGTTTGTCTAACATGTCGAAGAACCTACAATACATTCTGCGACGTGACTGATCTGATAGCTTGTTCAAAACCCCATTCACGTAAACAGCACATGATGGAGAGGTGGCAGAAGGCCTTGGGTGAAACAACCGGAATAACCCCTATTAAATTACGTGGCAAACTGTACGATAGTGCATGCCAGCAAGGCAACACAAAGCGACGATCTTTTATCTCTTATTGCCAGTCGTCGCATTGGCAGGTTTAGAATGGCCAACCGCTATCCGATGCCCATACGTCCTTGGTTTCTCTTGATATCCGCAGGAGAGCTCTTGGGGCTCGCCAGAAGCTGCGTTACACCTTCGATAAGCAGCTGTATTGCCCCGTTCCCCTCATCATGCTTTCGGCATCTGCCTTGGATGAGGACCTTCAGTCATCCTGCTCAGCCTTGCTCTTTTCTTCCTTGGCCCATTTAAGTCGCTGGTGGTGGATAACCCATAGCGTGAGGATGAGGCCGACAGAGCATGCTCCGAGTGTCATCAGGTACGCTGCACGATAGCATTCAAGTCCTTCGTGGCAAACACGCTCGCCATCCGGCCCCAAGATGCTATGCTTGTCGTAGATCTTTCCATAGAAAATGTTGAACACGTTACCCGAGAAAACGGGTGATAGCGTCATCAAACCCCAGTTCTGGCTGAGCCCGTGGATTCCGAAGGTTTCGGCTACGATGGAGGGGAACACTCCAAAAAGGAAGCCGTACGCAATGCCAGAAAGACCAGAAACCAATCCAAGCAAATGAGGGTTAGTGACGTGGAGAGCTAGAATTTGAGCTACAAAAAAGACGGCACTGGATGCCACGAGGCACCAGACTCGGCTGCCGTTGAGCCGCTTGATCAAATCCGAGCCCACGCCTTGGCCATTCAAGTCAGCTAGTGCTTCGTTGTAGTTGGTAAACACGGTGAGGATGACAATACCACTAAGGAGTCTGCCAGCAAAACTGCATAATGACAAGATGGATACGTGCATCTGCTGCTTTGTGATGAGATACGCCTCATCTACAGACTCGTCCCAATGGCGCCAAAGGGCTTTAACGTCATTCCCGATGTTGCTAGAGGCGAATGTGTCAGCTTCAGCGTATGGATAGTATCGCGAGATTTTGCGACTTACTTGATGGTCATCAGGCCAATACCAGTGAGGATTCCCATGATAATGAACAGCTGCCAAAAATCGACCTCACGCAAAAGTGCCCAACCACGAATATCTATTCGATGAGAACGATCCAGATCAACACTGCTCTGCACAAAGACATCACCGGGCATAGACGAGGAGCTCGACACCAGCGAGGACGTCTCGTCGGGCTCATAATCATCGGCATCGATGTTTTCGATTTGCGCCTCATCAGCCTCGCGAGACGGCGCAAGGGGTTCGTATATTCGCTGAACCGCCTCGTAGTCGGTATTGGTGGCAGCAGTAGTGGTAGTATTGGCAACTTTGAGCGACCTACCAGGTTCAATCGGGGAGGCGCTGTGTCCACGACCGGAGCGGTTGGGTTTGTCCTCTTCCGAGGACGTACGACGAAGCTGTTGCGAGCCAGATGGGACATCGCCGGTCGGCACGCTGTGATAATTGGCATGGGGCCAGACACGCAAGAAAAAGAAGCCAAGAAAAGTCAGCCCGCATGTTCCAAAAGAGAGCAGAGCCAGAAAGGCGCTGGTGTTTCCTGGGAAAAAGATTGTTCCAAAGGTCGAGAAGAAGAAGGCACTCAAGCCAAAAGCTGCAAGAGGAAATGCCGTTGCGGTGCCCCGGTGATGCGGCCAGTTCAAAGCAGATGTCTTGACGGCCGCTGCAAAGGCTAGACAGCCACCGAGCCCAGTCAGATACGAAAAAAAACAGAGTAGAGGCACTGGAGCAGCGGCGCGATCGTAGGCGATGTGGAAAGGGAAGTATCCAAGAGCGAGGAAGATGGAGCCAAGGATGACTGCAGGTCGAGGGCCTTTATTGTCAACGAGTATGCCGACGGGAACGCCCAATGAATACATTCCCAAGTTGCCAGAGAGTCCAATGACATTTGTTTCGGTCGCGGAGAGCTTCAGCCGCTCAGCGAATTGAGGAGCCCATGCGGAGTAAACGTACTGTGGGCAGAAGGAATGTTAGAAAAATATAAAATAAATGAAAAAAATGAATCTTGAGTTCACGACAGATGCTGCGGGAAGGGAAACGATCCAGTCTCGCTAACTCACGTTGGTACCGCACGCCAGAGAGATGACGGTGGCTGCAACGCTGGCGACCAGGCGCGCGCGATGCAGTTGTTTCTCTCGTTGATTTGCCATGGTTCCTATGGCCCTAGGTCTTGACATGGAAATGCAGTCTCTCAAGATATCATGCTTCGAGTTTCGGGGAGGAGCACAACGGTAATCAATGGCCGGGGATTGACAACAGCGAAGATCGGGACTAGCAGCGATGACGGCGATGATTTGAAGCCTTTGCGTAGGGTTGGCGTGAATGTGCGGTAAGGTTGGTTTAGTGTACTATTGGGGGCGCTGAGTTCATAGCGACACGGACTAAGCCAACAGCACACGACATGAAAAATAAGCGCCGCAAGGAGGATTCGAGATTTGGTATGTGTAGCAGGACAGGAGAGAGGAGTTAGGGCGGACTGATAATTAAGAAGGAGAAAGAGGAGAGAGACAAGAGCGGAGGCGGTTGAGCGGCTGCGGGAAGCTTCGCGGACGGGAAGCGATACGGGGAACGATGCCGGATCCCTTATCTTTGGGATCGGAAATCAGAAACCCCGTGGTGCAGACACCTATCCACTAATAATTACCTGCCTGCCTTTGTCGATGACAAGTCCGCGTGCAGTGGCCACCCTCTCTGGTAAACGCAAAATAACAAGCCCCTGTTTGCTCCTTGGTCGGAGTTGCGATGCAGTAAGTTCACTGCTGAAAAGGCTAACTGGCGACGTAACCAGTACCAATGAGGGTGTAGATATTACATATTATATACGTAAAAAGCCTTGTACCCGCTACGTTGGAGTGGGCTTGGGTTATCTTGGCTCGACGACGCAGCGTGCGCGCGCATGTGTCAACTGGATGGGGCTGCCCTCCCCTCCAGTGCCCCCATCCAACCCCTGCTTTTGATCCAGATTCCGAACTGTTGCCGCCGCCTGACAGGCGTGAAACCTCTCTTTGCACGTTCCGACGCATCGATATGACACCAGACAGTCGAGCACCACCCACTAGTTAGTCCGTCTTAACATGCCTTTGTGCCGCTAGCTATGCGCGCAAACCAGCCCAGTTGTTCGTTCTTCATCTGTATTAGGGCGGCTCGTGCGATCCATGGTGATGGCTCGGTCATTTGATCTCATTTCTAGACATCATACATGGAGCGCTAGAGAATGGAGCTGTCGCGGGGTTATGAACTGGTCGGGCTGCACTGAAGAGCAGGAAAAATGTGAGGAACACTTCCCATAGTCTGGTCAGGTTCTGTGATCCATAGCGGGCTTGGCATTGGTGGCTTCGCAAACTCTAAGAATTGAGCCTCCTTACCCTGTACATTCGAGTAAGAGAGAACCGATAACATGGCACGATGCTGGTTTGCGCCTTGCATAATCACTGCGACTGAAAATGTGGGCTCAACTGATAACGGTCTTCGACGCAAGACGACATGACCATGCCGTGTCCAAGGGGCGTGTACATGCCGATCGAAGCCGAAACGCTATTGCAAAGGGTACTGAGGAAACCCGCTGCCATGACACACGAATAACGCGCTCCCTATAATTCGTTCTTTCACATGTGGATTTCACGCTGCTGCGTAATGTTGGCCAGAATAGAAGCCTTGTGCACTGATGAAAGTGTGGCATGGGTTGCGTTGATATCTGAACACTCAACAGTTTAGCATAGGTACGTACGATATGGTATCTTGCGGACGCATCGGCATAGGACCATGGCTTCGTGACAAGCAGGTTGATATGGGAAGGTGATGGATGATGTGCCAATTTGGAAGGTGATTGGTTGTACGGGCTGCGAGTCTGGGAATCGGTGCGTTGGTGCATCGGTGCCCATGGCGCCGACTTCGGCGGAGAGGTCCTGGAAACTTGGGGTTGGGTCCGGTAAGGAAGTCGCAATGTTGTTACGGATACAGGTGGCTCAGGAGCGGGGCAATACGTAATCTCTCACGTGCACCCTCAGCCTCCATCTCCCAAGCCACCTCATTTGTCGCTGGCTGTCGAGGTCTGCGCAAGCGCAAGGCTTCCGACCCCAGCCTCGACCCACGACGATTGTTGCAACACGACAGACATCATCAACGGCCACCTCTCCCATCCATCTATTGCGTCTTCCGAACACCCTCCTGTACATCATACACGACCGGTAGCGCTTCCGGCATCTAATTGGCGCCATGGGTGCTTTGCTGTCTTTACCGCTGATGGCGGTACCGAGTGTGGGCACGGTATGTTGCATCACTTCTGGCAATTGCTTTCATCGCGATAAGATCATCGCCAGTTAACACCATACAGGTCATAGGCTTTGCTGCCAGTTGCTGTGGTGCTGCAACATGCTCAGCTGTGTGCAGCGCCTGTGGAAAGTGTGGTAACAGGTGCGTTATTGGTGTCACGCGAATCGTGCTGGTCCTAACATCGTCCGCAGTGTCGCCACCCGCATCGGATACGCCCTCATACTCCTCGTCAACTCGATCTTGTCTTGGATAATGCTTACCCCGTGGGCCATCAAAAAGCTCGAACATCTCATGCTCGATTACGTTAAGATTGACTGCCCCAACGGTCAGTGCTACGGTTGGATGGCGGTCCACCGCTTCAACTTTGCTCTTGGCCTCTTCCATCTCATCTTTGCCGGTCTCCTTTTTGGCGTTACATCTTCCAAGAACCCACGCGCCGCCATTCAAAATGGATACTGGGGTCCCAAGGTCATTGTTTGGCTCGCTTTCGTTGTTCTTTCTTTCCTAATCCCCGACGAGTTCTTCCAGCTTTACGGCGCCTACATCGCTCGCTTTGGAGGAATGTTGTTCCTCATCCTCGGCCTCATCCTACTTGTTGATCTCGCACATAACTGGGCCGAATACTGCCTCGAGCAAATCGAGGAAACCGACTCCAAGGTCTGGCGGACAGTGCTCATTGGCTCGACTTTAGGCATGTATCTCGCCTCGCTTGCCATGACCATTGTCCAGTACATTTTCTTCGCCGGGTCCGGCTGCTCCATGAACCAGGCGGCCATCACCATCAACCTCTTGCTCTGGATTGGCATTTCGTTCATTTCGGTTCACCCCACGGTTCAGGAGTACAATCCCAAGGCTGGTTTGGCCCAGGGCGCCATGGTCGCAGTCTACTGCACTTACTTGACCATGTCTGCCGTTTCGATGGAACCGGACGACAAACAATGCAATCCACTGGTTCGTGCACAAGGCACTCGGACGACTTCAGTCGTTATTGGCGCTGTTGTGACGATGCTCACAATTGCGTACACCACCACGAGGGCTGCGACTCAGAGTCTTGGACTAGGCTCCTCCGGCGGCATCCGTCTTCCCGAGGAAGACGAACATGACCTCGTCACCCAGCAGCCCAATGGCCACAAGCAGATGCGAGCCGAGGCCTTGCGCCGCGCAATCGAAGAGGGCAGCTTGCCGGCGGACGCCATTTTGTCTGATGATGAAAGCGAAACCGGCGGCAGTCACACTCACGGCGACGACGAGCGCACAAGGACCCAATATAACTACACCGTGTTCCACATTATCTTCTTCCTAGCAACGACCTGGATCGCAACTCTGCTGACCCAGAGCTACGACGACCAGAATGCCGATGGTAACTTTGCCCCCGTTGGCCGATCCTATTGGGCTAGTTGGGTTAAGATTTTGAGCGCCTGGGTCTGCTACACCATGTACGCTTGGACATTGGTGGCTCCTGTCATTCTCCCTGACCGCTTCGACTTTTCATGAATACTCTTACAATTGCATCATTGAGTCTTTTATTGTTCCATCGCAGGCCGGAGTTCTTTGGGAGGTCTATCTGAAAGCATAGTGCGTCGTAGAAGGCTTTGCTCAGGACCTATGTTGTCTTTCATTTTAACTTTGCCCCGAGCCATGTAATCATTCGAGACTGTTTAATGTACTGTGTCGAATGGGACGACTGCTTTGTCACGTTATCACGCATATATGTATGTATAATACCGGTATCGCGCATGTAAAATAAGACAACGAGGCATACGTGCTAATTGTTGGTGGTCCGAGGGTCACGTACTAATTACGGCAAGAGCGGTGATGTTCTGAAGTAACTCCATGCGACGCCGTGGCAAAATAATAAGCCTTGGCTCCCTCGGCCTCCACGTTCTGTCTTTTCCTTGCTTTTTGTTTTTTCTTTTCAAAATACATCCGAGCGGTACCGTAGTCAAGTGCCATCGTGTTGTAGATATGGAATTTCTTCCGTACCTGTCAAAAACCTGCGAGCCCCATCTAGGTACAGGCACAAGGTGTTGTTTTTCCGTGTCCGGTAACAACTTTCATGCCTGCTGAACATACTCGGTCGCATGGAATCCGTCCAAGGTCACATGAACCGCCCCCGCCTGGACGAGCTGCCAACACAATTAGTTTGGCTTATAAAGAGATGAATCAAGGTAGCCACTTACGGCACGGGAGAGATCCTCAATCAAATCCGTAACGTCCTCAATGCCAACACAAAGCCGAATGAGATCCTCCGGCATCTGCCTCTCCTTCCGGGTCTTGGCGTCGATGCTAGCATGGCTCATTTGGCAAGGCATACTGATCAGACTGTTCACGCAGCCGAAGCTCACGCTGATGCTGTATAGCTTAGCAGCTTCGACAATCCTCTCTGAGAGAGCGGCGTCCCCGGTCTCAAAAGACAATACGGCACCAGCGCCACGCGCCATGGACCAGTGCAGGTCGTACTGAGGGTGAGATTTGAGTCCTGGGTATCGGACTTTGAATCCATGGGATTCAAGGAATTCGGCGATTTGATGAGCGTTGGCCTGCTGCTTTTCCATGCGGATAGCGAGCGTCTTGATACCTCTCATGAGGAGGAATGAGTCGTTCGGTGAAAGACCACATCCAGTGGCGTTAATAGTAAAGAACAGCTTGTCTCCGATAGACGAGTCATTGACGCCAATCACGCCTGCCATGATGTCATGATGTCCAGATAAATACTTCGTACCCGACTCATACACAATGTCGGCACCGATGTCCAGAGGGTTTAAGAGCATGGGCGAGAGCATGGTGTTATCAACAACAACCAAGGCTTTGTTGTTGACATCGTGCACAAGCTTGGCAATCGACGGGATGTCGACGATCTTGATGAGGGGGTTTGTCGGTGTCTCAAGCAAAACCATAGCCGTCTTGTCAGAGATGACGTGGCGAAGGGTTTCCACGTTGGTGGTGTCAACGTGATGAACGATGATTCCCTGGTTCGAGGACAAATATGCAAGCAGCCGGTTGGTACCTCCGTACAAGTCGTCGCCGGTGATGACCTCGTCACCGGGGCGCAATAAGCGGGTAATGACATCCAAGGCACCCATACCGGAGCCAACGGCAAGGGCTCTTGAGGCGTTCATGATCTTGGCCAGATGGCGCTCGAGGTGGGTGCGGGTCGGGTTTCCTGACCTAGTGTAATCGTACTCATTACCACCAGTGGCAGAGGTCTGCTTGAAGGTTGCGGACTGGTAGATAGGAATGCTGGAAGCGCCATACTGGTCGTTACTGTCAGTGTAGACCAGCTCAGTGGCTAGAGCATAACGGCGGCGACCATTGCGAGGGCTGGAGGGCGTCGGCGAAGGAGGGAGATCGTGACCGTCAAGGTCAACCCGCTTGAGGAGATTGCTGGATTTGGCCGCAGCTCCGTTGTTGGGCGGTGTAGACATGGTAAGACAGGAAACAGGTCGTGGAGATGTCGTGATAGTGACCTAAGTACTGCCGGCCGGCTTGGTTGGTTGAAAGTAGAGAGTGTGACTGAAACTGTCCTCGACTGATCGTGTTGGCGATAAGCTACTGTACATGCAACGTCTGTGACCTGTTGCAATTGAAGGCCGAAAGGGGCGAGGCGGAAACAGAGGTTACGGGCAGGGCGTTGAATGGATCGAGTACAGTACTACCGCTGGTCTCGTAAAGAGCCAGACTTGTCGCCGCGGACAGACTGAGTTGCTCAGCGCAAGTCAATTGTCCAAACGCAGCACCGGCGTACTCGAATGAAGCAGGTGGTTGGTAGGAAGGATGAAGAAGATGCAGGCTTGTAGATGAATAGGAGAAGTTTTACAGCAGCAAGTTCAACAGCAGCACTAAAGAGGGGGACCAACGGCGGGCTTTTGGGGAGACGGGGAGCGTATGACTCCAGCAGCACTGACAACCACTATTGTGGATACCCCCGGATGACGTGATTTGTCGGTGTGCCCAGTGTCCCCCGAAAGTCGGCGATGGTGGGGCAGCCTGAACCCTGGACATGAATGCGGAGGTTAAGAGCGGTGTTGGAATTGGTCAATGTATCTGGACCAGGGCCATTAATCGGAACGTTAGGGCCGAGTACGGACGACATTTGCTGCAATTGCCAGACACCTAGCACAAACTACGGTTGGCATGGGATATCGTCTTCTCAGCAGTCTCAAAGGGATTCGTGCCTGAACAAGCTGTCATTGTCAATCAAAACAACCCTCAGACAAGCGCGAGGTACCTAGGCGGTAGAAGAGGCGCTCATGGACTCTGCCCATCAACAATTGATTGCAAGTTATCGACATGAGAGGCGTGTATAGCTATGTCTAATATCCATATATATTCCTGGTCCCGTGTAGTTTATACACTTGTTGTATAGAAGCTGGCGTTGCAGGGTGCTGAAGGCTTTATACCCCTTTCCCGCTTATATTTGTTCTTAGAACCACAGAAAATCAAACAACCGTCTTCCTGTTCGACGCTTCCAACGTGGTCGAAGAAATACACGCCTTCAAAACGTCTTGACACGCAAACAGTTCGACATTTGCTACTTATGTCGACTGATGTAATTTTTCTTACCCCAGCTCCTCCACCATATCCTCGTACTCGTCACTTGCCGATGCCCCTGACGCCTTCGTTGAATGCTTGGCATGGTTGTCCATCAGAATCTGGCCCCCACCTTTCCTTCCAAAGAAGTCTTCTGTACGGATTCCCCGGAAGTGCTCAGGCGTGATGCTGGACATGGAGTTGCCGCTCGCCCGGTGCTCTCGCATATACTCACGAACCGGCGCCATGGCAGCATCGCGGCATGCTTCCTTGATATCGCTGCCCGACATGCCGGCAGTGACTTTTGTGATATATTCCAGACTAAAATCCGGGTCGGTTTTTGTGTCCTTGAGAATGAGCTGCAGAATGCGCCGTCTCTGCTCTTTGCTTGGTAGAGAAACCGGAAACTTTTTGGGCATTCGCCTGAGAATGGCCTCATCAATGTCGTGTATTCTGTTTGTCGCCCCCAGAACCACAATTCTGGCGGGCATACCTGCGGAGTTTGACGATGTCAAGCCGTCCCATAGGGTCATGAACCTGGTCTGTCAGCCGATGAATACCAAGCAACCATCATTCCAGTCACTCACTCTGCCTTGACCATACCACTGGCCTCATGCTCGCCGCTTCTTCTTGTACCCAAGACAGCATCGATTTCATCGATAAAGATGATGGCAGGCTGCATCTTGCGAGCCAGCGAGAACACAGCGCGGACCAGTTTGTTCGAGTCGCCATACCACTTCTCAGTAACAGTAGAGATGTGTAGGTTGATAAAAGATGCGCCACTCTCGCGGGCCACCGCCTTGGCCAGCATGGTCTTGCCGCATCCAGGGGGGCCGTAGAGCAATACGCCAGACGGGGCGGACAGGAGTGGTGCCGCATGAGAGTACAGATGCGGCATAGTGAGGGGATAGATGACAGACTCCTTGAGCTCATCGATAATGTCCTCCAAGCCGCCAATGTCTGCCATGCCTCGTTAGCGAAGCTCCAGGCCGTATGCGCCGTATCAGCGCGCGCGTATACTGCTTACCAGAGAATCCAATAGGGATATCCTCCGGGGCCACCATTTCCAGAGCAATGAGGTTCTCGTACTCGTTTAGCACCAACTCTTCTGGTTTCGGTCCGCGGCGAGATGCGTTGTTGTCGTCCGACGGGTCTTCGCCAGATTTACCGGCGTTCTTCCCTTTGCGCAAACGCTCCAGGTGGGCCTTCGCCTGCAATCGTGCTTGCTCATGTTTCTCTCGATCGGGGTCGGCCAGGGTGTTGGTAAGCGATGACAGAAAGTTCCTTGCGAGGTATACGCCGGTCGCCATCTACAATGTCAAGTTAGCCTTCAAGTACGCCATCCTTTCTAATATTCAAGGTGTCCATTTACCATGCCAGCCACCAACAACAGGTCAAGGGCGAAGTCACCCAGACCTTTCTTGCGGTCGCCCATGCCGAGGAGTTTTCCGACGGAGCCCAGCCAACGGTCAAGGTCACCCGTCATCAGTATTGGCGTCGCGGCGTAGGGCCGACAGGACGTGGTTGACAATACCGACTGTGCAAGGCTACAGCGAGTGAGCGGTCGTTGTGGGGCGGGCAGAGGATTGACGATGAGTCCCCTTGCAATGGAGATAAGAACGCCCTCGAGAGGTTGCACGTCGGCAAACAAAGATTGTGTAGTGGCTTCGTTGGGCGCATCCAGTGATGGAGAGTCGGCGGGCGGCGGACGAGACGTGGCCCCGTTCTAGAAATTGAGCCGACTCAACGCCACCCCGCGGGACGGGGAGAAAATTAAGCCACATATGGACTGCAGGTACCTATCTAGCACCTAGGTGCTAAGTAGCACGCAGGTAAGTATTATGTAGGTATCTAGGTAGGTGGTATTAGTTCCCTCACTGGCATTGGTGGGCACCGCCACAGGTGCGCACTGGCCACAACCCGCTTCGACCGGAAGATCTGGTACCCACCCGTCATCTTGCCCAGGTCAGGCAGCTCAAGGAGTTGCTGCAAGGCCCTTTGTTTACTTTTTCGTCGCAAAGTCATTGTAGCTTACATCCAAATATCCGCTTTGGATCGAATGCCCTCCCTCTCACCTGCTTCTCATCTGGGCTCGTAGTCTGCACAAGCCTTCAGAACCGTGAAGTATCAAATACATTGCGCATCACCACTCCCTGATAGACACGATATTCTGTCTCGCTCAGTAACAGCTGACGACCCACGAACCGCGACTACTGCACGACGCTGATGGTACGCGTGCCCAACCCCGACCACCTACTCCCCGTTGCGTATGTTGCGCCCATCAGCTTAACACACCACCACACCATTACCCGGCGCGAATGTCGCATGCTGCTCGCTCGTCCAAGTTGCTGGCTTTGGTGGATTCGGATTCCGACGAACTTTCCGGCATCGGCGCGAAAACCAACAGTGATAGCACGAAAGATCACAAGATGCCACTTGCGAAGAAAGCCAGGGGCAGACCCCCAGCCGCTCACAAGGTCTCGAAGCCATCGCAAAGAGCGACGAAAACTCGCATGAATCCTAAGCTTGCAGCCGCACTCAGCACGGCAGAAAAGGAGGGTACAGTTGACATATCAACAATGGTCGAGGGTAAGGTTTCGAAGAGAGGCAGCAAAGCAGCAGCGAAGGATGAAGAGGAGGAAGAAGAGATTGCCGAAAAAGGCGGGGGCACCAATTCTCCAGCAAAGCCGAGTGTCGGCAGGGCTAGAGGCCGCCCAAAGGCCGCGGTCGCAACAGTGTCTAAAGCAGACGACTCGAACGAGGTACCGGATTCCGCCGTGAAGCGCACCGCACTGCCGGCCAAGCGAGGGCGCCGCCCTGCTACCAGCCCGGCACAGAACGGAGAAGCAGAAATCCCGGAGACACAGGCTCAAGATGCTATGGACGTCGAGACGGACTTGAATGAGCAGTTCGAAGACCTGCCCTTGCCACAGCACCCTGCCCGCCATACCAGCCGGACGGGCGGAAGCTCCGACGTGGAAGCGAGGGAGGCGCAACTACGGCGGAAATTAGGAGAGACGACAAGAAAGTATGATCACCTCGAGGCGAAATACAGGGATCTTCGAGACATTGGGGTCAAGGCCGCCGAACGCAACTTTGATAATCTCAAAAAGGAGAGCGAGGAACGAGCAAAAAGTAAGTGTCAGGCCGAGCCCGGCGAGGGGTAGTGCTAACATTTCCAAGCTGCGAGCGAACTCATAGGTCAGCTCAAGGCCGATCTTGCCATGCAGCGGGATCTGGCGAAGGCGGGACAGCAGTACAAGAAGCAGCTTGAGGAAACGGAGGCGAAAGTGGCAGCATTAACCACAACACTGGCCGAAATGAGGCAAGAAGTCAAAACGCTGTCGACAAGGCTAGCCGCGAGCAGGTCTGCTGAAGCCGCGGCAAGTACGAAGACGGTTCCTGGCAGTGCTGTCAAGGGCAGTAGCGCTGCTGCTCGAGCTCTCGCTAGCTCAGATGTGGTGCAAACGGGGCAATTGAAGGAGGACCTCTATGGTGATTTGACTGGGCTGATTGTCAGGGTCACGAAGCGAGACTCGAACGGTCAAGTTTTCGACTGCATCCAGACGGGAAGAAACGGAAGTAAGTTAATCACTTGTATCATTTTCTTGCAGCATCTCGATGGCCGGCCTCATTGTACTAATTGCGGTCTCAGCACTTCACTTCAAGCTCGAGGTCGAGAGTGAGAGCTCGGGTGAGAACTACGAAGAAGCACACTTCACTTACAAGCCACAGCTTGACGAAAATAGAGACCGCGACTTGATCGACATGCTGCCCGACTTCCTAGTGGAGGAAATCACGTTTCCTCGGCCACATGCCGCGAAATTCTACGCGCGTGTGGTCAAGTCTTTGACTGAGCGCATCGATTAGTTTATCCGAGCTGAACGTCTCATTCCGTTGGGGGGCCAGAGCCAGGTATGGCGAGCAACAAGCGTCTGAAATTAGTCTACATGATACCCTGGGAGGTTTTATTTCCTCAACGCTGCTTGAATATAGAAGCTTTGCCCGCTGCTCAACCTGTTCAAGTAGATGGCCTGCTGTGTCTCAGCGAGATATGGCATCGTGAGCAACAGTTCCGAGATCTTGATGCACAGAACGAAACCCGCGAGTACCTACGCAAGCGCACTGCGAATATCGTCTTCTACGACGGCAATGAAAACGTGAGAACAGTGGTGTAGGGCGTGAGGTTGGCTATCTATTCATCTTTATCCAAAGAGGTTTCCAAGTACCTAGTTACCGAATTCGAACAGGCCAGGCGAAGAATAAGAACGCCAGAATGATTATCATCGAGGTATTAGTTGCTTGCTTGGTACTTCTTCGCACTCACGGTAAACACTTTGATGTCTAGAAGTCATGTCCTATTGTTATCCCAGCTTTATTACCTTAGGTACCTGCGGTACATCGTCGTAGCCGCGTTTAGGAAGGGATTTGCTGAATATAAGGTTCAAGGGGCGATAATCATCCAGTCCTCCTCCTAGGTAATCAGTGCACCTGGGCTACCAACGTCTCGGTACCTACCTAGGTGCCTAGCTATCCAGAAGGTGCACCTACAGACCCCCGCTAGGTGCAAACAGCCGCTCCCGCACCATGGCGTGGGCTTCTGGGATGTTGAAGTGGGTCCATCCGACTTTGGACCCTGCACCCCCAAGAATTGGTGCTTTTACAGGTTGTCGACGTGTCGTGAAGAGACCAATAATCTCCGCGTCGATGCAACAAGCGTGATTGATTCAATCTGGATCGCACTGCACTGCACTGTGTTGGAAGGGACTGCTGTGTTTCTTGTCCCTCATGCGTAAGAAAACCCAGCGCTGCGCATCTCCTACAGCCCTGAGAGCAATGCGTTACGCTGTAAAATGAACGCGCCTCCACTCCCTTGCGCAGAAAAAGAAGCCCCTGGTCTCTTCACTCTTCAACCCCGGCCATTTCGCGAGACGACTCGAGCGGCGCTGAACCAGTCGGACCAAGCTATATAGCCCGGTTAGCCCTGACGTATTCCTCGGGTCCTTGTCGGGTCTGTCGCTCCCACATCTCCCGGGCTGCTAAAGCGAAGCGACAACACGACACGGAAGGCTCGACGAGATTCAAAGACAGTACAGCGCCGAAAGAGAGCTCTCTTACCTTTCGCTGCTCCCGCCTGCCATGGCTGTCTCTTCGCGCGCTGGCTTTCTAGCCGTCGCTGTTGTCTTTCACCTCGTCTATATCTACTCCATTTTCGACATTTACTTCGTCAGTCCAATCGTCTCGGGCATGGAACTTATCCAGATCGACCGGCCCGACCATATCAAGGCTCCCGCTGATCGTTTGGTTCTCTTCGTCGGTATGTTCTTCTGTTCTCTGCTACTTCTTATTATCATGTGGGCAAGCTACTAATACCTGATTCTAGGAGATGGTCTGCGAGCAGACAAGGCCTTCCAGTCCTTTCCGGAACCCTACCCCGAATCCGAAGACGATCTGGCTCCGCGGCCGCTGGCCCCTTTCCTACGATCCCGCGTGTTGAAGCACGGCACCTTTGGCGTGTCACATACGCGCGTGCCCACCGAGTCTCGCCCCGGTCACGTTGCGCTCATCGCCGGCCTGTACGAGGACGTCTCGGCTGTCGCGACTGGGTGGAAGCTCAACCCTGTCAACTTTGACAGCGTCTTCAACCGGAGCCGTCACACTTGGAGCTGGGGCTCTCCTGATATCCTTCCCATGTTTGAGGAAGGCGCTGTTCCTGGTCGCGTGGATTCGTACACCTACGGTCACGAGTTTGAGGACTTTAGTCAAGATGCTCTGCAGCTCGACTATTGGGTCTTTGACCACGTCAAGGAGCTTTTTACTGAGGCGGCCAAGAACGAGACCCTAGACGCTGCTCTTCGTCAAGACAAGGTGGTCTTCTTCCTACATCTCCTTGGATTGGATACCAACGGCCACTCGTACCGGCCTTACTCAAAGGAGTATCTCAACAACATCAAGGTTGTGGATCAAGGCGTCCAGGAAATAACAGCGCTCATCGAAAAATTTTATGCTGATGATCGAACCGCTTTCGTCTTCACGGCAGATCATGGCATGAGTGACTGGGGAAGTCATGGAGATGGCCATCCAAACAACACTCGTACGCCCCTGATCGCCTGGGGTTCGGGCGTTGCACCGCCGGTGCTTACAGCTAACTCTGTTGCTCCTGGGCATGATGAGTACTCCTCTGACTGGCATCTTGACAATGTCAGACGACATGATGTGGCGCAAGCTGATATTGCGGCCCTAATGGCTTACTTGATCGGCGTGGAGTTCCCTGCTAACTCTGTCGGCGAACTACCCTTATCATACGTTTCGTCAAGTATCGAAGAGAAAGCGCAAGCAGCTCTTGTCAACGCCCGCGAGATCCTCGAGATGTACAGGGTTAAAGAAGAACAGAAGAAGGCGACAGAATTACGCTATCGGCCGTTCGGGCCGCTGAGCAACGCGAATCTTACCCCTGACCGCCGGGTCGGTGACATTCAAGGCCTTGTCGACGCTGGCAACTATGAAGAGGCGATCGAAGAATCGGCTGCTCTTGTAAAACTTACGTTGGAAGGTTTGAGGTATCTCCAAACGTATGACTGGCTCTTTCTTCGCACACTGATCACCATCGGCTATCTTGGCTGGATGGCATTTGCGCTCACTATTGTTATCGGCTTGCATGTCTTGCGAGGCAGTCACCCCCCTTGCCGTACGGCAGTCGGTACGATTGTGTTCACGTCAGTACTCGTAGCGCTGTACGCATCTTTCGTCATCTCCAAGTCCCCGATCACCTACTACGCGTATGGTTTCTTCCCCGTTGTCTTCTGGGAGGAAGTTTGGGCTCGACGTCGTTCGCTTGTCGAAGGCCGCCAGGTGCTTTTCGGGCACATCAAGACCGGGGGCAGCGTTGTTTCGTTCTCGCTGAACGTTATGGCCTACGTCGGCATCATTGTTTCTCTGGTAAGATATAAGATATTTCCCTACCTTGGGCCGCTTTGGTGTCGCTAACACGGTCGAGGCTCTTGGATACATCCACCGCGAGGTCCTGACTGTCATTTATGTCCTTGCGGCCTTCTGGCCCATGACGTACGGCTTGAGATTCCTCCATTCGAATGCCATGTTGGCTGTGGTTTGGTTCTTCGCATGCCTCGTGATGAGTGTTTTCACATTGCTTCCGGCTATGAAATCAGAGGACGTTCCTCTCATGTATGTCTAGGCTGTCCTGTCCCCTACTACCCGAGTGCTCACGTGCTTACCGATTACAGCGTGGCAGGTGGGATTGCTATGACGGCCATAGGCCTGGCTTATCTTGTCTGGGAAGACAAACTCCTGGCAAAACCAGCCCTGCCGATTGCCAGGGCTCTGACCGGTATTCAGGTGAGAATATATGTGCCTTTGGAAATATACCCTACAACTGACACAATCGAAAATAGGTCGGCCTCATCCTGCTCGCAATCGTAGTCACCCAGTCCAGCGCCTTGTCTCTCCAGGCAAAACTAGGGTTGCCCCGTGGCAACCAGGTGGTTGGCTGGATTATCCTCGGTAAGCGTAAACCAAACATTCGACGTTGGGCATCGTTAATCGATTGGTAGTTGTGTCACTGTTTATGCCTCTGGCCCATCGTTTGCAACCCAACAATCACTATATGCACCGTCTAATGACCATGTTCTTGACCTGCGCGCCGACATTCGTCATTCTGACTATTTCATACGAGGGACTGTTTTATGTGGCTTTCAGCATTCTGTTGGTCGCCTGGGTGGGCCTTGAGCATCGCGTACTTGCTTTCAGCAGGAGCTCCGCAGACGAGCGAGGCTCCCAACCTAGCGGTACTGCCAATAAGGAACCGGGACCATCTCCGCCGGCTTTCAGAGCTTTGACTCTCGCCGACGCGCGAGTTTCATTGTTCTTCTTCGTCTTGCTGCAGTCTGCCTTCTTCAGCACAGGCAATGTGGCCTCGGTCTCGTCCTTCAGCTTGGACAGTGTGTACCGGCTAATCCCTATCTTCGACCCCTTTTCCCAAGGAGCACTACTCGTACTGAAGCTGATGATCCCCTTCGCCCTCATCTCGGCCAACCTCGGAATCCTTAATGTCAGACTGGGTGTGGCGCCGTCGTCTCTCTTTATGGTCGTCATGGCCATTAGCGATGTTCTTACCCTCTACTTCTTCTGGGTAGTCAAGGACGAGGGCTCGTGGTTAGAGATTGGCTCCACCATCAGTCACTTTGTCATTGCGAGTCTGCTGTGTGTGTTTGTGGCCGCTCTCGAGGGGGTCAGTGCGCTGTTTATTGGCGGCATTGAAGTCGAGAGACCCCAAGGTGAAGGCGAGCAGAACGGGACGGCGGCATCTCGTACCACGCGACGCATAACTGCCAATGGTAAGCCTCCTTCAGTCGTTACCAGAGCATGACGGACTGTGGTCCTGGCTTGACCAAGCTCAGAGTATATACTTCAAGGCCCAAATAAACGTACAAGCACTGATTCTCCCCCCTTCTTTGTTTTCTTTTCGCTCACCTGATCTTTTCGGCATCGGCGTAGTGGGATAAGTGAGCTGACAAGGCACACTTTACGGCCGCGTCCTGCGTTTGGCTCTCGTGTCGGCACAAGTAGCCTCTACGCCAGTCACATTGACCTGCTACTGCCTTCCTAGTGTGGTCTTCAGCATCGTCGAGACGCAGTTCAGGCCATCGACGAGGCCTCAACTTCGGTCACTGCTCTCAAGAGCATTGTAGCCTCGGCATTGTAGGAGAGGAGACGCCACAAGAAACAGCAAGTCCCTCGGAAAGCCCTTGGGAATGTGCAGCGTTGGCTGGGACGGGTGTGACAGTGTACGAAAACAAGCCGGAAGCAGGGTGAGGGCCCACCGAGTGAGTCTTCCCACGGTCTCCGTGTATGGGAGTGCAGGAAGAGGGGAGGAGAGCTGCCAGGTGTTTCCGCGCAGTCGGATATGGCCTTGGTATGATCAGATGGGGGCCTCCGTAACCCCGCTTCCCCAGACCAACGTCTCCGCGATCCTGCAGACAATTAGGGCAACCCTTGCGCCGGGCAGATGACGGAGGGGAGTGCAAGGGCCAAGCTCACCTAGGAGCCGACCCTCATCAACACTGAATCAAGTTGGGTACTTCACTTCAACCCAGCAAATGACTAGAGGTATGGCATCTAAAACGCTGTGCAACCAGGAACGGTTGTTCGGGACTGTGAACAGAGACTCGGCTCATTGGTAAAAGGGAATAAGAATAAGGTAGATCCAAATACCAAAGTCTAGTAGGTACAAATGTATGGTAACGCGCACCAAAACCAGCCTGCCGCCCCGTTGCCGTGGGATCACGCCTCACCCCTTGACGCCTGGTTCCTTCAGCCTCCAAGATATCTAGGTATCCCCGTACAACTTGTCTTTTATTAGACCAGGATACCAAAAACGGTATGCACCACGGCCGATGATGGAGTTGCGAGGGGATGAAAGGCACCCCATTCTTCCCAGACCTCGTGATCTCCTCAAAACCATCCATCCCGCTCATCCCAAGATGCCGACATCAGCAAACATACCCATTGCGCAGTACCCATTACACCCGCAGGTCCGAGTACCCGTCCGAACTTCGCGACATGTCGCGGCGTCCGATGCCCCGTCATCCACCGAGGCATTTGTCACTCTTACTCATCTCAATTCCATACGGTGCCCCAGTTGCAATAGAAAGATCTCGATACGTCCTCTCGCGGAATCCACGCACGCCGAACTCCCCGGCCGATCTAGGACCAGGCGTGATCTCATGCTTTCTTGGCAGCCATCCGGGGTTCCTGGGGAGGAGGGGCAAGGCACTTATCCATGCCCACGCAGTGTGGCCCTTGCCTAAAACGGGAGCGCATGCGTGGCCGATGCATAACTGCCTACCTACCTACTTACACCACCCAAACTACCTGGCTAGGTAGGTAGTAGGTAGACTGCAGTGCTCTCGTCGTCCGTATCGTACCCGTGCCACACGACGCCCCCCTGTTTATGTATGTACTTTGTATATGCCTTACCCGTAGCTGTGCGTCCATCCGGCCTGCACCCCGACCAATCCATTCACTCATCTCCCATTACCCAGGATCTGGCGGGCTGCGGCCCAAGACTGATCAAGTGGGAGGAGGGCAAAAAACGTATGGATGTAGGGGATGGCGGCCAACCGGGGACGAGCGGAAGGCAGTACGACCGTCACCCAATAACAAACGCCTTCTCGCAGCCAAATCGTTACCAGTGCACGTTGTTGTCCTGAATCGCCATACTTTGCCATAAGCTGTGGCGGGGGGGGGAGGTAGGAGGGGGAGGGGACGCGATCCTGCCAGCAGTGCCTTTGAGACAAAACCTCACATGCTCGCCGAGTCGACAATTATGGTGTCTACTCCAATGCCAATCCTCGTCTAGGCTGCTACACTCGCCCACGAGACCATGATTCCAGCGTCAACAGGCAAAGCCCGAGTAAAAAGGTTTAGCTCCAGATTAACGGCGTAGCAGAGCCCGGCATCGGTCACACGGGCCTAGCCCTCTCACGTTCCCGTCTGCTATATATAATAGAATGCAATTGGACTCTTTCTCTCAGTTCATGCGCCCCTCCCAAACCCTAGAGATCCCGGCAGGGAATAAAAACTAGACATTATTAGAAGCAACAAAGCGTTTGGGCAAAATCGCCCTAGTCGTAACGCAGAGCCACGGCTGTCAACTTTAAGTCTACCTAGGTAGAACCATCTCTTGCTTAACAATACCCAGCGTTTATAGCAGCTCACCCTGGTCCGGGACAGACAAGCTTAACTGGCGAGCAAGGGCCACATACATCCTTACGTTGTAGATAGATAGATAGCGTTGGACTCGGAATCAGGCAACGGGAAGCAAGCTACGCCAAGGGCTCCATGCCACAAAGCTAAAGCTAATTGCCTTTTTGTACCCTAGTATGTAAGAAGGGCTGTTTGAGCGAAAGATAACTCGGCGCCGCTTGCGTACGAGAATATTTATGGGCAAGAATGGCCTGAAGAGCTCTGGTTCCCGATTTCTCATGCGCCGTCATCCACCAACTCCAAACCGTCAGGCCACAACTCTGTTGCGCATCCAGGCCACCGGACGTCTTCAGAAGGGAGCAAGGGCCAAGACCAGGAGTACACGACAGTTATATTAGTTCACGAAAAGAAGGGGAAAAGAAACCCCATTAGTACTCGCATGTCACTTTCCGGGCAACTTCAAAGTACACGGTCCATGGACTCTTCTCGTCTTCCTTGTAACTGTCGTCCTGCATGATATTCCGAGTCTTTCTTTGAGTCAACCCAACTGTGCCCTGGAGTGTCTTCCTGGTCCTCAACGTGCTAGACGTCATTGTGTGAATCGAAGCGGACGAACACTGACCACCTTGCGTAAGTCAGGCACTGCCGTAGCTTTTCGAGCTCTCGAGACAACCCGGACCAAGAAGACAGGAAAAATCAATACAACAGCAGGAGTACATCTGTCGGCTGAAGCACGAGTTGGATGGTTATACTCTCGTGGCTAAGCACGCCGAGTCTTGCAGCGGAGAACGAAATCGAGTTTCCGCGCATGCCTCCATTGGAAATAAGCTGTCCCAAGACTGGACATCATCCAGACGGTGGCCGCTGTTTGGATCCCAAGCTAGATCCTGGATGCCACCATCTTGCTAACTACAGCAAAGAGACCATTTTTCTCCAACACACCGACAACGACCTTAACATATGCTTCAACCTTAGCATAAACCTCGACGCCGAAGTCAGCGTGGACCTTGACCTGGGTGTCCCAAGGCCCGACGTCGACGAAGGCGAGACCCTGGTTCTGACAGAGAACAGTTACAACGCAGCCCCCGGTCGTCTGCTGCGGCATGACGAGACCACTTTGGAGCCAGTGCTCCCCCCTCCAGCGACAACAGCAGATTCCGTTCACGCCGACGGGCGAGGCGGACACACCAACTCCCGGCGCAGGAAGGACAGAAACAATCCGGGGTGGTGTTGTGTTGACGTTCCCCGGTGCCAAAGTTGATCAACCACGCGCTGCGTCTGCACATTTGTATACAGGCCCACTTTTGTCATTGCTGGGCCCAGCAGGAGTATTCGCACTCTTCCCTGCTGACCTCACCCTCCCTACACCCACACCCGCACCCGCACCCGCACATGCACACCCACACCCACACCCACACCACTTGAACAATCCCTGTACGCATCAGCAACCCGTGGGCCATTGCCCCCAAGAGAAGCACCAGCAATAACACCTGGCGAAGTCCACCATTACCGTCGCCGACGCCGCCGCCGCCGCCGCCGCTAGGGACACAGCCAGAGACACAGCCAGACGTTGCGCCTGGGCCGCCTCTAGAAACCAGCACCTTTGCCGCTGTCGCTGCCACCTCTGCCGCGCCTGTTCCCTCCTGGCGGCCCTCCTCCTCCTATTCCTACGGCTCGACCAGAGAAATTCGTCGACGAATCTTTTCACCACTCTAACGACTCCATCCCAGCTCCCGCTTCACGGTCGCCCATAGATGTCGACATGTCATCTACCGACCTGTCGGCCCAACAGCCCCAACCGCCGCAAAAGCCCGAATCGCCATCGCAGTCTGCTGGCGGAGATTCCAATGCCGCCAACACGAGCCCCAACGCTCAAGGCAGCTCTGCTGCTGCTGCTGCCGCCGCCGCCGCCGCCGCGAACCAAATGAGTTTTCGCAGGTTAGTCCTTCACCACCAACCTCCGCCCTGCTGATTCTTCGCGATGACTGCCGTTATTGTCGATTTCAAAATGGCATGTGTGTATGCTGACATCGTTTTTTGTTTTCGTAATCAAAAGGCAACGAGCTTCTAGAGCTTGCGAGGTACGTAGTCTCCCTCCCACCTTTATCTTGGTCGCGCCCGCCATTCCGAGACCCCTCTGCCCACTTTGTGCCGAGGTATCTTTACCTCGCGCGCGCCCCTGTGCCGCGCTGCTCTGTGCTGCATTGCGAGATATCATCACCCACCACTTCAATCCAACCCGTCTCAACCAGAGTTCAAGCTAACTATTGGCCTTTGGATATACAGACATGTCACGCGCGCAAGGTATGGATACGCAATTATCAATTCTTCAACTCGCCCGCTCCCTTCCCCTCTGCGCCATATGACACGCGACCCGGCTTGCGCGCCCAACCACCTCACAAACCCCTTCCGAGTTTCCTCACCAAGCCGCTTTTTACTGACTTTCTTCAGGTACGATGCGACGCCGCGAGTCTGGGCGTGCCTTGCACAAACTGCGTCGCCTTTCAGATCGAATGCCGCATCCCTACCCCCAAGCGCAAAAAGACGACAAATGCCGGAACGAACAAGGACTCGGACAGGTCTGCCTCTACTTTGCCGTTTCCGCATATCCCCGAACCTGGGCTAACTGAGGTGTGCTCCAGCGAGAAGGGAGATACTGCCGACGACCGTTCACCAAGAGCCCCCAGTATTTCTGCCCCTGGCACCGGGACGTTTCCGCCGCGAAAGCCTGCTGTCTATCACACCACAGATGGTACCCCGTCGTCCAACTACACCGAGTCGCAAGCCCGAAAGGAGGAGGTTGACAGCAGCACCTATCTCAACCTCGTGATGAAACCTAAGTTTACAAGGGCCCCTATTACGGACGCAGGCAGAGTCGCATACCTCGGGGAGTCGTCTAACCTGACCTTACTTGTCCACGATCGCCAAGGCTCGTCAGACGTCGTCCACTACCCTTTGCCCGAGAACGTCCGGGGATCCAGAGCCCGCCTGACCGAGCTGGATAACGTCGAAATTGACATTCTCCACCAGCGTGGAGCCTTTCTGCTACCGCCGCGGTCACTGTGCGACGAGCTCATCGATTCGTACTTCAAATGGATCCATCCGATTGTTCCGGTCATCAACCGCACCCGGTTCATGCGACAATATCGCGATCCGAAGAACCCCCCATCTCTTTTGCTATTGCAGGCTGTGCTGCTGGCCGGCTCCCGAGTCTGCACGAACCCGCAGTTGATGGACGCCAACGGCTCAACCACCCCTGCGGCTCTAACCTTCTACAAGAGAGCAAAGGCACTGTACGACGCCAACTACGAGGACGATCGAGTGACCATTGTGCAATCGCTATTGCTGATGGGCTGGTATTGGGAAGGGCCAGAAGATGTAACCAAGAACGTGTTCTACTGGAGCCGAGTCGCTACCATCGTTGCCCAGGGCTCTGGTATGCACAGAAGCGTCGAACAGTCGCAGCTCAGTCGCTCCGACAAAAGGCTTTGGAAGAGAATCTGGTGGACCCTTTTCACGCGAGATAGATCCGTTGCTGTCGCCCTTGGTCGGCCTGTACACATCAACCTGGACGACTCGGATGTCGAAATGCTCACCGAAGATGACTTCATTGAGGATGACGGCGACCGCAACAGCGAGTACCCTCCAGATCCGATACACGTTCAGTTTTTTATGCAGTATGTCAAACTCTGCGAGATTATGGGCCTGGTGCTTTCGCAACAGTACTCAGTGGCCTCGAAAGGCCGGCAGCGCAACGTGATCGATCTGACGCACAGCGACATGGCTCTTGCAGATTGGCTTCAAAACTGCCCCAAGATCGTGTACTGGGAGGTTGCCCGGCATCACTTCTGGTCTGCTCTGCTTCATTCCAACTACTACACGACCTTGTGCCTCTTACACAGGGCACATATGCCGCCCAACGGCGGAAGTCGGTTCCCTGACGATTCTCCATACCCATCACGGAACATTGCGTTCCAGGCAGCAGCCATGATCACCTCCATTATTGAGAACCTGGCGGTCCATGGCGAACTGCGCTTTTGCCCGGCATTTGTGGTGTACAGCTTGTTCTCCGCTCTCATCATGCATGTGTATCAAATGCGGTCGCCTGTGCCGTCGATTCAACAGGTGACGCAGGACAGATTGAGAACATGTATGCAGGCTCTCAAGGAGGTCTCGCGCGTGTGGCTGGTGGGAAAGATGGTGTACACCTTGTTTGAGTCCATCATAGGAAACAAAGTCCTTGAGGAGCGTCTGCAAAAAGCTGCAGGCAAGCGACACAGGAAGGCGCAGCAGGCCATGGCGCAGCTAGAGCAGCATTCACGTCCCCAGGACGTGGCCAAGCGGAAGTACGATGACATGGCGATTGACTTCAGCGTCAACACACCAACGCCTCAGGAGTCGTATGAACGGTCACGTCCCCAGACACCGAGCCATATGAAGGGCGACGGTAACCCTCAAACCATGCCGCCGCCGGTCACCTCTCCCAATTCCAGGCAGCACGACACATTCATGGGCGGAACATCATCGCGGCCACAGACCAGACCTGCAACACCGTTCAACCCTTCCTTCTCCGTTCCAGCTACGCCACCAGACTTGTACCTGGTAACTCGTAACTCTCCGAACATATCTCAGTCTTTATGGGAGAATTTTCAGCCCGACCAGCTGTTCCCGGATAGTGCCAGCATGCCAGCCTTCCCCTATATGTCGCCACCGCCCGCAAACCCACAAGGCCTTGACGCAGGGCTCATGGCGCACCTCCAAAACCCCAGCATGCAGAGCGCACTGCCGGGCCAAAACACCCCGTTCCATCAAAGGGCGACCAACAAGACGGGTTTGAGTGGAAGCCCTCCTCAAGGCCACAATGTCCTTCAACCAGGCATCCAAGGCTTCCAACAGCATCAGCAGCAACCGCAACATCAGCAGCAACAACAGCAACAGCCGCAGGCACAAGCACAAGGGCAGAACACCAACAACAGTCTCAACGGCAATTTGTGGACTGCCAACTTTGATGGGCTAATGCCCGACGGCCAGAGTCCGAGCGATAGCTGGAGCACAGGATCTGCCCAGGGGCAGCCGGTTCCAAACACCTTAAATGTCGAAGACTGGTGAGTGAATACACAGCTCGGAAACCGACTGGCTCACTGAACTGACGGCCTACTACAGGTTCCAATTTTTCGGCATCAATAATGGCGATTTGGCAAGCATGAATCTTGATCTGGGACTTGGACCTCAGTAAAGATGGCTCAGATGCGCCTGGTATCCATTCTCGCTTTGGTTGCTTGGCGTGTGTAGCACAGGCTTCGCTTAAGGCGTATCCCGTAGCTGCAAATATGGTAGAGGGTGTGCCAATGAACAATGTTGGAGATTAGGCGGAGAGCCTTGTTAACTTCGCATATGTTTTGGTGAGAAGCACTACACCAGTTGGGGTGATGAGGAGCCGCGTGCATCTTGATCAGGCAGGGCCATCTGGGCAATGCGTGTGCACTTCTATGCACAGCAAGCAGTTGGCCCTCGCAAAGAGGTTGGAAGCTTAAGACGAAAACCATGGCCTGTGCCCACACGACGTTACGTTATGCTTGCCCGCCTGGTTCGCGTGGCACCAAGACCACGTCACTTAAGCCGACGAATGATCAAACACAGCCGGCCTCACGTATCGTTGCTATACACATGGATGAAAAGGCTGCAATGGTATTCGGAGTTGGTTCTATTTTAAGAAGCAAGCCACCTTCCAGGGGGACTGACCACCTCTTTTAGACCCCTTTCCCTCTTCTATCTAGGTACCCCATAACTCAGCCATTGCTCCATTCCCTAGACTTAACGTTAACTAGGCTGCAAAGGCTTTGAAATGAAGAACAAACAAACGATGTCCTGATGTCTAATGTTTCGAAAGAAATAACTATTGAATGAAAATGGGAGGTGCTGGTAAGTCAAGGACAGGTTGGGCGACCATTCTGAATGGAAGCCGTGGCAGACTGATAAGCCACCCACCCTTGCCGACAAACCCCCTCCATGCCCGCTAACGCCTTTTCCAATGCTCGAACATGCGGCACCAATTCGACTGCTGCCTGCCCTTTTCACCCCGTGCACCTCGAGGGCGGCTCTATCTTTGCTTGATATCATGATGTGTGCCCTTGCCGAGGTCTCGAGGGCCGGAGCCGTACACCCAATGGTACCTTTGCCAAGCAATCGCGTCGGCGATTCGGATCTAATCAGACTTCTTGTAGTTGGCGGCCGATGTGTTGTTACTCACGCTTCGGCCTCTGACAGACCCCTCTCCGTCGCTCCTGCTTGTAGAACCGACTGTCATTGGGGCGGCCTCAAGTAAACCTGAGCTAGTCACACCGCCACCGACTGGCATGGACAGCCTTCCGTCGTCACTGTTGGTGTCCGTTAACTCGATGAGGTCGTGAACGTCAGGCTGACGGCTCCGGGTCCCCGATGTCGGCGTTCCAGGAGATTTGGCGAACGCGCCGCGCAGCCACGTTTCTACCGTCGCCGCGGCACGGTCAAGACCGGAGCCTTGCCGGGAAGTTGCCGAGAGATCCTGGCCCTCATCGAAGGGGCTTTCGACAATCCCGCTGCTGGATCCTGGCCTGAACCCAAAGTTGGCCGTTTCAGAACCCATGACAGAAATGGACGGTAGCGATTCGTCAATGGCAATTCCAGGGAGATGTTTCTTCGCCCACGAGTTCAAGTAATCCTTTTCCGGGCCAGGAGCCCGCACGCTTCGGTTCATGGAACCAACGCCCCCAGGTCTCCTCATCCATGCTGGACGCGTGTCCCCCGCATCGCTGTTCATCCTGCTCCTTGAAGACGCGGGGGTAGACAAACCCGGAGTGCTGGGTAAAGTCGGCCTGTTGCTGAGATTGCTTTGACGTCGGGAAGACGGCCTGCCCACTTGCTCGGGACTCTCCGTGAGCCCGGCTGTTATCGCTGCAGTATCGAGAGAGTGTCTTGGTGTCGACATGGTCGAAGTACTTCGGAGGCTCTTCTTCCGTCGTGGCGGAAAATACCCTATTGTTTTCTTCGAAACACGGGCGATCTCGACTGGTTTCGGAACCGAGTCCAAAGCAACCCAGCGTACGTGAGTCCATGGCAGCTCCTCTTCTTCGTTTTTGGATAGCTCGGATGATGAGCCGTTCGTAGCTGGCAAGCTGAAGAAGTCAACTTGCTGTGGTTGAGCGGAAATACGGCCACCTCGCCCGTGGGCACTTTTCGGTTCCGGTGTTGGGGCCAGAAAGTCAACGGCTTGTCCCTCTTGTGAAGGCGGCTCACATGGGCGACCTTTAATCTCGCACGCATCGACTGGTATAGCTAGCCATTTTCGCACCTGGATATCTCTGGACCACAGGCCATTGGCCTTTCTGAATGCGTCCTCGCGGCACCTATATTTGAGTACTACGCCGGCATAGGTATCAGTTGGTTGCACGTGGTGGATATACACCAGCTGGTCTTGAGCTTCCTCCTCTTGCGACGTGTCTCTGACCAACTCGTCCGAATTCCTCCTCTTATACTTGCCCGCCACATCAAGGCCTCCGTTGACGCCTTCGTGGCTCTCTAGGACGCTCGCTGTCCGTGCTGCTTTGAGGGCAGCATCTCTCTCTGCGAGAGAACCTGTCGCAATGTCTCGATGACTAGGCCGAGAGTCGGATGGGGGTGCAGGGCCCCAGTCTTTTGGAGCCTTCCGTGGCGGCGTGGAATAGTCTCGCTTAAGGGGGTTGAAGCCCGTCCGTCTCCCGTGCCTGTGATCTGACTCGTAACCCGCATCGTGAACACTTCCACCAGATATGATGGAAGAAGCCAGCTCTTGGATTGAGGCCCAACCTTGAGACCATGTCGTATCCAGGAAACTGGCGGTGTTTGGTGCGGTATTGTTTCGGCGGTTACTGGTAGACGCATCTCGTGCAGTGGGCTTGGCGGGTGTATCCCTAGACAGGTGACCGGAGGGCATAGGGCTCGGCTCGCGGCTAGAGGGCGCACGCAGGGCAGACAAGGAGGCGGAGAGTCTCTCTATAGGCCCGCCGGTTGAGGAAGCGTCGTCGAGGGTGCTGATGAGGCGTCGGTTGCGCGGGCGGGCTTCGGCATCATGGCGTGCTGGCATGAGGGCCGACGACGACATATGGGATGCCGACCCGACCGGGTTCAGGGAGTTTGCCATGATGGAGCAAGGCCGCCCACCTCGTCGGTTAGGTGGCAGGGAGTTGAAAAGGAGGGCATCAGCGCGCAGCTTCAGTCATGGGCAACTTTCGATCGCAAGACGAGAGAGGCGATTCGGAGACGCGGCGTCGTAGGCGACTTCGGACAAGAGAAAGCGACGGGGGAAGGACGGTGTGGATCAGGTTCACAGGAGGTGTCGGGAAATATGCTGACTGGCCCTCGAGACTATTCCAAAGGAGGGCACGTTGCGGGGGCGGGAGGTTGCAGTCGATTGTCGAAGAAAAGAAACGAATGGATGAGGCAAGGTAGGAGGAGGATTAGCTGAAGCTGAATGACGAGTTCTTAGTACACTGTCTCTTCTTTAGCGTGCGTCGGGGGTAACTAGGGAGCAAATAGTAGCGAAAGCGGTAGTGGGAGCGGGAGAGTGGACGTGGATGGAACGGGACCGGACTGAACAACTGGGCTAAACTGTCCTCCACCGACGAGGCGGACGGCCTTAGACTTGGACTTGGAGTGTGCTGGAAGGGCGAAAGGTCAAAGGATGGGGACCCTTGGATGAGACGACGTAACCAGCGCTGCGAGCGGCCCCTGCCCATTTCCCACCCCCCCTTCTTCCCCTGTTCCATTGAATAATAAATAGCGGTTCTAGTGGTGGGGACAGAACAGGTGGCTTTCCTGCAATCCCCCAATTCGCTTGGGGCCTGGGCTGTTTTAAAACCCGAGTTTGCGGTCCTCTCACTCAACATCTCCGCCCAGGCCAGCAAGGTGGGGGTTCCAACAGCAGCATGAACCACTGTCGAGCATGTACTACCGTGCGAGGGAGGTACTACTCTCCGCCGGCATGCAGCGGCCCCACTTGGAGTTCCTTATGGACTGCAAGAGCGAGGCCGCGCTTCACATCACGACAATGCCACGCCAACCAGCGACACCACAGTCTCGTATGCGCAGCCACTCAAAGTTGCTCTGATCTTTCGGCCAGCTCCAGCACGCGATGCCCATTTGCATCGAGTGTCGACACCCGGTCAAGACGCTATGGACCAAGTACTCGAATGCCGATGACAAGTCCAGCGGACACAACATCCGCTTGACTGTTTGCAGAAACTGTGGTCACTTTTGCGACAAATATGTCGAGCACGATTTCGTCGTGCTTTTTATTGACCTAGTTCTCATCAAGCCCCAGGTCTACCGTCACCTACTTCACAATACCTTAATGAAGGACGATGACCGATTTGATGTAAGTCAAGAATGAGCTGCCGGTTACTTGATTGCTGACACGATTTTCGGACAGTCATCCATCGTGCGACTCGGCGTTCTACTGTTGCTGTTCGACGTGTATTTGACATGGGCCCGCATCGAGAAACAGACGGTCCCTGTATCCGCTCAAGACGAAGGCGCCAGTTTGGGCAGCCTAACTCAACAGTCCATTGTGTCGCAATACCTCTTCTTCTGTACGTTACCACTTTTCTACCTGAGAAAACCGAAGGGTCGTCACTGAAGCGTAGTCTAACACTTGGCCAGTAATTCTCTGTGCTCTGTCGACCCTCGCCTTCCACATGAGCATCCGGTTCATGACCTCTTCTGCCTTCTCTCCACTGGGCATGCTCAACGTCCTGCCTCGATACTCGCGTCCCAACTCTGTCTCAACCGCGCTACTCGTCTCATCCTCTACCAAGCTCTTCCCGATCCTGATGGTTATATGGCAGTATGATGTTCCAGCCGCGGCGCGATCGCTTGGCTGGGCCGTGGTAGCGAATAACGTCGAGGCACTCCGAATTCTGCTGGATTGCGGTTACGGCGTCGCCACATTACTGGCCACAACGGGAGCTCTGGCGCGCTGGGCTGTAGGACGCGGCGTTCTGTGGGCTGCCGGGTTAGATGGCGTCGATTCCATTGGCGAGACCAGCATTGCTGCAGACGGTAAGGCCTTATGGGCTCTGTTGATGTACGCCAGGGAATGGGCGAGTGACCTGGCTGCCGGGTAAAGGTGCAACATATGACCAGGCAAAATCAAGCAGAAGTGTAGAATTCAGCATTGCGTAAATTGATGTTGGCTACATACTTGCTTCGCCCACTCGAGAACGCATCCTATTGAGCATCAGCCCAAGCCGCGAGTCTTGCCAGCGCCGTCAACCATCATCATCTGGCCTGGGGAATGCATGACAACATTCCTTGACGGCCGGCAACAAGCATCTATGACAGAATCCCCGCAAGTCCTTAACGCCATCCGTATGAGGTTGTAGTTGTGTAAAGTTGGTAATAATACATCGATATCCCATCGCGGCCCTGCGACCGCTATCTCTTTAAGGTATTCATCAGTGGTGCACGGCGCTTTCTCGGAGGTTGCTGCGTTTGGGCTCGATTAAGGGGTGAAGTTGGGCGAGGAACGTAATAGCCCACATGAGGTAGCAGCATGCGAGAGCCAAGAGGAGAGACGATCTCCAGATGCTGTTGCTGGCGTTAGCAGTGCTGGACAAGAATGGGACGCCCAAATGGGCTTTCCCGCGTTCTCCCTTGACCAGGTCGAAACGTACATTTGAGTCTCGCCCTTGGGCGACAGGAACCATGCGCCGGCGCCCATCGCCACAACGATGACGAGGCCGACGAAGATGCTGTACCTGTTGTCTCGCGTCAGCATTTCCCCCGTCAACCAGGTGAGCACAGGGCCAACCAACCCTTGTGCCATTTTGGTGTGTTGTTCCAAGAAGTGATTTTCCGTTGAGATGTGCAGGTGTATCAAGCTTCGCGATGGTGTTTTGTCGTGCCGCTTTGTCGTCAACACCTTTCGTCGGGGAAGCCTGAGAGCTGTGAGGTTGAGTGCCGACAGAGGATGCAGCCGTCAATATAGACAGTGCTAAAAACGGTGTGGCCCAAGCGGACTTGACCGTTCATGCTTGCTTAGTCATTGGTAACCTCCATACGGTCTGTCTGCCTTGTCTGTCTATCCTTGCCCGTGCATGTTCCATCACGTACTGCGTAGGCATGCGTAGTTTTTACCCTCTATTTACTATGTATTGATTGAGTGGTCCTTTCGCTACCCTAGTTTGGTATGATGACGGGCAGCGACGACGGAGAGTCAGATTTAACCACTGGGCACAATTAGATCGGATCAGAGACCAATGCAAACCGAGAGACAAGGAATACTTTCTGCTTTGCTCTGAATCCTTCTAGATCCCAGACAGCTCTGAAGACATGAACACTATTGTTCAGCCTACTTCCTCAGGAGTCATTTTCAAACTTGAGTCCAGCTTCCTTCCTCACGGCACCATAAATACCGGCTATGTCTCCAGATGACCCTGCATGGTCCTTGACAATCTGGAGATGCTTGTCGGCGGTTTCGATATTGGGCAGGCGCGTGCCAGCAGCTTTGGCGATGGCGATGGCATGACCAGCATCCTTCCTCGCCAGGTCGACCGCGAATAGCGGCTCTTGTCTCTTGTAGTAATCACCTTCCAACATCCGCACCGAGTACGCAGGGTATGGGCTTCCACCGAAGAGAGCATCGACGAATTGCTTAACGTAGTCAGTTCCAAGCCCGCTCTTCTCGGCGGCTACATAAGTCTCTGCCAACTGCTCGACCATGCCCAGGATGACAGTATTTCCCAGCACCTTCAGCGTTGCGGCCTTGTGGTACGGCTCATCAGCCATGTTGATCTCGCGAGTTGCCATGACACGAGCATACGGTCGGATCTTCTCGATCGAGGCCTTGGGACCCGCCAGAACGAGGGTTGCATTACCAGCAGCCACCATGGCGGGCGCACCGAAAACAGGAGCGCAAACAAAGTCAGCGCCCTTGTCCAGAACCGACTTCGCGGCGGCCTCGGAAGCACCGGGAGCGATGGTCGAGCATTCCACAAAGACCTTGCCTTTGAGGTCTTGCTGTACTGCGACCGCGAAGATATCGTCCACTGCCTGGTCGTTAGCGACGCATGTGAAGATGATGTCGGCTTTGGTGATAGCGTCTCCGAGCGACTCGATGACCTCTGTTCTGCCCGCGGGCAAGCTCTGACTCAGTTCTATCGCTCGTTTGGTGGTGCGGTTGTAGACGAGGAGCGGTTGGTCCAGGTTGGATTTCTCTACGAGGTTCTTGCACATACCCTTGGGCGAGGTAAGCTGGGATGCCTTGAGCGGTGTGGGCATTGAACCCAATTAGGAGTGGAGGGGGGTTACCCTTCCAATGTTGCCGAGGCCGATCCAGAGAAGCCTTGGGGCCATTGTGTGAAATGTGAGATGAGCGGCAATCAAGAATAGAAAACCTCCGCCAAGTGTGAGAGCGAGAGCAGCTGCAGATCACTCAGGGCTCAAGGATTGAAGCAGGGTTGGAAAGCTGAGAATACACGGGAACGAGATCCGAGTTGAGGCGTTCTTTCAGATGAGTTCGACGAGCTAAGTAAACTTGGTAACCGGCATTGACATCCGAAATTCTCAGGCAAGTTTCAACAATGTGACGACATACTGGAGAGAGAAGCGGGGTTGTCCGCATATCCTGCGTTCAGCAGCTTTGCAGTGTGCCAGATGCCGCGAATCCAACGGATAGGGTACAAAGGTGGTGGGACAGCAGCTATAATGGCAGTTAGGTAGGTAGGTAGCTATGCTATGTACTTATCTGTACGGCATCCCACTCAACCCACTTTTGAACGGAATGACAAAGCTTCGGCACTGGTGACTGCGTAACAAGGCTGTATACATCGCTCCTTTCTTTTACAATCTCAGCTTCTGCCCCAACCATAGCGAAATGCCAGTTGCCCCAGGTGGCTGACCTGCGGCCTGCGGCAGCTCCCGTCGTTGCAGTTGGTCTCTGGAATCCCTGCGTCCTTGATTTGTGCTAGATCCTGGAGGTTCCAAGTCCAGTCAGTGTAAGTTGTTCAGAACACAGCCCGCCAACAAGCGGGAGTGGCCGCTCAGGAATTGGTTTGCTATTCGTCACAGAGTTGAGCTATTGCCCCACTTGCATGCGAACGCTGTGAGACAACAACGGTGCAAGGTACGGATTGTGAGTTCTTATCAGGCATTCTGTGATCACTTTAGAGTCTTGACCTGTCTTTCATACACGACCGACAACTCGCCTTGGTGCTACGTGATACAATGAGGTCGCCGATGGCGACTTATTGATGGGGCCTTACCCGTCTTATCGTCTTATCAGTACGCCTTTTGGTAGGTTGGGTTGACTCACAAAGTGGGAATTCCCTTGGGTTAGGGGGAACAGGGCGCGTTACAGTTCGTGCTCTTCTTGCCAGGTCTCCGGCCCGCTTCTTTCCCTTCGTCACTCGTCTCCAACTTTCACCAAAGCTACGACTTGACACATTCCGAGTCATCTCTGAATTCAAGCAAATCCCACCAAGGCAGCCTGGCGGCGGTCATCTGCATGGTCGTCTGAAGAAATGGCTGGGCTTTGACCCTCCCCCTTCTCAAAGCGCTGCCTCCAACGGGCCTGGAACTTGGGCACCGGATTTCGACCTTTTTAAACGCTTACAATTGGGTTCTGTGCTCTCTCACCGCCAAACCGACGACGAGTCGAACGTGGCTCGACTAGCTCTCCATCCTGTCGATGTCTATGGTCTACTTATACCAGATTGGATTAAATCGTCATTAAGAAACAATCTACCATTTGGCATGCTCTGCATTTTCCCGCTACTGTTAGCAACATGCGGACTCCTGTGTTGAAACAAGCGAGCAACCTGGTTGCGAGGGTATGTGTCGTCTTTTACCATCACAATCTTTCATGAACTCGCAGCACATGAGCTTATGCATCTTATACTAGGCCCCTTTTGCGCTCGACTCATGTAGTCCGCCCAATTGCAGACCTTACCACCGCCCGCGATCAGGGAGCACACGCCAAGAAGAGGCCCTGCAAAACGCACTCTCTGCAGCCCGTCACTCTTCCAGCTCCAAAGCGCGGGAGAAAAAAAGAGCAGAAGACAGGGTAATTGCCGATTATGACGAGTTTGTGCTGTCGATATCTGACACTACTCCCAGGACTTTATTGTATCTGTCCTTGAAGCGTCCGCTACACGTCGTGATGCCAAGGGGTATCTTCAAAAATATGCCCCTCAGTTGGGTGAAGGCGACTCCAAGAAGCACAAGACGAACGAGCTGCAAGGACCAGCTGACCAGACTTATTCGTCCATCCGAGTCGTCAATCAGGCGCCAAAGTTCATACAGGGTAACGATTCCAAGGCCGACATCACAGTTCCCTTTAATGAGCACACCAACCTGGCCATTGTCAAAATCCGTCTTCCGCAAGACATCGGCGACGAAGTGCTGGGCGCAATTGCCAAGACTTTGACCCAGCTAAGGAAGCTTGGCCTCATGAGCCTCATTGTTCTGGATGGGGGGCCAACCTCAACCCGAAAACTCGTCCGTGAACAGTCCTGGCGTGTTCAGCAAGCCGTTGATGTCTTTGGCGAACCGGGCTGCATCCTCCTCGACCAGTGCGTCGCCAATGCCCAGTCACAGACGGCCCAGGCCGAGGGCTTTATGCCATCTAGTGTTTACGTCCAGCACTCTCATCTTTTGCTACGAGCTTTGCGGGACAACGCCATTGTGATTGTGCCTCCCGTCACAATAGCGCACGACATGAAGAGCATTGACGTAGTTGATGCCGACGAAACCATTATAGCGCTTACAAAGTTTTTTTGTGGGCTTCAGTTCAATAATGCTGAGCCCCAAATTGGATCAACCGAATCCAGTCATAGTCCAGGCCTTAGGGTTGCCTCGGTCGAGAAGTTCATCATCCTGGACCCAGCTGGGGGTACACCTCTATCTGATGCGCACGACGACTCTTGTCATCGATACATCAATCTCGAGCAAGAGTTTGAGGGCATCATGTATGGGCTCACACATCCTTCGGGGTCGGAGGCTCGACGAGGCAAAGTACCAGAAGAAACACGACAGGTCCATGCCCGCAATCTTGACTTGTCGAGGAAGGTCCTTGCTATGCTACCCTCGACGTCTTCCGCCATCATCAGTACCCCTTCCGCTGCTGCGAATAAACCCATTCAGGAATTCACCAGGGTTACAACGCGCAACAGACAGAACCCCCTGATCCATAATCTACTGACGGACAAACCCGTCTTCTCGTCATCGCTACCCCTTGAGCGGGTGCGGTCAGGGAAAAAGGCTGATGCAGCGACCGGCGAGACACACGTGGCAACCTTGCTTAAACGCGGGATGCCTCTTACGGTATACCCTGATCCTACAATTAGTGCCTGGCTGCCGCCTCGTCCGGGAGGCCCGCGCCTGAGACTCACAGACACCTGCATAGACCTGTCACGACTGGTTCATCTAATTAATGATTCTTTCAATCGCGAGTTGGACGTTCAGCATTATCTGGAGCGTGTCAACGAGAACCTAGCTGGTGTCATAATTGCCGGGGAGTACGAGGGCGGAGCGATACTGACGTGGGAGAGGCCGTTTGGGTTGGACGAGGAGACGGCGTACAAGACTGGACGCCTCGTTCCGTATCTGGACAAATTTGCGGTTCTCAAAAGTCGACAGGGCAGCGGCGGTGTTGCAGATGTTGTTTTCAACGCCATGGTGAGGGGCTGTTTCCCAGAGGGTGTCTGTTGGCGTAGCCGACAAGACAACCCCGTCAACAAGTGGTATTTCGAACGGTCACTGGGTACGTGGAAGCTGAAGGACACCAACTGGACCATGTTCTGGACAACTCCTCATCTGCCGCTGAGCGATCCGAAGTTACTGGACTATGAAGATGTTTGCCGCAACATTGAGCCATCGTGGGCAGATTCCAAGCCGCCGGATTAGAATAGATGTAGACAAGGACAACAGCGCTCGAACACCGCCCAGGCCAAAGATACTATAAATGAAATGAATAGAAAGAGGATATATCCGGATTTACGAAGCAAAATCTTGATTGCGATTAAGAAGGGCGGATCAAGTGACTAGGCACTCTCGACTGTGTTTCTTGTTCTTGCCCTTGTATGGAGGAAAGAGAAAGGGTGCAAAGGACAATCAACGTTATGAGTGGGACAAATATTGCTTGTCTTTGAATTATGCACGCATAACTTTCGTGACGTGGTGTATCACAAGTGATGAGCGGGACGGAGGGAACACCTTACTCGCTGTCTCCATATATCACGTGCTGTATGCGCCATTCCAGTATTCCCTGCACTGGTTGGCTGATGTGGCTGGCCCCCGGACAGCTTGTGACAGCATGCGCAACGCTGGTCTGCAGCCAATTTAAGATACTGGATACTTGTCTACCTTGCTTGAGCTGATAGCAGGCACGACACGAGGCAGTACTCCCGCGTTTACAAGCAACCACCACTCACCCCAACAGGCACACCTTGGGCGCCAACTCTTCATTGCGAGTCGAGTCGCGTCTTTCTATTCCTTTTCCATACAATTCCAAAGTTCATCCAAGACTGTCGCAAAGATGGATTTCAAGAATTTCGGCAAGAATATCACGTACGTCTTGCCGCCATGTACTCTTTAGAAGCGCTGTTTCGAGGTACTTCTAGGCTGACGAATAACCCTCAACCACAGTTCCTTTGGGGCTTCCATCACCCCCTTCGCCTCCCGTACCTTTCAGTACACAAAGGAGCAGCTAGGCCAGGCTGAGGACAAGGTACGGGACCGCCGCCGCCGCCGCCGCCGCCGATCGGACACCGGTTAGTTGACGAGAGGAGCTAACAACTATGACCTTGACAGACCCAGCTTCCACCCGACTACATCGACCTGGAGAAGCGCGTCGATGCTCTTAAGCAGGTTCATCAGAAGATGTTGGCTGTAACGTAAGGGTCTCCAGCGACTTCCCCCGAGCCAACAATCGACCACTAACACCAGTGGGTGAAGCTCTCAATACTCGAACGAGGCCTACGACTATCCTCCCAATCTCAAGGAGACCTTCCAGGATCTCGGCCGCACCGTCAGCGAGAAGGTTACCCTGCTCTCTTCTGCCGCCTCTCCTGCCGAGGCCCAGGCCGCGCTGACGGCCCCTCCCACCGCGAAGCCCCAGCCCAAGACCTTCAACCATGCAATTGCCAGAGCTAGTCTCTCCAGCAGCCAGGTTCTGCACCAGCAACACACCGGCGCGGGAGAGGACCCCTTGGCTGCAGCCCTTGAGAAGTACGCCCTGGCCATGGAGCGTGTCGGCGAGGCCCGCATGGCCCAGGATGCCCAGATTCAGAGCCGCTTCCTTGCTGGTTGGACCACTACCTTAAACACCAACCTCAAGTTTGCTGCTCGAGCCCGCCAAAACGTCGAGAAGTCGAGGTTGACCCTTGATGCCGCCAAGGCCCGCGCTCATGGTACCACCTGGAAGATCGGCTCTGGCTCTCCCCGTCCGGATGATACCCAGCCTCAAGAGCTAAGCCCCGAGGCGCAGGAAGAAATTGAAAAAGCTGAGGATGAGTTCGTCACGCAGACTGAGGAGGCTGTCGGCGTTATGAAGAATGTATGTGGTCACATCCTTTCTATCTGCATCGTAATCGTCGCTAATGCACAAGACAGGTCCTTGACACCCCTGAGCCCCTTCGCAACCTTGCCGACCTCATTGCTGCTCAGATTGAGTACCACAAGCGGGCCTACGAGATCCTGAGCGAGCTTGCTCCCGTCGTTGATGGTCTGCAGGTTGAGCAAGAGGTTAGTCGCGCATCGACCTACGACGTTTAACAAACCCTGTCCGTTCTGACGCCTTCGCTGTAGGCCAGCTACCGCAAGAGTCGTGAGAATGCCTCTTAAGCAACTGGAACGAGTGTTGCGTTCTTTCAAATCACCACCGTTGTGCTGGCAGCTTCCTCGTGTCTAGACTCAGTCTACGTCTCGAAGTATCGAACTGCGGCAACTGAAGTACTCCAAGGGTTGGAAGAAAGGTCGGTTTCTTGAGTTCCCGCCAGTCTGGCGGGACTGCCTCTACCATACACCATTTATCACAATGGAACAGCCCCTCGTCCTTCTGTGTGGCATTTTGTGGCTGTTTGGGGCTCACATGCTCATCCGACGACTGGGAATTAGAGACAAAGACGCCTTGATACGTCCATTCATGTTCCTTTCCATGGCCGATGAATATATAGCTCTTCTTGTGCTCTTGCAAAGTCCAAAAACATGTTTTTTTATGCTAAATTTAGTGATCAAACATTCAATAGCATCATATTCAAGCTCGCATATACATGATCCGGAGGAGCTGAAGCGAATCTGGCGTGCTGGGAAAGCGTTTACATCTCTGTATAATGTCATTGTGAGGTGGGGGGGGTTCTTCTTCCACATCCTTTCCCGCCATACCCTAGGAGCCGCAATTATCTGTCCAGACATTTTTAGACACCAGTAGTTCAATGGCTGGCGTTTGACAGTGGGAACCTACCTAGCTAGATAGGCAGGGAATTATTAAATATCTACCTACCTACCTTTTTTTGGGATTTCTGCGTCATGGCGACGTATCACGTGATCTAGCGTGCTGACTTATGTAAGGAAATCTACTGGTCAATGAAAGCAAAGCGACAATTGCCCTTGCGCGCGCAGTTCCCGACTTTACGCTCCACAGCTCTACCCCCCAAACGCCGTCACCCGAATTCGAGCCAATTGATACCGCAATCATGCGAAGGACATTTCGCCTGCTCGCGGGCGTTAAGCCTGCTAGGTATCTCGAACCTGGAACCCCGACGGGCCTCACGGGACTCTGGACGCACAACAGTCCCCGGTCGACCCTGCTGTACCTGTACAGCACCACCCTCGAGAAGCTCAAGGCATTCCCCGAGTCCTCTCTATACCGTCAATCTGTCGAAGCCATCACGAAGCACCGCCTCAGTCTCGTCGAAGCGACGGAACCTCCCGGATTCGCCGAGTGGGAGAAGAAGGCCGCGCAGATCGTCAAGGAGAAGCCCGAACAGTTCCGCCTCGTCAGCGGCCGCGTTGATGGCAGTGGCGCCCGGACGGTGAAGCTCGGAAACCGAGTGTTCGTTGTTGGCACTCAGCACGACGCTAAGGATATCCGCGTTGAGGAGTGGGATGGTGAGAAGGACGAGGGTGGCACTCTCGAGGGCCCCCGTACCGAGGCGGAGCGGGAGGACCACCAGCTTCTTGCTAGCCGCAAGGACCTAAACGACGTCGCTAAGGTTCAGTGGGAGCCTGAGCCGCAGTTGACGGCTGACCAGTATGTTTACCGATGCAACGGTAGAGAGGGATTGGGCTCAATGGCTTTGCGTATATACTGACTGGTTTTTGCGTGCCATTTAGGATTTCCGAGCTGGAGAACAAGATTGGAGCTGGCCTTATCGAGGAGGTCATTCAAGTCGCCGAGGGCGAACTTAAGCTTGTTGACGTGATGAAGCAGGCCAAGGTGTACGTCCCCCCCCTCCAACCTTTAGGCTCCACGCGTACTGACAGCTGCTCAATAGGTGGGAGGACCTGGAGGAGAAGCCCGTCGAGGGCCAATGGACCTACTTTGAGCGCAACTCCGCATAGGCTGGATCGCCTGCTGCAGATAATCGCCTGCGCGTTATAGACAGTGTATATTAGGCGACTGTGATGACCAAGATACATCAAACCGTTGCTTCTTCGTATTAGTCACTGAGTGTATGCACATGATGTAATCCTTACAGCGTACGAAGCTTTATGCTTATCAAGAGCGCCGAAGCGCATCGCTCTCAGAATCTTTCCGGCTACTCCTGTCTGTCTTCGTAACACAGGAAGGCATATAGTTGATGGCCCATGTCTCTATTGCAATAACAAGACTTGGGCTGTGGAACACCATTTGAGGACGTCCAGTCCACAAGAGAGGCATTTCAGTTTCTGGAAGTGGCCGATTGCATTGCCTGGTAATCCGGAAGTGCGTACTCCTGGTAATGAAGTGAGTACTGGCTGTCTCTAGAGGGACCAAGTCCGGGTGTGCCAAGGATAAAGTTACCTTTGTTAAGAAAAGGGCTATCGGCACCTTGGTTGACTTCAGGCTGTTGACCCAATACTTCGAAGTCGGTTTTATCGGTCATTACAGAGTCAGTTGATGGTGGCGCGTCCCAAAGTATCCGTGAGCTAGGTAGGGAGGCAGTCAAAGTAACCGTGCAACTTGAGCACCTATACTGATGCAGGAGGAGGTCCCCACTTCGTTTTTCATCGAATTCTCGCCTTCTGCATCTAACAACTTACAACAACAATCCAAACTCACCCCAAGTCGCTAGCGGAACACAAAACGACGATATCCGTCATACCACTATCTCATTTCAAAGGCATCTACACAACCTGCCTCTCTTCCCCGCTCGCATTGTCACATTATCACTCCCGGTCGTCAGCGGTGGAAGGCGACCATGAGCCAACCAGCTTTCAGCCGCAAGAGGTCGGCATCGGCCATGTCCATGAGTGATAGCCAAGACGCCCGCTACGGTTCTCAACTTCCCAGTGACTCCATAAACCCTCTCAGTCATACGCCCTCCGTTCTGCGCCAACTTCGCCTCGCCGGACTCACGGAGACTGACCAGCCCCCTTCGCGGACGCAGCCCAGGTTCCCCCACCGCGCGTGGCAGGACCCGGATGCGCCCAGCCGACGGGGGTCCGTCGCCGCCGCCAAAACCCTGGCAAGTAGCGACGTGGAAGAAGCCAACGGACAGGAAGAGACAGAAGGTTCTGACGATTATGACGGAAGGCGGAGGAGGAGGAAAAGAGACGGAGAGACTAAGGCCAAGTACACCTCCGAGAAGTTGACGTTCCGGCCCTTGGTCCGCGCCATATACGGGTTCCTTGACAAGGGTGACGCGTCCAACGCCAAACGCGCCTTCGGGATCCTTGTGAGGTCTCAAGTCCATGGAAAGCCAGTCGATATCAGGAGAAACAACTACTGGGCTCTTGGTGCCGAGATCCTTATGCGCGAGGGCGGCGGCCCCTTCGCCAGCGCCGCAAACGACGGACCAGAAAGGGAGGAGACGTACCCCGCATCAAACGTTCCACGGGTGCGCGAGTACTTCCAAGACCTCATTCAGCGCTACCCGTACAACTTCAAGTACCGGGCCGCCGTCTCCGCCGTTGACTTTTGGCCCGCGCTTCTAAGCTACGAGGTGTTCCAGGTCCATACGCAGCACGGATCGTATCTGCAGCGGCTGGAGCGCGAGGCCGAGGACTGGGAGGACGACTCTTGGCAAGAGTCGTCGTTGCTCGGCGGTGGCGGCATGATGATGGACGATGCTGACCCCAGGACGCCCGTGTGGCAGCCCGACTCGCGGGACCGACGGTTGCGCCAGATGAGGGACCAAATCCGCCTACGGACGCTGGATGCGCTGTGCGAGATCGCGGGCCGCATGGACGACTTGCTCGAGGACCGGCCGTTCTCGCACAGTCACGAGCTGCTGCGATTACGGGGAATGGTGTCGTTGTATATTGGTGACCTGCTCATCCCAGCATGCAAGGAGACAGAGGGCCAGATGACCGAGGCAAGGATACGGCGTGATGCAGAGAGAAACAACGCACGAAGCAGCTTCCAGAAGATGGTAGAACACGGTGGACGTCCTGATGTGTTTATTCAAGATATGCTAGCCTCTGCCGAGCACGACGAAGGCCCCATTCTGCCGGTTTTCTCGTCACTTCCTATTCGAGAGTACCGCACGGCTATCTAGAAGTGGCTGTCGGTGTTTTTCTGAGTAGGTGAGGCACAAAGAGCTGATAAAAAGGGCATGTGCCGCCCCCTTCCTTTTCCTTTCCGCTGCCCGCAGGCACAATTAGTCTCCTGTTCTTCCCTCCTCTCAAGCCTCCTTCTTGGATGGCGCCCATCTCTGCAGCACGACGGCGAAGTTAGAGCTGCCTACGACAACGCACCACTGGCCTCCCGGACTCCACGCTACCTGCCTACCCACAAACGTCGATGCGCCGCAGTTTTCTATCTTGTGGGGCTTAAGAGGAGCCTGGGGGTTGCTCACGCTGTATTTGCCGTTCCACATGTCCAGTGTTTCCTGGTTGAACTGAGCTTTCAGCTCAGCTACCTGCTCGAGTTCTGTGCGATGGACCTTGTCCGCCGCCTTTCTCTCCCGGACGGTCAGCCCCGACTTGGCATTGCCGGTGCTCCTGTGAGTGATGGCATTGAGCCAGTTGGGCTTCGACACAGGCTCCTCGCCGTCTCTCCTCGGTCTCCTAAGGGCATTGACGTATTCATGGAAGCCAGTAATCTGCTCAAAATCCCAGAAGTAGATTTTGCCGGTGGCGTTACAGAAGGCCAAAATGGGATGTTGGTCAGGGACAAAGTGAAGTTTGAACCGCATGAAGAACTGCGGACCACAGCCCGGGGTCTGGAACTCGATCAGACGGGTGTAGGGGGCCGGGCCCTCCGCCGAGACTCCAGGGTTAAAGGCAGATCGGGTGAGGTTGGCCGGATTAATGGTGGTCGGGGCCATGGACTGCGGCGGAGGCGGATCTTGGGATGAGAAACCTTCAATTTTCCACAGGACGATGACATCGTCGTGGCAGGCTCGGGATAGGATGTAATCGCCGAAGAAAGAAACGCTGGAGGAAGTAAGCTAGCTGTTGCAATGGCAAATGTGTCTCTTGTGTTGTAGAGGACATACCAATCTACGAGACTGCTATGCACCTCGGATGTCGAGAAGTGAGGGTAGTGAACCTCGACTGGACGGCTGGTAGGCTCAGTCGGGAGGTCTGGTACCGTCCACTGCCCGTTGCTTTCAGTTGGTGGGCAACACCATATGACTAAGAGACAATTCTTACCAGGTTGATTATCTGATCGTGACCGGCCGAGAGGATATAACGACCAGTATCGTGCCAGGTCTTGTGCTCATGTTAAGAACAAATTCACGAGTGAATACCAAGGAAAGTTTCTCAACAGACCAGTGTGAGTAAGTTCCAATAGTGTCCCTCACCTCCGAGAATACACAGACAAGGCTGTTTCTCATGCTTGGGGTCCAGACTCCATATCCGGACTGTAGTGTCATCGGAACACGAGGCGATGATCAAAGGGTTGATAGGTGAGGTAACCACATCACAGACATCCTGCCGTTGCATCAGCATGGCTCTTGTTTGCAAGAATCGAGGCAAGGCTCACTCCTCCATGACCAACTAGACACTGAGTGAGGTGTGAGCAAGAACATCATACGGAGGGCTGGTGCGTGGCTTTTGCCTCCCACTTACGTTGACAAGCTTGCCCTCAACGATGTCATATATTTTTATCTTGGCATCTTCGCCGCCATAGCACAACAGTGGCCTTCCCGTCTCTGCATCTCGAGTCCAAGTGCAGTAATAGTTTCTGGCCTCGGCCTGCAGGGCCAGTCAGTCATGGAGTGTTGTAGAGGCAGTCTGGTTATTGGGGATGGATGCACATCATCATCACGAATTATGCTGATTATCTCACAAGGATTGGAGTCGTCGGTGGTTGCCGTCAGGCGGCAAACAACAATCTAACACCGCAAATAAGTCCACACCCGGTCCAGCAAGGTGCCTGGCGGCAAGCGGTGTGCGGGAAGACACTTACGTGCTTTTTGCTAACAGCAGCAAAAACGGAGCTCGCATCCAGCGGCTGATAAGGACAGAACTTGACGTCGAAGAACTCTGTGCAAAAGCGGATTAGATCCGGTCTGAAGCACTAGCAGACTGATGTCAAAACTTACCAGGCACGGGATCATCTTGAGCGAGGTATCTGGTATCATCCTATAAGCCAACGTCAGCAGGAGGCAAGGGGTAAGTACACCAAGACGGGGCGTTGCGTGTAGTTGCTGGGGTTGTGTACAGTGTTGCAACTTTCACTGCCATTTACCTAGAAGGAGCTAGTTTCATGGGCAAGTTGGATAGCACCAACAAGAGGGGCCTCGACGTGATCGGCGGGACCTAGCACACATACCTCAAAATGGACCGAGACTCTTAACCTTGGAAAGTCGTAGGGAGTCGGGGCGGATATGGGGGCCATTGTCGGATCGCGATGGTTGAGGTTGAGGTTAGATGTCTAAGGACACAACGAGAGACCCGGTTCGAGTGATGGGCTGGGTATTCCCTTCCTGCTCTAAGGCTATCCGCTTATTGCTCATAAGTTGAGATTCGACAGCTATGCAGTACAGGCCGGGAGGGTCCCAAGTAGTATGTGCGCGGCGGTGGTGGGCTGGGGCGTGTACGAGACAAGCGCAGGACGCGTTGAGACGTGATTACGGCGGCGAGCTGGTGAGCAAGGGCAGAAGAGGTGTAAGTGAAGGAGTAGTTAGGTAGGCAGAGGTACCTTGCCTGTGCTTGAGTAGGAAGATAGCTAAAATTGGCATTGGCTGGAGTGGATGCGAAGCGGATAACGAGAACTTCCCAAGATGTAGTGTGTTGCAGACAGGGTTGGGCCAATAGTTGAGTTGGAGTTGCAGTCTTGACCAACAACTTGCAGGATTTTCTTTGTTTTCAGCTGTTCCCGTCAGGGTTGGCAGTAAATTGGACGTGCCTGGGGCCAAGTCCCGCTTCAGTGGAGGCGCGCCCGGGCCCCCATCAGTTAGTGTACAAGTACCTGGCAGGTAATGAGGTACCTACCACGGTCTGAAGTACGATGTACGTAGTGGTTTATAGGTCGGTAGGCAGGTAAAAAATTAATAGCGTCCACATCGCTTCTCAGACCTCTTCGTCCAGTGTCTGGATCAAGGGACCGAAAGCTAGTGTAGTTGGGGACGGGCAACGCAACGGTGCGCTAATACTAACTGGGGTTCAAGACGAATAGCTCCGTACTTACAGCAGCCTCTGCCGTCTCAGCAAAGGACATTGAACGTCGACCCCGCAGAACAGGGCCGGCAGGCAGGTAACGTACAGGTAGGTTCGCGGTACTTGTGGACGGCTTTCCATGGGTGCCCTATATGTTGGAAGTCAGCATGTCTTGACTACCTATAAAAACATGGTTTGAAGGATGCCACGCAGCCTGGTTGTGTCTCGGAAGCGAATGTCGGCAATGCAGGAAACGGCAGGCAGATACATTAGCACAGGCAACGTTGTCCGTCTGTGTGTCTCTACCGTTATCGCCCAAACCTTCCGTTGTTATTTGGACCTGCACAGTTCGTCCGCTCGGCCAATATAGTCTTGGCCATTAGAGACCATGGGACAGCTACAGCAATAGAAATGTATTATGTACTATGCTCTACAGATATCAAGGCAGGTGGTACCCACATTAGGTAGGCAAGTAGGGTACCTAATCGTGCGGCAGAAAAGCAACCTGGATCTTTAGGGGAGTGAGTGGGTGCCTCTGACGTAATTTGTGTGCTTCTTGTAGGAGGAGGGTAGGTACCTACCTCAGGTATTATCTGGTGTTGTCACTGTGCCTAAAACCTCTCTCGCCATGGTCAGTATCATCAGCCTCTTTTTATCACATGAATCTACGTGTACAGGATCGGGAGCATTGCCAGCGGCCCTGTAAAACAGGTGGCATGATCCGTGACGAATCAAGCCGGTAAATACGTCCGGACAGCCCGCAATGCTTTGTCGGGCAGCATAGCGGAGAAATGTCAGGTATGCCCACGACCAACTGCAATCCCCCGGCATGTATCACTTGTCGCCGACGCACGTTACACGACGCCTCTCTCTCATCACCGCCTTTGAACCTCATCGCCAGCTCGTCCCAGTCACAGCATCCCGATCAATCACAATCATATTGGCACAAGGAGTGGGAATACGTCAGCCATGGATGTGAGAAATGACTGCACCGCTAGACTCACAGACTCAAATAGCCATCAGACCCAATTGTTGACTCTCGATGCCAGCAATCCATCTCAGCATACCAGAATCGACCTTGTATTGCCTGCACGCTCTCTCTTCATGCTGCCTACATTATGCCCCGCCTGTTAATAGCACACATCCCACGCCTATGCATGCTCCACGCAGGTCACATCACGTCATTGGGAGCTGCGCTCCGCGAACTTCCAATGAACCTGCCCCGTCACCCGTCGCGGGTCGTCGTCCGTGGCCCGGACTCTGCCTAGGTACGTACATCGTACATAGCAGGTACGTAGGTAGGTAGGTAGTATAGGTAGGTACGTATAGATACGGATACAATAGTGGGTATCTCCATGTTCGTCACGCAGCCATTCCGCTACCTAGCAATGCCGCTATCTCGGCGTCCCGCCTTAATGTGGTTCGCCTTCGCCAATACGTGCGGAAAGGACCCCCCAATTCGATCTCTCGAACCTCTTCATTATGTCAAAAAAGCAATAAAAGGGCTGGGCCTATTTAGCGATGGAGTGCTCCAGAACCAGGTACTCTAGGTGTCTCTGATATTCCGACTCGACGAAGGTCGCATTTGCCACACGAGTGAAGGCGGCGCCCGCACTATGTCCCACCTTTACACGCTTGCTTACTGGAATCGATTCGCGAAAATGGCAGCGTTATATGTACCGTACAAACATCTCCATCATCAGACAGTCGCAACAAGGCTGGGACCCTGTAACACTTTGGCAAGGGACAGCTTAGAGAGATGAAAAGGGGAAAGCCGCGACTGCAACCGCTTGTTTAGGGATCCTAGCAGCAGATCTCAACTGGTGAACCGGGTAACGATGTCTTTACCTTCCAGCTAAATCAGACGTCAAGCTAGTACTGTAGTATGCCTAGCGGAGCGTAGCGCGTCGCCCCTACATGGAGCACTCAACTCACACACACGGACGCCAGTTTAGCCTTTTCCACCACCGTCGACGGGTGGCCGGCCTTGCCAAGACCTGGGAGAAAGCAAACACCAGAAGTGGGTAGGCTTGGATGGAGAAACAGGCTTGCTTGCCTGCTCTACAACGTCCATCGGCGGTCAGTTCGAACAGGGACAAATGGCCGCAGTCTGGCAGGCTCTTGCTAATAGGATAAGAGCTGCGAATCACACACCCTCTGCGATATCCCTAGGCCCATTTCTGCTGTCGGTATCATTGACAAGGGCACTACGAGAAGTGAAGAGCGAGGAGCAACCAGTTCGTCTACTGACTGAAGGCGGAAAGTTTTCTCCCGGTCTTTTTGGTCTACGTACGGAGTACTTCCGCGAGACGAAGACAGTACCTGCACTGGTTGATCAACGTCCGACAACAATGTCAGACTGATGCCGCAGGTGAACAGGAAGCCGCCGCTTGTGGAGTTGTTTTTCTTTTCTTTCCTTTTGTCTTTTCTTTTTTTTCTCCTCTTCCCTGCTTTGAGCCCCAATTTTCACGAGCTGGTAGGTGACCCTGGAGCCGTCAAGCCCCATCTTCAACTTCTTGTTGGCCCGTTCGGAAAGGGCGGCGCCAAGATTGTGTCGCTCATAATTCGAAGAGGCAGGTTTTCTTAGCGGCTATCTCGATGACAGTGCTCAATGCACAACGTCAGGGTGTTGTATCCAGGCACGTATGACAAACGGTTCTGTCTCAATGCTAACAATCTGATTGACTGCCTACCTAGTCTTCGAGTCCTCGAGCGACAGGTGTTACTGCCCGACGTACACGCATCAGCGAATCGATTGTAAGTTGACACTGTATATCATTGATGCCTTGCTTTGTGCAGTTTGTTCTTTTGATTACTATTCGTCCTTTTGGCCTTTCGGAGTCGAAGCAGTACCTAAGAAATATAGAAGGCAAAGCTGTCTCTTCTGTGCCCTGGGCAAATCGCCGACAGAGTGTGTAACAGCTGAGCTATATTCATCCGGGCGACGATTTAGGAGGGGCGCGGTTCTCCGAAGAGGAACGACTTGAACGTGGCTCTACCCGTGTCGCAAGACGAATGTTGCTGCACTCTTTGTTGTCTTGCCTTGGCCAGTCAGTCCTGTCCAGCCCGGTTTACCGGCTCTCCAACTCCGTCTATCAAGAAGCAGATGGGTCCCTGATGGACCGTCTTCTATCGAAACTGAGGCACGTATCCAAGGCGGTTCCATCTCAGGGTCGCACAGTTACACAGTCTTCTGTCGAAACCGCGCTGGCCCGTTGCGCAGCCTGTCCCTGGCTCTTGGCCCTAGCAAAGCAAAGCAAAGCAGGGTGGCAAGACAGACGGTGGCCAGACACACCACGCACAGACACATACACACGCACCCCCATTCTGTCCAATTGTCAAGGGTGCGTGCCCCTGGAGCTTTTCCAGCTACCTACCGGTAGGTACGCAGTATGTCACGTACGGTACACAGCGTAGTATCCGTACCTGAGCCCTTGTTAGCTGGGCCCGGCCCTGTCAGTTCTCCTTACCAATCATGCCCTATCCGCATCCGTTTTTCGAAGCCGCTGACCGGGAGGGCCCTTGGGGGAGTGTAGAGGAGAGGGGAAGGGCTGGCTGGCTGACTGCATGGTGGGCTGCGGTGCTGTGCGGTGCTGTCGCACCCCAGACCTGACTGGACCTCGTCCCCGCCGTCGCCGCCGCTGCCTGTCGTCCTTCAACAACCGAACGAACTGTCATAAAATGATGCACGCCTCCTCTGCCATTCGCGCCGCACTTTATTACCACCCCCCCCCCCCTCTTCCTCCTAGGCCCTTCTTCACTCTTCTCTTCATCTCGGCCTCTGCTACACTATTAGGTGTATTGTCCACATTCTCCCCTCTACTATACCGGGCTCGACGGCCTTCTGCATTGTATTCCTCTCTGATAGTCAGCCAACTCCCGTTCACCGGACGAGTATCAGTACCTTACCTTTCCTTCAACTTCAACTACGTCAGGCTTCCTAGGAGTTGTACCAAAGTGCCGCAACGTGCTATCTCCGCCGACGTCTGCGCTACCTAGGTAGTTTACCACGCCGCTGTCGACACCGACGGACCTCCTACATTTAAACGGACCGCGCCCTTTCCGCACTAACAGCTTGCACGAAAGGTTCCGAGAGCATATATCTCAACCCCCTTAGTCTCAGCTGCCTCATCCTTACGGTCTGTCATAGCCGCTTTTGGCCGCCACAGGCAGTGGCTCCTCCCTGGTTCGCCTTTACTTGTACCCCCCCCCCGGATAACGACCGTTCAGTCCAGGGCGATTCTTTAAACGATCGTTATCGCCACGAGGGACTGCAGTTCACGAAGCTATTTACTTAACCGGAACGATAGCTTTTGAATCCTACGCGTCTGGCTGGCATCCAAAACCTTAGGACAAAACACGGAGGTACGAGTGTAATTGCAACTAGCCAGACATATACGCCAAGCCTTATTCCTGATACCACGAGCACGGCAGTTGTTTGCAATGGAGCATACGTTTATGACGATTCATTCTACGGACCCCAGCGCTGCTATTCTGTTCGTGTCCGACTCAGTATTCGACATACTGGGTTATGCCCCTCAGGAGGTGCAAGGGAAGTCATGCTTCGACTTCTTTCACCCCGATGAGGTACCCTTCGCTCGTTCCGTTCACAGTCGCGGCGTCCTGCTTGATAAGGCCGCAGTGCTTCACTATGTTCGTATTAAGTCACGCAACGGCCAATGGGTGAGCTGCGAATGCTGCTTCACAGTTGTCCATGACGTTTTGGTCGCTTGCACCAGTATCTATCGGCGCGGTGAAAAGAGTGATAGTAAGCGAGCATGCTCATCCGTCGAGTCGATATGTAGGCCACTTCATACTAACTCACAACCAGGACGAGCTGCTGAAGCCCCTCAGATCCGTCGACTTTTCTCCAGCTCTCCCCGAGACCCTCGTTATCACATGCTGGAGCATCTGTCACCCAAGTTCAGGATGCCTTCCGTTGAGCGCGAACCTCGCGCAGCTCTTATCCTGAATCGGTTCACCCGCACACTGACTGTTATGTTTGCAACCAACGCTGTGTCTTCTATTCTCGGCGTCCGGCCAGACCAGATCAAGGACAAGAGCTTTTACGAGTGCATCCAAGAGAATTGTCTGCCAGATGCCATCAGATGCTTGGAGAGTGCAAAGGCCAACGACTCGATTGCGTACCTAAGGTTCTGGTACAGAGACCCGCGCAGACCCGAGGATTTTGATGACGACGATGACGAAGAACACCAAAGCGGCAATTCGAGTGATTCGGATGGTGGCGGCGTTCAACTCGACGATCAGCTTGACAGTCATATGGACATCGACGAAGATGGCCCTGAGATCAAGCAGGAGAACCAGAATCGGCCCGGCTTGCCGTCAAACCACAGCTCCGCGACATACACCACAGACGTTTCGGGTTCAAGCAACGGAACGCAGCAGACTGCGGCCACTTCGGCTCCGTCCATAGATGGCGCAGCTGCCCAGCCATCTCAGCCAGCGGAGCGCTCAAGAAACCGTCGCCAAGAGCCACCTGCAGCCTTTGAGCTGGAGGCCGTTGTGTCATGCACGTCGGACGGGCTTGTTGTTGTGATCCGCAAGGCGCGCCCCCCGATTCCAGCGGCTCATCCACCGCTGGTCGTGCCGACTTATACAAACGGCCTATTCGCCGCGCCATGGGGCCAATATCCGATCCGGCCTCAAGTCCCGCAGGATACGCTGTACACGTTCAGGCCTCCCCTCATGCCTCAGTACATGCCTCTGCGTGACAATGTGATGGATTCTGGAGGCCCACCGGTCGATCACCTCATGAACTCTATCAGAGATGTTGCTGTTTTCGCATGGGCGCTCGTGGGTATCAATGGCAACCTTGCCACATACACGCGAGGCTTGCCGCGTGACCATGCCCAGCCTGACGGCCTGCCCGTGTGGGACCCAAGCGCTAGAAGTGCCTCGTATCTCGGCCCGGAGAACCAGGCGATCCGGCGTTGGACAAACTATGACAAAGAGAAAAGGTTCGGCTCAACATCCTCGTACCAGCAGTCACACAATCATGGTGCGATGTCACGCTACGAACACGTCCCTCAAAGCGGTATGGACAGCTACATCTACTCGCAGCCGCCGCCGCCCACATGGCCTGGCCTACAACCTGCTTATACATCCGCTTTCGACCCTTTCACAAATAGCAGCCAACAACAAGACCGTACTCACCATAGCCGCCCTAGTTATCACCAGCCACACCAACAGCACCATCATCAACATCAACCGCAACCACATGGCTATGGACATCAGCCAGCGTTGCAGGAGCCCTCACGGGGCAAGACTCCGCCACCGTACGACGGACAAGGACGTACCAACAGACATCCTGACTATCATTCCAACGGTCACTCCCATGGATACTCTAACGGGGAGTCCAATGGACATTCTACCGGTGACCAAAACAATCCGACCGGCAACAACGAGTCGCTCAGTGGCTACCGCTATCCTCGGCAGTAGTCTAAGAATCCGACCAACTTAGAGAGCAATATGGGCGAAGGTGGTGAAGGAAGCAGCTCCGACGTTTGAGATGTTCAACTTTTGTTGACATACAGAGCGGGCGAGGGTGTCAGCTTTTGGAGAGAAGCCAATATGGATGGCTCTTGGCAGAGGGAACAAGGTGGATATACTGACGAATGTGACAGCAATGAGACAGCAGATAATGTTGGCCTTTCGCGATTTCTCAGAAACAGCGGCAGGAGAAGATACCCGCGAGACCTCCACTCGCCGAGGGGACGAAATTGTTCCTAGACCCCCGGCACTAGGATTCTTTGCTGCTAAGGGCACTGTAAGAGTTTTGCGTCGTTACTTGTAAATAGAGCTTGTAGGTAGTAGACTTGACACCAATGTAATGAGCAAAAGCAGCACATCAAGCACCATGCCATGAGAACGCGTGATTCAGATGATGCAAAGGACAAGGTCCGCTGGTTGGACTGTGCCTCACAGGGACAGTGAAAGTGATCGAGAGTGCCGTTCCGTTTAGTGTAAGGGCGGTAATCCACACTTAAGAAGGCCAGGTCGAGGGATGTCTACAATACCTAGCCTGGGTGCCTGGGTGCGAAGCATACCTACCTACCAGCCTACCTACCTGGGTACCTAGGTACCTACGCTAAACGACTTCAACGCCCTTGTTCTGGAAGGCGCTTGACAGCAGGGAGAGCAGTCGGGAAGGCGGACCACCTTTTTCCGGATCCAGGGAGCTCGGACCTACCTGTAAGAGGAAACCGTGGAGCCTTCCATGAGGGAGAGTCGTAAGCTACTACGTACGTCAATTAGACACTCTGCCCATTCCATCTTGAGCTCAAGGAACCGCAGGGCCACGAACAAACCAACAAACCAATCGACAGAGGCATCAGCTCAACTGCACAACCACGTCAAGACTCCTCGGCTGGAGCGGAGCATCGGTATTACTGGTGTATCGGAACTACAACACTTGCAACAATGGCATCTACAAGCAGACGCGACGATTACGCCAACCCTCCCTTGCCCAATGACGACCTGATCGACCCCGATGATGGTAAGGTTCTGCGGCTTTCTGCAGGCTGTTTGAACTTCTGGGGCTAACCATACTTTCACGCACAGCTGATCTTGACGATTTCGACGACCCCCTCGGCAACACATCGTCACGTCAACCGCTAACAGGAAACATCGGCTCGACTTCCTCCTCGTCGCGGCCGCTTAACGAGAACGCCTGGACCTCTAGGATACCAGGAGAAGATCGTGCTGCACCGCAAAACACGATTGACGAGTCGGTATGGGACACTCTCCGCCGAGATTTGCTCGCCGTTTGGGCTAAGATGAGGGAGGTCCTGTATCCCAAGTACCTGCTTGGAGGGACCATGTTTGATGCTGACGGCATCCGAGGGGCATATGCAAACATCCGCGGGGCTGGTTTTTCCGGCGCTCGGGAGGAGATTACCGGTCTGGCCAGCCGTTTCATGGATTCGGAGGCGCTCCTCTCGCAGAATAACATGACGCCGGGCCTGCGCGACTGGGATCTCTGGGGCCCCCTCATTTTCTGCTTGCTCCTTAGTCTTCTCCTAAGCTTCAACGCACGAGCTGATCAGAAGGACATCGTCTTCAGCGGAGTCTTTGCCATGGTCTGGGTTGGAGAGGCAGTTGTGACGCTGCAGATCAAGCTGTTGGGAGGCAGCATGTAAGTCAACCTCCTCTTTTGCAAGGGTGGCCCGTTGGTCGTCTTTTTTGTAAGGAGTCGCTGACGAAACGTGATAGCTCCTTCGCGCAGAGCGTCTGTATCATAGGATACACACTCTTCCCGCTGGTGATTGCGGCGCTTCTCTCAGCCTTCGGCATCCCGACAGTAGCCCGTGTTCCCGTCTATCTGTTCCTCGTCGCGTGGTCTCTGGCCGCAGGCGTGAGTATTCTGGGCGGCAGCGGCGTAGTGAAGAACCGTGTTGGCATCGCAGTATACCCGCTATTCGTCTTCTATCTCGGTCTGGGCTGCCTCTGCTTTATTAGCTGAGCTATAGACGCAAGAGGAGAGCCAAGGGGAAAGGGTTGCGGGAAGGGAGTTGCGCTGTATCTTCATCTTGTTGTGAGGTTGGACCAAAGCGATGAGGCGCGTATACTGTGTACTTTAAATATCCACGTCCGTGCGTGTACCTGTATGTTTTGTTTGTTTTTAGAGACAACGGCAGGCCAATGAGTGCGAATGTGGAGTTTTCTAACTGCAATCTCGGCCGGCTTGGAGAGAGAGCCGGCCTGCATTCCCCGAGAATCTTCCTCTTTACGCCATCGCTCTTGGAGGGTTTAGCCTACCGGGCAGGCGAATCCTGACAGGGACAATCATGTTATGAACATGAACAGATTTCACTTTCAGCTCTGGATGGCCAAGCTGGTTGAGACACCCGTAGGAGGCAAGTACTGGCTCCAAGCGGCATCAGTACCTAGTTGCCCCGAGACTGGGTCGCGCAGAGAACAATCTCACCTGGTTTCGTCATTGCAACTTTAGCGACTGACTTTCGCGCTACACTCATCATAAGGCGTCTGCCTAGGTAGGTACTACCTACATACTTACCTAGGTACCTACCTACGGGGGAATGGGGGGGGGGTCTGGACAGTGCCCCATCATAATGTATCTATAGTGGCCATTTAAGGTAGGCGTCGCCTTCCCAGCATAGTGGGTGCCAGATATAATGTACGGTATATATCCTTCCAGTCATTTACCGCTCCTTCTCTCTAACCATTCTCTTCATTCTTGCCTTTTTATGTCTACGTCTAATCATCCAGACCAGACTGACATAGATCTACACCTTTAGGCTTTTTTAAAGACTTAGAGAAGAGAATATATTTAGAAATAAAAAAGGATAGGAAATCATACGCATGGCTCTAGATACATCCTGTGGAAAATAGATTTTGTGCACCGTATGTATTCAGCTGGTCATAATAACCCGCCACTGTCCAAACCCCCATCCCGCGTAGGTAGTTTACCCCTCCAGCTGCGCCGACACCCCGACGGCCCGGGACACCATCTATCGACCACGGCAAAAGATTCAATCAGCTCCGGGTCATGCCCACAAGTCATTCGGCCAGCTTAGCGAAATGCTAACAGGGTGGCCCAGTCTCCTACTCTGGCAAGGCGCGCTAATGCAGGCCACCTTTAACCCAATGAAATCTGGGCTCTCTACAGCGTACCTTCTACCTAGGTAGGTAATTTTAAGTAGGTAGGAACTGAAGGATGCCCAGCGTCGTCTTATCCGAACCAGAGGGCACTCGACAACGATTGGACCGATTACCCGTCAACTCCAATAGTATAGTTGGTCCCATCCAATTATTCCTCATTTCAGCAACAACGCCCTGAACCTCGCGGAGCAAAGTCGGGTGAGAGCCAGACGCCGACCGGCCTGCTGTCACCCACCGCATTTGCACCGCACCGCACCCAAACTTCTCCAACCACAAATCCAAAGGCCCAGTTGTCGCGCGACCACCCACACCTAACGTGCATCGCCGACGCTCAACCCATACTGCTCTTGTTGTGCAGATACTCCTCGTCTTTTTGTTTTTGCTTATTTCTTTCTTCTTCTTTTTTTTTTGGAAGGGACTCGCAACTTTTGCCCGGGCCCTGCGCCGCTGCTCAAGCCAGCTAACTTTGCGATTGGCTTCTGACCAGCCGTTTTGCTCTGCCACTTGCCGACTTGGGTAGAAGAAACCTCCAAACCAACCGACAACGACGAAGACGACAAAGCCAACGCCGCCGACACGACACGACACGACACGACAAGCCGGTTTGCCGCACCGAACTTTCACCATGGCCGACGACCCTCAGCCAGGCAGTCCAAAGTCTGACCCGATTTATGCAAAGGAAGACGCCGAGACTGCTGCTGCCCGCAAGGAACTGAAGCATACGGCTATTTCAGAGAAGCCCTCCGCAGATGGAGTTACCGCCGAGGCTACATCCTTGGGGTCGCAGAACGATGACCACAAGGAGCGTCCTTCATCGCCAAAGAAGAAACGGGCACACGACCAGGTAGACGAGGACAGGGATGTTGACGAGTTTGATGATAAGAGCGTCGCCTCAAGCGACTCGGCGAAGGACAGGACTTCGCGACTTGAGCCCGAGAAGAAGAGACACAGGGACGAGGTTGCTATCTCGGCTGATTCTGTGCCCGATTCCTCTGTATGTTTTCCCCTCTGCCGTCTCGTCGACATGGCCATGCATACTAACGCTACGTTACTATGTCAGGCGCCACCCACTGCTGCTGCCGCTGCCAACACGGAGGCGAAGGAAAATACCACTGCGCAGGGCATATCTACGACATCACAGGGCCCTATCGACGACGAAAAGAAGGGAACGTCGGCTTCCGCCTTTGCCAGCTCAGGCTTTGCCAAACTCGCAACTTCGAGCGCATCTCCGTTCGGTTCGCTGGGGAGTGCGACCAAGGGTAGCGTGTTCGGCGGATCAGCATCTTCCGCCTCGCCATTTAGTGGTCTGTCCTCTTCCAAGCCTGCCACCCCCGCTCCCGCTCCTACGCCTGCTCTGAGCTTTGGCGGTACCGGTGCGGCATCATCGCCCTTTACCAGCGTTAAGCCCGCCGGCGCAAATGGTGGTTTCGGTTCGGCATTCGGCAGTGCCTTTGGCAGTGGCCTGGGCAGCAAGCCCCTTACTAGCTTCTCCAAGACGGGCGAGTCCTCGTTTAAGACTGAAAAGGCAGCCAAGCCATTCGGTGCGCCCGACAGCGATGCGGATGAAGGCAGCGAAGAAGACGCGGACGATGTCGCTGAGGCTGCCTCAGAATCCGGCGGTAAAGATGAAAAGGACGAGTCTGACAAGGAGGAATCCAAGGCCGTGGACGATAAGAAACGCACCAGGCTACAGAAGAGTAAGTGGAAGTTATTCAGCCTATGATTCGCAAACATACTAAATAGACGTAGTTACTGTCGACGACGGTGAAGCCGGTGAAGCAACAATACTTCAGGTCAGAGCTAAAATATTTTATCTAGAGAAAGAGGTCGGTTGGAAGGAGCGTGGATCCGGCATGCTCAAGATCAATGTTCCCGAGGCGTGCGTTCAATTTGACGAGGCCGGGCTGCCCGTACCTGGCTCTTTTGACGCATCAGGCCTGGAAGAGGATCCCGAAGCCGGCGACAACAAAGGCCACAAGGTTGCTCGTCTCATCATGAGACAGGACCAGACACACAGGATACTTCTAAATACGGTCATCCTGCCTGTTATGCATTTCCAGGAGAAGGCGACATTGAAGTCTGTTGGCGTCATGTTCACGGCTTTCGAGGGTGTGGAGGCCAAACCTGTGAGCGTTCATGTCAGGGTATGTGGTCATCGGCGCCGTCGGCTTCTAATTTTGGTGCTGCTCGCTAACACGTGTTGTCCAGATGAGTGCCGCCAGTGCAAAGTCATTCCTTAATGAGGTGGGAATGATACAGAGAGAGTTATCGGGCAACTGAAGACCTGAACTCCCAGGCATAAAGCAGTCTAATGGGCATCGAACGGCGTTGCGGGCCGTGCACGTTTGTAAGACGATACAGATCCGGACGCATGGTATCACACAAGGAGGGCTGGCGTAAGCATTTCTGAAGGCGGGACAGGAGCGGAGAAGATACAGGCATACAACTGGCGGTATGACAGAGACTTGTTCTAGTGGGGGGGGGGATGCGGTCACTTCAGTTTGACTATGCAGCGTAGTTCAGTCTCAGGTCGCTATGCTGCCGCGATACCAGGAAAGAGGGTATATTTTGATGCGTTATGTATCAGTCAAGCACAATATTAAATGGGACTTACCCTCACTCGGTATCTGACTGCCTTGAAGAGCGCGAGACGAGGCTCTCAAATAAAGGGCGACTGCAGTGGCGGTTGTCAGGGGCCCACGGCCCACGTGACCTGGTGGGGATTACGTGACGCAGACGACTCTCTCCATCCTGACGCTGTGGCGCCGTGTGCTCAATGTCAAGCCACTGATCCCTCATATGAAGTTCTCGCTTTACAACAGCAAGCTGGCTATGCTATAAGGGGCTTGCCCACAAACTCGCCGTTTCCTTCTCATAACAGAACCCTTCCTAGCTCAACTGCGTCTTTCTACTCATGCTTCGGGTGTGACGGCGGCCTCTGAAGGGCCACTGAAGCCTGCGAGCATGCAGTCCATCGTACCCGTTGAAGAACCGCCTGCGGTCCAGAGGCCACGGGGGAAACGGAAAAGGCCGAAAAACGAGACCCCTTTGGCAGTAGAAGGTAAGACAGCTGCTGTAATACCAGTAGACGACACATCAAACTCCGAAGATGGCGCCCCCGCCAACAACTCGAGAACCACCAAATCCAAGAAACGGACTGCATCAAAGAGGGCCGGATCAAGTCTAAGTCGCGCGAATAGCGCAGCATCCGCTGTAGAATACAAGATGGAGTGGCCCGAACGCTTCAGGGCACTGGAAAAAACGCATCGTGCCCTCAACCTTGTGTTTACCTTCTGCTGCACCCGCAGGCACCTTGCCACCACGTTCGAGACGATCAAGTCTGCGGTGGAATCGCACATCAAAACATCCCTTACGATTGAGGATATTGCAGCCATTGCCTCTATTCGTCCCGAGGGTGTCAATTTTGCCTATGTCGACGAGATCATGCTGCAAACCGAAGTCCGAGGTGCCGAGCGGGACGTGGTGTTCAAGAAAGGGCGAGATTTTCTCTCGCAGGCGCCCGCACCTGATGCCTCTGTTGGAGGGATCTCGGGCCTCGATAAATTGGACCATCATCCAGATGACCCGGTTGAAGGGGGAAAGGAAGTGTTGTATTTCGAGTTCGTGGACGGAGACCTAAAACGGCAGGTCAAGGACAAGAAGACGGGCGAGATCACCAAGCCCAACAGGAAGCTGAGAGACGAGCCTCTGAAGATGCCCGTCTACAGCCAAAAGCAAATGACCAACTTGATTGAGCGGCGGAACCAAAAATTCGGCGACGCCGTTAACCTGTTCCTCAACCAATGCCTAGCCGAGGGTATGGATCCCGAGCTGAAGCTGGCAACAGCGACTGAGGCTTATATCCCAGTGCCGACAATGCCCGAGCCAGGGGGCAAGAAACTCGGGGCATTACCAGAATCGATTCCGACAGAGCGCAAAAGTGTTCCCGAAATCGTCCAGGAGCTCAAGGACGGTCCCTGGTACACGGGACAGATCGTCCCTGATGGGCATCGTGTGTTCGAGCCGCAAGAGCCCGTATACGGTGACCTTAATTTCCTTCTCAGCCAGGATCTTGTTAACGCCCTGTACAATTCTAAGGGGATAACCCAGTTCTTTGCGCATCAGGCGGAAGCCATCAATGGCCTGCTGGAGGGGCAGCATGTCGTTGTTTCCACATCGACGAGCTCTGGCAAGTCCCTCATCTACCAGCTCCCCGTGATCCACGCCTTGGAAAAGGACAGGAACACCCGAGCAATGTATATTTTCCCCACGAAAGCTTTGGCGCAGGACCAGAAGAGAAGCCTGAAGGGGCTGATGAGCTACATGCCCGGCATGGAGGAAGTGCTTGTTGAGACTTTCGATGGCGACACCCCGATGAATGAGCGAAACCTTGTCCGGGAAGAGGCGAGGATCATTTTCACCAACCCAGACATGCTCCATATAACCATTCTCCCGCAGGAGGAGAGGTGGAGGACGTTCCTGAAGAACCTGAAATATGTCGTGGTGGATGAGTTGCATTACTACAACGGGCAGATGGGCTCACATATGGCCTTCATCATGAGGAGACTGCGACGAGTATGCGCTGCCGTTGGCAACCGACATATCAAATTCATTTCTTGTTCTGCAACAGTGGCCAACCCAAAACAGCACTTTCAGACCATTTTCGGCATAGAGAACGTGCGGCTAGTGGACTTTGATGGTTCTCCCTCCGGTATGTTTTCCAGCCTCACCTCAAAATCAGTGCGGTTTCCATTCACACCAAACAGGCCGCAAAGAGTTTCTGTGCTGGAACACGCCTTACAAAGACCCTGGGGACCCAGCGAGTGGTCGAGGCGACGCAATGTTCGAGTGTGCCCGTCTCTTCTGTCAGCTTATGCTTAGAGGTGTCCGAATCATCGCCTTCACAAGGGTCAGAGAACAGTGTGAGAAACTGGTCACCGCTGTACAACAGGAACTCGAGTCTCTTGGAAGACCAGAGTGCGTCAATAGGGTCATGGGCTACAGGGGCGGCTACACCGCCCAAGACCGGCGAAGAATCGAGTCGGAGATGTTTGAGGGCAAACTCTTGGGCATCGTCGCGACTACTGCGTTGGAGCTGGGCATCGACATCGGAACCCTGGACTGTGTGCTGACTTGGGGGTTCCCATACACCATAGCTAACTTGCGTCAACAGAGCGGCCGGGCCGGACGAAGGAACAAAGACTCATTATCGATATTGGTAGGAGATTGTTTCGCTACAGACCAGCATTACATGCAAAATCCCGATGAGCTCTTCTCGAAGCCGAATTGCGAGCTTCAGGTCGACCTGGAGAACATGCTGGTGCGAGAGGGTCATATTCAATGTGCCGCATACGAAATGCCAGTGCGGCCAGTTGAGGACGCAGAGTATTTCGGCAAGGACTTGTCTCAGATCTGCGAAGAGAGGCTGCTCAAAGATGCCTTGGGTTTCTACCATTGCCACGACCGATTTCGGCCCATCCCTTCGAGATTTGTCGCCATTCGTGATACCGAGGACGACTACTTTGCCATCATCGACACTACGCACGGAAGGAACGAGGTCTTGGAGGAACTAGAAGCTTCGAGGGCGACATTTACGATCTACGACGGTGCCATTTTCCTGCACCAGGGAAATAAGTACCTCGTCAGAGATTTTCAGCCTGACAAGATGATGGCCCGAGTGGAAAGAGTCAAGGTCGAGTGGACCACGACGCAACGGGATTTCACCGATATCGACCCGATCGAGACGGAGGCCATCAGGAAGATCTCCGGGTCCCTTTCCAAGGCGTTTTACGGCACGATCAAGATCCAGCAGAACGTGTACGGATTCTTCAAGGTCGACAAGAAGAAGCGCGTGCTCGATGCTGTGCATGTGGACAACCCTCCCGTCATCAGGTACGGCAAGGGGATTTGGCTCGACATACCGAAGAAGGCCTTGCAGGTCCTCGCAGACAGACGCCTTCACATCGCCGCGTCCATCCATGCGGCGGAGCACGCCATCCTTAGCCTCATGCCCAACTTCGTCATCAGCTTGCCCGGCGATGTGCGGACGGAATGCAAGGTGGCCCTGAAGGAGTTCGCCAAGAAGGAGTCACAGAGGAAGAGGCCCGGGCGGCTGACATTTTACGACGCCAAGGGAGGGGCCAGTGGATCCGGTATCAGTACCAAGGCGTTCGAGCACATCGATCACCTCCTCCAGCAGGCTCTCAAGCGGATCGAGGGCTGCTATTGCGAGAAAGGGTGCCGAGAGTGCGTCGCGTCGGACCAGTGCAAGCAGGCCAACGAAGTGATGAGCAAGGCAGGCAGCCAGGTCATCCTCAAGGCTCTTTTGAACCTCGAGATCGATATTGAGGCGTTGCCGATGGGGCCTGAGGAGTACAGTCCAGCGGGCATCGAGACGGTTGTCGTTGCTCATACTGTGCCGTCGAAGGACCGGAATAGCCTTGGGGTAGTTGAGATCAAAGAAGAGGAATTTGAGGACCGCGATTCGGTGCTGTTGGAGGAGGCTGAGACTTGTGGTTGCCTGCCGGACGAGGGATGAATGCTCGTTGACGCTTGGTATAAGCCATGTAGACATAAGACTAAACCAACCAAGCACAAATCAGACATGGAGATGCACGAACACGCACAAACGCACATGTCTCTTTTGATCCAAAAAAAAAAAATCAATACTTTCATCTGCAAAAGGTGCTACAAACTACGAAGGCCTTATTTCAGGTTAATTATTCACCCAATATATCTTATTACTTCGATCCCATCGTGCCTTCTGCTATCCAAACCTACTACCTCCATCCGCTTCACGCTTAACATAACGTCTCTAGGTTGAACAAGCGCCTTCTTACTAGAACCACTCACTTACGCCAACACCCTAGCCCAGGCTTTTAGACCTGTCCCACAGCCCAGAATAGCTATACTCGCGACTACCAACCACAAGCCTACCAATAATGCCATCAATCATATCCCAGTTCCTTTCAATATCGCTAAAGCAGGTATAGGGGAAGGGGTTGTTGCAAGATAGAAAAGTCTATCAGCGTCAGTATCATCCCATAATAATAGTCTTAAAACCTGTGCTTTAGTACGATAGTTCAGACCTTGAACGTGCCTTTTCATTAGGCTAGGGATTTTTCAGGCTAATACTGCGACCATGTATTCAACGACTGCAACATGAGTGCCAACATACCAGCTGACCAGAATACATCACTCTCGATGGAAGGCCCTCCGGCTAGTTGTACACCCCGGCTATTCCTTAAAGCAGTTACCTAAGTTGGCTTTGACAGGGAAGATATTGGCCTCCTACATTAATACAGCCAATCCCACTGACAACAAGCTATATCCTACGGCAAAGATCACATTCTTCTCTTGCGAAGGCGCAGAGAGCCTGCTTATGGCCAACAATGCCAGCAGGTTATTGGCTGGCGGTTGTTGTCCACGTGTCACTTGAAAGCAAGCAAGGACAGCAAGCCACGTTGCTGGCTAGGGACACCTAGAAGTCTCGCGGGGTTTTTTCTCAGCGGCCCAGCCGAGTATATCAACCGACCACGACTAAGCCAATAGTTTAAGGAGCTCTTCAGGTTGAGACAGAGGTAGTCATCCCATGCGGCTACCAGGTTAATAAGGGAGGGCAGGCCATGCAGCTCTTGGAGTGGCGGTTCGCAAGTAACCGGTATCAAGGTGAAGCGGCATTCATGGCGATTGGCTTGGAGCTACGTGAAATGGTGGAATGCCGCTACGGATGGGAAGGGCCATCGTGCGTAAGGACCATTTCCCACCACTTGTCATTGGTGCCCCTTTCTTCCGGGGCTGTTCTGGGCTTAACCTTGGATCCAGGGTTGCTGGTTTCCTTTTCCTTTTGTTCTACACTTTTTTTTCTTCTACTTCTTCTGGCTCTTCAGACAATCCCTGGACGAAGGAATATAACGAAGAGCAGGGAGTGGCAAGCAGGAGAAGAAGCCGAGTCTGGTGTGAAGATGAGACTGCCGCGACATTCAGTCGCTAGCTTGAGAAATATTACGGAAGAGCATTTGTAATCACCAAAACACAGGATGCGGGCAAGGATGTGCGAGTGATGAGTGGTGAAGATGAAAAAAGCTTTTGCCAAGGCGAGCAAGATGGGACGGGTTGTTGGTGTTGGAGGGTTCAAGGTGGAGTTGAAGATGTACTATTTATGTTCCATGTACGATGTGCGATGTATGTGCGAGAGGTTTCTATTGGGAGTCTCTCGGCTTCTGATCTCCTGATGATACCTAGTTTGTTGTCCAGGGTCTCGCTGTAGCGTCAGTGCTTGGCGGCCTCCCTCACGGTGGTTGCAGGCCAAGGTAGGTAGGTATACTTGGGACGTGCTGCGATTTGATGCATCAATGCAGGGGCCATCGCCTCCCCCGCTGCATAAAACTGCCCAGATGCTGGAGGCCTCGGCGGCCGTGTTTTCCACGGGCGTTGATGATGGGGGAGGGGAGGGCTCTTGAGAAAAGGAAATCGGGAGCAGTTTCGGCACACTGGTCATCATGACGGCCAAAAGCAAGAGTTTAGGGTTTGATGTGGTAAGACTTGGCAAGCAGCATCACAGCAGGAAGGTGGAAGGTCTAGCTAGTGTAGGTACTCAGGACTCAGGAGGTAGCCGACCAGTCTGGAACTGGATGGGGTTGCATTAGGAGGAAACGCCTTCGCTCCACGACTGGGTCCTGCAGGGGGCCTGAAAGCTTGTGACGTCGTCAGGCATCTTCACCCCTGCCTCTCTCACTACCGCCTGTTTACGGGTGGCCACAACAAGAACAACAACGACATTCGGGACCCGCGGTATCGTTCTTTTCCTCGCAATACGAATGGGGAAACACAAATTTCGTGTCAGCCTCACCTCACACGTGTGTGGGTGGCAACAAGGTATCATCCGTACAAGGTTTCGCGGCTCTTTAAGCGGGCCATGGAATTGTTGCTGGGTGTACCCATACACGGCGATCCAAGCATCCAACGATCCTGTCAGAGGTCTTGGCATGACAGCAGGCCTGGCCCTTGCCTTGATTCACGCACACCGCGGTCATCCACGCTCTACCTGTACGATTATCCACAGCTTTCCCCCCACCCCATCAATATCTAACCCTTCTCGCAGCGCCTCGGCTGTGAAGTTAAATGTGTCGGGTGTTCCCCTGACGATGGCGCCCACTCTTTTCGACTCTTTTTGACGCCCCAAACTGCTGGGGTGCCATATTGGTTTTGTTGACAGCCGTTACGTCGGATTGATAGGTTGGACGGGCCATATTGCCAGCCAACGATTCTCGTTCCGCAAAACCACCAAGACGACAGTTTGGAATCCATATACACCCACCGCCTGTCCAAAAACAACAGAGGCAGAAGCAACGGTAGCAATCACGAGAGAAGCTGAAGTTGAAACGCCCTTGCCCGCAAGTTGCAACCCCAGTCGCGGCCCAGCCAAAAAAGCCACCCTTCTGGACCAGACACCCCAGTTGCCGCGTCTCGACCCGGCGGACCGGACCACTTTCACAAATACTGGAGAATAAGGGCCCTCACTTCCCCAGCTCTTGGCATCTTGATCCCCATCTCTTGGCTATTTACACTCCGCCACACTTCCAAGAGTCTTGGTATTGAGGCTGTTCCACGCATCATCACCGTCCACTATCCTGGCATCATACGGACCCGTATATGTATACTTCCCCGCTTGGCTACACCTTCTCCACGACTATATGCCCTCCCTACACACACCTCTGTGTTCTTGTCGTAGCGACCGTCTGTTTGTCTACCTCGCTCAATTAACCTGCCGTCTTGTCCAGTTAGACGCCCCGATTCGTCGTCATGTCGGCTCCTCGATCTCCCTATCGTCAGACCTATCGTCAGTCGACCGGGTCACGGCGACGAGAACCGAGCTACCCCATCGTCTCGCCCGAGAAGGCACGCACCTCAGTGTATGCGGCCGGTGAGGAGCTGCCCGTCCACCACGGTCGCCATCACCGAGCACCTCCGCCGGGAAGCAAAGTCAAAGTAAAGCCTTCCGGCGAAAGCGGCCGCAAAGGCTTCCATCCCTTCAAGTTCTTTAAAATCACTTGGAAGTCCTCAAGCCGGGCATCCCTCGTTTGTAACTTCTTCTGGCCCGTAGTCCCCGCCGCTTTTGTCGTTCGTTGTAAGTCGTCCATGACGTTGGAGGTCTGGAAACTGGCGGAACTAACACTGCATGTTCAGACACTCGCCCACAAGACCACGTCCTGATCTTCGTTCTTACGTACTTGTCCATGATTCCCTGTGCCAACATGGTCGGTTTCGCTGGCCAGGAGCTATCACGCAAGGTTAGCCACGTATTTGGCGTCTTGATTGAGACGACGTGAGCCGCCCACCCCTCTCCCTCCCATGAGTATGCGCACTTCTTACTTACATATACCTACCTTCTCAGCTTCGGGTCCATCGTTGAAGTCATCCTGTTCATGGTACTGTTAGCAGGCAACCAGTTCACCGTCATCAAGGCTGCTATTCTCGGTTCCATATTAGCGACAATGCTCCTGTGTCTGGGACTATGCTTTATTGCTGGCGGCATACGACGAGACGAAGCCGAGTTTAGTGAGACTGTCAGTGAAGCTGGTAGTGGCTTACTGCTCACGGCGTAAGTGGAACCTGCCCGAGGCTAGGCACCTTGACTGATTGCTGACTTTTTGATAAACAGAGGTGTCGCCTTGGCCATTCCCGCCATCTTTAGCTACTCCATGGCTAAGTCGCTTACACCTGAGGAGCTCAACAGCAAGACGCTGCATATATCTCGAATTGTGTCTGTCTTGCTTGTTATAGCGTATGGTGTCTTTGTGTGGTTCCAGGCCCGGACGCACCACGGCATCTACGACGCCATCTTCGAGCGTGACGAGCAGCGCGACCACGACAAGCACAAGGACACCAACAAGGCCAAGCTGACGCTGACCGAATGTGTCATAGCCCTCGTTATCTCCATCACGCTTGTCACATTTATGGCCATCTATCTTGTCGAGAATATCCATCCCATCGTGCTGGAGCATGGTATCTCGGACCATTTTATGGGCCTCATCCTAGTGCCTCTTGTCGAGAAGGCCGCAGAGCATCTGACAGCCGTCGACGAGGCATGGGACAACCAAATGAACTTTGCCCTCTCCCATGTTCTAGGCGCCACACTGCAAACGTCTCTGCTTAACGGACCGCTCGTCGTTATCGTCGCCTGGGGCCTGCATAAGCACATGGATATCGTCTTCGAGGTCTTTGACATTGGAATGCTTATTCTTTCCATACTGACGGTCGGCAACTTCTTGCGCGACCAGAAGAGCAATTACTTGGAGGGCTTCCTTTGTGTCATTGTCTACCTCGCTATCAGCGTTGCGGCCTTTTACTACCCCAACCCGGAGGAGCTTGGCGAGCACTAAGGCCCAGTGCGCGGGTGTTCGAGGAAATTATGAAAGACTTGCATTTCACCCACCTATCTTCTTTCGTCTTTTTTTTTATTGTCTTGTTAGCCGGCGTTTGTGGTGTTTTGATGGGAGCAAGAAGTTATTACGAACAGCAGATAAATGACAACAATCTAGATGAGACCCGATCCAGATGCTCTGCGGAAAGCTTAGTAGGTCGCTGTCGACGATCCGTCTTGTACGCGTTTCCGGCTTGGCGGACACAGGCGAAACACCACAATTGGATGGAACAGAGTTGATCGTAAGGTGCCATGAGAGTATTTCTATTTCAAAACACCAATGATAGGGGGGAAAAAGATAAGGATCTCATATCCGCGCCCGTTCTAGTACATTAAGTTTCGGCACCCCGAGCCACGTGTGATGCGCAATGTACCATATATTGTTCCTCGCCATGGTAGAGGTGCAAATCCCTTTTGTTCCCCGACGAGATGCTCCCGAAACGCCAAATCCGCCCACTACAACAAATCCCCCAAGAGAAAGACCCGCTGATAAGCACACCGAACGCCCGTCCCATGTATGTAGTCCCACCCCCACCACACCTCCGATCTTCTTTATTAGGAACGGAGATGCTCAATTCTCTTCCATCTTCCCATTATCGATCAACCGGAAACCCCCCACTCACCCTCCTTACTTCCACCTTCACACACGTGTACACACACCCCATCCTAAATATCAGATGAATCTCAGTCCAGGCCCGACAAATAACAGGGGGTCTTGCCGGTGGTTGCCCCGGCACGGCTGCGCGCCACGACTGCCTGATGCGGTAGCGGCTCGTCTCTAGCTGGTCCGACTTCTATCTTCCCCCCCCCTTTTCTTACTAACCCAGGTGGCTAGCCCTGTCGGGACCCGAGATCAGCAAGCAAGTTTGCCGGACAGGCTGGAAGGAGCTTTATCTAGTCGTCTGGGGAAAGAGCCAACTAAGGAATGCTTGACCTTTCATCTGTTCACCAAACCAAACCGAACGGTCGACTTAGAAGAAGACCAAATCGTCGTCCTTCCAGCCGAGGCCGCCAAGGCTGGTGCGCACGCATGCCTCAAAGGCCTCGGGTCCGCACACAAGGACGAGCTCGTCGCCGCCCGCCTCGTTGGGGCACGTGCCCACCTTATCCGCAAAGAAATCGCTATCCATCCGACCCACGAGGCCTGTCCACGACGCTTCAGGCTTCGTGAGTGAGTAGAGCAGGCGGCACCTGTCCGGGTTGGCCGCGGCCATAGCGTCGAGCTCCCCACGGCAAAGTATGTCCTCCTCGGTGCGGTTGCCGTCGAGCAAGAGGCACCTGGTTGGGTCGGCGGCGTCCTTCATGACGGCCCGCATGACCTGGAAGATGGGCGTGATGCCCGAGCCCGCGCAGATCATGATGAAGCGCTTGATGGTACGCCGCGGCCTACCGGTGGTGGAGCAGAGCCCTTTGCCGAGATACTCAAACTTGCCGATGGGGCCCTTGAAATCAACAAAGTGGCCAATGGGGATGGAGTTGAGGGCCTGCGTCATCTTGCCGCCCTTGCGGTCCGACGTGTCGTAGTAGATCTTGATGAGCACGTCGAGCTTTCCTTTGTCGGTGCCCTCCGAGATGGGCGTGTAGGCGCGGATGATGGCTTCGCGGGTGACGGGGTCGCGCAGCCTGATCATCAGGTGCTGGCCGACCGGCAGGCCAACCATCTGGTCCGGGTGCTCGAGCGTGAAGGTGAAGATCTTGGAGTCGGACGAGACCTTCTTCTTCTCTGAGAGGATACCCTTGGTCCAGGTTTTAGTCTGCAAAAAGACGGACCGCGGCGTCTTGTCATCGTCCTCGGGCACGATGTCGCCTTCGGCAAGCTTCTTGCGGTTAGCTTCGTCCAGTGTGCCGATGTGATAGTCAGGCATCATCTTCTTAGTGTTCTCGCTGTCTGCAGTGATGGCGGCGTTAGCAGTTGCGAGCACTACGTAGTGAGGGTGTGGACTTACGGATAGTCAAGAACTCCTCCGACACGTCTTGGCCGGCGGCGCCAAAGATGGAGGCGGCGCCGCCAGGGTGGCCTTCCAAGAAGGGTGTGCCGTCGTAAACCTCGCCGTTGACGACAAACCACGGCTGCTCTTCGCCGTCGTGCTGGCGTAGCTCCTCAATCGTGATGTTGCGCTTGACGCCGTCCTTGGTCATGCAGATCTCCTTGCTTTCTTCCGGCACGGCGGCGTTGTCAGCCTCTCCCTCGATTTTCTCGCCCCAGAAGCCGTTGGACAGGTTACCCCCCGCCTTTTTGACGCGTTCCATCCATCCGCCGGCAATGAGTGACGGCTGAGTCGGGTGCTCGAAGCGAAGGCTGTGGTCCTCCCTGTGGATGACCACCCTGAACCACGGGTTGTTCATCATGCCGAGTACACTCCAGTACATGTCTCTCGGCTGTACCATCATGCTCTCGTCCATGGCGCGGACCATGACGTCTGACACATCGGCAAGCTGAGCGATGGGGATGTCCAGGTCCCAGAAGCACCAGCAGAAGCTGGTCTCCCTCCAGTACACATCGACCCTGCCGCCGTAGAGGGTCTCACCCTCGGGAGCTAGTCGATATGTGTCTTCGGGATAGTCAATGTTGGCGAGGAGCCAAGTCTTTCCGCGGTCCAGGGTAACTTCTACCCTTGTGATTCTCCTGCCGCCGCCGCCGTATGCGTAGCCGCGCACTTTATAGGACTTTGGCCCATCGACCAAGGAAACAACCTCGTCGTGGGCGGGGTAACAGGTGGCGCTGTTTGCGTTGAGGTCGTAGATGGCGTATCGCTCGTCCTTCCACACCTCCGGCAGGTCTGCGCTGGCGTCGGGGGAGACCGTCGTGGGAAGCACTCGGTTGTCGTAAATGTGGTACCAGTTGTCGCTGGGCTCCTTGGTGACTATGATTCTCTTCAGCCACTTGACACTCCTGCCACCGATCTGGCCGGGGATGATGATGCGGACGGGCTTTCCGTGGTCAGGGTGCAACAGCTCGCCGTTCATGCGGTAGCATACAGTCACACCGCGGTTGGGGTCCATGCACCAGTTGAGCTTGATGCTCGTTCCGTAGTAGCCGTTGGGTAGCTTGTCGGCGCCCTCGAAGCAGACGTACTTTGCGCCTCGCTTGGGGATCGCCCGGGCAATGAGGTCGCCGATCGACACACCGGTCCAGAGAGCTGTTGACAAGCCGCCGGCGCCCCACGAAAAGCCTTTTGATTTACGGACCACATTCTGCTCCTTTCGGCGGTTTCCGGCGCAGACCAAGGTGACCGGGTAAGTTATTTGTTCGTAGTCCGAAATGAGATCTCTCAGCGTCATCTTGATGGGTTTCTCAACCAGACCCTCAATGGTGAATTCCCAGTCAAACATGTCCTCGTCGTCGACTTTGGGTACGGCTCCGTGGTTACGAACATAGTGCAGGTCCTTGGTGGTGATGAAGCCTTCATCGTACAAGTCGCTCAAAGGGGCCTCGACGTTGAATGGGTGGATTCCGGTCAGGCGTATTAGTCGAGGGTCCCGGGTGACATGGCTATCCGGCGTCTTCAAATCCTCGGTCAGGACCTTGTTGGCTCTTGGTTTAGGAGGCAAGGGATAGCTGCGAGAACCCTCGACACTAGGCTCGCCCAGTAGACCCCCCGAGACTGAATGTTCCGATCCGCCGTCGACGCTGTAGGACAGACCCTCTCTAATTGTGGTAGCCGGACTCGGAGGAAAACTGAGATCTGTCTTGGCGAAGGATTCCCGGAAGGAAACGGGGACGGGAGAGTGAATGAACTCCATCGTGGCGAAGATCACTGCTGTCGAGCACGGTCTAGGTAGGGCCTTGGGATCGAGAGGGCTATTAGGGTATACTGAGGATGACAAAGCTCTAAACCGTGTTCGCTCTGTGCGGTAATCACAAGCCAACCAGGACAGAAAGAAAAGGAGGCTTAAGCGTTACGTATCATAGATAAGGTCTGAAGAAAAAGAGGTTAAGTTAAGAGTTGACCAGAACTCGGAGACAGCAGGGCAGATAATCAACGAGAGCGAGAGCGAGAGAGAGAGAGAGAGATGGGATGCATTTTGTGGAAGCCGGAAAGGGGGTTGAATAAGTACAACGTTGAGTGGGCTGGCGGATGTGAGATTTGGATTTCCTGGGGCCGGAGTTGGGTGATTGTGGTGTGGGCGGACCGGACGCACGACAAGAAGTGAACATGGGACGGGTGGCATGGGAGATGGGCTGGTACAACACCGCATTACCGGATGGAGTGACGCTAGGGCAAAGTAGACCAAAAGATGACTCTGCTGAGTTCGAAGCATGATCGACGACTCCGACTCGCCTCAAGGCGCGCCCACGTTTGGGCAATTCCTCAATGGCTTCTTGCTTTTACGAACAAATGCCATAGATATTTGAGGTACTCGGCCCTTTGTGCCAGTCAAGATCCAAGTACTGCCCAAGTAGCACCCGGCGACCAAGATACACCAGAAGGACCTAGATTAGGTAGCTCGACAGGTTCGGCACGGCATCAGGCGAGGAGATGCGACATTCTAGCGGGGATATGCTTCAGTGTTGAAATGTCCGCGGAAGAAGATCGACGTCAATTCATCAATAAACGCTGTTTTCTTATCAGCAGGCGTCACATTCTTTGTGGCCATGATCTCGACGTCGACCGTTGACTGATGCTATTGGGGCGATAAGAGCAGAAAGCAAAGGGAGCATTCTCAGCGCGGAGATGCGTCAACCGTCAGACTATTTCCATTGAAGTCATGATTGGCCAGATAAGGACGGTTGGACTCGGATCCATGCCTCTGGGCCCGAAAATGGCCCGTGTGAGGGTTACGGAACGGGCCCTCAGGCCCTGCAGAACCGGGAACCATGTCCATCATCCATGCCGCCGGTTTCTGCGTTGCTTCAACTTTTAACATCTTATTTTCTTAGGTATGCAAATGGGAACACCCAAGTCTCATGCCATCGCTCTTCCTCATCCTGCCAGGCCCTCTTTTTACAGTGCCAAGAGATGGGGGTTGACCTTTGGGTCTCCTCGGACTAATCTCACAGTGCCAGTAGCTTCCTTGGCCATTGTCAGCAAGAAACTGAATGCAGCAGCGAACGCACATAGACCTGAGTCAATACATAGCAAAAACTCCAGCGTGTATAGGTATGCAGAGCATTGCTCCCATCAATCCATAGGTACGCCCTGGGTAGGTCGCTGGGGCTCACCCGACAAACATGATAAGTTGGGTGATGGTTCAGAACATGAGACGCCGTGTCCTTTCGGATAATTGTGTCAACAACCCAGTACGTCATACAACGTCAGAGCTAGTGTGACCAGCCGTGAAGAACAACCCAGACCTCCACAAACTTATAGCATCTCTCTCTCTCTCCCCCTCCCTCCCTCTCCCTCTCTCTGTCGTGGTCCACGAACGCTGTTGTGTGCGGGTGTGGCGGCAGAGGCTCAAGCGGTGGTGGTATGTTGCTGCGACATGCCGTTGTAACCACCACGCATTGCTGTCTAGTTTGCTGCGTGATCGCATGGCCACATGTCCCCGTAGCGCCATGAGGTTCATACGGGCAGAACATAGTGTAGATAAGAAACGGGAGGCCGTCACCGGCCCGTGGAGTTCGTCGGAGATGTAGTTTTAGACAGCAAAACCGACCTGCAAGCCAGCGGGAATCCTCACGCAAGTGCCTTGCGTTATCCAATATTTAGGCGTACACGGCGTGATGATACGGCGGGTTGGCTAGTTAGGTAGGCTTTGATCGACGAGCTTAGGTCGAAGGCCCGACCGTCATTGGACAATTCACAGACATTTGCGACAGTTGAGATTCGTCTTGTCAAATACGATCTCATCTTCGCACCACCCTCCACTCGTAAGTTTTGGGGCTGGACATACTCTAATGGCTTTTGCCGTGTCGTAACAACAGGTCCTTGTTGCTGGCCAATGAGCCTTTGCTGAGTTGTTGCGAGTCTCTTGGCCTCGCTCACCCACAGGATCAGAGGTACGTACCTCTGGTAAGTAGGCTGCGGAGATGTGAGGCTTGTGCTTATCGAGATCAAGCCACAATGACGGAACTGCCATTTGCTTGGCAGTGATTTCTGGGATGACCCTCCTCGACCTTGACTCACTTCACCTCACCTGTTCCACCAAGTTGCTGTTTCCAGCTGTCGAAGACACCGAGGTGAAGAGTGCTCAAGCACGTGGACGTGGAAAAGGCCAGTTGTATGTATGGTCGCCTGGAACGTGTCGTTGGCATGGTACCAAGAAGGTACAAGTCTATAAGTCTCCTCCAAGGCCTGACCCACATCTTCGCTTCATTGTAAATCCCTCCGAAGATAGTTCTCCGGGGCGCTAAAATAACCGTGAAGTGAGTGCCCTACGTGAAAGCTACAGGCTTATAGCAGGGTGCTGAGCCAAGTGCTATTTTGGCTCCTCTCTACCCAATGTTCCAATGTACCAGCGTTCAAAGGAAATCCCGGCTTATCGCCTGCTTTATACCTTAAGTAAGGCACCTGCCCGGATTAGAGCTCAAGGTATCTAGGTAGATAGGAGTGCATGGCTCAGATCGCAGGTACGTACCTTCTTCGTGCGCCCAGGAGCCCAGCAAGGCTCCCTGTGATGTGGAGTACGTCCAGTCTCTATCTACCTAGGTACCTACCTATCTTAGGTACCTACTATGTAGGTAGGTAGTGTAGGAACTCAAGGTCGCTACCAGGCGCCCGCTAAACACAACAGCCTCCGCCTCCGAATTTCTGCAGTTCGGGCTACAGCCAACGGCTCATCACCTTACACGTTAGGTCCAGAATTCTCTCAGCACCGTCAAGCCTCAACGGCACCGAATTCCACAACCCGACAGGACCACCTGCGCTTCCAGGCCCGGCCTGCTTCTGCAAACCACCTTACCGATGCCGGCCCATGTTGACGCGCAGAATTACATTCGTTTACAACACTCGATCCCATAGCATCAACCTCCGACATCATCGCTGCGATCCTGCCTTATGTAGCCCTCGTCCGCATCCGACCTCTTCACACACAGCAAAACATTTACACGATCCGCCATGGATCGTGCAAGGAAGCGTTCGTCCTTTCTACCCGCCGCTTCATCCTTTGTACATCTGAAATCCGCTGACACTACCGTCCAGGCGAATTGCGCTCCTTAAATAGTCGCGCCTGGGATGGTGATCAAGGTTCGTACACCATTCCCAAACCCCACCACCACGCCGAATGCCCCTTCGCTAACTGGCTGCCTTCTACCCGCCTAGACGTGTTCACTGTCAGCAAGTCGCTCGATTCGTCCCTCAAGAAGAACACAGCTTTTATCAAGCGCCTCCGAACCGCCATCTCAGCAGCCACCCTCAATACCTTCCTCCAGGAGATCCGCACCCTCAGCCTACACAAGTACCTTTCCGAGATCATCTCCGCTTGCTATGAAGGCCTATGTAGGCTCAAATCTCCTGGCGAAATCGAGGCTGGCGTCGAGATTGTCAGCGCTCTGCACCAGCGCTTTGGTCCCAGTGAATTCACTGAAAACCTAGGATGGCTGCTTGGCAAGGGAATGGCAACGCCTGACAAGAGCTTGCTCAAGTCACTGGCTCCCGAGGTCCGCGAGAAGGAGGAGAAAGAGCGCTTGACGCGCCAGCGAGTGCTCTTGCGCGTCGTTACCGAACTCTGGCTGGTTGATGTTCTGCGAACCCTCGATGACGTTACACGACCCGACGATGCCACCAAGGGCGCCACAGGCAAGGTTGCCGAGCTGAACCCGAGGGCTCAAGTCAACAAAAGCGGCGCTGCCGAGCCCTTCCCCCTTGAGGTGCTGAAGGATCTGCTGGGTCATGACAGGGAGCATGTCAACTTGCCGCTACTCGTCATCTTTGTCAAGGCTTTTAGCTGGGATGTTCTGGGCGTAAAGCCCTCGGCAGCCGAAGGACGTAAAACGGTCGAGGAGGATGGTGCAACCAAAGCGGCCAATACCACCGTGCAGGACGACGGCGGCGGCGAAGGCCATGTAGGGGAGACCGACGATCAACCATTTACGCCTCTGGAGCTCCAGGAAAAGTTCAAGACCATCCTTAAAAAATACTTTGAGGACGTCAAGAGCCACGTTGTCCGGGACCAGAAGTCCATCCACTCCCAAGCCCGACGGAACGCCGAGGCGTATGTGAAGTCTGGCGAGGTCTTCGAGGATCGGCAGGCCAACTTTGAGAAGCAGCTCAAGGCCCAGGAGAGGCTTGTGGCAAATGCCCAGGCCATCGCGGATGCGATTGGTGCTGACATGCCTGACCTGAAGGACAATGACGACCCTCTGGCAAACACCAACGGATCCATCGGTTTGGTCAAAGCTGGCGAGTATCTACGAGGTCTTGGCGACGGCGCTGGAATTTGGGAAGATGAGGATGAGCGACGTTTTTACGAAAACCTGGTCGATCTCAAGGGCAAGGTCCCCGGGATTCTCCTTGACGACGGCAAAAAGAAGAAACCGGACAACGAAGAGCAAGTCGGCAAAAAGATCGACCCGGCGGATATCCCAGACGCACCAAAAGGCCCCGACGCAGGCGAAGACCAGTCTACTTCCATCGCCAATAAGACGATTGGTGCGCAGGTCGATGCCGTGTTGGCCCGACTGCCAGACCTTACCAACAAGGATGTTATCGATCAAGCCGCCATCGACTTCTGCTACTTGAACTCGAAGGCCTCCCGGAACAGATTGATCAAAGCTCTGACTGAGGTCCCCAAAGGCCGAGGCGATCTTCTGCCTTCGTGGTCGAGGCTTGCCGCAACCTTGGGCAGATACATGCCAGACATCCCCAAGGGGCTCGTTGACTATCTCGATGCCGAGTTTCGTAGTCTTCAAAGACGGAAGGACAAGGACTTTCTCGGCCAAGTCCGGTTGAGCAACATCCGGTACCTTGCCGAGCTGACCAAGTTTGGTATCGTGCCGGAGCATGTTGTGTTCCATTGCCTCAAGGTCAGCCTTGACGATTTCTCGAGAATGAACATTGAAATTATTTGCAATCTGCTGGAGAACTGTGGACGTTACCTTCTGCGGAACCCGGAGACTTCGCCGCGCATGGCAACCTTTCTTGAAACACTGCAGCGGAAGAAGTCTGTCCAGCACATTGGGCAGGCTGAACGTATGCTGATAGAGAATGCGGTCTACTACGTCGACCCTCCCGACCGGCCCGCCATTCAGCAAAAGGAGCGAACCCCCATGGAGCTGTTTATCCGCAAGTTGATCTACATGGACATGACTAAGCGTAATTACAGCAAGATTTTGAAGCAGATCCGCAGACTTCACTGGGAAGAGGCCGAGGTAAGCCGAAGCATCAGGAACTCGTACATTTCTCACGGGCTAACCCATTGCCAAAAGGTTGTCGGTATCCTCGAGAAGGTCTTCTCCAAACCTGGCAAAGTTAAATATGGCAACATTCACCTCCTTGCTATCCTCCTCAGCGCCCTTTACCGGTATCACCCAGCTTTCGT